>MU388730.1:491953-1233592 GCA_022578815.1 Xylariaceae sp. FL0016 | reverse complement strand
TTTTAACATAATGAAACCCTTCCTCCCCCCTGTAAAATTTCTTGGGATTTTGTGGGGTTCCTTTCCACCCCCTGGTGGTCCGGGCCAAACATAATTACCCCCCCCCCCCCCCCCCCCCCCTCGACCGCCTTGAAACTTGAACAGAGTAAATGCTAACACATGGTACTTTAGGGAGGCTCTGGGGCCACTACATAGTCTACTTTGGCATCTCGACCCCTTTCAGCTCACTATCATTGTTCACGCCCTCGATCACTTCGGGACTGGGATACGTGGAGCTCAGGGCCCAGCTGATGACCGTTCCGCCCTACGCTGTTGCCTATGGTACGAGAGATGATGTAGTTAGTACCTGGATGACGCTAACATCACGGCAGTGGTATCTATCCTCACATCGTGGTCGGCGGACCACTTCAACGCACGAGGTCTACACTCAGCAGCCCTGGCCACGGTAGGTGCCGTTGGCTTTCTTGCCTCCGCAGTGTTACCCCCCGACGCCTATCTTCCACGCTACGGCTGCTTGATCGTCGCTGCTTCGGGCGCCTTTGCCTGCATTCCCCCGCTGCTGGGCTGGCTCTCGTCCAACATTTTCAGCACGGCTTCGGTCGGCCTCGCCATAGCCCTGAACATCGGACTGGGTGGTGCCCCGGGCCAGATCGTCGGTGTCTGGATTTACAAGGCGAAGGAGGCCAAGCAGGGATACCCCACGGGTCATTGGGTCAACACGGCAATGCTATTCATGGTCGCGGTCGGTTGCGTGATGCTCAGGGTGTACTACGCACTGCAAAACAGGAAGTTGATACGCAATAGTGCCCAAGGTGAAGTACGGCTATTCAAGTACTGAGTATGCAGCACCTTGAAATCATTTTGCTGCTGAGCCTTGGAACTATAGATACTGGAATTGAGCCCAGCCTATACTCTCTATACTAGGATATTCAGATAACTAATGAGGATGTGAAGTTCAATTACCCATGTCGAGTGTCGCACCTTTGACCAAGCCCACACAGAGCACGTGATCGAAAGCAACAGAATAGCAAAACTAGTGGTAATGGGCGTGACGGAGAGCAGCACTACGGGTCAGCTATATTGCCTCATGTGACTTGGTATGCTTCACTAGTCGAGGTCTCAATCGATGTACAGTGATGTCTTTCTTGTTTGAGGACTCAACATGCCGTGGGGAAAAGGGTGGGGGGGGGGGACCGCGGGTGGCGAAGCTCGGGAGGGTTTGGCTGGTAAAGGAGAAGTGGCTGGCTTCTATCATTATTTTGATAGATTGGGAATGCATCTGAAGAGATGGAAGGACCATAGGGTTGCGTCTAGTCGATCTCGTCGACTACAAGCAATGTGGTGGCGGACGCGGAGAGGTGCATGTCATAGTTGTAGGCTGTGCACCTGGGAAGATCGTGCTGGACAACAACAGAGGGGCATTCGATACTCTGCTCATAGATGGGCGCAGTCCTTTGCCATATATGCGTCAATATGTTGACTGTCTCTCGTCCTCCGGGGGACATGCGGGTGCTGGGGGATGAACTCGATGGCGTAGGGGTATGGTTACGCGATGCGCCGTGAGGGTGGATGGTTCGAATCGCAGCCTGATCAACTGAGAGCGAACCACGTCGACCACACCGTAATTCGTCTTTCCTTACCTACGTCGCGAGCTCTAGGATAACTGGAGGGGGTGCCTTCGGGCGGCCCGGGTAAGCGGAGGGCCTCCAAAAAATATTTTTTTTTCCCTTGCGTTCAAAACCCTTCTCCTTTTCTCTGGTTTCCTTCCTTTATCTGCTCTCTACTTTGTAAACAACCCCAATTGCTTAGGGCTGTTGCAGGACATACACACGTATCTACTCATGTACGCGTACGGCGTTTTTATACCCAACTCCTGCTGGCTAAGGTTTAGCGAAACAAATGTGTATCGTTATTATCAGCCCGAGTCGAACTCTTACGCCCATCTAACTCGATCAATATCCAATAACTTCTGATCAAATTGCAGAGGCTCGGCATTGTGCCTCACCACCTGCCCCTGTCTCGGAAATCGAGAGAGACGCGAGATTTTGGCGGCACCAACTGGCTAAGATCCGGCTTGGAGCCCAGACCACTGATCGACTTCAAGAAGCTCGGAGGCAGCGTCCACCCCGTAAACTGTTATTGAGTTTACAGAATCTCACAGTATACCGGGCATCTCTAATGCTATCACCAGCCCCTGGCAGGAGGACAGAAGCGAAGGCCCTGGACTAACGACACCAAGGGGCAGCCAGAGATCAGCAGTCATAAGCTAATCATTGAAAGTCTACAAATCCAAGTTTGAAGAGAGGTAGATTCACGTCCGAGAGAATGGGATATTATACTCTGTTTCAGTCCCGATCTAGTCCTTCTTTGAAAGGGCTATTACTCTATATCGTTGTACAATGTCAAGGTATATCATACATATTCCTACACATTTCGGTGTCTCTGCAATGTTCTTGGATCAAGAATCATAGACTACTTCACCGAAGCTTCTTGATAATTCGCTCTCGCACAACCCGGCTGGCAACTTTACCCCCATTTTGTAAAGCAATTGCGCCGATGACGGCGTAAACGGCGCCCGATACAACAGGCTGGAATCCCGAGCCCTTAATGTTTTCCGGCTGCAACATGAAATGTCAGCACGATATTGCAGCGGTCTTGCAGCTTTCTATGGATCCAACTCACCATTCTTGGCTTCCACCTAACGACGTCACTCAAGCCAGTGTCCATTGCGATCTTAGTTAATTTCGCCAATGAGAACATGTCTTTGGGTTGGTTGGCTGTAAGATTATCCAGATTGCGGAGGGCAGGGTCCTCGAAGGGCTTCCGTCGGCTCGCATGAGTGTCTTTCGGTTGCTCGGTGTAATTCGCTTCAGATGTGATGATTGACTCGGTTGCTTCCAGAGCACATATTTGTCGACCTGCATGGCCAGCACTGCATTAGTGTCTCGGATGCCAACAAACAGACAGTATGCGGAAGAGTGGTAGACGCACCAAGGAATGCTAGACGATCATTGAAGCCTCTCCTCCCCTGATCGAAACTCTTGTGCGTGACAGCCAGCCATTTCAGCTCGTCTGGTAGCATCCGCTCTCCGTCACGGCCCAGAAGGTTGTTCAGAGCGTCGTCGAGCTTCTGCGGGTCGGTGTTGACCTCCCAGATCGATCGAGAGGGATCTTTCGTGATGTGCGGAGAGAAGGGCGCCTTCATACGCTCGGGTGTCTGACTCCATCGCGGCACCTCTGCGGCATGTTCTGAAGGGCGGGCTCGAGATGTTGAAAAGGAGGCGGCGGGTCGGGCTATAGCGTTTGTAGATGAGTTCTTGTAGTTTCGTATAGCTTGACGTGATACTCTCACAGCTGATCGGGAAGTATTGAACGCCATTGGAGAGACTCGAGAGGTCGTGAACTTGGGCGCATGGGATGGAGATCAAAGGCAGTCCAAAAGCGTCGCGTTGAAGCTCTCATGGACTTTTTCGCAGGTGGATCTACAGCTAGCATCAAGCAACCAATGAGATGTGGGCTGCGTCAGTGAGTGCCAAGCGCTGAGTGAGAACCCCTGGAACCCCAATGAGTGCTGTATGTACCTAGGTACCTCTTCGTCGCTCATTTACACGTCCAAAGTACAGCTTCCCAGCTGGAACGCGTCGCATCGCTCTTGTGAAGCTTGTACGCAAACCATAAGTAGCAATATTGGATGCGCCACACCAGTATGAGCTTGAGTACGCAAAAATTGCTCTTGCATTGAGTCAGATGCCCTATATAATACCGAACCATCTCAATCACATCTTCATTTGCCGGCCATGGCAACTTCGAAGCCGCCTGGTCTTAGCGATCGTAGTTCACGAAACCCACTGACCGACGAACTCGCTAGGGCCTTGCCCAAGGACTGCGCGTTCACCGTATACCATCTTTCCACCACGCCGACCGTCACCGATGCCCTTTGCTACCCGCCTGCGCTGAAATCTACATCTTCCGACCCTCAATCAAAACCGCGACCGAGTAAACCATTCAAGACGTACTGCGAGAAACACTTCTTGGCAATATCCATCAAGCAAGACAATGAAGGTTTCGACCAAGCAAAATATGTACTTGTCTTAGGTCTCGAAGTCTACATATATACTACTGCTTTCTCGACAACAATCTTTGTGGCCAAGGCTGATTCCACTGGGTATCTGCATCTTCTACAAGCCTCGAAGGGAATATCCCCGATCAAGGAGGTCGTAACAGTATTTCTGGATTTCTTGATCACGGCCAGAAGACGCCGATCCAAGCAATTGGTCGTGAGTCTCTTCGCTCGCGCCCAGGATCAATACCTATTTCCAGGAAGCATAAAGAATACCGGAAAGCACGTCCTGAATGACAGAGGGTTAATTAGATGGTGGTGCCGCGTGCTAAACCCCCTCCTCGAAACCGGGGGTAGCAGGAGTGACTCGGGCCGTACACATGGATATCTGGTCGTCCCTGGCCTAGACAGCTTCGAAACACGTGCCTATATCCCTCGAACGAACGATGCGCCCCAACATTGGACACTGGGTCACCCACTGGAGCACATATCACCATACACAAAAGATCCGGCGACCTTTGGTGATAGGATTCCTCCTCGATGCTTGATTCCGACATATCCAGATGATCCGAAAGCCCGCTACGTAAATGAACTCGAGGAGACCACATCCGAGAAACGAAGACTGTTGAATGGGTGGCATAGCCCTAGTACCCTGGAACAGTTCTGGGAACTCATGGCTTTCCGAACAGAATGTTCTAGCGGGCGGATGACTGGTTTTATCTGGATTGTGTTTGATCCAGAGGAGAAAATAAATCAATCAGCCAACACACAAGCTACCACTATGCCTACACCGGCAGCCTCTTTTAGTGTACCTCCGTCTATCCCGAAAGCCAGCCAAGAGGAAGCCGCGTCTCCAGCCACTCCCACAGCCACGTCGAAGAAACGGTCAAAGGACGCCCCGAAAAGCGTGATTCGAAAGCGACGAGCCAAGAAAATCCTCACAGGGCCGATTATCCCACGGAAACCCAGAGTAAAGGCCAATCGCGTCCAGTTCCCGAAGCAAATCGAGACGCCGCACTATTACTGGCCAGAAGCCGGTAGAGGTCAGGTAGTTCTGGATGACAATGGCTACACTAGAGCTGTTGAGTTACTTCTCCATCTAGAATTCGGCACCTTGTCTCAGGCTATAAACAGCACATCACGATGGGTCAACGAAGTGAACATGGGCCAGGATTGGGCTTTGCAAGTTACCGGGGAAAAAGTTGTGACAGCGCCATCCACATCCCATGAACCGAACACAATCAACAACTTGTCGGGTATGATTAAGAGGAAGCGACCGTCGGATAGCAAAGATGGAGGGGTGGGGGGTGCTACCACTGTAGGAGTGAACTCATTGGGTGCCAGTCTGATCAGGAAGAAGCCGAAAGTCGAGGCGCAAGCCGACCTATAAGCGGTGGTCAGCGAAGTTCTTGCATAGCGGGCCGTGTCTCGACTCTGCGTGGAGCTGGAATTCGCATTTCGTGATAATTAGCATCGGCGCATTGGAAAGCACATCATGGAATAGTCATGATGATGAAAGGGAGTTAAAGGATATGGATCCACCTGGATAGAGCTTTTTACCAGCCAAGGGGGATTGGATGATGTTCGGAATGCTAAATTTGTACGGTATATTTTGACCGAGGTCTTCTATTAGCCTCCTGCTTCAGTCAACCTTAACTTGCATATAATTCTGAATTTTAACTCACAAATACTTATTTATGGCATACATAGACGGACAACACTCAGAGTCAGAGTAAGCCAGGCCCCATCCACGGGCTTTCTCATCATGTATTTGACTAATCACTATCAATACGGCCGACGAGACGTCTAGGATAAGTCATTTACATACAGACCAAGACCGAAGCGAGGCATTGTGAGGTGCAGGTTGGGGGCCAAAATGAATATTACCAGTAGTAGACGAGTCGGAAACTCGACTCCACATTGTAGGGCTGCTGGCTCCATTAGGTAAGAAGTAGGCAGTATGCAACTCCCATGCTGCATGACTGGTAGGCAGCACAGAGGATCGGCAGCTGGAAAGCCCAATGAAACGACTTTGTCGCGCCGCCCATAACGTCAACTCACAGGCTCCAATGCAGTCAGCTTCTTGTCTCCAGGCGCCCGTAGCTTGGCAAGGTCAAAGTCCTACAGGGCTATCGTCGATGGCCAGGCAACCTCGCGATGAGATCATTACTAGGAGCTTCTAAATGTCTACATTATTTGCGTAGGAGGTAGGTAGGTAGGTGAGACTATTATGCTGGCTTCGTCTACGCTGCTGCGACGCTGGTCCCTCGCGTGCGAACGCGCTTCATTTGACGTCATGGCAAGCCGAGGTGCTGCTTCGCAGTATATAAGTAACCAGCATGGAAAAGTCTTAGTGATGCTTGGTTCGTATCCTCGATTTTCGCCTCTCTAGATATTATCGGTGAGGTCGACGTAGCTCTCAGGCCGTACATCGTCTTTGTCTCTTTATCCTCAGCTATGCCCGCCAAGAAGCGAACCAGAGGCGGGAACGCCGGTACCACGAAGAAGCAGAAGACTGCCCAAGGCGCAAAAGCCAAGCAGCCGAATATTCCCATTGATGAAGCTTTTGATGAGAGTGGTGAGTCGCATGCTCAGGTGAGAGGTCGCCAGGGATTAATTATGATATTTTCAAGGTAACGCTCACGTCCATATTGACGACGATGAAACCATCTGGGATGCGTCGCTGAACCTTAGCAATGTCTCTGGAAATAATAACAAGGTGAGTTTTGCGAGAGCACCTCACAGTATCACTCATACTGATTAATGTGCCAAGTTCTACATGCTTCAACTCCTTGTGGACGACGAATCCAATACTTATTACGCTCACACCCGTTGGGGGAGGTAAGAGCGTCCTTTCCCACCACCTGCTGGCCCCTCTGGTAACATGAGATGCGTAGAGTCGGTGAGGCGGGCCAGGTCAATACTATGAGCTTTGATAACCTGGAAGACGCCAAGACGGAGTACAACAAAAAGTTCAAGAGCAAGACCGGGCTCGAGTGGAAGACTCGCAAAGACGAGCCGAAGCCGAAGAAGTATACATATGTCGAGAGGGCCTACGACGACGACGAAGACGAAGCCAAGGCATCACCCGACGAGGGATACGGCAGTGGTGGTAGCACAGCCAAGAGCGAGCTGGATATGCCAACCCAGCGTCTCATGGAGTTGATCTTCAAGTACATCTCGCCGCTACTATTAGGGGCTCTCGACCATGGCTGATGCTTTGACAGTGAGAACCATTTTAAGTCAGTGCTGGAGGAAATTGGTTACAACAAGGACAAGCTGCCGCTTGGTAAATTGGGCAAGTCCACATTGAGCAGCGGCTTCGAACATCTCAAAGAGCTTTCCAGCCTCATCAAGCACCCCAGCCTTGCTCAGAACAAGTACGGGCGTGACAGAGACGAGGTAATCCACTCTCTCACCATTCGTGCATAGTCTCAGACGCTCACACAGCCAGGTCATCGAGGAATGGACAAACAAGTACTACAGCACAATCCCGCACGCCTTCGGCCGCGACCGACCCCCCGTCATCGACAACGACGACCTCCTGCGCAAGGAGGTCGCCATGCTCGACACTCTGACAGACATGGAGGTCGCCAACACCATCATGCACGCGAACGACAAGTCCCGCGACGCCAGCTCGCCGCACAAGCTGGACGCGCACCTCCGGGACCTGGGGCTCAAGGAGCTGACGCCGCTGGCCCACAAGTCGGCCGAGTACCGCGAGCTGCAGAGATACCTCGTGGACTCGAGCGCCGCGGGCCACGGGCTGCGGTACCGGCTGCAGGACATCTTTCGCATCGAGCGGCCGGGCGAGGGCGAGCGGTTCGCCAAGAGCACGAAGCACATGAAGGACTCGAAGAGGATGTTGCTGTGGCACGGCACGCGCACGACGAACTATGGCGGCATTCTCAGCCAGGGTTTACGTATCGCACCTCCGGGTATGTGTCCTGCGGATCTCACTGTGCCCCTGGCCCATGATGTATCAAATATATGATGCATGTGACTGACGCCGAAAGCAGAAGCGCCCGTCAACGGCTACGCCTTCGGCAAGGGCGTCTACCTTGCCGATCTATCCTCCAAGTCGGCCAACTACTGCATATCGTCCATGAGCGGCGGCGTCGGTCTGCTGCTCCTCGTCGAAGCGGAGCTCTCGAACCCGATGTATGAGATCTCGAGCGGGGACTCGAACGCCGCCGAGATGGCGCGGAAGCACAACTGCATCGCGACGAAGGGCGTGGGGCAGACGGCGCCGCTGAAGTGGAAGGACGCTGGGGTCGTGCATGAGGCGTTGAAGGGCGTCTTGATGGTGAGTCTGATCTATGAGTGAGGTCTGATTGCGCAAAACGCTGATGACGGGTAGCCCGATGGGAAACCGGGAGACAACAAGAACCATAAGGGTGGGTATTTGCTGTATAACGAGTATATCTCGTACAACGTAGAGCATTTGAGGCTGCGGTATCTGTTCAAGGTCGCAATGTAGTCAGTCGCCACGGCAGGCTGCAAATGGTCAGTCAACGTCATTTGGGGAGCGATGGGCGCCGTTGGTGCAGGTTTCCCCGGCCATAACTACCATGAGTATTCTATATTAACAATATAACGTGTTACGACTCAAGATGTCCCCTTCGCTGGTTGCGGAAACATCTACCAACATGTAAAAGGGGGTGGGTAGAGGTACTCTGTTGGTTCATGCTTCAAAGGGCGGCAATATGACCCCAGCCTTCAGTTGACGCGCTACAATCCCGGCACATGTACAGTACTTCGGCAGTCCAGATATAGTAATTGTAGAGGCGCCCTGCTGCCCACATTCCATTCGTGGCATCCATGGGCAGCACGGCGCTTACATTGGTACCTGGTGTTGCCAAGAATGGATGACCCGGCTCCTCGGGTCCGGAAAAAGACGGTACTCTCGGAGGCCGCGTCGCTTAGAATGTCCTGCATTCTACCTTTGCCGCCTGAGGAACGCGATCTGCTCTCTTTGTGTGTGAAGCAACACCTTGATACGTTTCCACCCCCGCCACTGTGTGTGAGGTCCATAGCCACGCGACGCCCGAGGCGACGTGCGCCCAGGGCTGGGTATCTGCCTAGAGAGAGCCTCGAGGCTGATGAACAGCGTTTCGGCTTACAGCGAATGCTTAGCTAAGTAGAGGACTGTTCGCAGTTCCTAGAAGCTCCTGGGTCTTATGCTGGATTGTACGCTCGCTGCTGTACAATCAACCCAGGCGCTTCGGTAGGCCCAACGGGTCCCAAGGACAAGAAATATGGCCAACGCCAGTGCCATCCCTGACCGAGTTCCTGAGCAGTATGGCAGAGCCAGTACTGTTGTCTATTTTTTGCTGACATGGATGCTTTGGTCATTTGGTGCGACTCGAGTATATTGGTGTGCCTCGTGCGCATGTCGTTCTTTGTTCACACTTCACCAACAGCACCAGGTCACGGCGACATGTATTGACCGACTGATCTTCTCGAATGACTCACGGTAGTACATCAATACTATCACTCGGTGGCGCTTAGCAAAGCATTTTGGTGTATAAGTATGAGCCGCCCGCCATCTATCTGTCTTCCGCGCCTGTTGCCATCACCAAAATCATAAGCCGTCTATCCTCATCAAGGGCCGTTCCTCACACGCAAGATCGTTACCATGGCAAGCGCTACGGCGGGCTGTGGCCTCTCAGTTTGCCAGGGCAGCACTGTCTATTCCTCTTCTCGCAACCCTGAATGCCCAAGGCAACTGCACTTGCACGACCATCACGGAAAATGCCTGGAAGCCACCATTCGCACTGCATCTTTGATCATCGAGAAAGACGGCCATTTTTTTTATTGCACAGCAGCATTTGAACAATTTCAGAGCTATCAATCCCAATACTCCGAGAAAGTGAACGAAAAGCCCAAGTGTACGGAAGTCGGCGTTGTCTCTACCTCATCCCCAGACACAACGCGTTATAACTCCAGCCTCGAACTCGTCCATATACACATAACAGGAGAACCAAAGGATGCAATCAAGGAGAACATGCGAAAGCGTGCTCTGAGTATGGATGAGCTCAAGAAGCGAGTCCCCTGGAAATCCTGGGAGATTTACAAGATTATGAACCCGGAATATGAAGCTCCCCACCTCATTCCGCCCTTTCGATTCATTCTGCGCGACCGTGACCAGTCATTGGGTTGCCGCTTCTATAATGTCGAAGGGGCCTCAGTCAACGTGCATCAGGGTGATGATTACGGTCCTGGGTGGGAGCGTTACAAGTTTCAGATCGAGCTTGATCGCTATAACGATTCGGAGCAGCGCGCCTTAGTCAACTCCAACATGGGCGCTATCGTCGTTCTAGAGAGAAAGTATAAGGAGCGCACGATGAACGAACAAGCAGTTCTCGATTCCGGACATAAGGGAAAGAGAACCGAAGAACTTCTCAAAGATTTTGGGATTGTGGGATTTTATGACCGCCTCTTCCAAGAAGGCGAAGGGAGACCCATCATGGCAAATATCCGAACAGCAAATGACGCCCTCAGAGTCATTGATATACGACTGGATTATCTGATCGAAGGGCCAATAGAGAATCGGGAGGAGAGACGAAAAGCGCAGAAGGAACCATCAGCTAAAAAGAGGCCTTTGGGTAGGAGTGACAGCTGGTATGAAGATTGACACTTGGAGTACGGGTATGATAGGATACAGATTGGCAGGACTGAACTTTGAGTTATTTCACGGGACGAAATTGTCTTGTTGCTAGAAAGAGGCTACCTAGGTCAGAAATCGTACTGGTATAGTCTTTCCTATTTTTAGAGTCCATTCAATAGCAGTCGTGGAAAGCTGACCACCTGGTTATGCCATCATGTCCGTGCTGGGTTATGCGCGCGAGATCCTGTCTGATACTATGGATGTATACCGAAATGGCCATGATGCTCGGAGCTAAGAACCTGTAACGCCATAAGTAGGAGTGAATGAGCCTATATTGTGTACGTAACAGGGGAGGGCCATCAACGTCCTTGTAGTGAAGAGGCATTCAGTTCCACTGACTGAACCAAACCAGCTTGTAGATGCGGCTGACCGGCCGAGGATTTTACATTCGGTCTCTCGAGCTCAACAAGACGTCTGGGTTAATACCTTGATCGACGACCAGTCATTCAAAAATCGTGACCTGTGGAGCTGCATGATCTCAAAGCCAGAAAGCCACGTTGGGGGCCAAGAGCAGAGCCTAGGGCCAAGCCCGAATCAGGCTTTTGCGATAACGTGATTCGACGAGAGCTCACTCCCTAATATCGTGATCACAATGACTTCAGCGAACACAGGCAGTGCATATGCTGCTTAAGAAGACGCGGTGTAGCTACTTACCTATTCGCTTCCCTCGGATGTCTTCAAACGTGCAGCAACCGCGCGACGCGAAATACTGCGCAGCCTGCAGCAGACTGACGCTTGATGACCTTCGTCAACCTGATGGGTTCTCGCACTTGCCGAATGCGCGAGGCATCATCTCATCAGCCAAGCAATGCGACCTATGCAACCTCATCCGACTCGCTCTCGTGCAGGACAAGTTGGGTCCAGCAGCGGAGGACCAACTCGAAGCATCACTCAGCCGCCGCCCCGTCATCCTATACGGAGCCCGGGCTCAGGCAGATGACGATGAAGGGTCCGATGGCCCCCTGGTCGGCATTGATGTCCATGTGTACACAGACGTCGAGGTTTCCACCGGCGACACGCTCGACATAGCCTACCTTAGCCTTGTCGCGCCGAGGAGTACGTTGAATCTTCCCCTAGCCCCTATACATTTATCATGGGGATCGTCTGATGCGCGGGGCTCGTAGAAAGTGCACCGGTGCTGTCTGGCGAAATTGGTGGCCTCCCACTCTTGCAGGATGCTGGCGGCCCGGAAGCCTTCGACATTCTGCGGTCATGGCTGGGTGACTGCAAGGCAAACCATCCGCAGTGCCGCTCTGCGTTTTCCGCTGGCTCTGCTGCGGTCCCGGCCTTGCCAACACGCGTCATCGATGTCGGTTGTGAGCAACCCCGGCTTTTCTTAGCAAACGGTACGAGTGCCCCTTATGCAGCACTCAGTCATTGTTGGGGCAAGATCGAGATCCGAAGGACCCTGCAGGACAATGTACACGACCACATCGAATCAATACCCGTGGAGCAGCTACCCAAGACCTTCCAGGACGCCATCAAAATTACTCGGGAAGTCGGCCTACGCTATCTGTGGATCGACAGCCTCTGTATTGTGCAGGACGATCCAGAGGACTGGAAGCGTGAGGCCTTGGTAATGGGCCGGGTTTATCGCGATGCAGAGATCACTATTGCGGCAACGGGTGCCGAGGACGGGCGACAAGGCTGCTTCATCCCCCGACCAGCGCCTCTCGCTATGCCGGTGGCCTTGCCCAACATCGGCGCATCTAGCTCTCGTGATGCCATTTACGCAGGGCTGTCTCCGGACCAGGTGACATGCAGCATCGATCAGGCACCGCTGAATGAGCGCGCCTGGATCACACAGGAATGGATGCTGTCCCCGCGCGTCGTGCACTATACCGCCGCCCGGATGCTGTGGGCCTGCAAGACCTCTATGATCAGCGAGGACGGCCAGATGGTGCCAGAGACGGACGAGCAGTTCCTGATCCGAGGCATGGAGGATTCCCGCGCGCGTCGCGACACCAGCGGCCAAGCCAGCGGCGAAGCATCCCTCGACTCCAGACTCTCTTTCTACTCCAGCTGGTGTGACTTCGTATCTACATACACGGGCCGGAAGCTCACCTACGAGACCGACAAGTCCATCGCCCTAGCCGGTCTCGCCCAGGAGGTCCAGAGCCTAGCGGGGCACCGGTACATCGCCGGGATGTTCTGCGGGGAGACCCGGGTCGGCGCGCACAGCCCAACCAGGAACCGCGAAGAGGAGCGGCGGCATGTGCTGGCCCTACAGCTCTGCTGGTACGCCAAGGGCGAAATGACCCGGCCCGTCCCCCTCCGGCGCCAACCGTCGTGGTCATGGCTGTCGACCATCGGCCCCGTCGCGCACCACGTGCCCTCGCGAAGCGCAAGACTCCTTGCCCGGACCCTGTCCATAACAGCTCAGGCTCCTCCCGGGTCCGACGCCCGCCTTCTCCACGGCGAGGACCCGGGCCTCTGGCTAGAGCTGCTCGCCCCCTTGGCGAGGATAGACCGCGCTCTCTTCGGCCCCAGGCCAGGCCATGTCCCGGAGTGGGCGAAGGCCAAGGTCCAGCCGTTCAGCCGCTACTGCTCGCACACCTCGTTCCTCGTCGGCACCATGGTCTTCCCGCACGAGCAGTACGCGCTTGTCGATGAGACGGGCGACCCGTTAGGCTGGGCTTGCTTTGACGAGGCCAGAGTGCCGCGGACGGAAATTTATGGTATTGCGCTCTCTGAGAACGGCCATGGCGGAGAGTTCGATGGGTATAATGTCTTGTTCTTGATCAGGTTGCCGCCGCCGGCTGAACGGCACGGTGATCAAAACTCTCGCAGCATGCGACTTTCGAGGGTCGGAATGGGAGAAGTCTTGAGCAAGTCGCGTTTTGATGAGACCATGATGACCTGCGTGCATGTGTACTAGCCCATGGCATCGTCTCTATTCGTACATACCTATTGCAGTTGCAATATGTAAGGCGGAATAAATGAAGCCTCATGGTCCGTGGTCTTTGGATCTGTGCATGTTTGACTATACGGGAGGATTGCGGGCACGTTCAATAGACACGCTTCCATATTCAGATTTCATCTGAGAGTAGATCACTGGCGCTATAGTCTTGGTCATAAAGTAGGAGCATCGTAAAATAGCTACTGATGAAACAACAACTCTGTCGTAGCCTAATGATGCATGCACATTTCATCGCACAATTCTCACACTCCTCCCAACCTCCCCCCTCTCCACTGCCTCCAACCGCGGCACCACCACCTCCCAGACCTTATCCGACAGGCTCTCAACATCCATGTCCGCATCCTGGATCTGAATATCCTCCTCCTCCTGGCGGAACTCGCCCGCCTCGCCCCCAGCACCGCCTCCATGCTCCCTACTGCCTCCACTCCTCTCTCTGTCCCTCTCACCGGTCCCATTCCCCCCCACCGGCGCCCCGTCTTTCTCCAGGTTTGCCGCCGTGTTCCGCCGCGAGTTGCGGCTGCCCCCGAGATCCCCCATGCTGAGACCCCAGAACAGGTCGCGCACCCGTCGCTGCATCTCGCCCTTCTCGTAGACCTCGCCGCCCCAGCCGCCCCGCGCCCTCGCCACCGACTCCTCCAGGTCCAGGAAGAGCACCATGTCCGGACGCGGCAGTCCCACCTCGGGCGCCTTCGCCCAGGAGAGCGAGAGGGAGGGCAGTTGCTTGGCGGCGCTGTACACGATGCCGCTGTGGTAGAATCGGTCGCAGATGATGGTGTGGCCGGCCTCGAGGGAGGCCTTGATCTTCTTGCTGTGGCGATGGTCAGGTTTGTGAATGGTGCTGGGAGGGGTTTATACTACGGAATGCTTACACGGCTTCCCAGCGGTTGGCGCTGAAGAGGAGGTGAATGACGTGGTCTTCAATCTCAGACTCTCCCTTGAGATACGAGTCGATCATCTGCCCGATGGGCGTCGTCCGGTCTTATGAACCCCCGAGATCAGCATGAAGCCACGGAGGAATGAGACAAGAAACACGCTTTGAAGGAGAGAAAAAAGGGGGCATGAAGAAACTCACCAGGAAACCGCATGAACCGCGTTTCCCGCCCACTCTCCACGCACCGCTGCTGCAGGAGCTTCGCCTGCGTCGTCTTGCCCGCGCGGTCCATGCCCTCGAACACGATGAACGCCCCTCGCACCGGCGGCTTGCGCAGCTCCTTGCTACTGTTCCTGCCGCTGCGGTCCCGCTCCATCTCCACGCCGTCCATGGCGTCCTCTCCAGCTGCGGCGGAGGAGGAAGAGGCCGCCGGCGCCGGGATCTGCGCCTGGGCCGGGTGCGGTGGGGAGATGTGTGGTGCCGCGAGCACGGGAGCTGGTGCCGGTGCCGGTGCAGATACGGACTTGGGGGACGGGTCGGCGGGGTTGGGATGAGGCACTGCTGCTGATGTCGCCTCCTCGGTGGTAGTAGCAGGAGGAGGTGGCGGCGGCGGCGGCGTAGATGTAGATTCAGCCACAGGCGCAGGACTCGCCTCGCGAGGCGGCGAGGACGTCGCGACGTTGATGTTACCGCCGTCTTCGCTGTCCTCTTCGCGCTTCATGCTTCTCTGATCGGTACTTACAGCACCTGCTGACTCGGCCTCTTCCTGCAGTCCTTCCTTGGCGTGCTCGGCGGCCGCGGCAGTCTGGAGGGGGGAGGCAGAGTCCCGCACGTCGCTGTCGTTGTTGGAGTTGGATCGTTGCTGCCCGGGCGACGTTTGCAGAGCCACGGCCGAGGATGCGATGGTCGCTGCGGTGGCCAGGTCGTTGATGGATGCCATGACGTGACCGCCACACCACACCACCTTTCTTATCCTCCTAATCCGGGTTTACCAGGCCGATTCGATGGTCCTGCGGATACAAGCGCTCGTCTGGTGATGAGCCAGTCCTTGCCCAATCCAGCAACACTTGATTCCACGACGGCAAGCTCGCTTCGTTATCAATGACCTGCAGATACCTGGTTGCAGACAAAGGGGGTGGAAGCTGTTTTTGAATTGAGAAATCAATCACCAATGAAGACACTGTGTCGAACGTTATGCCTGCTTCTCCGTCAATTGGCTGTCCTACCTTTGATATCTTAGACCAAAAACGTCTACATGTAGCTGAAACCCCGGGATGTGGTTCTGAGATACCTAATGATCGAATGGTGGCTCAAGCTCACGCGGGCGAGGACATCGCGACTTGACTCTGGGACGCGTCTGTGGGGATTGGGGTGCATTACATAAGCCGTCTAATTTAATGGGTGTACGTTCAGTGCCACCCAGGGGGCAAGATCCCGGGGCGTAGAGGGGCTCCGGATTTGCACACACGCCCACCACATCCACTTGGGGGATTACTCGCATGCGTGGATTGGATCTCATCAAGCGCCCGTTATGCATATCACTATTGTTAGACCGTGTCCGTTCGAGTGAGGCAAACGCCATTCGATCCATCAGACGCTAACCATCCAGAGGCTGGAACCAGAGCATGGAAAATACGAGAGCGTCTCCCGCGATACAATACATCCGAATGCGCCGATGGATTTGAGTTAGCACGCCTTTGTGATCATGAGCCTGAGCATGGAAAAAAAGGACGCGAAGAGGTGAATAGAACGCAGAGCATGTATTGCAACGTTAAACGCCCAATGGCCTCCAAAACTGTATATACAGAATTGACTCAGTAAATCATACAGCCAAAGCAGACGAGACCAAAGCAATACCCAAAGCCGCACTTGGGCTCGACTCCATCAACGCCATTTTGCCTATCCCATAAAACGTACGTGACCGCTCATTAGCGACTGGATAAAGTCGGTTCTCGGTCGAAACTTCGTATCACACATCACAACATCACATGAGAACATATTTGTCCCCCAAGCGTTAGCACCCGGAAACAGTGGCAGGCTCCGCCTCATCTTTCGCGCTTCCACTTTCCCACAGCTCGAAGCTTTCTCCTGTGCCTTCCATCGGCTCAAGAACAGCAGCTGCTGGTGCGGGTTCTTCTCTCTTCTGCATGAGCTCCTCGACAGATTTGGAGACCTCTTCAGCTGGGACCTCAATTGCCTTCAGCTCAGGAGCAAATTCAAAGCTATTCTTGGACTCTGGCTCAGGCACGGCCTCCCCTTCAACGTCGTCGCCTGGGACAACAATGACAGAGTTCTCGTCGCAGCCCTCTGAGTAGTACTCCTTGGGGTCGAGCTCGCCTAGAGCATTGCGCTCTTTCTCGATCACCATCTCGTCCTCCTGGAGGCGCCTCGCGGTCCGAGGTCGGGACGTTTGCGAAACATCATCGACGGGCGGCACGTTTTCCTTGCCCTCTACACGCTCCCGTTGAAGCCGACTTTCGCTTTCCTCGTCCGAGCTTATGTCCAAGACACAGGTGCTGTGTTGTAGCAGATTGGTCATTTCCTGTTCAGGCGTGTCTTCGTGAATCTCAAAGTCCCAGGATGATTTCATCTCAGATTCGTGCAAGCTGATGATGTCCTCAGATTTGGATGCTTTTGATTTGGCTGAGACATCCTTGCGACTCGTGTAGCTGGGGATGGTCCCCTTGAGAGCTGCATCCAGAGAGAAGGGAGCAGACGCAGACGTCGCGGAGAGACCAAAAACAGGAGGATCAACTCGAGAATAAGAGCCTGCAGTGCGGCGTCGAGAAGAGAGAAGACCAGAGCGCTTGCCGCGGTTGGGCGAACGGCCAGCAGGTGCGGAGAGCGGTGTGGATCGAGCAATGCTGGTGTTGAGCTTGGCAGCGGGAGACTTTGGGTTTAGCAAAGACCGAGGACGGGGAAGCGAAGCCTTAGGGGGAGCAGCCACAGACACATCGCTGGCGCTCGCGGACTTGGTCAAGATGAAGGTTTGCGGCTTGATGAAGGAGTCCTTGGTGGGATAGAAGCTGTCGGAGCCCTTCGATCGCTTAGAAAACACGACCGGGTCGACATTCTCGAAATCATCCGTATCCACGATATCGGACGCCTTACGTTTTACCGGGGATGTGGTTGGGATTGCTATGTACTGTTTAGCTCACCATTTCGTGCCCTCGACTCCTAACCGACAAGTGATTGGGCTGTGATGGAGACGGTGCTGCATGGGCCAATTGGGTCTTGGAGAATTGACTGCGCGGTGATGTGTATAGTATTGATTCGACACAACGAGTCACTAAAATTCAATGTTGTTTCCATGTGCAATCGGGGACAATGGGGATTTGGGTAGCCTCGGGTGGTATGAGTTGCGACAAAAACCTACCATTCTGTGTGTTCTTCAAACTTGTCAATGTCTGCAACCGCGCTCCGTCCAGAGGAGCGAAGGGCTGACGGGTGATAGTCGTCATCGTGAGACGATTTGCTGTCGACGCCAGATGCTGAGAAGGTGCAGAAGCCTAATTAAGCTCTGGCGACGTTAAAGCCAGTTCGACGTAATCCGCTCGACTGGCTTCAATTCAATGGAGACTTGCAGCAAAAGCCAACTCGCAGAGCAGTGGTGTTGGAGGATGCGCTGATGATGGTTGATACCCAAGGCAGAGGAAGCCAAGTGGGTTGGGTTGTTTGTTTATTTTGCCCCAAATCTAAATTGTGCTGGTTGGATATAGGCGGGATTGTACTGAGAAGCGAAGATGAATCGGCAATTGTCCAAAAGGAGGGGGGGAGAAGAGAAAAGTGGCTCAAGCTGTGGTGAGAGGGAACGGGCAGGTCTTATTGCAGGCAGTTTGAGGTTCGCCAGGTAGGATGGCCGTTCAAATCGAGGCCTGGGAGTAGTGGGAAAGGAAGGATAGACGCGAGAAGTAGATTGTCTTGGACAATGCACGTCGCGATTAGCAGGCCGTGGTGGTGTCAGGAAGCGCCCGGTGTTAGTGAGGCAGAGGTCGAGCCTGAGCGCGGGACAGCACAGAGAAGAGGCCTAGTGGGGCGTACAACAAGCCAAAGAAGGACGATGGGTACAGTGCTACTTGGCTGCGCGATGGGACGAGAACGAATGAAATGAATCCGAGACGCAAGAGACGGACCTGCAGGAGAACCTGGACGAGACTTTGGACTTGGTGAGAGGGATTTGATGCGAATCGCATTGATGAAGAGAGGGACACCGCAGTCCTAATCTTGGACCGGCCGACGCTTAGGCCTGTTTGAGCTGGGTGCCGTGGAAGATGGCAGCCAAACGTACGATTGATTGGCACTGCGCGAAGCCATGGTATGGCGTGTACGCTGTACCTAGACCGCTGTACTATTACTGCACCAATGCAGAGCGCGTGACCGACGCGTGGTGTTGGTGTAAATGATTCTCTCGCCAATGAGAAGAGGCAAAGATGGAGCAATGTGGGGGATGTGCAGTTACCGCACGTTACCGCATAATGTACTACTACCTCGGTACAGGACCACCTGCTGCTACTGCACGTACTAAATCCAACACAGGCGTTTTTCCAAGATTCCAGGTTTGTAGGTGCCATCTGCCAAGAATTTTGCCAATTAAGCTTAGCGCAGTTGCCGCTTTATCTCAAGCTTGGCTCAGTCTTTTATCATCAGCGACTGAGGAGACGTTTATGCATAATCAATGCAGAGAAAAACGGTCTGCCAAACGGTTGTAGTCATTACCGTCGGTAAGAGTTACACAGCAAGAATATTATTTCGTCACTACAACTGCTTTTTAACATAGTTTGCTGGCTCTTAAGCCATCGGAACATCAAAATAATTGCCGTCCAAAGCTCAGAATTGTGAGACTCGTCGATCACCAAAAGTCGACTTCAGTCTGTAGGTGCTATTACTACTGCTAGTCCCATGCTTCTCGTTCAGGGGCGAGGGCAGCAGGTAGTCAGTTGCTGTAACCAGTGACGGGCTACTACTGACGTCGTGGAGCAGCACCCGGCGGAGCCTGCTCGGGGTTGCAGGGCCAAGAGCCTTTCTCGGAGCCCCGAGTATCAACGGTCCGGATAAAAGCTGGCTTCTTCGTGATCTGGGGCAATCTAGACACTTTCAGAGCTGCTTCAGTCGGCACCACCTATATACTCACCCTGTACCTGTCCCGACATCTGCTATCCTCAGTTTTGGGTCCGCAACTGGGATCTTGGGGTGAATCCGTTGGTGGTGATGTGGTACTTGGGATCAACTGAAAGTTGATTTTCTCGACCTACGCGTCGAGCATCTTTCATCAACGGTTCAGTATCCGTACAGTGTGCATCAAGGATATTGCCGCAGATTGATGCTAAGTCAACGTACGGTGAGATGGAGATATTTGGCATGCTAGACCGTGAGGTTCCGATATCACTTACTGGTTGTTATCCGCGTAATCACGCATACGAACGTAAGCATTATAAGGTGTCATTATGCCGGAAGGTAGGTTGGAAGGGCTGAGGGTTCGGATATATGGACTGAAAAATCCCATGTCCAGGGAATGGCAATCGCCTCACTACATACCGCGAGAGTTACCCATGGGCAATGTGAACAGCCAAAAATATACACCGCGAACTCGCCAATACCCTCATAGGAGGACATGAACCAGCCCAACCATCCGCCCTCTGATAAAGACAAGCAAGGTCGCGGCTTCCAAAGGTACGCGAACGGCAAGCTCATGATCACGGCGTGGATGTATCCTCTCAACCGCTGTTTGGAAAATGTAAGTCCTTTTCCACGCTACGTTTGAACGAGCGGAGTGTCCAGCCTCATTGCTAACCAATGTTGTCCGAAGGATCCCAAATTCAAAGACATCACAGCCGTAGCCATCAACCCAGGTGGCCTTGGTGACTCGCGCAGCTTCACGACAAATACCCCTCGCTCGGCCAGTCTGTTGCAGGCGCTCGTGTTGAAGCCCTTCATGCCGATAATTAATCGGTTAGCCGACCATACATTCCGGTCGTCGGCTGCGGCAGCGGAGGCTGTCGTGAAGCTTGCCGTCAACGAGGCGCACGCTGGTGAAAGAGGCTATTTCACACTGCTAGAGAAGGACGAAAGCGACCCTATCACGATGGATGTAGCCGTCCAAGAGAGGATGTGGAAGAAGAGCCTGAAATGGGCCAAGATCACGAAAGACAACACTGTTCTCCGAGGGGCCGTAGAGTAACTCGGCTAGGAATGATGTATCCAGGAGCTTACTGCTAGTGGGATTACTTGCGCTTTAATATCTTTGGAGTTATGGCTTTCTGATTAATGGCTTTTGTACGAAAACGTGCGTATTTACATGAGTGAGTCCGTTTTGGATAAAACGGTTCCTTGTGGTTGGTTTCTTGCGGTGCGTTTGCGACAATACGTGGATTAAAACGTAAGAGATTTTATGCATTTGGGCTTGTGCAAAGGTAGGTTTCGCTCAGGTCTGGCTCCAGGTAAGCTTAGGCTAAAAGCGGCGCTGTTTGAGTTAAGCTCTCTGTTCTGTCTTGCCTGGTCTTGCCCAGCGCCTCCTGCAGCTCTCACTGGGTTTTCAGCAAGGGAAGCCGCTCGGCTTGCAACGACTTGCCTGCATCGAGACAGACGAGAAGGCACCAAGCGCTTCTATCGAGCTCGAGGAAAGGTCTCGATGTTAATTCCCGAGTGCATTTCTGGTTGGTCCAAGTGTCCGATCAGCGTCAAACGCCAGAGTCTCACGAGGCCTTATGCACACCATAGAGCACCATCGACTCATCAATCATCGACGCGAGCGGGGTGGCAGTGCCATGGTCCATGGGGGGTGGACTCTTGAGAAGCAGTCCAATCGTCGCGTCGAGATGAGTGGCCAAGCCGTAGCCAAAGAGGGGCGCTGCAACCGGGTCGAATCTATTCAGCCCATCGCGCCCGATTTCGTGCAACAAGCTTGTTTCCACGCGTAAAGCATCTGCATTATCACACGGCTAGTATAGGTAGGTACCTCAGATACCTACCTGCAGGGGGGATACCACCTGTCTCGTCGCGTCCATAAGAACCTGACCTGTCCATCCTCCTCCAGCCACCGAATTATTGACTCTCGCGTTCCATAAGGAAATGCCGTCAAATATGACCAGGCAATGCTGGTCTATAGGTAGGCGTCTACCGGTGATAGACATCCGTCTATTGCGCCTCGATGATCCATCTTGTCTCGGAAAGAGCAGCCCCCTTGCGTCCTCCAGATCGCCGATATACAGGTGACCACGGCCTGTGATATTTCAGAAATTAGAGCGTACATTCCATAACCGAGTTCCATCTCCAAAGAAAAAGGATGAAAGAATCGAACCCAGTCTAGTGAGTTTAGTGGGAGCCGTTCAGACCGCATCCACAGCGATGCTGCTTCGACCTATACTGTAGTAGTCCCTTGACCTTCCTATGGTGACCCATTTTCTTAAAGACACTCGCCACTCTTACCTAGACGACTGACTTGGCGATTTCGAGCCCATTTGACCATTTCATCTAGGCCGGTAACGACTTCAAGCAATGGGCGCCAAAAAGAGCAAACAGGGAATCAGCCACTCGATTGGTATATACCCTTCTGATGTTAGAGTGGGAAAGCCAATCGAGCCCCATCGCATGAAATCAGTTGCAGTGCATTGAGCCTGAGTATCCGACAAGGTCGCATGCGACACGTCCCTTGGGCGGACAAATGAGAAAGAGGGTGAACCGCTCCCTCCAGCCTTTGAGGGTGTCCTGCCAGCTGTACCGTACCGTACGAGCCGCAATCCGCGTCCGGAGGCTCTGGGTCCTAGCCACGGCCGGCTTTCGGGTCGTGACTGGGCCATCACTCGGCCGCGATGACGCTTTTTCCAGATGCCCAGGGTGGCGATGGCATTGGCGAGATTGCTGTCGATCTCTCGTTGGATAACGCCCGAGTCTTTCAATGCCTCTCTCGCCCCCTTCTGACCTGCGTGGCTCAAGTTCTAACGAGTGTGACCATATGGCCTGGCCCCCTTCTATGGTATGCTGAACACAAGTATGAAGCAGCCGCAAGTGTCACTTTCTCGAAGGCTGAGACACATACTGAACTCTCCCGTGAAAGCCTTTCTGTCTGCCGTGCTCATCGTCATCGTAATGCAGGATTTGCTGGCCATGGGCCATAATTTGGAGCAAGCCTGTCTGTCTGTAGGTGCGAACAGAGTCTGTCCAGACCGCCATTGCTCGTAATACCATGTCATGCAGCGGAAAAGTGCGTGACTGCAACGCCTAGGTGGCACAAGTTATATTATTTTTCGTCGACTTTCGCCGCAGCAGGCAGGGTTTCTGAGTGTTAACCCATAAGGATGGCCACCGTTCAGCAAGCGATGTGACCATTTACGCTCCAAGTGTTATGTCGATAAACCTGCAAAGGGATTCAAAGAGCATCGCAGTTCGGCTGTAACTATCCTTGGGCCATGAAAACGTATGATAGGACACGCTTCCGTCCTGCTCCTCACCCTACGCGAGAAAACCCAGTGGTATACAAGGCTCCGATGTGTCGTTATTGAGACCAGCGCGAGGTTTGCTGATTCAGATGCTCCGCTCTCCGCCCCGCTATGACCATCGAAGTAGCTGTTGGCCATCCTTCAGAGTTTAACTCCTACATCATTCACAAATTCGTACTCAACTGGAAGTCTCAGCGTCTCGCCCAGGATCTTCTCAAACATGAATCCGTGAATCCCACTCCTGACCATGCCATCCAGCGCTTGAGCTGCTAGCTTTAGCGGCTTACGATCTGATACTGGCCTATCACCTCTTACGGCTATGAGATTCCACCCGACAATTCACGGAAGCTGAGAGTTTTTCTCGAAGTATTCTGAACTGTATATCTTTCTTAAGACGGTGTCATATGACTCCTTCAGACCCCAGGGACCGGTCTTGGAGGCTAAAGGGGTATTCCTGGCCAGCGAATTCATTGCTTACTTCATCCTCCGCGGACCACTTCTGATGTGGCCTAAGCAAGAATTTTCCGAGTCATCGACAACCATTATCAAGGGTTTTTGAGCAGTCAAGGCAGGCAAAAAGTGTGTGCGTCACCAGCCGATACTCAGCAATCAAAGAGACATGTGTGCTGAGTGCTGGTCACATCCCATTCTATCAGCACATCTGCACTTCAAGGTATTCCGGTGCATTGAGACATTGGTTTGCCTTTCCTGAAGCCAACACTGTGAATACCTTTTACTCACGGCGATGGGCTTGTATATCCGTAGCTTCCCTAGGTATGCAAAATGTCATTGGAACTGTAATTGGACGTTAATCTAGACATTTTGGCTTACATAATATCTCCCAAGTCTGGTGATGACTCACACCTGCCTTCTCTGGAGATCCAGTCCATTTCACATATCTACCATGGGCACTCCCGCGACCTTGAATATTAGAGCGACGAATGTCAGTCTCGATACGCCGTCATCAGGATCCGCTGATTGAGGTCACTCACTATACTGAATGCCATTACCTGTTGAGCACAACATGCCCGCTCACCTCGACGCGGCTTTGATCGCCCGTCTCTCCCTCCACGACCCCTCTAATTTTCATATCCAGCACTCCCAAACTATCCACCGCCTAGAGCTCCTGCAGCACTGGAATATTCCCACTGGCTCCAGTGTGCTGGAAGTAGGATGCGGGCAGGGTGACTGTACAACTGTCCTTGCCTCCGCTGTAGGTGAGCAGGGGAACGTGGTGGCGATCGATCCGGCGGACTCGAACTATGGTGAGTCCTCACGTTGTTCTCACCCTATTGTTGGTCATGGCGATACGACTGATGGCTCCTTCAGGAACTCCATATACTCTCGGCCAAGCGCAGAGTCATATCTCGCAGAGCCCGCTGGGTGGACGGATTACTTGGGTCCGGCAATCGCCCCTGGACTACCTCTCCTCTCTCGCTGGCGAAAGCAAGGCTTTTGATGCAACAGTGCTTGCCCACTGCCTGTGGTACTTCGCCTCCCCATCTCTCATCCTGTCCACCTTCCGTGCCATCAAGCAGCACAGCAAACGTCTCCTGCTTGGTGAATGGTCGTTGGTGGCGACGCACCCCTCTGCCCAGCCTCACGTATTAGCTGCGCTTACGCAGGCGGCGCTGGAGTGCCGCAAACCCAGAAGCGACTCGAATGTCCGTACCGTGCTCGGGCCGAAGCGGCTCACAGAGCTGGCATTGGCTGCTGGTTGGGAGCTGGAGAGCGAGACAGGCGTGCAGTGTGGGGAGGGGCTGTTAGATGGGCAATGGGAAGTCTCTGCCTGCCTTTCTTCCTCTTTTGCGAAGCAGGTAGAGGAGCAAGTGAGTGATTATAGGGAACGGGCGGTGATTACCGCGTTACGGGATGCGTGTGAGGCGAGCTTGGAGGGTTTGCAGGGTGGTCTGAAAGGAGTCCGGGCTATGGATGTTTGGACTGCTAGTTTCATCTAAATCGGACGACGTGTCCCAACCCTCTTCTTGGCCCGATCTCCTGCGATGCAGCGGGACGAGCAGTTTAGCAGCCCTGCTCAAATGGACTTCCTACTCTTGCGTTGCATGTGCATGCCTTCAAGGTCGCATAATGCTTATTGTATCATGCAGTAAGGACTGAGGATCGGAGCACGAACTATTCTTTGCGCTCAGAGTACTCTTTATAACATTGCCTTGTGCTACCTACCAGCTTATGCCCAAAACATACCAAAATACATTGGCGATATGATGAGCACCGTTTTGTGCAAAGGGTATTGTAGTTATCATTCAGCTGGCTGGGCAGTGGGTACCTGCAGTGGCACAGCAGCATGAGTAGGTATATAGAGGTTGGGACCGCAACCACTCCCATCCCACTGACACACTTTCTCCTACCTCGCTAGTACACCTTCGCCCACCTGTTCTCGCCCAATACCTTCCAAAATGGTTTCCTCGGCCAGTAAATCGAGCACTCTCTTGCTTTTCGTCGGCGTACTCACCCTGGCATATTACACCGTCCGCAAGATGTTTGGCCGTGATCCCCGCGAGCCACCATTGGCCCCGCAATCAAATTCCCATTGTCGGCCACATGGTAGGACTATCGCAGAGCAAGTTCAACTACTATGTCGAGCTCAGGTGAGCTCTCTCTGCCGCCCGCTATACCTAAGGAAAAGAGCTCTGTTCATCCGGGACTAGCCAGCAAACGGGGTCACCTATCTTCACCATGCCCCTCCCAGGCCAGAAGATGTACGTAGTAACCAGGCCGGGGCTCATCCAGAACGTGCAGAAGATGTACAAGACTCTAGCCTTCCCACCAATCGAGGCCAAGTTCGCATCCCAAGTCTGCGGGACTAGTCCCGAGGCGCAGGCTATTCTGGCCAAGAACGTCAATGGTGACGAAGGAGACTTTGGCCTTTCCATGGAATCTTATCATGGCATGCGATCTGCGCTGAAGCCCGAGTCGCAACTTGACGACATGAATCGTGTGATGATCCATGAAGTTGCGAAGTCGCTCGATTCCCTCCAGCCGAAGGAGAGTGAGTCCCGCACGATCGGCCTATACGGCTGGCTGCGAGAAGCTATCACGACGGCAACTACTCGTGCTGTTTATGGGCCAATGAACCCATATGACGATGAGGACATTGCCAATACTTTCTGGTGAGTGCATTTCCCATTGTAGTCCCTGATTCCAAGCTTCTCTCCCGGCTTATTGATTGTTGTTGCCAGGGAGTTCGAGAGTGGCCTCATGCAGATCCTCATCGGTTTCCTTCCCTTGGTCATGGCGCGAAAGCCCATTGCGGCACATACCAAGGTGGCCAAAGCTTCTGAAGCATACTACAAGGCTGGAGGCATCGACAAAGCATCCTCTCTCGCCCGGAATCGATATCAGGTTGAAGTCGACCACAACGTCCCGCTGGAAAGACATCGCTCGCTACGAGGTTGGAGGCTCGATCGCTGTGTTGGTCAACACAGCTCCAGCAGCTTTTTGGACTCTCCTTCTTCTCAATTCTCACCCAGACCTTCTCGAAGATATCCGGAAGGAGGTTGATGCTTGTACGGAAACAAGTTCAGATGAGGGTTGTACCGTCAAGACTCTTGACATTACTACCCTGAAAGAGAAGTGCCCGCTACTGCTGTCTTCCTACCAAGAAGTCCTGCGCCATCGATCTATGGGAACATCCGTGCGCGAAGTTATGGAAGATACCTACCTAGATCAATGGCTCCTCAAGAAAGGCGCTATGCTGCAAATGCCGAGCCGCATAATTCATCAAGACGCCAGCCTTTGGGGATCCGACGTCGAGTACTTCAACCCTCGCAGGTTTCTTCCCGGAGAGAAACGACCGCGCGATTACTGTTTTCGCGCATTCGGTGGCGGGAAGACCCTCTGCCCTGGGCGACATTTCGCGACCAATGAAATTCTAGCTGTCGTTGCTGTCTTCGTGGCACGACTCGATATGAGACCCATCAACGGCGGCGAGTGGGAGCTTCCCACGACGATGAATACCAATGTGGCTGCCGTGGTCATGGAGCCAGACAACGATGTCCAGGTTGAGATCAAGCCCCGGGATGGCTTCGAAAACACGAAGTGGGTCGTAAACCTGCACAAATCTGAGAAGGTCTTCGCGATGGTTACTGAAGACATGGCCGAAGAACAGGAATAGTTTGTAAGCAAAGGCCAGCAGACCGCGGGCTCTAGCATAGTTGATGTTCATGTATACTACGAATACTTACATTAAAGCGTGAAGCACTCTGTTCATCAAGGCAAGCTAGGCTTTTCCTTGCATTCAGAGATTTGTTCATGATATTCCTCCCGTTTGAGTGACTTGACTACCTGGCACTCTCATTCCCCACTCAAGCGAAGGAATTTTGGACACCTCTTAGAGATACAAGCACCTTAGACACTGTCAGGAGCTAATCCTGGGAGAAGGGGGAGAGTGAAATTGACCATTACTGTAGCGCCAGGTTTCTCTACCTGAGTTGGAAGGCACGCGCCCATGGATGTCGTAAGAGACGCCATAAAGTTTCGAGATCGTTTCCTTACCTTTTCGCGGCACTTAATGGCCAGTCACGGTTAGAAGGTGCGGCGATAACAGTGAGTTCATTTCCATGCTATTCAGAATTTATCTGGAAATCGTGATTGTTCTTGCTCGGTCGGCCATTCTACCTGTCACTATTTTGGTATACTTGGTTGATATAGCTGACTTCTCCATGCAGTTGAATATCACTGATATGCCAGAAAGATAGTTGTTCTGTCCCCTGAATATTTCTGGGAGACTCAAGTTCTGAGAGACAGATTATCTCATAATCTTGAGAATGTTACGGCATAGGCAGAGATCGGTCCATGTTTAACTAGTGCCACGCATTGCATGGTTGGACTTGAGTAACTAGGTCTGTGGACTCGACTTGGAATGAAGGCGCATGGAAATTGCAATTGCCTCCACTGACATATGGGGTCAAGTGGTATCTTCATTGTGCAGATTTATGAGCAAACTAATGTTTCCTGTATGCTTCGGATGTTTATGACCAAGGCAAGCTATGTCATCAAGGAGCAAACAAGGGTGAAAAAAGCCAGGGCAACTACACAGAGAGTGTGCATGTTAGTTAGGCCATTCAAAGATTCAAGTCTCCTGGCTCACTCCTTATCGATTCTTTTCGTTCTGATGGAAGTAGGTCGAGTGATTCTGGTGGAGGGGCAATCTACCTAATGCTTATCGACCTACATTGGAAAACCAGAGGCTCGAGCCGACGCGCAAACAGCACAACACGCGTGTGTCTAACGCGTCGGCCACCACATCGCACCTACCATCTACCAGTCTAGTTCCATTCTAACTCCATTCAACTCCAGCCAGAAACCCTCACGCAGCTATGGATGATATCGGTGACATAGCAGTCGCATTGGACTCGCTGAGCCAAGTCGAGTTGAAAGACCTGATCCTAGGCCTATGTGAGGACTCGCTCAACAACACCCGAGTCTCCCATACTCTCGATAACATGCAGCTCCTGCCAAAACAGCCAGGGCAGATCATAGGTCTGCGCACAGAGTACAGAGACCTTGGAAGAATCTTCGGTCCTTTCAATGCGGCTCATGCCCCTGTTGACGCTGCCAAGGCCCCCAAGGAGGCACATCAAGATAAAGTTCAGCCTCGCCAGCCCTCAAATCAGCAAGTTTCTAAAGGACCTGAGGAGACAAAGCAACTTACCTTTCAGCCCCGCCGACCTACGAACCAGCATGGAAATTGCTTCTGCCGACTCTGTGGAAAGGGATTTTTCCATATCGACAACGGACCGCAGGCATGCCACTTCCATACAGGTAAGTTTGACAGCCCTCGGATTGGCACGGCCAAAGCGGGCCTCATCACGAGCGCCATATTGATCGTGATGCCTTGATCTTAATATCTAGTTACCCCTTGATCATGGGGCATGATAGCCACTTTCTATCATGTACTAAATAGCATACCGCTGACACCTTGATCTACATAGGAATTGTGTCCATCAACTTGAAAGCGTCGATCTGGGAAACGATGCGAGTCAAGAACCCGGCGAATACCCAGGGACATCGAGCCATGTACCCCACGGGCTTCCAGTGGAGTTGCTGTCAGATGGACCTGCTGCAGCGCCCCGACGGAAAAGACGGCTGTCAAATCGGATGGCACCGCGATCCACTCCTCGAGCCGGACACAGGACGGGATGCCTCAGGAGAGGCGTTCGGCGGGGAAGACAAGGAAGTGGTTATGGACAGCCAGCCATGACGTCTATATTTACCTCTAAATATTTTTTTGGTGATCCCCAGTACCTAGGGCTATAATTATTTATCGGTCTACCTGAATCTTTGCAGAATATTTCAGGCGTTGAACCTCCACTTCGGATCAAACAAGGACACCCCCACGATCGGAAAGCTTGTTTAAACGTCGACGTTCAGTGGTGGGATGATCAATTCGGGTTGGAGCTGTCGCGGGTTTCTACCAATTGTGATCACCGGCAGATCCGGTAAAATGTTCACCGGGCAGCACGGCACGTCCCCTGCAGCTCATAGGCTAGAAAAAGATTATGGCAATAATCCATTCATTATGATATTTCTTCGGCCGGTAATGTGGTGATGTGAGGCCCTGACTATGTATAGAGGTATGCCCGCGAAATCGAGTATCGTGCTTCACCCGGCTCTACCTCTTCCCAACAGTGCCCAAGCCCACACTAACTTAGGTCATCCTGAAATCTGAGTGACTGCAATCTATCTGATCTGATAGCTATTCGAGCAAAAGTCGAGTGACGATGTTCTGGCTCGGCCTCCTGCCCTTGTCGGCCGTGGTGAGGGCGCTGCCGCAAGGCGGGCTCGGGGGCAGCGGTACTGCTATGCTGCGCTTCGGCTGCGGCCAGGTCGTCATCGAGCGTCTTGACCCGTGAGTCCATCCTACAACGCTCTTGGGATCGATACGGAGAGGTCGCTGATATTACGCAGTCTTGTGAATCCGGGCATCAACCCGTCGCCACATGTTCATCAGGTGGTCGGAGGAGTATGTAGAGCTGAGAAGCCCCAGGGCTCCATTCCCCGTCCGCTTTCGCTAAGAATGTACAGAACGCGTTCGCGGCATCTATGGCAGAGGACGACATATCGGGATTGGCAACATGCACGACCTGTTCTTTCAATCAGGACTTTTCGAACTACTGGACCGCCAACCTCTACTTCAAGGCGCGCAACGGGACGTATAAGCGGGTTCCCCAAATACCCAACCAAGCAATCGCGGGTGATAATGGAGGCATAACTGTGTATTACACCTCGCCCGGTGCCAAGAAAACGACTGCATTCAAGCCGGTGAGCTCTCGCTGCCTGAACAATTTACAAGCGCAGGTGGATTTGGACTCAGTCATTGTCAAGCTGACAACTGATGCCAGGGATTCCGAATGCTCGCCGGCGAGTCTACTCAGCGAAACTCGAGCGGACTGGGCAAGAACATGCAGAGCTGCTTCCGATGCTACACCGGGCCCAACTTCCAGGGAAATGTCTACTCGCCTTGCTTCGATCCGAAGCTCGACACGGAGCATTTCCCCACTGGACCTTGCCTCGGCGGTATCCGAACCAACATCATTTTTCCCAAGTAAGCCGAACATTCTGTAAGAAACAGCATGGCGCAGATGAAAGACTAAAACCTGAGCGCAGTTGCTGGGACGGTAAGAACCTCGACAGCCCGAACCACATGGACCACGTCTCCCATCCCACCGGTGGTCCCACATCCTTTGCCGTCGTGACCGGCCAGTGCCCATCTACTCATCCGGTGAAGATCCCACAGGTCCACTTAGAGGTACGTCCACTCGTCTTCAGGAGCCTACATGCAACGTTGTTCATTGTTCGTTCGGCAGATCATGTGGGATACCACTGGCTTTAACAACAAGGAAGAGTGGCCCGAAGATGGTAGTCAACCTTTCGTCCTGAGCACAGGCGACCCGTAAGTTGATTTCCGCGCAGTCTACTAAGCTCTCCTCTGACGGGTGGTAGTACTGGCTATGGACAGCACGCCGATTACGTATTCGGCTGGAAAGACGACAGTCTGCAGAATGCCATGGACAACGGCTGTTTCGGTGCTACCTGCAAATCGCTCACGACCCAGACTCAGACTGTTGGAGATGGGTGCAGCGTCAAGAACACGGTCGATGAGACGACTGAAGGATGTAAGTTTTGTGCATTACTATACGAATAGCCAAGGTCTGACGTCCTCTAAGGGTTGAAGGAGCTTCCAGGCGGTGGCATGGGAGCATGAATGGGAAACGGAAGGTTGATCATGGACTGAAGGTAAAACTATGGACCAACAAGGATAGCTTGACATCGATTCGCTGTCTCTAGACACCATTTTATCTCTCGGGGGCTACAAATAGCGTTCACTTCTAAATAGGAACATTGTTCGTGATGAATCATATGTTCACACATTCCTAACATGACAGCGGGAAGGAAATGGAGACACCTTCGGCGGCGTTCCCGATCTCCTTGAATCGCAATCTTCTCCGAAATAAACTTCGAGCAATCCGTATTATGACTCTCAACAACTGTGCCAGGATTGACGTTTTCACTTCCATCCCTCGAAGAAGTGTCACGACTCCAATGTAAGGGGATGACTAATACAAATCTGTTTTAACTAGTGCATACCGCTCCATCTATCGATGTTGGCGTGGCCCTTTTATAACTATGTACAGAGACTGTCTCATGACAATGAAGTTATACAACCAGCCTACGGATCAAACGAATCGTTCATGCTATGTCCATAAATTCAGCTGCAAACGGCCTTCCAACTAATTCCACACCTCTGATAACAGGTTCAGTCGCATGCATGTCTAGATCCGCTAGTTATGACCGAAGGATCTTCAAAGCAGCTTCGAGACCTTGAACGTCTCGTTTCAAGAGCTGACGCTGATTATCAAAGGTTGTATCATCTCTGGTGTCGACTGCCGGTCCATCTAACGATATGTTTGGGATGATCCCTGGACAGAATACCTTCAAAGCGCTTTCGTCGCCACCGAGAAGGAAGTGGGATAAAACCTGCTGGGAGAAAGTGTCCACAAAACGTTTCTGACTTGACTTTTCGAAAGCAAGAATCATGTCATATACGTCTTCACAGACGTGCTGTTCATCAGATCTATCTTGAGCATGATTAAGAACACGATCGAACTCAATGTAATGTCCTGGCAAGCCGGGAATTTCGATGACATGAGGCATAAGAGCATAAAATAATCGCTTGTGCCGATTGTTCTGTATCTCTGAGTTGAGGTACTTGTCGAAGGCCGAAGGATAGCGTCTTCGCTCGACACGTAGTAGGAATCGAGCGTGATCCATAGCGCGGCGGTAAGCTTCACAGAGGCGACCAGTAAGCCTCTTCCAGATTCGGCCCTTGAGATACTGATCCTGACATAACTGCTCCATGAGACAGGAGCTGTATTCATGCACGATAGCGATAGCCTTGCTCGTGTACAATAAAGTAAGAGGCTCCCATATCTCCCGTCGCTCAAAGCAAAGAGTTTCAAACACCGTAGGACCGAACTAATAGAACAAATCAGCATGCGTTTCAGCAAGGAAACCCTTGGAGTCAGCAAGAGTCGAATCACCTACTGATCCGGTTTGAGGGTCTCTCTTGGCTTCGTATGTCGTCTTGATTCGATCCATTAAAGGACGTACTTGTGTTGCTGGAATTTTATAATCTTCAAATAGAAAGATAGCGGCAAGTTCTGGGTATTTTTCGACGCGTTGCGTCAGGCCAACGGCCAGGTGATCCAGACAAAAGTTTCTTTGTTGATAGTAATCATACCTGTTGTTGTAGTGCCCCGTTGGAGGTTCTTCAAGATCACTGAATCGCAAGATATCATTCGAGAATGATCTAATCAACTCAGTGAATCGCGTTTTCAGCTCCAAAGCTGGACGATTTACAAATAAGTGGTCTTTGAAATACTTTCCGCTGCGTGCCAAGTCACTGATGTATTGGAACCTTGTTGCAAGCGTCTCTAATCCAGCTCTTGTTGGACCTGATATCAAGGCCTGGAACTGGGCTTTCTTGTGGACTAGTTGCTGCTGAACTCTTAGTACCGCGTGCCACATTTCGCGCTTCAAGATATCTTCTAGGAAGCTAGTGACTCGACTCTCGAGCTTGCTCATACCGCAATCATAAAGATTAGATGCCCAGAACTCGGATTTGAAGAAATCGTTCTCAGCTTGTAATCTTTCAGCCTTCGTGGAATGTCGAGTGGCGCAGTCACCGGCATTCTTCACTACAAAGAAGCCATGTTTCGACGAGCGGCATCGTTTGGCGGTCTCTAGTAAACGTAAAGTGTCGCCTCTCATTCTGTCTGGCTTAGTGAAAACGCATAAGCTCCGCTCACCATTTGGATCCCCCGAGGCAAGCAGATCCAGGATTTCCTTTTCGTCACGCCAAGATCACAGCTGAAACCTGGCAGTTTTGTAGCATCGCTCTCGCTTGTACTGTTTCGAACTCCAATTATCGTGTGGGCCTCCTGGAATATGGGTGCCATATCATCTGGCTTGATGTGTCGGTGGAAGTTAAAGAGCTTCTCGTGAGATACCTGGTCCGCATCGACCTGTGGAACAACCGTAATGGATGCCTCTTCCCTGGTGTCTCGACGCAAGGTAAGTCGAGTCACGAATTTGATTCTCGAATCGCCTGCCTTGGGAAAAGGAAAATCGGTCAGTCTTTCAAGCACAGAGCTTTTTCCTGATGAATGGTCTCCGATCGCGACGATCTAGTAGGGTTTTAGTAATGCAGCATTCTCAACATCGTGAGCGTGGAAATTCGATTATCAATGTCTTCTTCTGCACGATAGAAAGCGAGCATGGTGCCAGAAACATACCTGCGGTAAAGGAATATCAATACCTACTCCCAAGGCGTTCAAGTCGTCAATCTTCGCCAAGATGGCCTGGTGTCCGAGAGTGGGAGCGTTAGCCATGTCGCCAATGGTGTTTGGCGTCTCTCTACCGACAAGTTCAAGACTCAAGAATGGGCAACAACTATTTCTAGAGATCCTGTGTGTATATTGGATTCGAGAAGCAAGAGGATTGAGAGCAGTGATCATTGCTGTTACCGTCTGCTCCCACTGTGCAAGGCACCCCGCACTAACCTCGATCAGGTGCCTGGGATCCTTCCTTGTATACCATTTGAGGTACTTCGTGAGTAGGAAGGTACGTACTTATCCATCAACCTATAGCTGCTTCCTAAATGCATTTCTATCGATGTAGACCCGTAAGTATCCACGCTGAGCTGGTGCATGTTTTCCCTTTTGGGCAGTCAGGTAGGAAGCCATCAATCTCAAGCGTCTGTCGCGTCCGACTAACTATACTCGGTCGGCTCTCGGTGAGTAAGTGAGCCCCTTCTTATCATTAAATGGTACATATACCAATGTGAATGTGATTGAGATGACCCTTCCACCTCTGACAAATAGGAGCGAGGACCTGAGGGTGAGTGCAGTGTCGCCATGTAGAGTATTATGCTATTAATTGACTCGAGTGTAGGTGTAGTACTATAAAAGAAATACATTGCAGTGTGAAGGCTCTCACCCATCGTGAGAGAGGTGCAGGCTTCTTAAAGGTCATGTGCCGGTACATACCTTGGGAATGCTCCACAGAAGCGGTGAACTTGTGCGTAATACTGAAGCATCCAGGACACAGGAAAACTCCAGTTGGTGCGAATACTGAATTCCTTTGGATATATGAATCGCGCCATAGATACACGACTGTTCTCGTGCATACCATCTGAATCTTGGCTTGGGGTTGGAGGTAACGTTGGGTGGGTGTCAAGGTGACCGAATCATGCCCAACGGTCACAAGGTAATGCTGGACGGTATGGGTTGATGAAACGTGTAACAAAAGATCCGAACGATTGATAAGTAAATAATAACGATAATAGAATAAGACCAAATATCAGCAAGCACGATCAGCTCGCTGGTTGGCGACTACTTCCTACGTAGGGGCTTATACCAGTAGTCACTAAGCTCAGCAATCGTGAGCGGCCAATTGCATCCAAGTTGACGTTGTAGAATTCATGTGACCTCCTCTCAATGCACGTTCTCATCAGCCTGGTTGACGAAACCCGATCGGTTCTGATTTTCTGGGCTTGATTCGCCAAACTCAACGGCTCGGCGAATGAGCAGACCCTGTCTTGTGTAGAAACACGGCACGACCTGGGATGCTAACTAAAGAAATTTTCCTCCAATAGATATTACTTCTTAACCTTATTAGTCCCACTTCTTGTCCTTCTTGGAGGTTTATTACAGGCTCGGAGTTTAGAATCGTGGTACATTTACCTGGATTCGACCCTAAAGGGATACTCATGATACTTGCATTCCGGCTCCTAGTCAAAAGCGTGTGCTCTAGAATACAAGTACTGTTCTCACCAACGGATGAATTGTAGTCGGCGCAAATATGAGCGTTTTCTGGACCACTGGCGCCCCGGTTAGTGCATACAACAGTCGCCCCACGATTAGGGAGTAGCATGCACACGTCGGTACATTCACGGGACGCCTTCCCATGGAATCTCCTACTCCCACTATCTAGGTACAAAGGGACCTCAACCATCGTTACCTATGTGACGTAATCTTCTTCAATAAGCGGGCACTGGGCGCCGGAATGAACATGCGTGGTTGCTCAGGCCCACGTACACTATTCTTCGTTGTCCTGCAGTGAATAGTACCTGAAAATGACACGCCGGGACCCTGGCCCGAATCAAGGACATGTTTGTCCTATCGCTCTTGTGCCGAATGTAATTTCAGGGATGGTGATCGGCAAGAAAAAATTTTTTCTCATGCCGACAGCTGTGAAGTCGTTATGGAAAGCGAAAAGTCGGTATTGGTACGCTGTGCCGGTCCTCGCACGTTGCTTTCGTAGGTCGCGGCCAACACACACCGCCGTGGGATGCCTTGCCTTTCGCCGACTGGTGAGGCAGAAGAAGGCGGCTATCATGCAGGGGAAATTAGTCTGCTGCGCCCCTTGTGCATTTTCACATTTCTCTCTTATAAGTCGGGCGAAAAGTCCTGCGCACGCACCCATACCTCTAGGAAGATTAGAGGAGAAGTAATCATAGAGTCGCTCACCTTGCTAGCATGCTTGCCTCAAGCTGGAACTGCATCGGCCACCCGTTCTGCTACAAGCGGTCGCAGGGACTGGCCAAGAAAAGGGCAGTGTCACAGATTCTGGCCACAATTTTGAAATGGCCCAAGGCAGATTTGGTTACGTGGCACTGTTGGTGCAATGAGGTAGTGACCTGCATAGGCCGAAGAAAATGGAGAGGTTGGTCTACGGAACCAAGGCTATAGCTCTACCAGTGCACGCGCCTTGGGTGGTAGGAGTTTGCGAGCTCAGAGATCACGCGGTTGAGGACATGGAGTCAATCCTTTCCACCTTCCTATGATGCCACATTGACAAATTTCCCCTGGTCCATCTTGGCTGCGCAGTGTCGAAAGGCGAGGATGATGAGAAAAAAAGGCTGAGTCCAGGCGTTACGGCATGGCCTGCCTACCCTTGAATCTTCTTAGAAGCACCCGCCTCCAAGTTCCTGCTTGTTCATCTCCTCAACTCACTGAATAGGTTCGGGCTCACGTGTGGTATCTCCATGTTCCGTGACAGTATTGACAAGGAACATTTCATTAGATCAGTCGTTCTATACGATACTATTGCTGTCCTGATGCTGTCCTTAGCTCCGACTTCGAAGATTTTACCTTTTGGGATCCGACCCCCCCCCTTTCTCCTCCCCTGCTCGACTGACGTCGCCGTCCGAATTGAAGCACCACACTCTACGCTCGACCCCGTTCGACCCATGATCTGGCCTGCCCTCAATCTCAACTGTACAGGGACGCTTTAGACGAACGCTGTCGTGAGACATCGTCGTCCAATGTAGCCAAACCTCCCGATGTTCTCCGCAAGAATCTTTGAAGATGTGACGTCCTCCCCGACACAAACACTTCGAAGTTCGCCAGGTATGAGATGGATATAGCTACAGCACCCTTCCTCGTGTGTGTACCTACTTGCTTTTGATCTTAGAGCGTCATAAGACAGCCTCTGTACCTATAAGGAGACTTTGCCCCTTCGACATATGGAGCGCTTTGCGCTACAACAGAGGCTTCTGCCCTCCCTACATTGGAGTCATGACACAGAGGATACTGCAGATGGCATCAATTCATTAGAGACCACCGCCGTAGATCAGGACGGTTCACACATGACGGTGCGCTCAACGGCATCTGAGAGGACCTCACTGTACAACGGGATAACACCAGAGACAAAGTATCATGAGAAGGGCACTGTGTACATGAGCGGGCCTTGCCCTCCTCGATGGATGATTGCATTTGCGGTCCAGCAGAGTTCGACTGTCATAATGCGTGTGTATACAACGGCCTCATGCCCATCAATCTCAAAAAGAAGTTCCACGCGCTACAACAGTAGTTCTCTGCTCCCCTACACATGACCCCTGACATCTAGACTCCGCCTACATTGGGATCACGACAAATTGGAGGTATACTCGCAGCCTTTCCCCTCGGTATCTTCTGTCATGCGTTCCTATAGCAGCGGGTTTATAAACGCATACTGGCCGCCTAGGTACTCCGCAGACCCCAGCTTATTTGACTGTTGCATTCGTCTTTTTAGCTGCATTGATGTCTCTCAAACTACTTACGGAAGCTCGAACTCTCAAAGAAGATGAGTATACAAATTGATAGAACTCTGAAAGGACACGATGTAATATCGTGTTCCATCAGGCTCATGCATTTACTTCATTATTGGTTGATAATGACTTCCATAACATCAATCCCCCCATAACCGACCACCTTTTTCCATACTTAACACCAAAAAACACCGATTTTTAACGTTAAATAACTTAACGAATATAAATAGTAAAAATAGACTATATAAATAATAAAAATCGCAAAAATCGGATCTCACTCTTATGTGGATCCAAATTTGACAAACCATCCCCATAGTTACCCATCATTTCCAGAGATACTATATCGAAGCGGAGATGATGCTCTCCAGGGTCCCCCACAACGCAAGTTTAAATGGAACGTCATCCCTGTCGAACTACGTCTCTGTCACAAAAAACAAAAAAAGACAACCACAGTTTTGATGTAATGCAGGGCTCCAGGCAGGGTTGCCAAGTCTTTGCAACTCTATATTCAGATCCCTAAGATCCATGAATCCCTGGAGATCTGCCATTTTGGTTGCCTAACGCATCTTAAACGATACCGGGCCATCTTCTAGAGCGTGCTTCATTCGTTTCAAGGACCACCAACATGGTCCGCCCCGCAGAAGACTCATTAGTCTAATCTTTCTCTGCCGAGTCTCGACGATCGAACGCTTAATGGTATCTAACTACCTCTGTCCTAGCCAAGCGAAGTGTGGCACTGCTGGAACTCCCCATGCCAACAAAACTAGACAATAAGACGATTGGGCGGTTTTTTTGGTACTTGCTTGATCTGCCCATGGATTCCGTCGGGACTTCAGCTGCTGTTGACGCAGTTATCCCTGTTCTGGATCTTCACCGTTCCCTGCAGGTAGTTACTGTAAGTAGGAGAATGAGTCATTGTCTTTCCCTTCTTCTGCATTGAAATTTACCGTGAGGCTCTACACAGTACGAAGCCTTTGATGGGATTTTCACCTATTTGCCATTGCATTAGTTAGTGTATCTCTCTTTTCCCTTTCCCCGACCTCCCCCGGCCTTGATTGAGGCCAGTGCACACCTCGGGTTTAAGCCCTGACATACCAGGAATGCTCGGAGCACAATAGAATCCTATAAAAATATAAAGGCCCCAAGTCACAGTGCGGTCACCCTTCACTTGCCCCCTCACACTGTCAGCCTGGCATTGGCAGGGTTGCCATAGCCAGGATCGCCGTGGCACAGACTTCGCAAATCCAACGGTTTGACACCCCGATCCAATCAGAAGTCTGCAAGTATATACTTACCGTATGGAAATTGCTTTTTTTTCGAACGTGAATGGCAATGGCTCCGTTTCATGAACCTGCCGCGGGATGCCAGATGTAAACACCGCTGACAGATGGACACAAGGGGGATGGCAGATACCCGTTTGTGACAGCAGTCAACGCGCTCCGCAGATACCATCCTCGTACTCACCCTGTAAGACTCTCCTTAACCAGGCGATGAACACGTCAAGCATCCCCATTTCTACTGCAACATGCAGAAGCTGTGAATCCTGTACTTGACTGCCGACCACCACTTGTACGTCTAGATTCCCATGTCGTTCAAAAGGTGTGGAAGGCCATAGCGGCGGAGCGGCAACACTCGTAGAGCGGACACGCAAATTAGGTACGCGACTGCTCCCAAGCATACGCGACTAGATCTACTCCCGCATCAGTGGCGCAAGTTGGAGCCGAGGCTAAGGCAATGTATCTGCAGCACGGGCCGGTAGTGATTTGTAGTCGCGCCTGCGAGATGCTGCAACTAAGAGCCCGCAGCGACCTGTCAGCCCTGGTAGTGCGAACATGTCTAGACGCCGTGCATACGGTTGTAGGTGAGGTGGTGAAGTAGCTTACGACATGTCACAGAGGACAGGTTCACACTGAGCTGTCTCCGGCGCCAGCGTTGCTATCAAGCCTATGCACTTCTGTAGGTTACCATTGAGAGTTGTATGAAGGGGTTCATCTGATGGCGGTGTACACTGACCGGGACCGTGTGCCGAACGTCTCAAGTAGTCTACCTATGAACTTGCCCCTGCCCGTTATACGTCACGATAGTCATTGCCTCTGGAAGCTTCCGATCTAGCCGTTGTCTAGAGAGATGTGTCATCATTGGGCCATAATTTCAGGAATGTTGACAACGTCCACACAGGAAGAAAGACTACTTCAGCAACAGCTTGCGATCGAAGTGATGTACCTAGTTGGTGTCATGATGTGCGTACACAAGGGCCAAATGTCACTCAGCCTCACATCTAGGCTCCTCATGCCACAACAGTGGTCACAACCCAACCCCCCCTTTTTTTGCACATCGCTCCTGATACCTGGATTATTCGCATCATCTGTTTCAACTTGGACTCACGAGACCTTTCTTAAGCCTATATTTGAGTACAAACTAGCTGTGATACAGAGAATCTCGCTCGAACACTGCACTTGGCTGTCTTCAGCCCTGTGCGAAGGTTCAATCTTTAGCCCACAAGGATACCGGACATACCCAGGTGAGAATGTATACATAGGTGAGCCGCACAGCTCCATCTGACATGCGTTAGCTCCTCGAGGCGCATGAATCCCTGTCAAGATTATTCGGCTTCAGACCAGACGGGATAGCAAAATACGTTGGCCGTATCCACCCCCCCCCCCCCCCTTCATCAGGAAACATTTTCGCAATTGTAGATCCCTTCGAGGCGCGATCACGACCCTGGATCCCCCGACTCTATCCCCTTCTACCTTCTACGGTAGTCTAGGCTGAAACGGCCATGAGATACAGGCCGATCGGGACCCAGACCACCCTACCCAAACACCTGTCGAGTTGTCACTTTGGCATTTCAGGTTGCACAGCTATGCAACCCATGATAGGCGGACTTGAAGCGTAATGAAAAACGGACCCAGCAAGGATTCTTTTCCCCCCCAGCTGGGCGATGTTCGTGGCCGCGGCCGTGTCCGATAGGCAGGCTACTCTGTTGGGCTCTCAAGGCTCGAAGACGAGATACCGATACATCGGACGAAGGTAACTCGCCTGATGATACCCCGTCACATCCACTGCATCATTAGATCATAGCACTTGATAGTACCAGTACGTAGTCGTGGGTGTATGTCATAGCTAAGTTGTAGCCGGGGTGATAGAATTTCATCGTCGCGCGATGGCGCTCGACTGTCGAGGGGAACAGGGCCCCCTGATACACAGAGGAAGTCCCATAACAGTGTACCAGTGACGACGTAACGTATTAAGAAATATTGGTTGATCACCTGTTTACTTGTATTACCCACTGTGTCGAATGGAGTTCAATAGCTATAACAATCAGCAGAAACCATCGACATAGGTGATCCTGTCGAGAATGCCGACAGCGGATCATTCACGCGACAATGTGGGTTTCAAGGCACATAGTTCGTAGAAGGCATGGCACGTTAGAACGGTTCTGGTGGAAGGGAGCATCTACACCTGGTTTATATTCCAAGTTTCTGTCTAGTCTAGGCTAGCAAAGGCTGCGAGATAGATGTGAGTGGTATCTCTGGTCAAGTGACTCGTGTAGACAGCTCGCAACGGATGGCCAGTAGCCCCTTCTGTATTTTCAACTCATCGCATACCTTGTAGACGCTTGAATACTCACTCTATCTCTACTTTCCTTGGCCAGTGCCCTTAGCTGTGCCAAATTACGAACGGTGTACACCCCAAAAGTGCTTGTCTGTCCTGCTCCCCTTTCTCGGTTTCCCCTCTCTCGGTTTCTCTTCTCTCGGTTTCTTGGGTTCTTCATCATGCTTCTTGTGCTTCTTGTGCGTGTTTTGGTGCACTGCGAGGTAACGGCCGTTGGAAACGCCGGGGTTGAGCATGGTGCTTCTTTAAGGCCTTAACAATTGACGGTCAAATGTCATCCAAGTGAGTGCTCACAGTATATTGCCCATGCGGTGTTCGTAGCGTTTTGGTCAATTCAACGAGATTTTGGACTTCTCGGATGCTGCAAAAACAACCCAATGACGCTCTTGAGAGTTGACCAGGGCGAGCAGGACTGGCTGCATGCACCACAAAGATAAGTGATCAAGGTGATGTTCGTGCACTCATAGCTTGGGGCGACCTGGACCGATGAAGTGATTGAAGAGTGTGATAGGGGCTGGATTTCTAAAGCCGTAGGTTCGCGTTTCATTAGAACGCAGAAGCTGTAGATGGCAAGACCTCTGATAGCAAGTTCCATAGAGCAACAACAAGCTTTTATAACCCTCCGGAGGCATACAAACCACTCGACTTGAACTGTGAGGCGGACGCATACTTGGACAAAGCCGGCGGGCAGGATAACAAAAGTAAGTCAGACCACAGGGACTGTACCGCGCAACACAGTGCCGTTGGCGACAGCACTCACATTGGTATTCGCTGTCACTAGTGTACCCTGGCAGACCCAGGGGTCCTCAGATGCCGGTCAATGCCCCAGCAAGTTGATGCCCGGATAGCTGCTCCGCGGCCATTCAGCAGGCACCTTGCTGCAGGGTGGTATTGTGTGAAAAAAGGTGCAAGTCGAATACAGTAGTCAGACTGCCTTTCCCGAGAATAAGATCTGGCTCAACCTGACTCTCAGGAATCTCAGAAGCGTCGGTTGTGCATGGAAGGATGCAAACTGGTGGGTCGCGGTGGAGAAGCGCTGAGAGCAGGGCCCAGCGGGAAAGCCCGTCTTCTTGTGGTCCACCCTTCCCCATAGGCAACTTCGCTGATCGAGGCCAGGACATGTACTTTCCAGTACATGTATCTACCTCTGTTCTTTGGTCCTAGCATGAATCCCAGTCGCCCATTCACGTGAGAACAGAACCGGTTCAATAGCACTTCTCAACGACGACGAGAAGAGGAGGGTTCGCTTCGCGGTATCGGCAGGAAGCTTGGGAACCTCGCTTGGTTGCCCGCTAACACGAGTGCTAGTGACCGATTTCCAAATCCTAACGACCCGTCGGAGTCGGCATACTGCCCCTTCCTTGCTGGGAGAAGAAACAGTGCCATGATCGCATTGGGTGCTCTACTTCTGGGGGCTGTTCACAGACTTTGACCGGGGCAACATGCTTCTTTTCTTTGCAAAGTAGATGAGCACATCACCAGATCACAAGAGCTTTCCTGCACAATGCTGATGCTGCTTCATTAAACTCATAACCTTGGCCGTTGGGCTTGTTCACTGTAATCCTCCTGCTCCACTATCTCGATCATCGCCATCTATTGTTGGGCGTGTGTGCCCAGCTCGGGGCCTGCTAACCCAGCAATTTGCTTTCGCAGCACCCGAAACGGCACGCTGCCAATTGTCTCTTCCTGGAATATTTTTTTTTTTTTCTTTGAGAGCACGACTTGCTTTCTCGCAATTCACGTATCGATAATGATCCCTTGTCGCCATTGTCGCCGGCCGGAGGCTGGATGTGGCTGGTAGACACGTGGGCCGAGGGCCAGTGCGGTGGCTTGTCCACAGTCGGGAGCAGCTGTCCGGCCTTTCCACAATCCATGGGAGGAGGCAGTTGAGCGACAAAAGAATAAGCGAGACGTTGCTTGATATATCCATCAGGTTGCGGCAAACCAATTCACAATGTTGGTCGCGACAGTGCACGTGGCTCTGTTTGGTGGCACACGATATCACTCTCGTCTCCCCTGAACCTGCCGAGGTAACCGGGAATGACCAACTGGACCTCAGGATTGGAGATCTCTGTCCCGAGGGGAAGGTTCGCTTCAGGACTGTCCCAAACTCCACCCTCCCGCTGCTAGTGATATGGCGTGCAGAGGCGTGGTAGCTTTAGGCCAGACATTGGGCTGCGCCAATAGGACAAATGGTCACCTGTTGGGCGCCTGTGATTTTGAATACTTGGGGCGCCACCAAAGTGTCGGGAGGGACCGAATCCCCCTGGATGTAATGATAGACTGGGATCATCTCTGCAGACTGTTGGTTGAGCGGTCGTGGACTTTGATGGTGGAAAGATTGGTATGTTTGAGCCGCGGATATCGAACCTTATTTTCAAAATGGCGTATTGGATGATTACGAGAATTTCAGGGTGGCAGCGTGGAAGCATTGAAGTGTGAAAAGAGTTGGAACTCGTGAATGCATGTCGGAGGGGAATCTCGTCATATGTATTTACAGCCCCTGGCCCTGTCTTGAATGCATGCTTTTTCCGACATGTCACTAAATTCGGACTGAGCTGTCCGATAGCGTTCTCAGGTTTCGTGCGCTTTTCAACCCGCGGGTCATTCTGAGTCTTTTCTTCTGTCGTTCTACTTAGTGGCATACCTTAGATTCGATTGCTCAAACCACTCGCTCTGTGTTGTGACTCTTTTACCTTTATGTGGAGTGCAGTGCTCCTAATTTTCCAGGCTGCTACCTCGTGCGGAGATCAGTCACAATTGGGATAGTTACCGCGTTCGATCGCTGTAGCGTACATGCTAGCATGATTTGATATAATGCTATCAAGCAAGTCCCCAGCGTTCTACATCATGCTCTCGTTCCATCGATGTAGTTACCCATATATCGGTAGCAAACCACGATCTTGGATGAATCAAAGCTGTCTGCGACATTTTTACCCCATTTTCCGCCTTCCACGAAGGCGTACGTGTTATGTTTCGCTACAAACGTTGTATCTGTCGTCCATGGCAATTTGTCTCCTGAGAGAAACACGGATAACTAGGTACGGCGTTCTTGGTGTCTAAATGCGAAAAACGATCGCCCCCAATGCGAGTCTCCTTGGAGCTGTACGGATGTAATCCACCATCAGATTTCACTGCCCAACGTAGCAGGTAATGTCATGACATATTGCTTTATGTGAGTGTATTGGTGTGTTTATTGTATCGATTGAGTCTGGTCATCCTCGCTATTCCTGCTAAATATATCACCCTCTGGCCCATACATTCCCAAAGCCTAACTACATTCCCTTAAGTCCCAGTGCGGTGAGCCTGTCGCAGAATCTGGAGAGGGCCGCCTGACCACATATCCTCGGTTCTATCCCTCCAAATGTACCTTTTCACGCCTACACCCTCTCTTCGCCTAGTCATTGTGTGAGGAGCAGGCGACCCAGGCAGCCTCTCTCAGCTATCTTGGGATAATAATACAGCTGCCTGATCGCCATGAATAGACTGTGTTGGTTGGTCACCTGGCGAGATGCAGAAACACTCAACTATGATCACGGCCATTGGTCAGCCTTTCCACCATTGCAGCACGCCAGCGGCCCGATCTTTCTGGGCATTGGATACTGTTGGCATTCGAGGCGCATTTTTCGAGTGCGTGATAATTATTGATGCTTCACCGCCTCGACGCCCGATGCAGTCATGCGGCTCTTCCTCTGAAATCCATTCTCCTTACACCCTCTTCTGTCCATTGGCCCCTTTTCCGACCTCGTCGGGGGCTAGTTTGGGTACCGAAGCACAAATTTATGTCTTCTCGATGACTCTTACGAATCTTGTTGTCGTATTTCGTTGCTACAATGTCATCGACAGAGCCTCATCGACGCTATGTGTTGCCAGGAAATGGGGTATATAATTCGGATTCCGCGACAGGTCGAAGGTCGAGAATGGAAAAGAACCAAGCAACTCGACGATGGCAGCCCAGAACCCGAACAGCGGCCAGAGAGCTGTACCCGGCGACTTTACAGCACCCGATGGTATCGGACGTGACATCGAGAGCGCAACTTACCCAAGTCAGCCAGCCATTACTCAAAGATCGCCCCCATTCAGCATGCATGCTCGTGTCTCGGATGGTAAGGTTCTATCTTCTCAATATATCGTTCTTCCATATTGTTCACATTTATTAACTAGGCAAAAAGCCAGGGAGACCCTCGACGAGCTCTATACTGACGGAGATGTCCGTGAGTAGTCTTATCCCAGTACACGCCGAAACAAGAACTAAATATTCAAGTCAAACATGTGCCCCCAGGATGGTCATCGATAGCAGCCACTGGAGCCCGGTTCTCGAATTTTCGTGTACTCCCGATATTCCCGCGACTTGACATGCGAACCGGCACACTCATGGCGGCCAAGCTGAAATACTTGGAAGAAAGAATAGACGAGATTGACATTAGGGAGTCGGAAGGGGCAGCACAGGACGATCTCAAGGCACTTCCTTTCGATAAAGAGCAATTTCGCACTCGCTGCCTTGAAGTCCAAAGAGGCTGTCTGGATCCCAAAGAGTCTCTCGTCGCTCAAAGCCCTACTACAGCCACTGCTTCTCTAGTGGATTCCCGAATGAGCCTCATGACCCCAAGAGCTGAGAGAGAGAAGCTTTTGGAATGTGCCATAGAACTCTCCGGAGAATACTGTAAGCGATCCCTTGGATACGATTGTTACCAAATATCCAACTAACTCCAATTCCTTCAAAGACGAGCTGATGAACAGGATCTCCAATTCGCAGCGACACGCCAAGGTCTCCTTCCGTGCGCACCAGGCCATCTTCGAAGTGATGAAAAGTTCACAAGGGCTCACAGACGAGGCGTTGGGCTTCATGCGAACAAGCGGCGACTTGGTTTATCTGGATCAACACAGAGTATCCCGATTCTTAGAGTACTTCTTGTATGCCAAGGACTCTGTCACCACTGTAAGTCCAAGACCTCCACAACTTGCAACTTTCCTATCCCATCCGAACTTGGGCTGTGTTTTTGTTTCACCGAACAGAAATATCACCCAATAGAGCCCTGGTCGTAACGAGAGATTGTCTAGTTTTTTTCTAGTTTTTTTTTGGCAAGTTACATCAATCTCAGGATTCGGGACCATCTCAACAGCTCTCGCGTATCTACACAGGATGAAAGCCCAGTTCCTAACTGCTTTGATTATTCTAGAGAGCAATCGGATGGCTTTGCCGTGGCAGACGTCTCTCGAAGCAAGAAGATGGCAGCATTTACATGGACTACGGCAGCGAACTCATTGACGTTGTGTTCAGAGCCTTCACAGCGATTTTAGCTTCTGCCTTGTTCCTTATCCCGGTTGCAATTTTGTATCTGGCCGAATTGACGAAAACCATATCCTTCCTCGTTGTCTTAGGTTTCGGAGGGCTATTCGCAGTCATCATCACCGCCGTTGAGCCACGCATGAGTCGCATTCTTGTCGTGGTTGCGGCATATTACGCGGTACTTGTAACGTTCATGGCAAACAGCGAATGAATGAGAGAAACTGCCTTCAACGTATATATGTCCTGTTAGACTAGTTCGCGGCACATATACCGGCACTTCTCATCTTTCAAAGCTGAATAGCGGAGAAGGGGTCGGAACACTCGCCATCGGCCATTGTGACTAGACGCACCCACGCGAGACACACGGGAGTTCCTAGGCGGAGCGATAAAAGGACTGTGAGGTAAATAGAAGGGCTGCGTTTCCTAGATATACCTGCACTGACAATTCAGATTTCTGGCTATTCGACATTCAGACCAGCCTCCAACTTGATTTTTCAACGATACAAATTGGCATCACATTAGTCTTACATTCATTGAACAAGAAGTCTCGAATGAAATTTGTCTCATATAGTTTCCAATGCCTGGAGCAAGCAGTGCAATCGATCTGTGACTCAAAATGTCCAGGCGATATGTTGTCGAGTGTGTGTAGCTACTTATATATCTCTCGATATAGGTAAGCATTATAGCCAGGTTGAAAACCAAATGGTTATATTCCGGTTATGCCTTGTGATCAGAGTGATGAGCACATTATAGAATTAAATTTAGAATAAACATGAAATAGAGAAACGATAACATGACGGGCATGAAAAGGTTGATTAGCCAACTTCACCAAAACTCCAACTCATGAAGGTTAGGAAATGGTGCCAAGGATTACCTGTAGCGGGTATGCATCAGGACGAAGCCATAATGCAACTAACCAGCATAACCACTGAGGGTTTATCGATAACGAGTAGGCATGCATTGACCAAAGGCAGCTCCTTCGCCAACGGAATACACATCACTCGACAGAAGGTCAAGCGGTCCAGCAATCCAGCCTTCCAGGGAGCCCTACAAGGAACACCGACACCGGGTATCGAGTCCTCAAGCTTCTAGGTTCGTGCAAGGATCTATTGCACCTTCTTTTGAGCACCAGGGATCTGAAGACCTCAAAGACGCGGGTCCAATCCTCTCGCAGATGCGCCGACCGCGACCCATCTCCCCACGCGCGACAGATGACCCACGATCGCGGTCGCGTCCAACACCAAACATGCTGACAGGATGGGTGACAATACCGACTTACTTCGAAAATTGGAAGTCGCGAAACGATGTACGATCCCTGAACTAAATCCAGAGCTGCCCGAGCCAGCTACGAAATCAGTTCAAGGTGTCATCACGATTACCTGGCCCTTTAGCGCAGTCAACAATACATTCGCCTTCATCCTTGCCGAGCCAGATTTCCGCCTCCGCCGAAACAAGGGACAAGTCCGCGTAAATCTCAGAGGCGCTGCTGCCAAGGCGGTAGGGGCTTCTGGTCTAGGGAGCAATGATGAGGTCCTACTGAGCTTGGACGGGGTAGTCTGGGAGCCGGAGGTGGTCAAGAAACGGCAAAGTCTGCCGGGCGCGGGACTTGAATGGCAGATATCATTCCCAAAAAATATTTCTCTCAGTGTCAAGTCGAATGAGACTGGCGAAACCACCTTCGTATCGACGCAAAGCGCAGCGGACGATATCTCAGTCGATCACCCACCAATAGAAGATCCTTCAGTAGACCTAATGTCTGGATCTAAAACCTCGTTAGATGTTCCATTACGCGACGAGTTCTCGTTACCATCCGTTGCCATTGCGACGCCTGCTAAGCACGCGCGAATCACTAGCTTGGACCAAGGAGAGTTCGCATCTCCCGCATTTATCAAAAGAGCGAGAGTTTCATACGGAGGTCTGTTCGAAGATGGATTCGATTTCTTTGATGAAAGCACGGAAACCAAGCCACGAGGTCGCAAAAGGCGCAGATTTGGTCGCGAAAGTGGCGCCTGGCGATACAGTAGCCGATCTGTCAGTCCGAAGTCCTCCAGTTCAACGTCCGAGAAAGGTACCAGTCCTAAGGCACCAGAGCCAACCTCGTCGCTTGAACCAAAATCACCGAGACCACAAATGGCCGATGAAGGGTGCCAAACAATGGAATTGGACATTCCCCTTTCTCTGCCAGCTGAAGTAGGGGCCTACCTACCTACGGACCAAACACAAGATGCGTATACGGGTCGTCAGGACATCGACCCTGAACGTAAAGACCGCGTGGATACTGGTGTCCAAGCCCAGTTCTTCCCAGCTAATGCGTGGCAAACAGTAGACGCCGTTTCAGGATCAGTCTTCGGGGCTTCGAATCCGTTTTCGATGACTGGCACCCCTAACCCTATACAACCCGAGAACCATGAATTTGCTGCGCCCAGCTTCAATACGTGGGATAACAACGAGAACCCTTTTGGTGTGGCTACCCCAAATTCGTCTGATTTACTGCAGCCTATCGCGTCATTCCCATCTCACCCTCTCGGCGCACAGCTACCACTGAATGATGCAGAACTTCCAACGGATCCGTTATCAGGAAACAAAGCCTCGTCTCTAGCGCAATCTGATGATCAGACCCGCAGGCTTACCGCTCAGCACCCTGGGGGTCAGGCCGAACTGTCCGTGGAAGCGAGCCATTCAAATGTCAATTACCCACCTCTAGAAGTTATGGACCAAATGGAGGTTCAACCCGATCATGTTGAAGGACCATCGCACTATCCTTCATCCTATCTTGATGAGCGGCAAACCTCGCCTAATGCAGATGACACGGACAAGCACCGACCTCATCAGGATTCGCATACTACAACCGATGCATACCAATCGTCATGGGCTACTGTGAACAAGGCTACTGTGAATAATCCAGTAGAGGCCACATCGATACCACAGTCTGGGCAGTTGGCCAGTAGCAATGGCTCTTCCCCGGACCAAGCCCTTGTCATTGGAGAAAGTGACTCCGAGTCTGAAGCAGGCGAAGACTTGCCTCCTGCGCCGACTGCTTTCAATGATACGGTCGACGGGGGCCGGGCCAGTGGTTCGGAGATGTATGAAGATGCGGATGCCGAAGATGAGGTCGACGCGCAGTACTCAGACGGCGATGAACCTGAATACGAAGGCGATGAAATGGGTGGGGATTATGATGCAAGAAATTACGAAGCGCCCGATGACGATGAAGATGATAGCCATGACGAGGACCTGCAGCAGCATTCACGACAGCCAGAATTTGACGGTGGGGAAAGCTGGGACGATGAGGACGAAGAAGGCTATGACGAGGAAGGCTACGACGAAGACATGAACGAATACGAGAGCGAGTCTGAATTGGATCACGAGCAACCCGCATCACAGACTTCTAGACCTGCGCAAACCTCGGTTCCGACTGTCATCGACCTTATTTCTTCATCGGAGGTTGAAGAGGAGGAGGAATCGGAGAAGGATGCCAATGAAGAGGAGATGAGAGTCGATTCAAGCCCACCTCGCCCTCTAGTTACCCAGCAGCCACGCCGAAGCAAATCTCCCAATGATGACTTGCCAATCGATGAAAACTCTGCTGATGACCAAAACCCAGTACTTTCATCGGGAGCTCAACCCCCGTCGGGGCCACTTGGCGAAGAACCGGGACAGTCAAGCGAAGAGCAACGATCTGATCTACCAAACGACCCTCAGAGAGATGGTACCGGCGATCAGACTACTTCGATGTTTCATCGAAATCGAAAAGCCCTCGATGATCCCTCTGAGGAACGAGAGAGTTGTCAGCCATCCACCAGCCATGATCACGAAATGACTGAAGTTCAAATCGTGGATCCAGTTCCTTCGGACGAACTGTTGCAGCCGAACCGACCCGATGCCGGTGAGAACCAAATGATCGCATATGTCGAGGAGGAGAATGCAGCCGTGGCTCTGGATTCAAATACGGCCGCAGATGGGCTCGAAATGCTGAGTAAAGCGGTTGACAACGAATCGAATGCCAACAAGCAAGCAATCTTGGTGGAAACGAGTACAGAACACACAAACATGGAAATGACGCATGAAATATCGGATGAGCGAAATGTTACCATGCAAGAACATACTCAGATGTACTCCGATCAGCCACAATTGCATAGGGAAGGTGATTCCCGTTCTAGTGAACCCGAGGAACATGTTGATCTAGTGCAAGCCCCTCTGGTGACTGATGCAGAGAAAATTCCAGCTGGCCTCGATCATAGTGGAGGAAATGCACTTGTCGTTCCGACCTCTCCACCAATGACGCAGTCATTTCTGTCTCAGCGTATCGATGATGAGGTTGAAGAAGTATCGCGAGAAACGGCCGTCACTATTGAAGAAAATTTGCCAGATCAGCTGCCAACGCCTCTAGACATTGAGGTCACTGTGGCCGCCCAACCCGAAACCGCTGTCATTGACTCCCAAATGCATGTCGATGATGCAGGACAGGCCATCGTACCAACGGAATCTGCGATACCGGAACATCAGAGCCTAGACGACTCTCGTCAGCAATTATATGGGCCAGATCTTCCCACTGTCAGTGATGACAATATGGAATGTGTCAGCAGAGAGCAGGAAAGCTTCACGGCGCAGGAGCCTCCGCTAATAGAAGATAGGAGTGAGGAGCCTCTCTTGAATGAAGTGAGAGGTCACTCTCCAAATCTTGGTTTTCACAGGCAGGTCAATATGACATCGCAAACTGGGCTAAATGAATCTTCACAGGCTCTGCGGGAGGACAATGAAGTACAACACTCCAGCGTCACTGCATCCTTCAGGTCACAAATGGAGATTGACGATGAGCTACAAGCTAGCATCATGGAATATTCGCAGTCCGAGCAACTAGATCAGATAACTAAAGATTCCACTGAGCCGGTTCAAGCGGAGCCAGAATCGCGAAAGCAAACTTCAGATGACACTACATATTTCAATTCTGGAGGAGAGACCCAAAACACGGCTGCATCTCTAATTCTTGGCGCATCTTCAATTGTCTCGGGCTCCTCTGACCCGGCGCAGGTTCTGAAAGATGGTGCTCTTGATGGCGATAGTGACATGGAGTCTGTTGAAACACCAGATCCCAGTGCTCAATTAGCGCGCGGTGTCTACAGCCCCAGATTACCATCGAACCCTCGAAGCCCGACGCTTGAGAATAAGGGGCATGAGTCTTTTTTGCTCGATGCGCAGAGATCTTCGTCTCCGAACCTTGACGACCCTAGCTCTCAGCTTGCCAGGGAATCATTTGATAGATTCACTGCAACTGAAGAAGTGAAGTCCAGTGTAGTACAGCAACCTCAGAGAGAGGTGCACACTTCCCCCTCGCCTGGTATTGGAGACGGTGGAGGCGTCCAGGTTGCTCGGGCATCAACGGCGAAAACCAGCAGCGACCAGAATCAGGACGGCTCGAAATTGCATCGTCCCGTCACCAGGTCGTTCGACGCTCGTCATTCGTCTCCACTGGCAGACAAGAACGTAACGAGCGGTACTTCAGTCCATATGGTATCTTCAGAGACACAAGGGTTACCATCAGTCAAAACCGACGAGCAAACTTCGCATGTCGCAAGAGCCCGAGCTTTACAGGCAGAAGACGATGGCGATTCTTTAACAGCCGCCAAGATGAAACTAGTCCGGCATCTGAATAAGAAACTCCCAGACTGCACATCACTGAAAGTCTTACGGCAACATCTGACTAAGAGCGTGGATGTAATGGCTATAGTAATGATGCAACCTCCGGAACCTCGCCGAGCTAAGGGCGGCCCCAGAGAGTACATGATGTCCTTCACTGTCACAGACCACTCGATAGGTCCCCGAGGAGTCGCTGAAGTGCAGCTGTATAGACCGCATAAGGACAGTCTTCCAGTTGTTAGACCCGGCGATATTGCACTCTTACGACATTTCACTGTCGTCTCTCTTACCAACAAAGGCTTTGGCCTGAGGACCAATGAGGGCTCCAGCTGGGCAATTTTTGACCTGAGAGGTGAACCACCACAGATAAAGGGACCTCCAGTAGAGTATGGTGAGGATGAGGTCGCGTACGTAGCATGCCTACGCGAATGGATGGGTTTGCTCGATGATGATGCGAAGGACAAGCTGGAGCGTGCAAATCAGAAGGTCATTGAGGCAGGAAGAGGCAAGTCCAAGTCATAGTGGAAGTCGATGGCTGCCTTGGTACGTGTTACGAAAATCTACATTAATTGCAAGGCGTTTTCTTGGTGTGACAATCATGCTGGACGACTTAGTTAGACAGGAGGAAATACCCAGAACACCGAATAACTAGTGGGACGAACGAATTAGCTGAAATATGAATGGAATATTTCCTGCTCGAAGCTCGTGAATTACATCCATGTCGGCCGCGATTGCTTGATACTGTGGGGACTTCTTTTCCCCCTTCGCTCTGATATCTAAAATGCCTTGTCTAAATGTATGTCGCATTACGTGCCTTAAAGCCCGCCGCCAATTTGGTGTCGTTTACTTGCTTCTGGGATGGCGGGGAGTGGACACCACGGGCGATGATGAAAAGAAGCCAGATAATGCGCGGAAGGCAACCTGCGATAAAGTGCAAACCAAAAGTAGCTTCAGAAGCCAATACGCAGGTGTGGAAGTCAGTAGGTAGAGCGCCCGCCTCCATAGAAGCAAGAAGACGCGAACCAGCGACTGACACAGATGATACTGTGAAAGAAGCTGGTGTTTTGAGGATCTAGCCCATGACTCTGAGCTTCACCAGCTAGGCGAACAGATGTCCGATGCTGCGGACAACCCCGAACCTAATAGTGAATAGCGCAACGAGGAAGATATGCGTCCGGAAGACCACGTCGGACGATCACATGAAGAATGGCGCAAGAAAATCCCAGGTACACCGACAAATATCTTATTGCGCAGCGTTCATTTTCAAAAAAAAAATCAACTACTTGTGGCAAGCTGCTGGGTAGCACAGCCATGTCTTGATGAGCCCTGCACCAACGGCCGTACCTACACCTCATGCTCGACTCGCCTAGAAGACAGGGAGAGATCGCGGTGGAACTGTATACAGGCAATACGCCCGTAACGAGGTTCACTCGTGTGCTGAGTTTACCAAGCCGTATCCCTTACTAGGGAAACAGGATATAATATGGAGTAGATCGTATGAAAACTTCCTGCATCGTATCCCTCGTGCCTTCTTCACTCATAAACGGTATAGTACCGCCTAGACTCCAGTAACGGACCGACCAACATAGCATCAACAGCCTAGGCAGCCAGGGAAATGAAGGCCGTGATCCAAATCTCCCTGCTTGCCTCCGTGGTTGTCCTCTCCCATGCACAAAGCACTTCCTCACTCGAACCGTGCAAAGTTGGATTCGGGCCCAGCAGCAACGATTCCTGCCATGAACCGATGGCTTTTGAGTGTTCCGAAGACTGTACGATGGTTGTGAGTGCTGGCAGCTGTCTCGAGTCTGTCGTTTTCAATCCACCGTCTGATACCTCCTGCTCATCTCAGGGCTAGATGACATTTCATGGAGAAAGAGAGTGTTGACGCTGACTGTATTGCTTTTCGACTCATAGATGCAATGCACACCTGCCGAAGACCTCAGCTCGCTTCTGTGGGAACCTATCTCGAACTGCTACACCCCAACATGTGTGCGAGACGAGTCGCTCGATATAAGCCACTGTCCTTCAAATGAGACTTTCGCGTGATGAATGATTTCTACCCAACGTGGTTTTCGAAGCCTGCAACATGAGTTCAGACATCGTCGCAGTCTGCAGGCTAAAGGGGTCCCAGGCACCGTCAGTCTTTACTGTTTGATGGAACATGTACCTTGGCAGATGTTGCTGTTCATTTCTTTAGAACACATGAAGGCCCAAGAGCGCACAGCGGTCTTGTCTCAGCATTCGGTGACATATATATTGTGATTGGCTGACATAGCACCAACACAAGACAGTCTTATCGCACTCCCGTGTCGAATCTTACTACCCGATACGCACCCGATGGTCCGCGGTCTGCCACATGCTTGATTTGAGAAGTGGTCTACTCTTTGACAAGAACATAGGAAATCAAAATGAGTAGACCAAAGCTATATTCGGCTGACGTGGGAGCTGGACCAGCACCAACTCATTTGCACTTGGATACGCACTTCTTCTTGGAGCCATGTATTGGATCCTATTGACTGCCCGGGCATAATTGAAGCGTACCCGAGATATACCCAAGCGTTCAGTATAGGACAAGAATGGGTTATCTCCATTCGGTCACAGCTAACGGCCCTTTGAATGACGTGAAAACGGTAAATCATTAGACTGTAGGCAAGACCTTGAAATGAGGTCATACCTTAGGGTGCACTGGGACACGTGCGCCAGCACTTCAAGATTGCTGGATCCGAAGAACACAGCCACAATGCTTGCCGCGCGTATAGAGTAGGTCATTAACCGCTGTGTTGATCCATCTGGTCCGAACAGAGTACACAGACTACATTGGAATAAGGGTCATCCTGGTTGGCGAATCGGCGGCGCGATCCGTACCATGGGCAAATCCCTAGATCTAATCGGAGTTCTCGTGTAGGGGTGTCTCGGATCGTTAAACTTCATAGATTAGTTCAAGAGTCCTTCTTCGGAAGCTGCTCAGGAGGAATGTCGTGCCGGGCAATCTCGAGTTTTCGGAAATCACTCAAGTAGCGGCTTAGTTGAACATAAGTATCGCTCTGACTTGGGCGATCCAAATCTCCAGGGTCGGCGGTGCAGGCACGGTTCCGCAGCTTCGGGAGACTACAGCAAGACGCGTCTTACACATGCCCGGTAACTTCCTATTCCCTCTTGCAGCGGCAGAGAGACCGTTGCCGCGGGGTTCTAAGGGCTCATAGTGCGCATGTCAGCAACTATGCATAATCACGTCCAACGTGGCTGCCATGCGACATCCGCGAATAGCGAAATCAACTGTTGCAGAGCCGAGGTACAGGCAGGTGACGGGCAATCAGAGGCGTCCGACATTTTACAACGTATACCCCAAGCACGAAGGGATTACAGACCTATCCCTGGCCTACCTGACTCGGCTGACAAAGCTGTGACATTCAAGACGAGGCATTGGTCGCGAGAACTGCGAGTCGACGCGGTTGACTGATGAAATGTCACGGTACCACCTGTAAGCGGAATAAAATACACGGGATGACGTCGGGTGTTGGTGGTGGAAGCTCTCTGGTTATGTCACATATCAAAGAAGATGCGGGAGATGCAACACAGCTGCTACCAATGAGTGGAATTGCTCAGGGATGGAACGTATCTCATCCAAAGTTGATACATCTCAACGAAGCGGATGAGTTGAAAACGGCAAAGTGGGGCGGGAAATAATGGTCAGGTGTTGGAAACAAGCCGGAAAGATCGCGATGGGGTGCATGAGAAAGCATGAGCTGGCCCGTACATAGGATGTACTTACATTGAAGAATGAGGCTCGAGAGGATCTTTTGCTCCGGCGGGACCATTCTCTTTGGCCAGGAGCAACTGGAGCGTCGCCACACATTGAGGGGATTGTTTGGGAGGGGCCAAAGGGCCTGGAAAGGTGGAAAGGGCACTGTGGCTTGTAAGTGTTTGAAAACCTGTCTTGCTGCATGCGCGTCTTTGGTAGCGTGGGACAGAGACAAAGCAGGATCGACAGAATGACGTGCCATCGAGATCTGGCAAAATGCCATTTCTGTAGTACGATTTGTAGTCAGTGATGGACGCAATGCCATGAACCATACGCCATGCTAGCCACCTTGCCAACCCCTCACATGCTGATCCATTGGTGCATGGCGCGTTCCAGACTCCGGAGGGCTGAGGGAGCGAACCTTGGAATCTGGGTACAGGTCGCGGTAGAGATAAATACAGCCGGCACCAGCCGGGAGCCATTTGTCAAATCTCCAATCTACAGCCGCCCGGGTTATAAGCAGGCACGGGCACGGGCTACAAGACCTGTCAGGTGCCTTTGTAGTCAATGCTGCTGGCTGTGCTGGTGCCGAGGGAGGAAGTGAAAGCCAGCATCACCTTGTCTCCTGCCTGTCATAGCGGAGACCTTGTGGGAAGTTCCAGGAAGCTTTTACCAATCAAAAGGTTCCAAAATACCCAATCGGCTGTGCCTGCAGTAAATCGTGCTGCCACCGTCCAAAGGCCCTGGGAGGTACCATAGATATGGTAGACAGCCTGGACAGTTACGCATAAGGATCACCAAACCTCTTCCTATCGTAGTAGGTATCTTGCATCACATCGTGCACATCAAGATGGATGACTTGCACGGGCAGAGATCGAACCCCATAGTGAACAGCATTTCTGTTAGAGACTTTCTGTACATTAAGAAACATGGGAAAAACAAGCATGGCATTTCACATGCCCCCACTGCTAGCTGCTGCCATCCATAGAAACACTTGAGTGCCTGCGAAGTGGTGACGTCAGGGAGGGAGCAGGAGAAAGGCCCGCGAGTCTGAGGAGGGGCAAAGTGGATTGGAAAGGCACAGGTCAAGTTGCCAGGCGCGACCTAAGGCGTTTTACCCCCCCTACGTACTAGGTAGGCTTGGTAGGTTGTTCCTTCATGCAGTATGTAGTACGGGCTAGTACCTAGGTACCTATCTAGAAGGGCCGGAGCAAAGCGGGACACTTGCTTCGGGCAACGCTCCTGTCACTTCCACGTTGCGTGATGGGGCAGATACCTAGGTACCTTATTGGCACGGTTGAAGGCCAAAGGTAAGGTACCAGCCCAGCCAGCCTGCCTAGCAACTGTGGGACAATGAAGAGAGGGAGACTGTAGGTGGTGGAAGGGGGGATGTGAATCGGCGATGACGTACATTGCCTCAAAGGCTCTGGCTTCCACTGAGTAGGTTCGCATGACGGCTGATGCCATTTGCTCACGATGGCAACGCCTGCCTGTTGCTAGTGAATCGATGCTGTTGTTTGCACCTGTCACCTACAAACCCAGGCAATTTTCCAGTCAACAAAGCCCAGCCCATTCTCATTATAAAAACGTCCTTCCCTTCCCTTCACCAGTCCGATTCTTCCATCTCCCATTCACAACCACAACAACTTCATCTACCCTACATATAAAACAATTACTACTACCTCATACCCAACCCAAATTCAACCAAAACACCATCACAATGGACAAGGTTTCGAACGCCGCCAACTACGTCTCTGACACCGTCAAGGGTGCCGTCAGCACCGGCTCCAAGGAGGCCAACAAGGAGGTCGCCAAGGACAACAACGTCGGCCTCGGTGATCGGTATGTCAACCTGCTCTTACCATTTGCTTCATCAATATCCTGACTTTGTGTGTAGTGCCAAGGCTGCCGGCAACGCTCTCAGCGACAAGAAGGACGAGTCGTCATACAACACTTCCGCCAGTGTCAACAAGGAGGCTGCCAAGCACTAAATTATTCTTACCGACATGTCTTATCACCGATCAAGACCGACGATAACGACCGGGACACGAGCAGGCGTTTGGTACTGAGAGTTCTTTGGTCATGGTTGGGAATTAAGGGTCGACTTTGCTAAGAGTCGTTTACCACGGCAGACTTACAATACCCCTAAGATAGTTTAGAATCAAGCTGCCATTCACCATCAATCATTATTTCCAGTGACCATTTTGACACATTATTATGTGTTTGTCAAATGTTTTGACCTCGTCTGAAATATGGATGGCCATTGAACATGACGATATTGCAACTATGAGGATGTGAAAGCCTTTGCGCAAGTCAGATAAGTTGAAGCTGAAGCTGTATTGAATTTCGGTATACATTATTTTTGGAAACTCGGATGATCGGAATGCGGCAAGCACCCCACATTAGCTGTAGTGGAGTTGGGTTTCACCTTGACCGGAAATAACTGCATCCCCACCCTCATCGTCGACTTCATCCAAATCAAACATCTTCACCTTGAACGATTGCACACCTATACGTGTCATCCTCGATCATCGGCGACCATTCAATCTTGCGATCAGTTGAATTGCTTCACGAAAACAATATAGCCCATCAAACACTTGGCAATGGACGCTTACAAGTCCTCCCTCCCACCCGATCTCTTCGACCAGACAACGCTCGTCTCGCTAGCGTCCACCGTCGCCATTCTCGGTGTGGCCTACGCGAGCTCACTCTACGCCCTCGACCGCAATGCGCGCGGCGCCCATCGCTTCCTGTTCGTATGGCATGCATTCGACGCCCTCATCCACTTCTTCCTCGAGGGAAGCTTCCTCTACCACTGCTTCTTCTCCTGGATGCCCCTGAGTAGCGTCTCGAATCCCCACGCCCTTGCGCCCACGGCGCATAACTATCTCGGGTATACGAATCGCGCCTACGGCCCCCAGGCTGGTGGGAGCAACCCCTTCGCGCAGCTTTGGATGGTGTATGCGAAGGCTGATCGGCGTTGGGCGGGTGCTGACCTGGTGAGTTGATCATGTGGTTATATCTGGTTTCTCTGCAAACGTGACGTGATGATCCGATACTAACGATGTCTCTACATGTGCAGTCCGTCATCTCCCTCGAGCTCCTCACCGTCTTCGTCGCCGGCCCGCTTGCCTGTCTCGTCTGCTATGGTCTTGCGGAGAAGGACCCCCGAACCAATATCGTTATGATTATCATTGCCACGATGGAGCTGTACGGTGGATTCATCACCTTCTGTCCCGAGTGGTTGACTATGAACTACAATCTCGACACCAGCAATTGGATGTACTTGTGGCTGTACCTCGTCTTCTTCAACGTGCTCTGGGTTTTCATTCCTATTTATGCTATTTGGGTTGCTGGCAAGGATATCAATGAGGCGTTCGCCTTCCGAGACCAGGCGTCTGTCGCGAGTAAGAGGAAATAGGCGACTCGTGGGAAGTGATTCCGTCGGGAGTTTTCTTGTTAGGATGATATAAAAGTGGGTTATCGATGCCCACCCTCCCATTTCTTTTCTAGCTATAAGGTGTATTGAATATTGAAGATCTAACTTTATACATTCTCGTCGTTCACAGTACATTTGTCACGCGCATTCAAGACCGTCCGCGCGGATCTCTTAACCAATCCTGTCCAGATAGATCGCTTCGTATATCCCATCAGTCGTGTGCTCTTTCATCGTTCTTACCGTTGTCAAGCGATGGACTTTGGCGAATTTGCCGCTTTGTATACACATAGAGTGTGGTAAAGAGTCTGTGCTCATCAAGCTGGTCCTGATCACGGACTGTTTCCACCGTAACCTCAAGCCTGCAAAGCGATGGTCTCCAATCCACGTCGCGAAACATTATGTGTCTATCTAAGCACTGTTTTCAAGACGGTAACTGGCGGTCACAGCCCGCCACTCATTAAGATACGAGCGGCGTTCCAGAGCGTTCTTGCTGTTACGTGTACCGGTTCAGTAGCTCTTCCAGCGAGTCCGTGTCCGAGTTGTCGTAAGGATCATGGAAGAGGTCTGCATCCAACACCAGGTTCTGCATCATCATCTTGATGGCATCATCAGATTCCTGGCTTGCATCGCAGTACTGATATCCATTGCTATACCATGCGTGATTCCGAGCCTAATTTCAATACGTATTAGCTTCGATGGTGATGATCCTGCTCTGTCGATGCGTGGCCATATGGTAGATAAGAGAATGAAGCTACTTAGTCTCAACACGTGATGATGGCGATGGAGAGACACATACGCATAATATTTGAGAAATGCAGAAATGAGCTCACTCACCCGGATGGCTTCTTGCAATGTATCCTCTAAAAAGTCTAGCTTTGGACGGTCTTCCGGATCCTTGGCCATACATATACAAACCAGGTCCCTTAGATTCCTATCTAGAAACGGGACAGGATCCGGGCGTTTCACGTCTGGCAACATATCTACGGCCCTCGTCTTCACTCGAAGACCACCGAATTCAAAGGTCTTCGTCTCAGCACCCGGTGTTCCTTCGAACTCCACAATGATTTGTTTCATAATCAGGCACTTCATGATCTGGCGACTATTAGCTCCTTAGATGAGAGGATCTGACCAGGTGCTCTCACAGCTCCCGCCTCAAATACGTTGATTGCGACCGCCCTATCGGGAGGAGCCCTTGATCCTATTAGCATGTTTATCCTATCGCCAGGAGCTTGGAGCTTCAGCATCAGGATATACATACACCGGAGGTTTGATCTCATTCGCGAGTCCAAAATCTATCAATTTCAAGATTGGTGTGAGTTCGTAATGCTCGGGCTCCGTGCTATCGTGGAGAAACGGTCCAATCATAACTGTCCTGTCGTGTTAGGTATTTATATGGGAAATACTTCTGTAGATCGCCTACTGTTGTGATTGTGCACGTCGTCATGTTTCAACCCCCTTGGCTGGTCATTGGGTCTAGACTTTTCCAATACCGGTTGTGGGTTGACGCCGGCTGGGCGATCAGGTGGCCACTAAGGTACATTATGTCAATAGAATTCCAGCATAATGTTTAATGCCACGTCCCCGGGGGGCTGCCGGATAACCTCAGTGACCTAAGTGACCCACCGATACATGTAGCTGGCTCGTCCCCAAGCTTCGGTCCACGCCGTGAGAGAGTGTGTTTCACTATGGAACGGGAACTTACCGTCATTGCTATGCACATCCTAACCACTATAAAGGTCTTTAGCTTCACGATGACCGAGTGCAGCCAAGGTCAGGATAATTGTGAGAAAAAAAAAAAAAAAAAAACTCACAGCAAAGAAAGAACCTCCAAAGTATGCGATTAGGAAAGATGTTGACCCCTCGCCCGCTCGCCTTGGTGATGAGCCTGGCTAAAGTACCATTCTCGATAAATTCGAGATACAGGTACATCTTACCGTTCCAGGGTGACCTAGGGACACCTTCGAAGCGACGGGAGAGCGGGTCGTTGGGCACGTCAACCATCTTGATGATGTGTTTTGCCCATTTAAGCACCTACAAAGTAGAGTCAATGCATACCCCTCATAAGGGGCGCTGTATGGGAAACACAAAGGCACTCTGAAGGAGAACATCATACTTGGAGCCACTTCTTCTCATTATATATTTGGGAATCTCCCTCCTCGGAGTCCGCACCCGTCGCGGGTCCTGCTCCGGCCGCCCCAGGTGGATGGGGTGTACCGTTAAACTTCAGCGGCCCCCCCTGTGCATCATTGAGTAGAGTCTTCAAAACGATTCGCCGTACTTCGTCCGGAAGGCTGATCCGTGGCTCAGACCCCGTCTGCTGAGCAGCCGTTCGACCATTTGGTTGGTATTTGATCTTCCAGGCCCGCGAGTAGTATCCTTCCCCGAGCCTACCCTCCCATACAAAGCGGCCCTGCTCGTCGCGCTCAAAATACTGTTTTAGCAAGGCTTCGGCTTGGACTTCTGGCGTGGTCGCATCCATTTCCAAGGCCGATGAGATCGTTGGCGTGTTACGTTACGGCTATCCGATGCCATGCAAGCCGCGAACGATCGCTTCTGGCGGGCTTGAGATCGTGCGTGCTACCTGCTCTACATAGAACGCTTGCAAGGGAAGACGGGACAAAGGCAAACACTCCAACAGAGACCTTGCTTTGTCTTGCGACTCAATTAAAGCCCTTCGTTCTGCGACGAGTGTGTGCCTTCTTTGTTCAGTCAGTGCCGCCGCGTACGGATTCGGAGCTCCTGAACACTGTGTTGGAATAGTTCACAGGCATTTTCGATGGCATACCAATTCTAGTCGGTACAAAGAAGTTAAATTTATAGCCTGGCTACAATGCTTGAGGTATTGATCGTTTGCTAATCGTACCCTAATATCTATGGACTGACTTCGCGATGCCACCTTCTGTGTTGCCTGCTGAATCTTGATGGGCAGGTGTTCTTTTCAAGCATACTTAGAATCGGCATTTGCTTCGAGATTAGACTCAGTAATGCATTAGAGGATGGAGCCCTCAGTATCAAAGAGCTATGGAGATGTAGATTGAAAAGCTGGCCGCATAGTGTCATAAAGATACCATTTTGTATAAATTCACCTTGCCAGGCGTGTCATGAAGCGTTATGATGTCGTGTTTTGAAGTAGCTGAAGTCTCAAGTAGTTCTGAAAATATTCGAACAACCCTCCTTTTCCGGCTATAAGCCTTTCTCTGTTACCCTGAATCACGTCGATCCTTTCAGTAGATAGAAAGTAAGTGTGATAGCAGCTTTAATTGCAGCAACAAACCAGAGGCTTGGTTGCACTGCGCCTGTTGCTTTCGATATCCAACCGCCGCATATCGCGCCGACCAGTGTCCTGTGATAGTTGGTCAGCGTTCAATCACATCATATGGGGATGTCATGAACTCACAGGACGAACGCTATGGCTCTCCTGTTTCGTTTCACATTTGCAGTCAACGGTGCGAGTACCTGCTTGTCGCTGACCAGGTCGCACAGGAGACTTGTGATGACAACAGTGGGCACTTCGCTTACTCCCAAGCCACGGCTGCTGACGATCTGTCCCGCGGCCTGGAAGCTCAAGAGGGCGACTGGGACCAGCTCATTGAAGTGTACATCTGAGGGATCTCCGCGCGATGGATAGGTCCCGTCTATGATACGGCCTTGTATAAGTGCAGCCGCAAGAATGACGAGGACAGTCTGTAGCATGTACGATATGCAGAGAGTTCTTCGTTGCCGACCCTTGGGGAGTCTCGAGAATGCCGCACAACCGATTATGAAGCATCCGATAGAGCACAGCGACCGGGCCCATCCGTAGGGTTTATTGTTCTGTCCAGACGTTCCAAGGGCCACGAATATTGTATTACCTGTGGATTCGTAAGTAGTCCAGACTATCCACGAGTGTAGCCGCTGGCTGGAAGCAACTTACCAGTTTGCATCGACACGAAAGTACTATAAGCTGGAAACGTCGGTGTCAGTTTGGCTCTTTGCTGAACACAACAGTGTAGTAGAGGACAGCGTCGCGAACGGCTATGATCCACCTACCATTATACACGGTACCGTCTGTCAGGCCTGTCGCAAAGCAGGATGCCAGCAATAGGAAAGATCCCGCACTAGGCGAGATCTCGTCTGAAAGGTCTCGGCGGAAAACATGCCAACCTTGCTTCTCCTGCTTCCCATCAACTGGTCACTGAAGGTCAGCAAATGCTTTTGTATGAACAGCTTGGCGAGCTGCCAGGAATCATGAGATTTCTCCACGATCTCCTGGGCGAGGAGGAGGCTCACGAGGCCATCAAAACATGAGCAATGGGAGTTTGGATGGACTGACTGGGTTGTTGCTCGTCCACAGGGGACTCGAGCACTGTCTTCTCTTCGTTTTGCATGATTGCGCGCAGGAATCGTCAGGTGCCTGGACCAATTGTGCCACGCTGGACGTTGCGCTCTCAGCAGTCTTGGCTCTCAACTCCAAGGGCAGAAGGCTGGTGACTACAGACACGCCAGGTCAAGCAGATGATCCTCGAGGGACTCACGTTCATCCACGAGAGAACACGAGCTGGTCAGCTGGCCTTGATATCAGATGAAGAGGCCTCCTGTCTTGGTTATCACTTGGCTGCATCCCAACGCAGCATTTGTGAACATACCTTATCGAACCGAGTCCTACACACCGACCGACACTCAATACACGAGACACAATTCAAAGACTATTCGCGCGGTGCAACGGGCATATGGAATGGACGGTTAAAAACAACCCTAGGCTCGATGCCTCTGACGGGGTTGACGATCAAGGGCTGGGGCCAGTCGAGGGTTACATCAAGGTGTCGAGGGAAGTGTCTTGCGAGAAAACCCGCAGGAAACCTGCCCAAATTGCGGGAGGAAATTAGGAGCGAAATCCGCTTGCGACCACTAATTATCGCCAAGTACCTTGGCCAGTACCTTGGCCAGTACCTTGGCCAGTACCTTGGCCCAGAGACCTGTCATCTTTAGATGAGCGCCGGGTCCATCGTGTGGGTCGCGGGCCATTGGCGGCGTTCCGGGGGCCACCGCTGCAATCAAATCACGGTTCTCATCTTGGGATCGCCCGCGTTGCATCTCAACTACTTAGCCATGTAAGCATACTATCTTTAATGACAAGTTCAGAGGACGGAAAAGGTAGTGTGCGCGCACGGCGAGCGAAGCGTAAATGTGAACTCCGGCCATGAGTTGTCTCGTCGTCGAAATGGTCTCAACAGATTCAGGTTGCATGTGGTTGAGGCCCTGAGAAGACCATGCCGGTATCGTTCCAGCTCAGAGGCGTAGTAGACAATTCCAACAGATAAGATTACACGTTTCATGAAGTATTTGGTTCCAATAGATAATCTGTCGAGTATTCACGCTTGACGAAGACCCTGGCCGTATAACTTAACTCCGATCGGAGATGGTCGAGGACACGATATGGAACAAAAAGAACAATGACAATATGGCGCTTCCCAACACCAGCGCCGGAAGGCCTGATAGGAGCAGTCCTGTTCCCTCATCTCTCCCCCACCGACCTCATTGGCAGCGGATGTATCCTTCTCGCAGCCAGCGGCTCGTTGAGCCTGGGCTCGGATTTGCCGTGGGGTATACCGCACCCGTGTCGTCCGCCAAGTGGGCCAAGCGAGCCAAGGGCGGCCCAAGGCCACCGAAAGATCGCGATCCCGGGTTTTCAAGAATGGACCGCGTGGGGCAGTAAGAGGCGGCGGGCGTGACTGGAGATAAGGTGACCAGAAGGTGGACCAAGACACCACGGAAGGAGAGGAATGCCAATACTCGGTAATGGCATTGGCAACCGTCAGCTGCAGAACTGGATGCAGCCTGCTTCTGGGTCGGATTAGCAGAAGACTCGACCCCCTGACCTTGAAGTATTAGCTTGGCTTCGCCAAGATGCTCATGCAGTGTACTCCTGAGGTTACCCACAGCGGTCGATAACTTGGCGAGTATAGAAGTATTTTGTATTGCTGGTTGTTATGTTCTCGTACCGGGCACCTTTTCGACAGAAAGGAAACGAAAGCACTCAGTCGGTTGGCGAGTCACGCGTGCGCCTCAAGAAGATTTGAGGGTTGATCCAGCTTTCTCTGTATCGTGCCTCTCACACTGACTACTTCTCGTGTGCGAACAATGATGATGCAAATGGGTCAAGTTGAATCACCTGAAAAGGTCACAGAACTCCCTCTCCAATCCAACCCTGATCGTTGATGCACGATGGTTTCTGCACCCGCCGCAAACCTTGTTAACTCCTTCGCCCAGCCTGCGACCTTGGCAACCTTGGCGTGAACCGCCTCCGCCGGCCCGGCCCGGCCCCGGACTACGTGCATGGCGCCCAACAGATAGAGGCACACGCTAGCTCTAGTTGTCCACCAACGTTGGAACGTCCCATAGCCAGCCCGACACCAAGTCGTCGACCCCGTTTCAGAAGCGGTTATGATGAATAGGCTTGGCAGCACAGCCCACAATAGGTAATAATGGCGAAGTCGGTTAATTATTCGAAACATTGGTGTATGTCTTTCGAGATGTCTCGATCGTACATCAAGAACCACTGCTCTCGAAACGTTTACTTCTCCCTATCTGGGACCCTTGTATCGTCACATCCTTTGAGCAGATTCTTATGGTCTCGGGGTTTTCCGAAATTCCTTGCTATCTAGACCTGAGAGCAAGCGCTTATGCTTCCTATCCACTTCAGAGAACCTGATTGGCAAATCTTTGTCTAGGCAGTGCCGAGATTTGCCATTCAAGAGCTTCGATTCAGGCCTATGCAGGTGAGGATTGGCAATGACCAGTGTCTATAACAATTGATGACTCGTGGAAGAAGTCCCAGTCGGCCCGTAGTTAGTCAGTTAACGTGATGTAAGATGTGCTGCCCTAAGGGTCTTGACGCGCGAGACGGGGTCTGGTAGTAGTTGTCTTATAGAATCTACTGTTTTCACTGAGCCAGACCGTCGCCATGGTCACGTGGATTGTGTCTACACTGCGTATGTTGTGAACTTGAATTGTGAGTTGGCATGATCGCAAAATCCTGTGGGCATGAGCCATAATTAGTCAACACATGAGCAGTTGTCCTAAAGAGCTCGATCCTCTCTTGTAGATATAACTAAGCGAACAGCCATGAATTAGACTCACTACCATGAGGCAAATATACAGATCTCCAACAATCCAAGGAATAATCATTTTCGATTAGTTAGTTATCTATTCATTGAAGACTGCAATGACAACACATCGGTTGGGCTTCTCTCTCCGTGGAGTAACTGTCGTGGTACCAATATTGTCAGCTGCTTATTTTGTCCCGGGTCATCCACCATAATACGATATCGCGTGAATCTGTCACTCTTGGGAGGAGTCGCCAAGTGACGGACCGCAGGGAGTGTTCCACCGAAAAGTAACCCATCTATCCCACATCCTCCACGCTTTTCAATATCTAATATTTGGTCCAATCCTTCAGGCTGGCCCCGAGGTTCTGTGATACGTTCTAGCTCTACCATCAAGTTTATGGATGTAACGTTGACCTTTCCGAGATGAACTTTGACGCCTCGCCCACGATGTACGAGGACTTATCCGCCACCGTCGACCATTCTCTGCATCGTGTGTGTGGGCCGTGGCTTGGCTGACCAGCTCGCTATCCCATCATACGCCGTAAACGCATTGTTGCCTTCATGGAATCATAGAGTATACTAGAACTGGCTGCAATGGGGTTTTGTATTGCGATCGCTCGCTCCGGTTTGAACCGAGTCTTCATGCGCCAAGTTGTAGATGTCTCGGTCATACCTATGCATCTGACTTTCAAGTATCAAGGGACCAGATAATCATCATTCACGCTGGGAAAGTCCTTTTGTTAAGATTGGAAAGCATAAAAGACCCCCTTCGTCGCCAGCTTCTAACAGATCATTCAAGCCTCTACACCCCACCAGAAAATCCAAACCTTCTTCCTCAAGCTACATACAGATCTTCAATAATACTCTCCTATCTCGTCTTATTCTCAGATCACCATGGCACCTTCAGCATTCGCGCCTTCAGATCAAATCTCACAACTCGAAGATGAGTCAGCTGCAGTCCTTCAAGCTGCAGCTAGTATCGCGTCCGGCCAGTTCCACGAACCCATGAAGTCGGTTCCTCTCGTGAACACTGCCGAGGTCTCCATGGTCGATGAGCCAGCAGATAGCCAGGTCGACGACCTCGCAGTCAAATCTGTGGAGAACACCGTTACAAACCCGTGGCTTCAGCTCAGTTCTGTTACCTCCAGTGTTCGAGAGCCTATGTCGGGGGCGAAGAAGCTCCGCAAGATGCTCCAGGAGACGGATGAACTTATCGTCTGCCCCGGTGTCTACGATGGTCTGTCAGCACGCACAGCTATTGAGTTGGGCTTTAATGCCATGTACATGGTACGTCTATCTCACAAGATTCTCCTCGCGTCTTTGTACTCCGGCTAACAAAAGCCATTAGACAGGTGCTGGGACAACCGCCTCTCGCCTTGGACAGCCTGACCTCGCCATCGCACAGCTCCACGAGATGCGTGAGAACGCTGAGATGATCGCCAACCTTGATCCCTTTGGACCACCCTTGATTGCTGACATGGATACTGGGTATGGTGGTAAGTAATGTCATAGACGCGCACTGGCGCGGGTTCTAGATGACTCTCATGAGACTTCAGCTCAGTCATGACAAGTTAAGATTAATATCAGTACTGACAAAGGCCAGGACCTATCATGGCAGCACGTACAGTAGAGCAGTACATCCGATCAGGCGTGGCCGGAGCGCATCTAGAGGACCAAGTGAGTGATACGTAACGACCCGTCGGCCTCCCTCGACCTAAGATCCCACTCAAAGCTAATACCTGTATCAATCCAGGTCCTCATGAAGCGCTGTGGCCACCTCAGCGGCAAGAAAGTTGTACCCAAGGAGGAGTATATCTCTCGCATCCGGGCCGCCCACGCCGCTCGCGTCAGATTGCAATCGGACTTTGTCCTGATCGCCCGCACAGACGCGCTCCAGTCCCTGGGCTACGACGAGTGCATCTCCCGCCTGCGCGCCGCCCGAGAGGAGGGCGCCGACGTCGGCCTGCTAGAGGGCTTCGCGACCAAGGAGCAGGCAGCCCAGGCCGTGAAGGACCTGGCGCCGTGGCCGCTTCTGCTCAACTCCGTCGAGAACGGCAAGAGCCCCATCATCACTGTCGACGAGGCGCGTGAGATGGGGTTCCGCATCATCATCTTCAGCTTCGCTACCTTGGCGCCCGCCTACGTGGCCATTCGCGAGACCCTGAGCAGGCTTAAGAACCAGGGGGTGGTGGGCACGCCTGACCAGATCACTCCGGTGAAGCTTTTCGAGGTGTGCGGTCTCAAGCATAGCATGGCTGTCGACCTCAATGCTGGAGGCGCATCTTTCGCAAACGGTGTATAGAAAGCAGACCCCCCCCCCCCCCCCCAAGGTTAGACTCTCATCTACGTTTGTCTCGTTGGAAGTCTTTGAATTACGTAGCTCCATGTCGGGTAACAATACGACATTTATTGATTGCTATTGGCTGTTTCGTAGTTATTAACTACTTTTCATCATTCACTATGTACCTACTATCTATATCTACCTGTATATATGGCTCTTCACAGTTACGCAGAGAACACCAATCAATGCCACAGTTTCTCGCATCTCGCAGACGAAATGATCATATCAAAGCTGGATTGATTCCATTTGGACAGACATGTGGCCCAATTTTGCCATAATCTACTCACTATTCACCATTAACTCATTACAACAAAAAGTATGTGGCAGAGCATACCTTCCGCTGTGCTCAACCTGTCTGTCCACTAATGGATCCACGGCCTAGAAAGCTATGGCAACCGTCCAGTGATACGTTCGGCAATGCGATCATGTTAGCATCTCGCTACGCCATCAGCCCTAGTAGAGCAAAGACAATATGGAAAGAGGCACCATTAGCACAATTTTGAACAAGAGAAGTGGCTGTATTTAGAGCACAAATTATAAGGAGCATATCAATATTTTAGAAAGGCACATTCGAAAATAACCTACCTACTAAGTATCGGGAGTCTCTCAACTTAGCTCCCTAACACTGAGGCCTTATCTGGTCTTAAAGCAAATTTCAATACGATCGACGTATCCCCGAGCGTGCACCAACATCAGATCTGCCACCGTGATGAGAGTGTGGCCTGCATTCGGAATTTCTGGTTGGTTCTGCCAGATGACCCTCGAACTGATGACATCCATCGCAGTGTAAGGTTCGGGTGAATGCAGATGCAGGCAGTGGAGTGCAGCACTCCTATAAATTGCCCGATGGAGCAATGATAGATCGTGCACTTCTCCTGATAAGTCGAGGGCCTGTAGTTGATGGCACCCTAGTGCGCATCCTTCCTCGAATTCATCGAGATGCCGATACTCAACGAGATACACTTGCTTGAAGTCAGCGTCGGTGTGTCGCTGAGTGGATTTGTTCATTTTGAGGCGGGATAGCGTAATATAGTTACTGATAGTCTGGCGACTGATTTTGCTTTCCCATAATGATACACTGCTCGTTATATAGTTAGGGGGCTTGAAATGTCTCCAAGCTCGTCTGAGACATATTCTAGACCCTAAAGACATTGTTTCTGAGCCACGTGGGTTAGCTAAAATGTATTGGAGAAAGGGGACCAAAGGATTCTAGTTATTGATAGTCGAGAGTTTCAGACCCGACAAAAAGTAAGCGCTCCGCCGTTTTCATGTGGCGCAGTGCCTGCTGGATAATGGCTGTTTTGTGCAGGCAGACCTGACTTCTATGACACCAACATATTAAACGGTCCATCTTACTCTATCAGTCAGTGCCGTATGATTCATGGTACTTCCTTAATTAGATCGAGTGCCCAAAGTGGTCTAAAAGAGTATCATGACTCCGCACAGGGCCAGGGGCCAGTATTGTTTAGTTGCGAGGACGTCGCGAGCCAGGGCGAAACGGAACAATTCATATTTCTTAGATGTGAGAAGTGTGATAGTTTCTTGCTATCCATAGTATAGATGGAGAATGAAGTTTCATCCGGAATAAAGCCTCAATTCTGCTAATAAGGAAGGCTACTTAGCTGCTATGGACTATCAAAGGATTCGCGGCATCGGCATGAAACCTTTGCATTATCCCATACGTTTCAATTTTCATCACCTAACAACTTTTGAGTTGCATTCTTAGGGTTTTATTAAATCCGACTTACGACGTCCGATGCAGAATAACCTTGTGCCTGACCGCGACAAGACACTAAGTTACTGGAGCATCAAATGATGTGTTGATTCATACAATGGACATAAGACTCCCATTGTTTCCATACAGTTTTCAAGTACACATTAACAACAGCTATCAAAGAAATCGTTACACTACCTACGACGAGCCACTTCCTACAGATGGGCCGGTCTATCACAATATAGAATAGGGGCACACAAAGCCCATTCTCGCTTCCCACTCGCTTTCCACAGCCTTATTCACGAGCTTTATCTAAAATCGTCCACCATTTTCAAAATTTCCTTTGAACACCATCCACAATCGGCACACTCTACATAGTCGACCAACACCCCAAGCTAACTACTGTCGAAAGCGGTACTGTCATGGTGTCCACGAATCCTAACTATCGGGGAAGGCCTGAGAACTACAATCCCAATCACAGACCAAGATACCACGGCGCAGAAGATCGCTCTCAGCGCAACTATAACAGACCTAAATACCAGAACCACAACGGTCGGAGCCACGGTATTCAAAGAAGGAGAAGGGCCAACCGCCAAGTAGTCGGGGAGCCTAGAAGGCACGGCCAACGTCGGAGGGATCAGACCAGGGCTTCAAGATCTGCATTTGGGTGGTCAAATGCTGACGAACAAGAAGAAGGAGAAGAAGACGATGCAACATTCTGGGCTAGAACCGAGCACCATGCATATAGGCTAGGCATGGCTTATCAACCGCAATCACGCATCGAAGAGACGCTACTTGTCTCCGAGCAAGATCAAGGCGGCGACCTATCTATGTGCGATTGTCCGAGTATCTCAGCGTGTCACCAGATACTTATCAACCAGCACGCCTCACTTGACGAGGACTACAGGGACTTGAAAGAAGAGTGGCTTCTCACAATGCTTGCTTTGTCGGGCGCAGGTGAGGATGTCAGGATTCGCATCGATGAGAGTTTAGTCAAGTTGAAGAGGCCGGGGTCCCCGTGGAAGTCAATATACCAGAAGTACTTCCGGTAGCAGCAAATCATTTCCAGCAGGTGAAATTTCCAACATTGTCTTTCACCCGGACATCAAGCAGTTGTTAGATGGGTAAAATAGGCGCAGAGATGCAAGCAAGTTTTGAGAATGGTGGCAATTCGACTGACGTCAGGATGTGCTTGGGGTAGATACTGAATAACTATCTGACAGTCAGAATGAAGATTTACACATGCTCATACATGAGCTGTGCGTTTACATACGGCCCTCTTGATCCCCACCCCCCGAGATGCTTTTGACTGTCATGGAGTATGCGCATCTGGCTCGGTCAGTGGTAATCCTAGCTAAGAACGGTCCTGGTCGTGAAGCTATCCTTGGCATAGGGATTTGCGGTAACTAGAATACTCAAAATCATGAGACTCATGGAACATTCAAATGGTATTTTTCAGAGACGTGAAGTTTCTGGTCAAGATTGCGAAGTAGCCATGGTTATTCCAGGCAGCTGAGAATTTAGATCTTTGGATAAATCTCATGCAGAAAGGTCGACTAAACATAGCTCCGGATGGACACCGGTGAGATCCACGGTAGGCCGGCCGATTCTCTCTTGGGGCAGCTTATCGAGCATGTACGCTGGGAAAAGCCAGAATCCAAAGGCAGATCTCACGATCGGCTCAAGGTCCATTAACTCGTCCCTCACTAAATTGACACCTGGCGCAGAAAGAAATAGTGAGCCCATTTCACCACGGTTCTTGCAATAGTGTGACGAGTGTAAGTCATGAGATAACTGTACTCAGTACTGTGTCCAGCCACACCGAAATCCTGCGTGAACTGTCTCCAGTGGCGAAAGCAGGCCCGTGAGTCCCCGAAGTTCTGGTTTATAAATACCCGCTTTAAGCCTGGAGATAGAGGTCGTGGATCTCGAGATAGACGCTCAAAAGGGAGTTGCATCGCACCAATGGGAACCGAGTCATTTCGTATGACTCTAAGATCGATACCCTCGCCTCCTCCTATCAGGTTGCGCATACTCATTTCATGGACAACGAATACTTCACGCAGTCGGCACAGCGTCTCTCGTACGAAAGTCTCCACCTCAGGTTTGAGTAAAGATGGAGAGAATTTTGGTAAAAGGGAAGCGTCCCGGGGTGTTTTCCAGCCGGTCGCCGAAAAGTCAAGCATAAAGTCACTTATAGCGAGAAAGTCGTGCTCAATAGCTAGTTAGGTCCAAAAGACCAATCCCTCCGGGGTCATACTTGGTTCTTAAGAGATGGAGGAACTCGCAAAACGTTTCGCCTATCGGCAGTGCTGATAGTCGGTCGAAGTGGATGAAGTCCCATTCGGGATTGATGTAGAGAATGCACGGAGTTTGGTCCCGTTTTGCGTTTGCCCTCAAGGCACACGGGATTCGAACGCGATAGAATAGAAGCGCAGCGTCTCTGGATTCCATTGTAGTCCGGAACAGATTGCTAAGCACCGAATATCGATCTAGAAGGACTTCGTGAAGCCTTTCGTCATCTAGTAGATTGTTACCGTACTGGGTCGTAATGCTGTCCCTACGAGTTTAACCTTGATGATCCGTGAGCGTTCCAGAGCGTGCGACCAAATCTGGAAGCGAAGCTCTTTGGGAAGCTGGGGAAAAGGTTTGAAGCATCGCTCCTTTGACGAGGACGACTGTGAGCCATTGAGTATTTGTGAATACAGTCTTGATTCGGTCATACTTCGAATTCTACCAATGGCGGGGAGATGCTTAGAGGTTTTCGAAAATTCAAGTACACAAGATTTTGATGAGTCCAGATGGAAAGGTTCTATGTTGGCTGAAGTTGAGAGGTAAAGTACCTTAGTGAGTGGCCGAGCTGCTGCCTACTTATTGTATGACTTGAAGCCGCGTCGCCACCGCCGTAGATGCATTCCTTCGTGCACCAGAACGCGCAACCCCGTGTTAATAAGATACTTTGAATAACTGCATAACAGCGACAACCTAGAGCCCGCACCACCTACCCAGAGTTAGACGCTGTCCTCCGGGCCCAAGGTCCCGATCGAATGGTTACCGATACCTGCCATCGAGATCCCAATTTACGTACAGGCCGCGCTCAAAGGTATCTAAAAGTCTTAGGTATGGTGTTTTACGTGTTCTGAAGGTAGCACCCAATTCCAATTCCAGAAGGAAATGTGCACAGTTTCTCGCGAGCGTGAAGCTCTCATTCTACCAGCGACCCCCCCAAACTCCACATTATGGGGGACCACTCCGCAGCCCCAGCCAGCATCGTAGGTGCTTCCAATTGCCGTTTTGGGTGTGCCCAATTAACCCCAAATTTCCCTCCCCGCGGGGTATCCTGTAGTCTTCAGAGAACGGATAGCCTTTCATTTTTGTGTTCTCATATTGAAAAAGATTGTGATGCGAAAGAATATTGCACGCTGCCTCTCTTGAGATTCAACACTATACAAATGCGTTTCCCGTGTACATGAAAGGGACAAACTGCTATCATGTCATCACCAACCAGGTTCCAGAAATTCGGGACTAAACCACGGGTGCTCATACTGTCCGACATATCAAACGAGCCTGACGATGCCGAGTCTTTGTGCCGATACCTCCTTTACTCGAACCAGTTCAGCACCGAGGGCATCGTCGCATGTACCTCCACATGGATGAAGACGAAAGTCTGCCCGCATGATATGGAGAAAATTATCGAAGCTTACCGAGGCGCAGTCGATAATCTCAATGCGCATGCCCATCCCGACATGATATACCCTTCCGCCGATTCTCTGAAGAGCTTGATCCGAAGCGGCCCTCCGGTATATGGCATGGCCGCCGTTGGCGACGGGGTGCCTTTGAGCGAGGGGGGCAAGCTCCTACTAGAGCGAATACAAGCACCCTTCGACGAGCCTCTGTGGGTTCTCTGCTGGGGCGGCACGAACGTGTTAGCTCAAGTGCTCTTCCATATTCGCAAGCAGTATCCAGGAGACGAAGCGGCTGCCTTACGCGCGAAGTTACGGGTATATGCCATCTCAGACCAGGACGACACTGGAGCTTGGATCCGCAACCAGTTCCCCGACGTTTTCTACATCGCTTCGGTGCATGGCTGGAATCAGTATGGTCTGGCGGCCTGGACGGGAATATCGGGCGACAAATACTACGGTTTCGACGAAGGAGGGCCGGACTTCAGCAAGCTGACAAAGGAGTGGATAAAGGAGCATATTCAAATAGGCCCTTTGGGCTCTGCATATCCGGACTACATGTTCATCCCCGAAGGCGATACACCGACTTTCCTATACTTGATACAGAATGGGCTGGGCGTAAGCGAGCATCCCGAATATGGGTCCTGGGGAGGGCGATACATCCTCCATGACGTCAGCGGCTCCGGGCTACGCAGCAAGCATTACAGCGACGCAGTGGATATGGTGGTTGGCAGTAACGGCAGGAAATACAGATCGAACCATGCAACGATATGGCGATGGCGAGATGCATACCAGAACGACTTCGCGGCACGCATACAATGGACACTCTCGACGGACCTTGCGAAAGCCAATCACCATCCTGTGATTTCCGTCAATGGCAACGAAGGCGTCAAGCCAATACACATCGAGTGCGAAGCCGGGTCCAAGGTCACGCTCGATGCATCGGCGACATACGATCCAGATGAGAGCGACACCCTCACGTTCAAATGGTTCCAGTACCAATGCCCGACAGCGACGCAATGGTGGGTTGAGGCGGAAGTCAAGGAACTTGAGATCGCGAAGAAAGATAGCGAGGGACGAGTCGTGGAAGTGACACTTCCTCCGCCGGAGAAGTGCTGCGTGGACCTACTCAGCCGTGAACCACAAGCCAAGGGGCAGCTTTTGCACCTCATACTGGAAGTCACTGATAGCGGGACGCCGCCGTTGACAAGCTATCGTAGGATTCTGATTCGGGCCACGAACAAAGAGCTTCGCGGAGGCGGACAGCAAGGTGGCGAGGCGGTCGGCGACTTGATGGAGAGTTTTGCATGAAGCAACTACGTCGATAAATGTACATAGCACGGCTGTGTCCGTCAACGCTAAGAAGGCGCGCCTAGAAGCCAGTGGCAGGCACGAGGAGATTCGACGACTCGATAAGTCCATGGCGAGATCAATAATGACGATTAGTTCAATAGGCGTATGGCACCTGGAAAGATACTTCCATAACGTTGGACGTATCAACGGTTGCCCCAGAAAATATAGTTACGGGTGTCGCCTCGCGAACATCTCTCGGTCAGGCAGGTCTCGTCCGGGTACTCAAAGCGTTCCTGCTTGCAAGATCTCTCGTGAGCTTCGGCCGTACTTAGATCTGGTACCTTGTTTAGTATCTTCTTGTTGGCAGGCAAGAGAGAGATGCCTGAGCCAGGTTCCGCAACGGAATTGAATTTCCAGGTCTGTAACTTCATCTCTCCAAGCAAAATTCCCGTCGAAAGCTAAAGTCTTACCTATGACGAAGAAGCACTTGGACCGCGTCACGATCCCACAAACGACCAACGGCCATTCTCTAAGCTTGTCCATCATCCGACTTGACCCGATACAGGTTCACATCTGTCAGCGTCTCTCGAGTCTCAACTTACCTATATACTATAGCAGATGTCGCTGAGGAAGAACATCATCGATTCCGTCCACTTTGGGCATTTGGAGCCGCCGTCGGCCAAACTCCGGCAGTCCTCTAACCAGTCAATGCCGGAAACCACCAGTGTGGAAATTCAATGTCGCGCGTGACCACGTCTGAGCGGGATCTAGCGTTCCAGCCTATCCCCACCGCTTGGCCGCTGTCATTTTGCGCGAAAACGCGTCGTCGTCACTAGGTAACTCTGTGAGTTATTAGAAGCAGTCGTCGTCTACTCCACGCAGTCTGTCATGATTATTGATTCGGGGCCTTTAGGAGAGTGGAAGACGGCAGCCAATATCTGCTTTTGAGTCGGTGACATGAGTCTCCCAACGCTTTGAATACCTAGAGACCAACATCGCGGCGCTGATGGTGAGTCGAGTTCACGAACGTGACCAGGTTGAATTCCACCTTACCTAGTAAAGTAGCGCTGAATTAGAATTCCCACGTTTATCGGGCCGTCGTGGACCAGCTTTTCGGTTTTCAGCCCTTACACCGAAAGAGGCGTCACGTCCAGCCTCTGCCATGTTTCAAGGCACACGTCGAACATCAATATGTAGGTAGGTACGGGCAGAACACAGGCAATAAACTCCCATCACGGACCACAGCGTCTGAATGGGGAAATTCTAAGCACCCCAGCTTGATCTCCCTGAATTTCCCTGCCCTAGGCAGAAGACGCCGACAATGGTGATGGGGTTGGGAACCAATCGACCGGGGCCATCTCCACACTCACGTCCCATCATCCCCAGACCAATGCCCCAGATTCCCCGGGCTCCCCGTAGTTACATACCAGCAAATTCAAGCTCGATCGCCCAATCCCGCGTGCGTGTGCCACGCGAAATGCCATGCGGGCCATCGGAGAGCCGGTAGTCTGGCTCGGGCCCTCAAGATGCATTTGCTGTAACTACAAATATGGCCTGGCGTGCAAAGGTATATAACGCCAGTGTTCCCACCGCTGCTTCGCCTGATGTTGCGAGTTGACTGCGAGTTGAGAAGCACCACCCCCACAGCTGCCCACCAGCTCCTCTCCTACGCACTATTACTCTCCTGAGTTTGAGTCTCGAACCCGTTCCTGTCCATCATCATGGAAGGAGAGAAGAAGGAAGCCGCGCACGTGGAAGAGGCCACCAGGCCCGACAACGAACTGGCGGCGCTCGCCAGTCTGGAAGACCACGAAGTCAGCAAGATCGCCGCCTTCCGCAAGTACCCGCTGGCGTGTTTCTGGTGCATATACGCTGTCTGGTGCATCCTGCTCGTCAGCTTCGAGAACCAGGCCGCCGGGACGGTCATCAGCATACCGCGGTTCCGGAAGGACTTTGGTACCGAGTTTGATGGCGACTATGTGCTGCCTGCCGTGTGGCAATCCGCGTTCAGTGGCGCCCCTATCGCTTCGTAAGCATGGTCGCTCCCTGGCTCGTGGCTTGAAGAACGTGATACTGATTGCATTTGCGTTATAGGGCTATTGTTGGTATACTCGGCAGCGGACAGCTTGCCGATACGTTTGGGCGAAAGTACACATTAATTGGCGCGCTGGCGATCGCTTTCGCTGCTATTACGGTCGAGTTCATTGCCACGACAAACGCTGTCTTCTTTGCAGGAAAGTTCATCAATGGTTTCTCCATTGGTATCTTTGCCTCTGTCACTGTCACATATATCGGCGAGGTCACACCCCACGCGCTAAGAGGCCTCTTCACCTGCTTGTCCGCGCTGTCTTATACCCTCGGCCCTCTGATTGTCGCGATCATCGTGGACTCTACCGGGGAATACGAATCCCGGTGGGCATATCGTGCCGTATTCCTCTCGCAATATGGGTTCGCCGTCATTTCGGCGCTTGGCATCTGGTTCATGCCTGAGTAAGTCTACCCAAACCACTCGTCAAGGTCATGAAAAGCCGTTGCTAATGTCCGTCGCAGATCGCCGTGGTGGCACGTCATGAAAGGCAAACACGATAAAGCCATCGCCTGTCTCAACAAGCTCGGCTATGCCGGTGAACACGGCCTGACGAAACTGGCGCTGATCGAGCGTACCCTCGAAGAGTCCCGCCGCGAAACCGAGGGCGTTACATACCTAGAATGCTTCAAGAAGTCTAACCTACGTCGTACCATCATCGCCATTATGCCATTGACCATCCAATCCCTGTCTGGCATATCCTTCGCCGCCTCGTACTCGACCTACTACATCCAACTGGCGGGATACAGCACAGCGAAGAGCTTCAAGATCCAGATCGCGCAGCAGGTGGTTTCGCTCATCGGTAACGTCATGTCGTGGTACCTTGTCGACCGCCTGGGACGTCGCACGCTTACGTTCTGGGGTACGACTATACTGACCGTGGTGCTGCTTCTCATGGGCGGCCTAGCCGTTGCAGGGACCGCCGGCGCGATCAAAGGAACGGTGGCTATGATCTTGATCTACTGCTGGCTGTACAATGTCACGATCGGCGCTACGGCCTATACTCTCGTGGCGGAGGTGCCTACGTCGCGATTGCGTGCCAAGACCGTGGCCATTGGCTTGGGACTTCAGTACATTGTCAACTTGATCTGGATGTTTGTCCTGCCATACATGTTCAATCCAGACGAGGCCAACATGGGCGCCAAGGTGGCGTTTGTTTTTGGTGGCTTCTCCGTGCTGTGTATCGTCTACCTATGGTTCTATCAGCCGGAAACATCGGGACGAACATATGAGGAGCTAGATGAGATGTTCTTGAAGCAGGTTCCGGCTCGGAAGTTCAAGAGTTACAAGACGAGTGCGCAGATCGAGAACGAGAGGATGACGGGTGATGATTTGAAGAAACCAGAGTAGCGACTTTGGATCCGCCAAAGGCTCACTAGAGAGGCTATTGCAGCATGAAAACATTACAATTGTAGAGAATCTCATATTCCTCAATCGGGACCACACTATGTTGATGGGTGTTGTTTTTTGACCCAAGGAGCCTAGGATGAGAGACGTCGTCTCATTCTCTTTGGTAGATTGCCTAAAATCACTGGCTTATCCGCCTGCCCGATTCTGCCCGCCGCTGATAGTCATTCTCAGATGAGTATTATTGTAGTTTTGGCAACGAGTGTAAGAAGAGCCCTAGGTCGTTTCAGCCTCAGTACCGTGTAGAGGACCCGACCGTCATCAACGAATCGTTCCCAAGAAAGCAACGCTGATAGCTAATGGGGCACGTCGGTCGTCGCGCTAAGGACGAGACGCCAGCCATCGATCAGCGTAACAGAAAACGGCGGGAAACGACTGCGCGACGTGGGGACCGTTGAGAGTGAGGGGAGGACTTGGCTCCAGAGGGCCAAGACGTCCAGCTGAGGAGATAATTCCGGGCAGGTACTAACTACACTACCACTGCACCTGTTACCTAGCAGTTGGCTTACCGGCAGGCCCACCTGCTGAGGCGACTCAAACAAGACGCTGATAGGGGTGGTGTATTTGGTGTCGGCTTATTTTCAGACCATTTGGTCCTCCGTTCTTGATAACCGTGCTTCACGGTCAAGCGTTAACCCGAGGAGGTTGAATCGAACTCATTATGCTATTACAATTGCCAACAGAATTGGTTCGTGCGGTCGCGCACGCTGCCGACCCTTCTGATCACCTCAGTCTCGCGCTCACTTGTCGCTATACACATGCCTGTCTGCAAGTCATCCTCCGCTACCATAAGGAATGCTGCAAGCTTTACAGAGCCACGTCAGATGTCCGACCTTGCACCGTGCTTGAGCTTCTCCAGGACCCCATTGCGCGATTCCACGTCCGAACATTGGAGTTTTGGGGTATGAGACGGAGCTGGGATGACTGGAAGTTGTATGATCTCAAGTGGCCCCCGCTCCAAGCCCCAGATTCCCCATGTTATCCAGGTACAACATATCCTACAGATTGTTGTTGGAATGCTGCTGACGAACCAGTCCCCGATCCGCCCGGGCGTCGCCCTTACGACAGCCACTTCTTTAGGCCGCGGGAGATAGATGAGGTCAGGGACATACTGACTGGGATGCTGGCCACTCCGTCGCAGGATATCATCTCAAAGTACTGCACCACCATCGAAGACGGCCACGATGCAGTGCTGAAGGTCATTCTCATGGCTCTATGCCCTCGACTTAATACGGTGAGGCTTGTGCAAATCGAACAAGAGGATAATACGTATGCATCTGTGCTGCAAATACAAGCACGGAGAAACTAATTGGTGGGATAGACCATTTTTCCAGTTCCTCTCCTATTTGATTGGGAATATTACAGATACCTATGTCAGAGGTCAAGTGCCCCGAGTTGCATGGCCCAAAGGTCTGGCCTCGATAGAACGAGCTGCCGTCAATATCGATTCTATGGCACATGAAGGGAACCACCTCATAGGCACTCTTCCCACGGCGGTACTGTCTCTCTTCCGACTCCCCAGTATATGCTCTCTTTACCTTTCTGGTCTGGACAGCAGAATGATGGATGCCGAAGCAGAAGAAGGAGAAGAAGAAGAAGAAGATGATGATGATAGCGAATCAGGTTTCTATAACCAGGAATATGGCTTAACACCAGGGTGCTCGAACGTTCGCCAGCTATTCCTTGACCGCTCACATTGTACCTTGCCGTTATTGGAAGCTATACTAGGGGCCTCAAATAAAATGGAGCAGATCGCCTTTCAGCACTGTGAAATCGACGATTTCGACTTCGATCAATTGCTCGGAGCCGCGCGCTACTTGCACAGTCTAGCGGTCTATTCCAGTAGCGTCCACGGCTACCGGAGCAACATGTGCTATCCAGACGAAGGCATTGGCCCTTGCCGCATGGTGGCTATGTCAGATTGTTTCTTGTGCTCAGGATACGACGACGCCACGGATAAATTGGAGAATCTCGTGAATTACTTTGAAACCTTCACAGGTATGTCAGGTAGTCTAGTGTTCTTGATGGGAGACTCCTTCTTTCCGTCTTCCGAGGAGGCCTATGAAAAGGACGTCGACTATGTCGATCATGCGCTTTCTCGTCTTATCAAGAATGGCGAATTTTCCAACCTCAAACTCTTATCCCTTGAAGATTTGGAATTGGAACATGATACAAACAGAATAAGATTCCACAGGACAATACGAGCGGGAGAAAAGGCCGGTATAAAGGTATGTACTAGAGCAACGCCTATCTTGGACCATCCGGCAGACGATCTTCTGGAGGGCGCAACAGAGAAAGAGCTTGAGACGAGTCCCTACCAACATCATCCTGCAGTGCAAGAGATAGTTCTGTTACCTCATGATGGTATGAGCTACGACAGGGGATGCAGCCATTGCGGTGCGTGCGACCGCTGCTATAGCTGGTACCGGAAAGAGCTTTGGGATGCTAGGCAGTCTCAGGCGGATGGAGACTCAGAAGAGGACGAGTGGGCTGATTGTCATTCTGATCTTGAGCAGGCTGAGGATACCGGCTCAGTAAATTTCGATGATATCAGAGACAGCAAGATTGATATGGGCACATCTTGACTGTCACATCGGCTCGATGAAACCATCAAATGGCCATCACTACGTACCAGACATTTCACGACAGATCAGTATCGCATTCCAGCATGAGGAAGATAGTCGCAATTACCTTGGTGCGCTATGTCTAGCTGTCTAATCCTTCCATGTCTCCTCTCACGTCCTGAGCCGCAACTTTAGCATCGTAGTCCTCATCGCACGGGTCGACTCCCCAACCGATATCCACCAGCTGCCATGCCCTGTCTTCCTCCAACAGCTGGTCTTCCAGTCTATCGCATTTCTTTGCCTCCTCCACCATTCTCAGAGCCGGCAGGGCCTCCCTGCTGTACGACGCAAAGCGGACCTCGATAATGCTCTCGTCCAGCTCCGCCTTGCGCTCCTTGATGTCGTCCAGCTTCACATTACACCGATCCCTGAAGAAACGCACCAGGTCCACCACGTTGACCACTCTCGTAGGCCCGCTGAGCACCATCGCCCGCGACCGGACGACGCGGGGCCGCGGCGCGTTCTCCTTCTCGCTGATGTAGACCCGGGTCTGGACGCCGAGCACCCGGGGCATGGCGTGCTCGTACTGGTCCAGGAAGCGGCGGTACGCGAGCGCGGTCCAGAACTGGACCCAGGCGATGGGCCGCCCACCGGCCTCGCCCAGGATGCAGTCCCAGATCTTGCCGACGTCGCGGATGTAGCCGAGCACGATGGTGGGCGTGCAGTCGCGGGGCAGCGGCCAGATGGCGACGGTCGTGCCCTCCTCGATCGGGTTGCCGTCGTCGCGGCAGACGACGGGGCTGCCCTCGGGGGGGATGCGCAGGTTCCGGAAGGGGTCGGGCATCTCGTAGTCGATGTCGGGTAAGGAGAATCCTGATGAGCGACGCATTTTGACGGGTAGATCCGAGGCAAGGGCGAAGGTACGTTGGAACTGCAGTCGCGAGGCTGGAATTCAGTGAATCGGTTGAGGTTGGCAGGCTCACCCCAGACTCGTGCACCACAAGGATGTTTAACAGGTTTTGTTTCAGGCCACAGAGTGCTGAGCTTTTAGGTGATGAGAGGGGAGCATGTTTTGGTCATCTGATGTTGACATAAAGGTTGTGCTGGTGACCAGACTGCCACTCGCAAGTTCATGGTTGATTGCCAACAACTTCTAGGTGATAAGAGGATCACGGTGTCTGCTAGCTATTTAGCCTGACCGCCACGTTCCCCACAAGGTATGAGTATCAAGTGATATGCCGTTGATGGTGGTGTTTTCCTCTTTGTCATGTTCATCCAGCGGTGCTTCCACCTCATAACTAGCACTGGTACGTCCTGCAAAGAAGGTCAGCCCATCTCATCCCGTATATCAAAACCTGATCACCGAGGCAACCAACATCTTTGAGAAACGCAGCGGCAGACTGCTGACCGTATAAACAGGCAACGCAATTTTGTTGTTATGGCCAGGTCGTGGCCTCGAGAGAAACGAGGATCCTGAGCTCTGCTTGACCCGAATGAAGCGTGCTTGCTTGCGAAAAGTCAAGTACCAAACCACGAATGCCACCATGTTGCCTCTGCCGAATACACCAGACCTAGTAGTCAACTGACGCGTACTCTTGCGATGAGCTGAGCCATACTACCATTGTCACAAGTCAGTGATTGTATAGGGACATAAAACGTTGGTCCGCTAGCACCCAAATGCAAATAATACCTACATGAAGCATCCGGTACACGCCCACGACATCATTTGCACATGAGCATTTTAAACAGCTGCTGGATTCATTATGAAAATCCTCAAGATTAATAGTACGTCTTCCAGTATATGTGGTTGTCAGAAGCAATCCTCTTATAGACCCGCACACGTCAGGGCCTCGAATATTTGCATCGACCTACAGCCTCGCCAGGCCTACTTCTGTGCTCAAAAGAAAGTCTTGTGAGCTTATCGCGGAAAACAAGACTACAAAAAGCTGCAGCGTGCGCAAAAGAAAACGCTTGGCAGTCTGGGGTTTATGCATGTGCACAGGACTCCTTCAAATCACCACCATTGGGTAAACTCCATACCATGCCCCCCAGTTCATGATCCGCGTGATCTGCCATCTCCCTCGATCTCGGGTATCGCAGTTGCACTACAGTTACAAAACCCCTGCCCGCCAACTCAAATACGACCTCCTACAAAGTAAGAACCAAGAAAAGAAAGAAACACTGAGAAATTCACCCCGGCATAGCGCGCGATAGGCGGGGGACGTCCCCGCCCAGAAACGGTTGACTGGTGGACTTTTTCCCATCCTCTGCTCCGGGACGTGCGTGCGGAGCCCAAAGAGTAGTATTCTCGCGGAGCTGCTCCGAGAGCCTTTCGTCTGGGCATGTTGACTATGCTGCCCATGATATATCGTCGAGCGACAGTTCCCAGGCTTCTTGTGAAGGCTTTACAAATGGCAAACCGAAGCAAGTATAAGGAGTGCACAATTCCGGGTTCCAAGTATGGCACCTCCCTTCGACTCCAGTCATCCGCCTCGAAAAACACTGCGCCTTGTCTCGCCTTGCTTTGGGTGACTTGCCAGCCGCCGATTCTCCCCTGACCTAGACAGCCGCTGAGCAGACTCGCAAGAGCCTACGCCATCAGCATGCGCTCCCCTTCCTCCACCCTCGCCATCCTCTCCCTGGCATCCGGCGTCCTCGCCGCGCCCGCCTCGGGGCCCGTCCCCGGCGCCGCCAGCCTGGCCCCCCGCGCCGCACCCACCATCTACCTCTGCGGCGACAGCACCATGGCCGCCAACGGGGCCAACGACGGCGACACGGACGGCTGGGGCCAGTACCTCGCGAGTTACGTGACCGGCGCCGCCGTCGTCAACAAGGCCATCGGCGGGCGCTCCGCCCGCTCCTACTGGGACGAGGGCCGCTTCCAGGCCGTCGCCGACCTCGCGGCCGCCGGCGACGTTGTCGTCATCGAGTTCGGGCACAACGACGGCGGCTCGCCCGAGAGCAATGATAACGGGCGCAGCGATTGCCCTGGCACAGGGACCGAGACCGTGAGTATTTTTTTTCCCCCCTACTTGACCCAGCTCCAGGAGAATTAGAAAAGTCCTTACTTCATCACGTCAGTTATTGTCAGAGAAAGGGTGTACATATTCCCAGAGCCTTTTCAGATGGCCCCTATAACCCCCAGAAATCAACACACTCCGGAAAGCATCTCACCAACCTCTCACATATAAAATTGTCCCTCTACCAACCCTCCCCCCCCTCAACACCAACTCCATACCCGCTAACCAACACACCCCCAGTGCATCTCCGACACCACCGGCGCCACCGTCTACACCTTCCCCTTCTACGTCATCCAGGCCGCCAAGCTCATGCGCGCCAAGTCCGCCTCCGTCGTCCTCTCCTCCCAGACCCCCAACAACCTCTGGGAGACCGGTACCTTCGGCGGCGACGCCGCCCCCCCTCGCTTCGTCGGCTACCAGCTCGCCGCCAAGGACGCCCTCGCCGACCCCGCCGTCACCTTCGTCGACCACTACCGCGCCGTCGCCGACGCCTACCGCCGCCTCGGCGACGTCGCCACCAACGCCCTCTACCCCAACGACCACACCCACACCAGCCCCGACGGCGCCGACCTCAGCGCCCAGGCCTTTGCCGAGGCCATCGCCACCAGCATGAATGGCACCACGAGCTTGGTGGACTACATCGTCGACGATGCCCCCACGCCGTATCGTATGTAGGTGTTGGCAGCCGGGTTGAGTAGCGATGGAATTTTCAGTTCTACGACGCCAATATATGTACCTATGTATATATTTTATTTTCAAACAATGTACTGCGAATACGGTGCAATCCATTCTAGAATAGTGGCACCGCGCTGAAAAGTGAATTAGCGACCTATCATAAAGTCCTCCAAAGGGTTCTCTTACTCCTACCTCGATCGAGGTTTTTGGGTTCTATGTGAGTGGCATGGATGTAACATTAGGACAAACATGCTGGCCGTAAGCAAGATTGAGTCCTGATCTTATTTGCAGTTAACGAATTCACTATTGGTTTGCCTGTTTGCTGTCCTGATATACCAACAGAGCGGAATGCTGACTACCTTCACTCCATCCGACCTCATTATCACATCAAGAGCAAGAAGACGTGCCAAAATATGTACGTGGCAATCTCCAACAATTGAATAATCATCTGCGAGAAGTCCGGTGATTGAATCCGTCAAAAAGAGTACCCTGAGATATCTCTTGAGGCCTCATCTAATCACGTTATTCGGCTGCTTCTCCTCTGAATTCGACAGAATCTTCATAATACCATCACTTGACCCCAGATCTCTCCGTCAGATCTGGCAGTCATGACCCCTGCTTCATGCCGTCGTGCTAATCGTGATTGAAAAAAGGGACATAAAACAAACATGTTTTCCTGCTAAACCTGCCTGCGCCGGCCTCCCAGCAGAAAATTGGCAAGCAATAATGACAAAACGCCGATGCCTGATGTGCGCCTTGGAACTAACAATCAACATGCCAACCCATCATTGTTCCAGAAACGTTTCCAACAACCGATGAAGTGTGGGTCGAATCCGCCAATAGTGAGTAATTGGAGTCACTTTGCGGTGCTCACAGAATCTCTCTCAGTTGCTGTTTTTGATGTGCGTCGAGGCTTGTTGGAAACTTGATGTTGTGCTTGATGATGAACCTGCCTCGCTCACCGGGCTTCTTGGAGATGGGCATGCCCAGGCCTGGATAGGTATCAACCGAACCCGGACCTGTAGGTCCAGGCTTTTCAACGTTAAGCTGTTTGCCGTCAATCGTAGTGACTGTTCGCCGCCAGCCTGTAAGAGCTTCTTTCAGATCGAGATCGACAGTGTGTACAAGATCGTCGCCTTCCCGGACATAGAGAGGGTGCGGTTTCTTTGGTACAAGTCAGCAAAAAACTGATTATTGAATTTGACTCGGGACCTTGTCGGATATACGACTTACCTCCTCAACAATGAAGTGCAAATCCTGTTTGCCGCCTTCCTCCTGGTCTCCAACACCCTTGAACTTGATCTTGCTTCCTTTTTTCAGGCCTGGCTTAATAGGCACCTCGAGGACCTGGTCACTAGTAGTCCTCTTGCCTGAGTCATCATAAGTCTTCCGCTTAATCTTCATCTTCTTGGTGATGCCAGTATACAGCTCTTCAAGAGTCAGAGGGAGCGCACGCTCGACGGTCGTAACTTCAGGCGTTGCCTCTCGAGGGCCACCACTGCGGCTGAAAGGATCGCCGCCGCTCGGGAAACTACTTCGCATTCGGGTGCGACCGCCTCCGCGAGGCATGCCGCCCATTCCACCAAATAGATGGGAAATATCATCGTCGTCATCCATACCCATACCACCCGCACCACCACGCATGAATTCTTGGAAGATATTCTCGGGGTTACTAAAGTTGAACGCTCCAGGTCCAGCTGAACTGAAATTGAACTTGGCACCGCCGGGCATACCACCGCTGCCAAAGTCGAAGTTTTGGAAGCCACCGGGCATACCACCACCTGCACCCGCGAAGGGGTTCTCTCCAGGCGGAGGAGCAGAGCCACCGCGAAGCAGGAATTCAAGGCCGAACTGATCGTACGTCTTACGCTTCTCGGGATCCGATAATATCTCGTAGGCTTGAGAACACTCCTTGAACTTTTCCGCAGCTTCCGGCTTATCTTTATTCTTGTCGGGGTGCCACTTCAATGCTGCTTTTCTGTTGACAAGTTAGCCTAGAAGCTCGCAAAATGTAGGAAATTATTGGGGGATTGGGCTGGGTGGTTGATATATGCGCCGTAGGCAAAGCAAAATAGTGTAGTAGTAGCAACGCTTGAAGGTGATTGACAAGCGACCTACCGGTAACCCTTTTTAATCCCATCCTGAGAAGCGTCAGGCTTGACGTTCAGCTGGTCGTACAGCTTCGTCTCTTTGACCATAATGGCGGGGGTCTGCGAAACGCCAAGATCGCAGCTGTGGTTGGCAGAGGGTGTGGGAGATATGCGACAAAATATGCCGTTTGTCTTGAATCTTGTCTAATGGCGGATGTACAATGTTTCTCAAGGCGCAAGGTCGAGTTGGCGTCCTAGTGGGAGAGGATAAGCGAATGAGTGCACGTCGCTGGCTTGAGGTTTGGTAGGGGAGGGGAGAACAATTGTTGTTGCGGGTGTACGTCGAGATTGGGGGAAACGGTGTAGAGGCGTGAAATTTGGAATGAGGTCCACTGAGAGGAACAATGGTCAGTTTTTGTCTGCAAGAATAATAAAAAAGTAAAAAGGAAAGGAAGAAGGCCGCCGACGAGGTTGTAAGGTGATTTTGGAGCCTCTCTGGAGACCTGAAGTGTGGAAGATTCGGGAAAGGACGATGAATGGTGGGAGCAGTGACGTTTGGAGAGGTAAAGTGGGCGCACGTCGCTGCCAATCTTGCCGTAAACATGGTAAGAATGCTCTCAGTCGAGGAAGCACATGAATGCAAGATACCTAGTCCAACAGGGGGTTTTAGAGTACTTGCATGTACCTAAGCTACTTACCTCTCCTAAGATGTACCAAACAGAGTACCTAATGATGTCGGGTACTACTTCTTTCAAGGAAGATCCTTATGGAAATATGCAATGGACGGCTGGAATGTCCCAGTTTGTTGCCCGAACCGCTGGATGCGACCAGAATAGCTTTAGAGTACTCAGATAACGGTCCTTGAGTTGGAGCGGTCAGGAGGTTAGGTACGGAGGTAGGTCAGAGGCAATACCCGTTCTGCTGCTGAAGTGACGCCCGACGCTGGCAATGATAGTAGTGGGGTTGTCGCGGGGTAGCATCGACTGACTTGAAGGTCCACTACCTGTGGCCGAACTTGTACCAAGAGCGGCAAAGACAGTGCATCCAGGTGAGTAAAGCAACCTAATTGGGAGCGTGCACCAGTTGCCTCATGTATATCTCATTCCTGCGATGCATGAAAAGGAACTCAAAACCTTTCTGGCGGTGATGTAAATGTTGCTTGTTAGAAAGTTACCTCTGATAATGGGTCGGCTGACCTGTATGCCCGGTGCATCCTGCGCTACAGGCGTCCACTCTTTACCAATTCCGGTCGTATTGCATACCCAAACCGTTGTCGAAGCTTCGAGAAGCTTCTACACCAAAGCCCCCTGGTCACCTACACCACCTTGATCAGCATAGCGATACCTACCTCGTACAATACATTACAACTACGTAGTAAATAGCTGCATAAATATGCAACAAGTGAACTTCCATCATCTCATTCAATCGACCCATACCCACCTAATACATAGGCATCCAGCCGCTTACCATTTTGATATATGTATGTACATGAGACTTGATTGTTGGTAGTCCTGTAAAGAATATGATCTTTACGTCTTGCTAGATGCGGAAATGGATCCTACGTCAACAAGCCGATGATCACAAATCTGTATTTTGAGCGGTTCAACATAGCACACCAAGCACAGAATTGAATAGACTGAGATTTACTCGCACACCATGTCAGAAGAAAAGGAGCGCAAGCCATTACGCAAACGTTTGATAGCGTCCATTCACCGGTTTTGGGTATCATAGTCATCTATAGTTCATGACGCAGCCCAAGCTTCAATGCTGGCCCCAACTCCTCGTAGATGCATATCAAGCACCCTGGCCCAAACATATTCCTACAAGTATGCTAGTCGTTATTGGGCCGGATAGAACGATCCCATTTCCCTCTGGGCTGAGGGTCTGCAGCTCTTTCATCCCATCGAGGACTCCATGCGCTGAAAGCGGCGATAAACCCCATATAAAAATCATGTGTCTTGTTGAAGCTAGCAACACCCTCCACAGTCGCATGTTCCAGAATAAGCTTCAACCCCCTTTGAGATCGAGGTCCATTAGATCAATAGGCGACTGTCGCGCCTCATCTCCGTCATTTCCCGGACGTGTTAAGAGAGACACAAACCCACTCCCTCGTTCTTGCATCTCCGGTCCCTTAAAGCCACTTCCGAGCTCTGTCATCTCCTGGGCAGCATACTCTTCATGGGATGATGACGGGTTTGCTTCTTTGACAAATGGTTCAAGATCATCCGAGAAGTTGAGGTCCACGTCATCCAAGTTGCTGCGATCACTACCATTTGTGGCAACTGATGAGCCGCCATGATGTGGTCTGTCAAGCCCTTCTTCTACAGGAACATGAGACAGGGCAGAGGCATGAAGACCTGGCTGCTGTACATTATGTGTCGGTCGGTCGTGTACTGAGCCTTGGTTCTGCTCTTGGGCCAGCTCCTGTTGGAAAGAGCGGTTGTCGGCCTTAACAAACATCTGGAGCCGAAATTTAGTATTATTTGATTTCGGTAGAACAAGAATTGGCTCACGCGTAAAGAGTCAGAAAGCGCCATCGGCTCCGCTTGCATGGCAGGCTCTGTAGCATACACAAGCACCGGATTCCTTGATCCCGTGCCTGCAGCTGCTAAAGCGTCATCCATTGTAACTTTCTATATGATTGGTCAGTACGAGAGATCCAGATTGGTTGCCAATGGAAATCGAAGACTTGCCTCAGTCGTGACTGGGTTTGCATCATTAGGGGCAAACCCAATCTTCCACCATTGGTCTATAGGTGTAGCAGTGTCGCCTAAATCCATTAAATCCGCCGGCTCTCGAACACACACATAAGCCAGCTCTTTCGTGAGAGCAACCCCACGGAGTGTGTACTTATGTTTTGGGTTCCAATAATCCGGTCGGTACGCTTCAGGGTTGGATCGAAAAACGTATAGTTCATTGTCGACCTCATGCTCCTGACACGTCAAGCGCTTGCGTATGACCTCAAGAAAGCCGGCACATTCTTCTTGTCGCAGTTTACACTCTGCAGGTTTGTGAGAAATGCAATGGATTGGGGTTCGGTTTCGTAGCTTACCAGCCAAGTCTTGGTCCAACAACGCGATTGCGTCTTTGGATTTCTGGATTATATTCTCCCATCTAGCTTTATCCTCCTCATCATCTGCAGTGAGTTCTACTGGACCTGTCCCGGAATGAATGAGGCTGAGGTCACTCATGCTATAAGACGCCTCTTTCGTCCATTGACATTCGAAGTGTCGCCATTGAACATCTCTCTTTTGTCGATCGAGCAAGTCCTCTGCAAGACTGATGATTTTCTGAGAGCATGAACGAACATCATGTGTCCAATCCAAACCAAGAAGCTTCCGGCAACCATGCTTGTCGGTGCATCTGGATCGCCTGCTCTCAGACTCCGTAAGTCTTTGCAAGCCAGCCATAATCTCACGCATCTGAATCTGGAAGTGGACTGCTGATTCCTTCCGGTCCGCCATGTATCGATCAGCGTAAAAAACGCCTGGGATATCGCAAGGCTTTGTTAAACCAGAACCACCAATCCTAATGGTAAGAACCTCGGATGCTTTTGAGAGGACTGCATACTCGTTGAACCGAGAATCTGAGAATGACGTATCCAGGCTGAGAGGTTTGCTCCAAAGGAAATGATCCAAAATATCATACAGAGTATCGGCATACTGGTACCTGTCCGAAGGTAGATGGACATCTAGGCACATGATCTCGGCTACTTCTTCTTGGTCTGCCTCTTCTTCGTCAGCATCACTGGAAGGTAGCGTGTCATGCGCGAGTCGACGTTTTTCACGCAAGAGCTTCCCGGTGGTGACCAAAGAACTGATGTCAATGTCGGAGATGCGGGCATGATGGTTCAGAGCCTCAAAGATTTTTTCTTCCACGTCCGGCGGCCATCGTCCATGGCTAGAGTCGATGGCGTCAGACTCAACCACAGTGTCAGCGGTTCCATAACTTCGATCGGTTCGGTCTAGGAAACCCAATAACCGGTGTACCTCCTCGATGAAGTCAGGGTAGCTGTCTGCATTGCTGATGGGATCTCCTCGCGTGAGTGCTGCCAGAGTTTCTGCCTTCAATATTGCTTGGCCTCTCCACCACTCGGTATTGTGACCATAAGTACGAGGGTGGGGTCCTAGTTGCAGCAGAATGTTTCGCGCGAGCGGGATCTTATGGTAAATGGTGAGTAGACTACCGATTCGGTGGTAATCTTTGGTCTGCCGCAGAAACGACGGGCTATCCTCACATCTTTTTCGCTTGGAAGGGGGAGGCTCAGAGTCTGAGAAAGTGGCCTGGGCATCGACCTTTGTTGGGACCATAGCCCATTGCTCGGAATCATATTCGGGTCGGTTGGCGGGTCCAAAGTGTTTGCTCAAGTCGCTCTCGACAATCCCAGCTTCTTGAGGTGGTAGCCCTGATTCGAAAGCCGACTCAGCAAGCGCTCTTGCGAGATCTTGATCAGCCTGGGCAGCATTTGTGGGCGCACCTGTAGAATCACCATCAGCTTGAGAACCAAATGGACGCAGGAGCAATACCTGCTGCTTCCTGTGCGGTGAAGTCTACAAGCCTACCCAGTGGTGATCTAGCATTCGTTCTGGACGGAGGACGTGTCGGTGCAGCGCTTGGCCAGCTTTCCGGTGCGGGGAGCTCGTCGGGGCCTTGGATATTGAATGCTGTGATCCAAGCTAATCAGTAAATGTGACAAGGCCTGGTTTGGAATGCAATCTTACAACAGCCTCCCATTTGGCTGGCTCCCATCTGGCCAGCTTCTCCTTGACGATCAGTGTTAAAGGCATCCTCATCCCACTTGTACTACGAAAGCTCAGCACAACATCCTCATGGCTAGGATAATAAGTGAGGTCGGTGTGGTACCTTGTTACTAGTGGGATCTTGGAAGAACTCGTCAAGTGCTCGTTCAACGGTGAACTGATTAGCCTAGTAGTTGGTTAATATAGTATATTAGTGTAATGATCAGGGAATTAGATATAATATCTGCTTACCTGAAGACGACTGCCGGCTTCCTCTAGGGAGATCGAACAAATCTCGGCCACCTGTTGGGCTGCATCCGAGAAGTTGGGGGTGTTGAGGTTCATCTTGGACAGGCGGAATATGGTATCGATGCTGTCGAATCATGGAAAAGAGCAAGCCAGCAGGTGGTAATTGGGTCGGTTGAGACAGCGAGCGCTGGTGCAGAATCGGATTGTTCGCTTGCAAATAACCAGACTAGGTAGAGAAGGCTGGCGACGTCACGTGGCCCCAAGACAGTCAGAAAGCACCACCAAATCACTCATAGTGATTATGATACTGCAATGTCTCAAGGCTAAGTATACAGAAAGATACTGTTGTTGTAACCTCGAACCTATGGGTGAATAGGTAGATAGATACTGGGAATGGGGACAATGACGAAGCTGACAAGATCCACAGGGAGCTCTGGTTAGGTTAGTAGGTAGGTGCATCTAGCTGGCACGCGGCTGCTTGGCCAAGTCTAGCGCACGGGCCTTAATGATCGACAGGAACTTACTTAAGGGAGCGTCATTGCGCGCTGTGGGTTGACCGCGCAGTAGGTGTCCGTTACCAGGAACGTACTTTACTCAGTAGGTACCTAAGGTAAATACAATCCCGCAGGAGTCTCTGCATCAATAAATTTATTCCAATAAACCCCAAGCACTTGCTTCATCACATGTACACTCTTTTCAGCACCACTTTTGAGTTACTGCAGAGTCGGCAATTCTGACTCTTCCGACAGTTGTCAATGAGAACCAGTTGCAGCCTGACTTGCAAGGTACCAAGACGTGACCAACCTATTTGCTGGTAGGCTTGAAGTCATGAATCAGGTTCACAACTTGGGGTTATGGCAGTATCATAAGGCTCAAGGAGCAGGACTGTTTTTCTTTTGAGGTAAACATACTTTATGTGGTTGGAGTACGGCATGCACGATGCCTGTGGACATGTCTCCTGGGAAAAAAAAGAAACTTACTATTGGAGACGGTATTCAAGCATCCAAGACTTTCACATGTGAGGGAACTTTGATCCTATTAAGGTCTTTGTTTTTGGTCCCGATGGGTCGTATCTACTCCCACTATACTATGTATCCCTCTCTCTATGAACTTGGTAGACTCTCAAGCCACCACTAACGAGAAGGACTGTCATGACAGCCTTAGGAACCGAAAATCTGCTGTTGGTGGAGTCAAGCACTGGGCCACGTGCAGTATGAGATTCGCAGCGAAGTTTTAGATAAAAGATCCTAACAAAAAAGCAATCCTCTTTTTACGCCTGAGGAAGAGATCCGAGTAACGCCTTTTCCGGCGCTATGCAAATGTATAGGTATTGGTGACAATAAACGGTTTGTCCCTCATGGTGATTCATTCACCAATTATTTCTTTGTGACGTCCCATGGATTGTCCTCCAATCGATGAATCGGATTCTTTTCTTGTTGAACGAGATGGAAACAAGCAACGATTGCCGGCATGAAAAACTTGTTGGCTGAAGTCTTGCTGCAGCATTCGCAAGGAAAATCGTCAAAATCCGGCTTGAGGCGAGCCAATATGGCTGTGATTGCTGAAGATGACAGAAAAAGACGAAAATGCTGCAGCAACGGCGTTGTGTTGGACGGTTGTGAGCGCAACAGAGGGCAGTCCAGCAGATGATATATTCCGCCACGATTAGTCCTCATCGCTGCCATCTTCTTCAGCATCGTCGTCTATGCCGCCCATCTCATCATCGTCAGTATCGCTACCGCCAAAATCGAGCTCCTCCTCACTCTCGTCCCAGAAATCGGCGTCATCGTCTGTGTCCTTTGGTGGGGGAGGAGGTTCAAGAGAGGTGGGCATCTCGAATCCCTCGGGGATGTCCTTCTTCGATTTCTCAACGGTCTCTCTGGCCCTTTGATCATAAGCACCACGATTGTCCCGGTAAAGAACGCCAGCATCAACGTTGGCGGGTGAGTTGATCTCAGGATCGTCAAGCAACAAGAGTACAGATCGGAGAACAGACTCAACACCCTGAAGAGGCGACCATCGCTCACTAGCGGCTTCACCAGAAGTGATGTCTTCACCCGGCGTGTGGAGGATAGAGATGCAGAGTTTGCCATCCGGGTAGACGTTCGGGTGATAGATGGGGACTAAAAAACGGAAGGTCGGGGGTTGGTAGGGGTATTCTTCCGTAAATGTCATCTCAGCCTGTACCACAATACATGTTAGTAGAAGTACCATCTGACCATTCTTCCCATATGCTTACTTTGAAGTAGCCGCCGTTGAAGGAACTTTCCGAGTTAACAACAATAAGTCCCAGTCGCCAGCGGAGGACGTTGTTGTTGACAAGCTGTTTGGATGTTAGAACACTCGACAGTTTGAGGACGTCATGCCGATGCCGGCCTTAACCTAGCCGTCGGCAGATAACCCAACTTACGTCGATGTTGACCCATTTCTCTTCAGAAAGGGCGCGCATCTCTTGCATCAAGCGCTGCTTAGCACCGGCAGGCCGAGAAGAAGCCATCGTGGACAACTAATGCTTATCGGGTATCTCTATTTGGCGAGGGGCAGAAGACCGGACTTCGGGTTTGCGTTGGTTATCGCGGGCTTCGTTGGGTAAGGACTAACGCAGAGGAAACAAGAGGACTGAATCCAGAAGACGTCTAATCTCGAGAAACGTCGAGGAGACCAAAATTTTTATCAGAAGAGAAGGAAGGAAGAAAATGGCACGTTGGTTGACTGTCGAGTCAAACTCTCGGTTCTCGTGGTCTTGGGCTGATAAAGACCAGGCATGATGGGCAGGGCAAATGCGTCAGATAAGTGGAAGCGGCGTCCCTAAAAAAGAAGCTTAGTAACCTGTCGGGGACGCCATTTGCCATTCCTTGGGTGGCTGACTCGTGCCTTATCCGGATCGAATAGGCTGGATGGATCCACCCTGCAAGAGAGCTCGGCCCCCCCTGCATTTAATGGCATTAACAGGACATCGATCATCTAACAAGGTGCTTCTCAAACATGCACATCAGTGCCTCCCTTTGCTTTGGCAACCTGACTATCGAATTTTCAAGGTCTTTCGAAGGCGGTATTTTCGAGTCTTGAGCGCAAGGGACTGTGAATGTAATAACCATGTTCTCAAGTTTCATCTCACCTTTATTCTTTCCCTTGGATCGGACCCAAGTCTTGCACATCTTCAACTGCCCCAAGCACATGCCTGTGGCAACTCTAACGACATGAAGGGCAAGGGGTCTAGGCCATAAGCAGTTCCCTAGGTCAAGGTTTCCGTCAGGAGAGACACAGTAATCGCATTGTATGCATACATTGACGCCATGGATGCCTTGGACAATTGAAGTAGGCGGGAAGCAGCCATGGGAATATTCAAGTAGAGCACATGTGTTTTAAGCTCCTGATCTTCTTGTTTAACACAAACTTATGTGAGCTTATAGGATGGAAAGAGAATTTCAGCTGGTATGGTTTTCGAAAAATCAGTCTCATAGACAGAGAAAGAAGTCAAGCTAGACACAGCGCCTCATGTGGGGAACACATGTCGACTCTTCCTGTCAGAATTGCACGTGTCGTATGCTAAAGAGAAGCTGACCAATATTTTCAAATTGCACTGGAAGAAAAATAGAGATTAATTTACAGTCTGGAATGCTTTTGCTTGCTTGCAGATTATAGTTATGGGCTTGATTTGCCCGTTCAGACACAATTTGCATGGTCATACGGCCAAAACTAGTTCATTCAAAAGTTCCAAGGCAGTTCTTGTCATAGTGGACAATAACGTCGTGTTATGTACCGAATACTTGCTATAAGCTTCCTGTTCCAGACATTGGATGATGACATCCACTTGAAAGTGAAGCCTAGCAACTGCTGGTTGCAGTCTGTAGTACCGAGAATTTGTAGGCTCAGTGATGGATGATAGAAGGGTCATCTCTTGCTCGATCCCGGTCTACAGGTCAGCATTGGCAGGTCCAGGTTGCCAGGCATCATCGTGTTCCATCACAGTTAAAAATGCCACTCAGATGACTGCCGTGCTAATACTGTTGCTCTTTGCCCTAAACTCCAGAAGCTTCCATGCTGCACAGTCTATGCTTTTACCTTCTTAGGTCCTCTAATTTAAAGCTGAAGTTTTTTTGTAAGTTTCCAATTTGGAGTTACGCCATGCAGGGAGCGTGCAGATTCTAACCGCTTATCTGGGACCACATACCTATACCACCAAAACAGTTGGCTGTCCAGTCTTACTCTTCGTCGGAGAGGGAGTAATGAGTAGTTCAGGCTCCGTTTGAGGCGATGAACCTGCTAGAATATTCGTATCGGTGGTATGTTAAGTTCTCGTTAGCAGTAGCCCAAGCCTTGCATTTGAAGACGATATTCCAAGCAACGCTGGGGATCCACGTACCTAGATCGAGTCCAATCTAGAACGGGTATGATTATGTTAGATTATCAAAAATACACCATCATCTGTACAATCCAAGTTTTTAAGACTTATTGGTGCTCTTGTCGCCCAAGAGCAAGGAGACGCCACGGATCCGTCTTGGTATTTCTCGCTGCCGGTCTCCATGAACACAAGGCGGCGGTGGACAGAATCTCGTAGCGGCAAGTGAAGCATTACACCGTCTACAGTACTGCCGATGGCGACGCTCCTCCCAGTTTCGAGGCTGGTCATAAGCCATCCATATGCGTAGATACGTCCCGGTATGCTCAGACAGCCCAAAAGTCTTGTCTGGCAGCATCCAATTCACTGTCCTGAGCCTTGTTGGCCAGACTGCTTCATTCATTGTTATCATTCATTTGTGATAAGCGTGTTTCTCCGTATTTACTACACTGGGGGCAATTGATTCTGAGCACGACCGACCGTGTTTTATCAAAGATCGGCTTCGCCCGTATCTTATATCTATAACTACATGAAGATGTAGTCAGTGATCAAGACCGACTTTGGCTATACAGGCAGGATGGCCAAGACTCTGGGATCCGTAGGAAGGATGACATAAGTACTACAGAAAGCGTAGGATGTCTACAGACACAATTCCTCTAACGGTCGGATCTCGTGAAGGCAACCCTGGTTAAAAAAAAAGAAAAAGAAAAAGAAAAAGACAATAACACCGGTGCTTTGCGCACACTGCGCGGTTCTTTCATGGATATGTATCGTGTACTCGGGATTGCTGGGAAGATCCGGTACTCCAGCATTTAACGATGAGAAGGAAGTGCTCACCCTACGTGCCTGCACATCATGCATGTGCCTCTTCTCCGAAGTAGCTTGCCTAAGGTACATGAATGTTTAAATACGCCGGGGATACCCGATCCGGAAGTGCAAGGTCGATCTGAGCAGAACATACCCACGAAAGGGATCACACCTGCTAGGCATGCATTGTACATTGTGTGCGGGGGGCGTGAGAAAAGGCGAACACGCGCAAATCAGAAGCGACCTGTATTAGCTGAGCTGATGATTGACGAGGGCGGTAACCTTGCGGAACTTTCGCGCATGGACAACTAGTCCAAAGTACCTAGAAGAAGAGTCAATGAAGCGTTTGTAGAATCTACCTCCCAGCATGGTGTGTTGTACAGAGAAAAAGTCGTAAAAACGACAGGGTGTTCGTTGTCAGGAAGCCCAGCGTTGGCGGGCACGGAAGGGAACCTGCAGCGACGGGACGGCCAGGTTGAGGGCCTCGGCTTGAATGGGTTCGAAGGCATACAGTTACACTGTGGAGGTGCAATTATCCGGCATCGACCGGTGGTGGGGGCGTCAGCCCATAGGAAGGTATCAGATGCATTCGATTACCTGTCCGTGGATCTTTCCAACGTCCCAGACAAGCCAGGCGAGTCTCACCAGCAGCTGCCAGCTGCCACATAGTGCTGATGAGAGCAAATTGGTTCCACTTCCAGCTACTGGTTGCCCTGCGCGGTGCCCAAATGCCAAGTGCTCAGCAGGTGGTGTATGACTAAGGCACGGTAGCGGTTGCCCAAGGCGAGTGAGTGCACAGGAGTAAGGCACGCTGGCACTGGTCACTTTGCTTCGCTCCCACGGGCTGCCCCCGTTCCCCATCACCCATCACCCATCACTACCAGCCCCAACTCAACTTCATTCCTTCAACCCTCCATCAGCATCACACCACCGACCACACCCAACTTTGGCAACCGACTGCCATCGCGACACACCGCAATTTCAGCATCAGCGCTGTGTTAGCCTGCCCGTTATACTTCAAATACCTTTTTTACGGCGGCAGCGACGCCCAAGGCGATTGATCTGTTGCATGTTGGGGCACTGGGCCTATCTTCAACGTCTGCAGCCGGTCGCCGGTCTTGCGCGACTTGCCACATCGTGAGACTGACCATCCCCCAATCGCCTCACAACCACCGCCAAACCTCCTTTCGCTCATCAAGCGCGCTCAACTGCGCCCCTACGTTGCTTGTTGATCTTTTTTGTTCCGAATCAGCGCCATATCGCCAGCTCTGTGTCTCCCTCTCGATCGGGATTACGTCCTCGATTTCGCCCGGTTTTTTGGGGGGGGACTTATCGAACATCGACCTTAACTCCACTTCTCATCGCGCCCTTCTCGCCCTCACTATCAATTTGGGCGCCGTCCGACCTCAATGGCGACCATGTCCTTCAACCCTCAGACGCCTCAGAGTCCCTCTCAGTTCTCCCCGAACACAGCGGACCACAGTTCGAGCATGAACTCTTCCATGACATCGATCACTACCACCTCTCTTCCCACCGTAAGTTTGTTCCTTTATCGTGACGGTCAGCGCTTTTTAGCAAAGAAAGCTTTCTTCGAAGCTCTTGCTTTCAAATCCTATTTAAGACTAGGTCATTCAATTGCCATAGTGCCCTCGATGCTAATAATGCTCCTGCTGTAGCCTGCACACAGCGTTAACGGATCTCATCAACCCTCTGATACTTCTCAAGATATCATTATGACCGACGACACTTCCAACAAGCGGAAGAACCCATTTGGCGATGTCGGAAACAATGAACATAAGAAGCCCGCTTTCGAGGATCCTCGCAAGATCGGTATTAGTGACCTTCATATGGATGTTGGCGAAAAATACCTTCTTTGCAGAACTCGTAAGGCTCCCTTTGGTGACAAATACCAATCCCTCAGCACACGCAGATCTGCATTTATGGCCCATGTTGCACGATAATCTTCCAGCCCTACCCAGCCCCATCAAAACCAAATGAATAGAACATGATGATCTACGCCTTTTCATAGGACTTTGTTTGTTGACACTGGTGCCATTTAGCCCATTCTGTGCCTTCACCGCGCATGACTGAAGATCTCTACGAGAAGTTTGGTCTGACTGGCATTGCTGCCGACGTCGCTCGCACGAAGCCGAATGGCGAGAAGAACGCCCTTCGAAAAACGTATAAAGGTCAAATTAAGTCGCTCGGCCTTTCCGGACATTTCGATGTTGTGAAGAAGGAACATTCGGCCTTCATGGAGCTGGTTAACATCGCCGAGGAAGATTGGCATAACCGGGCTGTAGCTGGCAGAGAAATTGAGAAGGGGTTTTCCCAGTCGACATTATCGAGCTTGGCAAGGGCCATGACCATGGCTAAGGGCCAAATACCCAAGGATGCATGGGACAGCTCAGTCCTCGGCGACATGGCACCTGGTGCTCCCAAGAAAACGGATACTTCAAGACAAACCGCTCCCAGTACCCCAGCCGCATCGGGAGCCGGCTCAATCGTGAAATCGAAGTCGCAGATGTCCCAAATCGACCGCGCCCATCGTATAGGAAAGAAGAGGAGCTACAAAGATAGCAGTTTCGAGGGGTACGGTGAGGGTTTCATCGACGATGATGCTAGCGGGTATTCGACGAACGATGACCGGTCCGCCAAGTTTAAGAAGAGAAAACAGGTACATCTTGAATGATGATCTGTACTTCGTCTCCTAGCTCACGGCTGACTTGTAGCAGAATCCTACCAACATGTCGACGTCGTTCAGCGACAGCACCGCAGCATTCGGTGCCAGAACATAGTTGATACCCACGGTAGGGGAAAGTGGATGACCTTGTGTGTACAGCAAAGCCGAGTGCATCGATCCGGAGAATGCATTCTGGCGCATTGCAAGTGTTTGATTTAGGGTTCTTGTAACGAGCCACCATTGCAGCCCAAACTCTTCGATCATGCCCTTGGCGTCCCATCGATCCCATTACATCGTGTGGCCCGCGGCCGCTGGCGAGATTTCTGCTTTATGGGTCTTTCAAGTTCCCAACATTCACAATGAGACCGACACCTGCGAAAGGAACATCTTTCATGCCTACACATGCTATCGCCAGCAACGACTGCTACTGGCCTCTCGGCTCTCGCACGATTCTACCACATAGGCGTTGGCTCACTCTTTTATTTTTCGGATTTTCTGCATTTGATTTGGAATTCAGCATGGCGCAAGGCGTTTACGAGGACACAATATACCAAAAGGGGTTGGACCAAAGGGACAGAAAGGTCCAAAATAGAGTTTGGTGTGTATTGACGAGAACAGAACTGGCCAGCCCGTTAGGCAAGGGGTGTGGCCGATGGCTAGGGGTGACAGATTCATCACCTGTACGAGATTACTTATTCATGCCTATGCGGATATACATGCACACAATCTTGCGTCCAAGTCTCTAGGCTACCATAAGCGACACGTAATATAAACGATATGAAATTTGTGTATCACGTGTGCCCGGTCGTGGATCTCGGTCATCTTTCGTTTGTTGGCCGTTGCAATCATTGTTCAGATGCGTGACGCCGTTGTTTAGATGGCTGGGTGCGGATGGATCGCCTCGCGTCTGATATTCAATTTGGACTTTGTATATCTTTCTTTATATATACCTTGACAAAATCTGTATGAGTTAGATAGTTAAGAGGTATGTGGAAGGCGACTTGAAGACGTGGACTCGGACAGGGTCGGTTCCCTCTCAGCGAGACGCTGCCGTGCCTAAGTCGCGTAGGGGCCTAAGCCAACCAATACAGGGGCTCCGCCCACCGCCCAGCGTTCTAAGCAAAAGCAGCAAAGTGCACCACCACCTATGAATGACTTCCCTGCTAGGTGCCGTCTCCCAACTCCGCACGCTTCTCTATCCCAAACTCACGCATTTTGGCGTTCCGTGGCTTCGTCATTTGATACTCTGCCGGGTCAATTCACAACAGTATATTCACGGAGACATCTTTTTCTCGACTTTCAGCTGGCTTCTATCGATGACTGGTCTCTCTCAGCTAGACTCAATACACAGAATCCGTGCCCTAATCCACACATACGCAAACAGAAGCCCTCCGCCACGATTGACGTCACAGTCCTCTCGCTGGTATTCGGCCTACAAACGCCTCTGTCTTGTATATGCGTCCCCCACCCAGCAATTTGGAGCTCCAGGTCCGTGATATCTATGTTGGAGACATGCTACTGCCATGAGCTCTCTACCGTCATCCGGCCGAAAGGCTTCAGACTTGGAGACGCCTCCGGGACCTTATTCTAGCCGCTCTCCGGGCCTATACAAACACCATGGTGACCCCCGCACCTCGTCTACTCAGTCCCTGACGCCGTCGCTTCCTGGTTATGAAGAAGCAGTGCGGCGCAAGCTTCTCGTCATCTATATCCATGGTTTTATGGGGAATGACACGTCCTTCCAATCTTTCCCAGCTCATGTGCATAAGTATCTCAAGCTGGCTCTCTGCGACACTCATGCCATCCACTCCAAGATATACCCAAAATACAAAACCTACCAATCCATCGACGTTGCCCGCGACACTTTCAGCAAGTGGCTGGAGCCTCATGAATCGACTTACACCGATGTCATTCTCGTGGGTCATAGCATGGGCGGCTTGTTGGCTGCAGACGTTGCCTTGATTGTAAGGACCGACTGAGGAAGTATCAAGATACGCTCGCTAAACTTCTTTAATCAGCATAATAACCGAGACCCTAATCGCTATTTTCAGCATCGTATCCTTGGGACAGTGAATCTTGATGCCCCTCTACTTGGGCTCAACCCTGGCATTATTGTGGCGGGAATCTCTAGTCTATTCCGCAAAAACGACCCCCCGAAACCAGTTTCAGGAGACATGCGGCCTTCAGATCCAACGTCCAGCCTAGGCCCCTCTGGTACCACATCACAAGCTTCCACAACAAGCCCAGGCCCTTCTACAACATCTTCTACATCCTTTAGTCAACTCGTCGCTCCTGCTGCGACTTTTGATCCCAATTTCAATCCTCAGTTTCCCAATGATGTCCACGTTCAGGACAGGGGCTGGTGGAGGAACATATCTCATTTCGTGAAGAAACACAGCTCTGAGGGGCTGGTCAACGCTGCCACCCATCATATTATGTCACACCTGGAGTTCGGGAGCTGTCTCCTAGACATACAGGGTTTGAAGGCCCGCTACGAAAACATTCGGAAACTCGAGGATGTAGATGACCTTGCCCAGTATGGTTTTCCTCATGTCCCGCCTCAGGTCCGTTTTGTGCAGTATTACACTATCTGTCATGGATATCCTAAGAAGCCGAAGAGCGAGAGGTGCGAGAAGTTAGACAGTGATTCAAGTAAAGATAGGGAAGGAACGAAAAGTCCCGGAAATATCAGCCCTAGTCCAGCTACCCCTCATCCTACGAGCCGGAAAGCATCAGTCGGGGAGCGAGGCAACATTCATGCTCGGGTCGACTCATTGGACGCAATTCCCAAGGAGGATCCTACTTACGCGGAGGACTCAGATAGAGAAAAGTCGAGTTTGGAACTAATAGAACCAACTCCTATGTCCGAGGACGAGCTGGAATTACCCGCTGAGAAAGACCACGATCTGGACAAAGAAGTCGCACGAAGCAGTGACAAATCCCAAGCTGCCCTAAGCGAGTCAGGGAGATTGGACTCCGATGGACAACCGTCCGAGGAAAAAGTCTCAGAAGACCAATCTCCAGCTACTGACCTAGCCGCGAATGACAGCCTCACGGATGCGGTGGACGCTTTGAATCTCGATCTTCCGCCCATTCCTGATCTGCCCGCCGAACCTGAGCCGCCTAATTTGGAGCAGTACTCGGATAAGGATGCCCGCAAACAAGCAGAGAAAGAGGCCAAGCGAGTACGTAAAGCCTACGACCAGGCTGTGAAACATCGCGAGAAGGCGATTAAGGAGCGCCAAAAGATAATTGACAAGCGTAAGAAGAAACATGAACAAGAAGCAGAGAAGCGGGAGAAGGAGGCACGGAAGCAGCGCCAGAAGGAGGAAGCTGCTACATCAGCGGTCGCGAAAGCCGTGGAGACGTCAATGCCCTCATCACCCAACTTGACCAGAGCCAAGTCTCCTGATTCATTCAGCAAAGAGGCATCGCAAACGTCGAGAGAGAGATCATACTCGAACGGCAGTTCACCCGCTCCGTCTCTATCTCAATCGCCATCCCACGAGACACAGCAGCGTGGTAAAGAGAAAGAGCCAAAGAAGAAGAAGGACCGTAAGTTCTGCAACGTACCCAAAGTCAATGGGCAGGTGGATTCCAAATGGATCAGCATCTTCATGAAGGATATGGACGAGGTGGCTGCACACACGGGTCTTTTCTTCTCTGGCGAGCATTATGAGAAGCTCGTTGGGGAAGTCGGCAACACCATCGTCACTTGGGTCCAGGATGATATGACCAAACGGGCAATCGTGGAGATGCAATGATCATAGAGCGAGGGGAGGCGGGCATTGCCGGACACTAGGGGCATATTCTGGAAACAACTACAAGGTGGAAAGCAAGTAAGAGGATACAGCAGGACTGGAAAACTACTTCCGATGATTACTTTGGGACCTGGATACCTATGACTTCAGATACTAAAGGCGTTTCTTCAGCAGTCCAATAAAGGGTTGCCAGGAGAATGGAGATATCCCAGCGTAATGTGACCCGGGTCCGCACGATTGTGATATGACATATTTGGCAAATAATCATGGCTCTCATACTGAGTGCTCAGTGTATTGCGCATTCATTTGCGAGTCTATCTGCTATCTAATCTAGGAGTGGTACAAATAAGCAAATCAGCCATTTTGCCCATCCCTGGCTGTGCAGATGCCAGAATCGGACATCATATTTCATGTGGAGTGGCGTACTGCACATAAGGAATCCGCATGGCGCAACATGCAATTACACCTCAAGAGGGTTCCCGGCCTCTCTGCGTTCCTTCGACTCCCCCCTCGTTGTTCTCGTGTGATATTTTCCTGTTATCATGGCACTCCGGATGGGTCGGTGAGATCATTCCAGCCAAGCACTCAACTCGCAAATAACCTGCTTGTGCCAATGGTGCTGCGTCAGAGTGTGGTGGAGAGGTTCATCTGGGGCGGAAGGGCGATCCCCTTCACGCGTCTCTTTGGTATCGTCGATTACGTGTATTGTCCTTCCATATTTCTTATCGTTTGTTCGTGTCCTTAGTAGGGGGGTTTCTCAATATCGCTTTTGTCACGCCAGACTCGACGTTGAATGATCTTGGGGGAAAATTATACCTTTGTGCCGTCCCGTTCCGTAGGGAAGCCGCGTAGTCTGCATATCAAAGGAAAGAGGGAAATGCTTCCGTCCTAGTCAATCCGGACCAACAGCACATACTCGGAGCTATTTCCATGACCAGGTCAGAAACCAGCAATAGCTGGTCGTTTCAGGCAGTAAAGCAAGTGTCTCGCACGCCTCTCCCGCACGCTGTGAGGAGGTACTAGGTACTCAGCTGTACGGCATTATCCTATCTCGGCACCGGCATATTGACCCCAACAGGCCCGTGCATCACTATCCAATACTCGACGTCCGGCGAGCGGCTCTGCCTCACCGGTCCCGGGTCCGGCAGCGCTACCCGACGCACTGGGTATCGAGGCGCGATAGCCGGCAGCGGGAGCGGAGGTAACGTCGGGGCCGGGGCCTGACCAGCCGGTGATCCCGGCACGAGCGTCGCGCTCGTCGATAACCTCGAGGGCGCGCGCCCGCAGAGCGTCTCCTGGTCCCCCGCCTCGTCCCGGCCTTCTCGGTCCGGGCTCCGACTCGCCTCTACTAGATCGAGCCAAGTCCCATAACTTCCCACCCCGGGCCCGGGCCCCTCCTCATCATCATCTCCGCCGCGCTCGCCGGCGTCCTCCCGTCCGTCGCACGACGGGATCGGCTGCATCCCGTAGGTGTAGGTGGCTCTGCGCGGTGCCGCCATCATCGTCGCGGTCCGGCGGCGGGAGCTCCAGCTGGGGCTCTTGACGGTCAGCAGCAGGCGCGGGAAGAGGCGCGCGAGCATGGGCCGCAGGGAGGGGAGGCAGGCGCATAGGATGCCGAGGTTGCTCTCGACGCCGGACCAGATGCCGAGACGGAGGCCGGCGACGGAGGGGTCCGAGGTCGCGTTGGCGAGATCGCGGATGGCGACCAGGCGCATGATGGAAGCGAGGCAGGCGCTGTGGGGATATAGGTCAGATGGGTCGATGGGATATCTTTCCGAGCTCGAACTTGAGCGCATGCAATAGCAGGTCAGGGAGAGGAGGTTGGGCAAGAAAAATGAGAGCAGGTATGGGACTTACATAGCGCCCACCGTGAATACCACCATCAGTGCTATACGCTGAGGTCTTGGTACCTGCAGCCGACGTGTCAAGGGAACTGGGATCGCAAAGACAAGCAGGTCGAAGGCGATGTTGATGGCGGACGTGATGAGCATGAACAGCGGCTGATTGATGCACCTTCCGTCGGTTGCGTCGTTCCCGGCTATGCTCCAGGACAGGCGAATGGGCACGCACGCAAAGACGCCGCCGAAGAAGAGCGCGAGCCCGAAGGCGGCGAGCGCACCGAGTAGCGCTCGGCTCCAGGTCAAGAACCTTCGGGACGACCAGATGCGCGTGTACGAGACCACGATGGACATCTTGATGACGGCGGTGCTTAGGCCCCAGACCGGCGGCGAAATCCACATGGCTTGATTGATGCGGGTTTGTGCCTCGGAGCCAATGCTGGGAAAGGGGGCGCCGAAGCCCATAGCTACCGCTGTTGAAGGTATCAGTCAACTGGTCAGGCCCTTCAAGACGATGAGGAGTTAGTATAGATGAGACGTTACGGACCTGTCATGTTGGCAGCATAGACGACTATCGAGAGACACTGGGTGAACGTCCGTGTCAGCTTCGGCCATGTAGTGCAAGCGCTTCATGTGGTTGGCACGCAACACTTACCATCGCAGCGAGACATAACCAGTCATCCCATCCTGGATTCCGGAGCCTTACGACACGCACATAGATACGGAGAAGGACGGTTACAAGAGCCAGAGCAAGGAGGACTGTGACAGAATACACCAGTGGTAGGGCTTTCTCCGAGATTGCCATAATGTCAAACGCGTTCTGGGCTAGATTTTGTCTCAGCAGAACATGAATTAATACCAAGTCAGTCGCGCGCGAAAGCTCGTGATCGGAGGTTGTAAGATCTGATAGACAGCTTTTAGGAGCATTGTGGGAGCTAGTCGATGGGCTGATTATACATGAGCGACCAAGTAGCAAGTTCTGGACTACTACAAGGCGGATATATTGGCATAAATGCCACGCAATCGGCAAATAAGTACCACGCAGATGATGGTTCTGCGAGGAAAGCGAAGATGCTTCTATTTGCGGAAAGGACCAGGATGTTGGCGTGAAAGGCCGTGTGGTAGTTGGAGTGCGCGGCCATATAACCGGGCAAACGTCTCTTGATTATTCTTCAACGGTTGCCTACAGCGGAAATCGTCGACCTGGAGAGGAAACGTTGATTGGATGAATACAATACGCGTCAGTTCGGCGACCTCATACAATAAATTGTCGCCGACCAGCTCAGACAGCGTGACAGTCATGAAGGCAGCATGCAAGACATACAGGTGGCAGCCCCTGCACAGCCCGCTCCTCGGGACCGGGAATGTCGCACGCGGGACGGAGGGGGCTTCGTCAGTGGTGCAGCCCGAACTAGTGCACAATCCTTCCGTGACCGAAGGGCCAAGAAAACAGGGATTTCCCTTCAGCTGCAACGCATGCCATGCGGCCTTGCCAGGTCGCCGTCTGGGGCTTGCTGTCAGCGGTATGGTACTTTCAGACGCAACCCCAGCCATTACTCCAATATCGGCTTTCGGGCCGGAAAAGAGACCATCCATCTCAGCTCTATGAAGCCGGCTCAAGTATCAAACCCATGGATCTGGTATGGACAAGTATTCAGGTATTGCGGTCCTGCCTCGACAAAGCTCTTGTGCCTGGCCACCAAAATATCCAGATAGCCATTGCTATCCATCAGCCCTGGGAACTTGACTGTGAGCTCCTTTCTGAGATCACGGCGGCAGTGAGTGCATCTTCCTTGCTCAAGAAACTCCCAATACCAGTTATCCATCGTATGAAACGATCGCTTGTCGTTCAGCACACAGTTCGAAGTAAGAGGGTAACCATCTGGCTCCAACTCCGGGAGGTGATGGAGGATCGTTGAATAGATCCAGGTAATAGAGCCTGGGTCCAAATTGAAGGGATGACAAGCTTCCGGGCGTCGATCCGCCGATCCCATCTCAGGCCGAAAATACGTAGCCCATCTCAACTCCTCGAATCGCTGGCGATCATGCCCATCGGTAGCCTGAGTCAGGCTGAGCCGAGAGCCCAAAACACATTTCTCAATGTCGCTCAGGCGAGCAAAAACATAGCTGCTGGTGCTGGGATCAAAATTGGACGAAAAGTGACCCGGCTTCGTTGGAATGGATTTCCTATCCGAAATGATAAAAGCAAAGCAGCACCGCCCGCTGAAGTTGTCCCTCAACACGCTACCGACAACGGCACCGTTGTGGACTGGGTAGAGGTTGTTGAATCCTGAGTCCCGCAGGTCATTGGGGCGAAGAGGCCTGTTGGTGTCAACAATAGTGTGCTTCAGCGCCTGTCGCCGACTCAGGTGACACAAAGATAAAGCGGTAACGGAGGTATCAATCGTGGTCTTAGGTTCCTGCGGCCGTTCGAACGACGTGCCAGCGAAAGCTTTCGACCGACTAGCCCAAGCTTTGGTGAGGTTCAAACCCGGACGAGTAGGCTTGTGGGCAGAACAATGCATCGCGTAGTACCAATCGTAGTCGAATGTAGCTTCGTCAAACAGCTTCTGCGAATGCGTGCCATGAGGGAGTGGGAAGGCAGCAAACGTGGGCGGCGTTCCCGGTGGACGCGGTGATGGAATCATGCCAAGCGGATCATTCTCACCCAATTGGGGTATCGGTAGAAGACGCCACGAAGTGACAGTAGGTGGGCGCGCCCATTGAATCTGGACGGAGTAGACATCCTCGAGTACCAGATCCCAGATCTGAAGTTGTATTTCTACGGGAAGATCCTGTAGGCGGGTGGTGGCATATGGAGAGGCCTTACCCGAGGCGTGACTATGTGAAGCTCGGCCTTCCATCACTTGGAAGTCATTCGATGGACTTCTGACACGAAAGCTGGGATTCGACGGATGGCGAAGGTCTACTCCCGAGTGACAATGGTTTCAAGCGTCGAAGATTAATAAAACCGTTGTGTTGCTGGCTGCCTAAGCTGCGCCACGTCAATAGTACTTAATGAGCAGTGAGGCCACATATGCAAACTGTGAGGCGCTCATCGACATACATCCTCACGCCAGCAAGCAAGAGATCCGAAAAGGACCATAAATCAACCTGTACATCAGCCATTCTGGAATCCGCTCAAAACGTAGAGTTTCTGTGGATCATAACCCCAAATTTGACATTTTGGCTGCTTCAACTATCTAGCGGTACTGGTACTCCAGGCCAGAAGCAATGGGCTTCACGAGCCGCGACACAGGTCTCTGGCTTTGACTGAAGCTGGAGAGAGCTTTCAGGCTCCAGCGAGCTACCTCTCTTACCCATCAGATTCCTACTTCCAGCCGTGTAGCCCTGAATCTAAGCGATACCAAAGAACGCGATGTCCATATCTGGGTGCTGGGGCACGGTGTGGCCAACACCTTGCGCGCTGTACCCAACGAGTTCGGCCGTCGTCGTCGTGCCATCTCCGTAGATGGTCTGGGTGTAGCCGCTCTGGGGAGTGTTAGGTGTGTCCTTGTGCGTGGTGAGCTTCAACACATCCGACCACTGCTTAAGTTGTTCGGCGTCTGACAAGTAAACATAGGTAAGCATTTGCATCCCCATTCTGATGATGGTCTTGGCGATAGCTTACAATTGGGGTAATGGAGAGTATTGTCTGCGGTTCCGTGGAAGCTTCACAGAGAGCGTTAATCGAAAAGTCTTCTAAAGATAAACTCGGTAAAGGGACAAGCTCACATTTGCATCCGGGGACGCGGGCCGGTGTAACTTGGGTAGTACGACCGGACCATATCGCCCCAGGCCGACGCCGTCTTGGTGAGCTGACCGTTTGCGCACGAGTTGGCCCATCCAGGGGGGTCTTGAGTCGCAGTCGAGCCTGCGACGTAGAAGCACCCGTCGGGCACGCCCGAATAGACGGAGGCCGCCTTGAACACATCGGGGTAGGCACCTGCGAGGACGTTCGCCATCCTATATTGTTGCTTATCAGTGACTCCGCTGCGGTAGAAAAAGCCAGGGGACTCGGTTTGAGGGAAACTCCATCTGTCATCGGGATACCGGCGGAAGCTTCTGCGATACTTACATAGCACCAGAGCTGGTTCCGACAGTGTATGTCCTGTTCGCATCGCCGCCATACTTGTCTACGGCGTATTTGACCATGTTTGCGATGGTCTGGCTGTCTCCGCCACCATCGTGAGTTAAAGCTAGCATCAAGTGGTCAGCGAGGCAATCCCATAATCTACACCAAGGGCACCTCAACATACTAGCAGTCGATGCCACGTCGAAGCAGCCACCACCAGACTTCGAGTTGGGGAAGATCAGGATGATTCCGTGCTTGTCGGCCTGGGGCATCAGTTGCGACTCGCTGGAGTAGCCCTGAGCTGATCCTTGACAGTGGTGAACCGCCACGATAATCGGAGCCGGAGTCTTCAAATTCTTTGGTACGTATGAGTACATGCCAACCTTGGTCGGGCCGGCACTGAAGTCGTTGACCTTCTGCAACTGTCCGTTACTGAGCGTGACCAGCGCCGCGAGCGACGCAAGTGTCGAGAAAAGCTGCATCTTGGCGAAGCGTCTGTAAACGTTCCTACGGATGTGAAAAGGGAATTCGAGCTCCTCCTCAAGGAATTGTCTCTTATCTATTCAGCATGGCTCATGTCCCAGGAACTAGTCTTATAAGACATCATAGAAACCCATTCCCTTCCTCCGCTCATCGACCCATGTCTTTGACGGCCATGATCTCCAGTGGGAGCTATTTTGCCGGACTTTTTTTGGAGATCGCGCATCCCACGTGGTTGGCTGGCCTATTAAATTGACAATCTGCCGGCTGTATAGTCTGGGGTGCATCGACGGAGGGTAGCGGACCTTGGTCTGCGGTATAGGTTAAAGTACCACGGCTCTTTACCCCGAATACACGATGCGGGGAATGGAAAGAAATAGGACGACAGAACGCGGCCTCAGAACCGGCTTGATCATCGAACGACCAAAAGCAGAATCACGGGTTGATTGACCTTCATGTTCTTCATCATGAGTCGAGGTCGACGCGAATCCTCTCGAGATCGCCCTTCTACGATTTCTTAACCATGAGAAGCACGTACGCCTCCTGTCTTCAATGAAAACATAGCCTCCAGCATTCCCCAATCCAGGGCCCATGTTTCAAGATAGCTTTCCCAAATTGATGTATATTGAGCTTACGCTTTCACGCGGGCAAATGTGCTCCACATCAGACCAAGCTATCTCGGAATTGTCCTGTTCGATCCATCTTCAGGTACCATTCCGCCAAGAAATATATCGAATGCAGTACGTTACGTCCCGGGATATTGCAGTCGCTCGATCAAGCTTTTATGAGAACCGCCCTGGCCCACTCTAGAAAGTTCGATTCATTTGCTGCCTGTGGCAATACTGCATGAAGGCACCGGCATGGGTAAAAGGCAAACCGCGATGGACACCGCGTTGCTCTGAGCCACAGCATGCTTTTCGCCTCGGTCACCCAACTTTACTTCTACGTGGCGAGATACTTGTAAGGCCGAAGGACAAGAATGCTATGATTCAGCGGGTCTCCTTTCCGACTATGCAGGCGGACCACGGCCGATATTCGAGGCTGGAGTAGATGGGCTGATAGTATGCTTTGCCTTGGACTCAATGACAAGAGAGTGCTCGCAGTTAGACAGTATAGTAATCACAGTCAGCCGTATGAGTACCAGAGACGCCGATATGATACAAGCAGCTCAAATTCAATCCATCTGATAAAGCTGTCACGAGCCCTCAGGCAAAGACCAGTAGGGCTATGGCTGGACTCGAGGATGCATTAATCTTGACAGACCAAAGTCAATATAGATACTTCTGATCGAAGCATCGCCACTCGTCAATCATTCTGGGACGTCACAGTTATTCTGCTGCCACTCTTCCCCAGTGGCTGGCGCCATCAGGATTAGTTGACGCTTAGCGGTCTATAGCAAGCAACGATCTATATCCAATGTTTCGCTGTCTATTATGTTAACAAATCCCAATCATCATTGGGGTTTGAACTGGGGCAATGAACCATTTCATGGTAACATTATGAAATATCTACTACAAAGCTACGACCAGCAACATGATTAGAGAGAAGAGTTTATGTGAGCAGCAAAGAACAGCGTCAGGTTCGCCTCCATTCGAAGGCATTTTTCCAACACAGTCAAATTTTCGACTAGGTGGAAATCGGTTGGAAAAGCAGCGTTCACATGCACATTTCTCCGTTTCTAGGGCTCCAGAAACAAGTGCCATAGTGTCACGTCGCCAATCTGTGCCACGCCCCCCAAGCGCTTTTCAACCAGAGAGCGGGAAGGAAAACAGAGAAGCGCACGAAAACGAGCTATAAGCTGGATGTGCACATCGCCCAGATCGTACCTCAACATGAGTATCTGCTGATCCTATGTGAGGTCATGATGATGTACGGCGCACCAACGCACCGCCTGGAGGGGTTAGCCAGAGTGCAGCAGCCCTCGATCTCAAAGGCCATTTTCTTTACATTCCAGGATGCACTTTGATGAGCCTTAAAAGATCGTCAGCTGCCGGTTCGAGTGATTTGAAGCTCGTCAGCGTGGAGCCAGGCGTTGATCTCTCCAAGATGCGGGAGGTCCATCGACTGTACAAGGAGGTTTTACGTGATGGATTATGTGTGAGGGAGGCGAAGATTTAACTCGACGACATCAAAGAACGACCACAAAATTTTGGCAAATGGGTGCAGATACCCACGTATGGGCTCGTGAGGTAGGTAAGCATCGAGCCATGTCTCCCTTCTCAGCATGAGAGCCAGGATCATGTCCCTTCTTCATGGGAGGTTTGAACAGTAGTCGTAATCTAGAGCCCCTTCAAAACACCTAGACCTCTACGAGATTGGGTGAGGACCGATATACTGACATAAGCAAGCGCCTTCGTCGGAACCGCAATACGAGGCCTTCTAGACCGCCGTGGCGCGACTTCAGAGATCGCATGCCATGAACCTCTCGGCATGGCGCGGGCACTGCTTCTGCTCACTGGCTTCTCTGCCTCTGCCTCTGCGTCAAGGATCCAGACCGACTAGGGACAGATGCCAATAGTCATCGGCCTCGCCAGTGCGACGGCCGCGGTCAATGACTATTCCGCTCCTATCTTCCACAACCGCCATCACATCTCCACGATGCTCAGGGCGCCCTCGATCGGCATCCTGGCGAGCCTGTACTCGCGCGCCGGTCTCCATATATAACACCTTGGGCTGGCGATGACAAATCTGTGGCAGATTCACGCAAGAAAGCTCATGGGCCGCAAGCAGAAGACTTCGCCGCACCGCCCCCGGAAAACCGAGACATCAAGTCTTGTGGGCCAACGCGCACCGACCTCCGCAACGGCAGCACCCACTCCAGGACCAGACTCGCCCGAAACCAGCAACAGGAAACAGTGGTGCGGCCGTGATGCTGCCCAACATCTTCGTTCAGGTGCCATTGAAAGCGTTGGTTGTGTATCCGTTCGGCAAGCGGAGGAGTGGGTTGTTGAGTTTCTGATCAGATGATTTTAGGGGAATTTGGTGATCATCTCACTAGTATCCTCAACGACTTAGGTACTTCACGCGGGCCAGGATTAGCAAGTGTACTTATAATCCCAAAATTCCGATTCTATCTTCAGATATTGGTATCCAGATGGGACACGAATGAAGATAACGGTAGCAGTATGGTGGCGGATGTCGTCGGCGATCTGATGGATGATACAGCGTTTGTTAATAATGGATTCTATTGATGCCTACTTTAAGGCAATCCTACTTCGTGGCGGATTTCTTCTACATATCAGGTTACGTCTTTGCCCAAGCTCTCGAGAGGTCCCGACCCTCGACGTTCCTTACGGACAAGCTTGTCAGGTTGGGCCTGCTAGCCATTGGATAGGTCTACCTCGTCGATCCTCTTGCACGCGTTCTTGTTATGTCATTTTGGAATTGAAATCTGGTGTGGCTGTTGGAAGTTTCCTCGTTTGACTGTATTATCTCGTCGGTGCTGTCATTCCTGGGCTCTGCCTGCAGCCGGCGTTCATGTGCTACTATGTACACGCGTATGTACCTCTTGGCTCGATGCCGTGTATATCTCACGAACTGCGAATGTATGCACCTCTCGAGATCGCGTCTGGGAGATTGCGATGACATTCAGGGCGATCGACTGCTTTCACCTATTCTTCGTGGTTCGAACTAGCTATCCTTCGCATTCGTCGGCCCTGCACTGATGCCCCCTTTTCAACGCCGTTGCTCGGAGCCTGCTAGATCTCCCACGTGGAGTGCACGCTCGTCGTATGGTGCCTCATGGTTCACACACCTACAACTGTGAGCTTACAGGTTCTATTAGAGAAGGTTATTTGTTCTTCGATAGTTTTGTCTGCATGCAAGTCCAGCGGCAGTTGGCAAACTCTGGGTTCTGTTACGAATATTGTCATTGTGAGCACGGCAAGCACCTATACCTACGTTGTTCTGGATTGGTGCGAAGCTGTTACGCTGGCTACCGGTGCTTATAAGCATCATGTAAACTCACGTTCTTTACATGAGTAGTTGCTGGGATGTTGTCAAGACTGAACCATGATAGTTACGTGAAGTGGGCGCACTTCTTCCAGAAATGCGACCTCACTTTTACGATAGCAACGGATATCTCGGGAAGGTTTTCTATGTGCAGCCGACAATAGGGCTCCAACCGTGCCTTCAGCTCGCCTACAGGCGGATGATTACGGGTCTACCTTTCCTCCGAGTGGTAGGTAAGGTAGGTGAGGTGGTCAGCGACATGTGTGTTAGGGTACCTTCAATAATACATGGAGTATACACCTCAGGACCTTGGCGGTACTGTAGTTCTCTGCATTTTCGCCATGGAAGAGCAGTCAGTACATATACGAAATCCCACTCTTGACGAATCATTGAGCGTTGAATACCAATAAATCGGTCCTATTGTGTATATACTACCTATGGACTCTAGGTACATACTATCAGGACTGGGCGATGGGGCGTTCCCCTCAAGTACGAGGTTACTAAGTAAGTACATACCCAGCAATCCCATCCGGCTGGCAACCCTTTCCCTCTTTTCACCTTACTTATCTATACCCCTGGATTAAAATAATCGGCCGCACAGACGTGGCAGACTCGCAGTGTAAATTGTGGGCTAGCTCACTGCATACCGCTAAGTTGCTGCACTAGAGCATATCACCTCGTTCCGTCGCATCGTTCTCTTGCCTTAACGGGAGTTATTCTCCGTCGCAAGTTCTTACCTCTGTCCGTTGCTAGTCCACTCTCGATATGTCTCGAGTCCAGTGAGATCCAGTGAGATCCGTTGATGGAATACGCGCCGTGCAGTGGCAGAGTGCGTCGCTGCACTTGCCACCCGCACGATACCGGGAGGCTGGTTCATGCTGTAAGAGAAGATAAATGCAGCATCCAGACATGCCAACGGCTTCCCATCTTATAGTAGGCCTCGGGACCTGGAATTCGAACGGCCTACGCACCGCCACCATGTGATATGGACGAACTGCAATATCACTTTCAGGACCATTGACAGCAATGGGCGCTAAAGAACTGAGGCGCCGTGGTTAATCAAAAGGTCATGAGCGACGCCACGCTATGAATTTGACGTCTGCACAGCTCAGATGACTTGAGGCCTAATAATCTCTTAGGTGCTCCAAGCCGAGCCCTCATCACCCTTTAAACTTTCACTGATCTTCTGACAAAGACAGGAGGCTCTGAAGCTGCTGCGATATTCGTCCGTCCGCATCATCAGATCCTCTGTGGCTGAAGCCTTCCCCTTCAGCGATCAGCAGATCGAGGCTACGCATGATCGCCATCGTTGACCAACTTCTCGGTAGCAGCCGTAGTCCTGGCTGAGAGCTGGGAGACCGAGCCGACCGAGCAGTGAAAGCTAGGGATCCCCACATTCGCTGGCTTGCATTAGTCGCTGTCGCTATCATCTGCGGCTGGAAGCTCTGGAGCACCTCCAAGATGTGTTGGCCAATCTGATCGTGGGTGTCATGGTAGTATTGAACGTGCATCTCGTATTTTTCTGCTCTATTCTTGCAGGGGGTTTGCAGGGTCCAGGCGCGCGCAGACACGCTATCTCGCACCCAACATATCGAGCTTGTCGAAGGAAATTGCAACGTTTAGCTGCCAGACCCGAGCTCAGCGCCAGGCATCTTGACTGCGCAAGGTAAGCTACCGTCCAAAAACGATGATCGCCTTTAGTATGGTAGGGTGGTATCGTCTGCCTTGCCAAGATGTGTTTTCTATTTGTATATCTGGAATCCCTTCCCTCGGATGTCGGACCGCAGTGTAGTTGATCGACTTGCTTTCCACGCCGTTCTTTCGCTATACTATGCCGGCAGTCAGCAAGCCAGGTCATATTCGGGTCCTTCGTTCGTAACTGATATAATATTTAATATATATTCATACTTTCCTTCGCTACCAGCCGGTCATCAAGATGCGCTGGGCCAGCTCGTTTCTACCAGCGGTGCTCTCGCTGACCCCGTTGGCGAGGGCAGCCGACCCTACATGGCCGAGCCCATATGATGAACTGGAGGAGATAATGTATCAAGTGTCGGGTACTCGCTCTCGGCAATTTGGTGGCACCGTTATACCCTGTTCAAGTGAAGCTTCAGGGCCTGGGCGACAGAATGCTGCCGAATGGCTCCGCGCCGCCTTTCACGACATGGCTACTACGACCTATCTCAGCAATGTGAGGGCCGGTGGGCTTGATGGCTCGTTGCAGTACGAGCTCACGAGCTCTGACAACCTGGGCCCCGGCTTCAAGACGACTCTCCAATTCATGGCCGACTACTACACAAGTCGATCGGGTGTAGCAGATCTCATTGCTCTGGGCGTGTACTATGCCGTAAGATCCTGCGGCGGGCCGATCGTCCCATACAATGCCGGACGAGTCGATGCCACGCAAGGAGGTCCTGTAAGTGGAAGACAAGGTCTCGGAATCCTTCTGTGCCTCTACCTTTATGTGGGCTGTTTTCTCGCAATGTACTAACTTGTCGATATCAGATTGGAGTACCGTTGCCACAGAACACTGCCTACACTTTTGAGCAGCAATTTCTCCGCATGGGATTTAACAAAACGGAGATGATTCAGGTCACGGCCTGCGGTCATACCATTGGTGGCGTTCATTCAGATGAGTTCCCCCAGATTGTGCCCGCCGGCACCGGCACGAACGGCGAAGTGGTGTTGGATTCAACCGTCGCCGTCTTCGACAACAAGGTGGTTACAGAGTACATTGCCGGCAACACGACGAACCCCTTAGTAGTCGGACCGTCTGTGAAGGCTACGAGAAACTCCGACTTCAAGGTCTTCAACTACGACCAGAATGTGACAGTCAAAGCTTTGGCGCCACCGGCGGTTTTCAACAGCGTTTGCTCGACGGTCTTGCAGAAGATGATTAACACTGTGCCACAAGGAGTGACTCTTTCCAGTCCCCTTCAGCCGTACTTTGTCAAGCCCTGGAATATGCAGCTCACTCTGAACTCAGGCGGATCGACTATGCAGTTGACCGGATACATTCGGGTGCGGACGACGAATCTGAACGGGGATTCTGTCTCCAGCATCCAACTAACCTACAAGGACCGCAATGGCGGTAGCAATTGCGGAAACTCTGCTTGTACGACTTCTGCTACCGTCCTTGGGGCGACGCAAGGCTTCGATGATACCTTTGTGGTAAGTCTGGTGGACGTTCAGCATCGTGGGAGCTTTGCTGACATTCGTGCAAGTGGTTTCCCATCAAAACTGCCATATACACTGCTTCTGGTATTTCGTCTTTTACAATCACGCTGAAAATGGCAAGCGGCACGACTCAAGTAGTGGACAATAATGGCAACTCGTACCCTATGCAGGATGCCATCCTGTTACAGGCACCCCAAAGTTGTTTACTATCGGGCAATCTCACAGTTACGGCAGCAGTAGGTTGACACTCTGACCGTCTGAACTCGAACATCACTAACGTACACGGAATAGGTCCGAAATGACCGTAGTTCTCAACCAGTAAACATGTTTCTCTCGTACAAAACACCGACGGGGAACTCAAACCAACCAATTCCCACTCTAAAGAACACCACCGTGACGATGACGGCTGGCCAAAGTGTTGGAGACTACACATTCTACACTGCTAATTACGCCAATTTGGGCAGCCTCGACTACGCAACTAAGATTGACGTGGTCAGTGGAAGCGGTTCTTCAGCCTTGAAAGATGACTTCAACGCAGCTAGCAGCCTCGGCGGCACTTGCCAGCCCTTCAGTAGCCCATCCTCTTCTAGTACGACCTCGTCCTCTTCCACTTCTGCGGGATCATCGTCTTCGACAGTCTCGGTCACCACGACATCTTCCACGACGTCTACCAGTACCAGCTCCGGCTCAACCCCAACACAGACACTGCAGCACCTGCAGACTCTCGGGGATTATCGACTGATGGGTTGTCAGACGGAAGCCACAGGGGCGCGTGCGCTCACGGGTGCTTCTTTTGCATATGATGGTATGACGCTGGAAAGCTGCATGAAAAACTGTACCGGGTACAACTACTGGGGAACGGAATATGGCCGAGAATGTGAGCAGCACCATTCCTCTTCATTGTTCTCATACCATACCTAGCTCTCATCAGACCGGCTGACTTTTCCTGCAAATAGGCTACTGCGGCAACAAACTTAACCCAACAAGCCAGAATGCGTCGCTTTCGGATTGTAGCATGGTCTGCTCTGGCAACTCGCTTGAGTACTGTGGCGCCGGTGACAGGCTAGAGATGTACAGCACCACCGCCAGTATACCAACACCCACAGGTACCTTGGCCGCGAAGCCAACGGTCACGCCTTACACCCGCGTCGGATGCTACACCGAGATTGACGGTGGGCGCGCCCTGACCGGGGCGGCGTACGCCGACGACTCCATGACCCTCGAGATGTGTGCTTCCAACTGCGCCGCCTTCACCTACTGGGCGGCCGAGTACGGACGCGAGTGCTACTGCGGCAACACCCTCGACAGCCGCAGCACGGCTGCCGCCGAGGGCGACTGCAGCATGGTCTGCGCGGGCGACGAATACGAGTATTGCGGTGCGGGCAACAGACTTGAACTGTACAAGCTGACGTCGGCGTCCTGATCTGCGGGCACGTTGGTGCGGTTGAGTGTCTGCCCATATGCTGGATGAGATGGATGAAAGAGAACAAGTAGTACTATCTATATACCACAAATTCAGGGATAGAAAAGTAAGGAACAAGCATTGTGAATTTTGCTACTAAATAGAAGCGTTGCCGATGAACGGCATCAATAAACAAGATTTCTCATGAGACTAGTTTCCACTCCAATTCCTCTTCGTCTGTATTCTACTGGGGGAAGAAGTAGGTAGTCGTTGGTGCTCATTACAGGTATGTCTGATCGATTGGGAAGTTTTGCTGGTGGAAGAAAACGAGGGTCGCGGACCGTAGACGAGTGTAGCTACTTGCTTTGCACCTCGATTTATGCCGCCAGCAGAGGGGGTACTCTCATAACGGTGGAAATAAGAACGTCAATTATAAGTACCTACCCATGTGAGTCGGGGAAAAGAGGATAAGACTTCATTCTCACATGAACTCTGCAAAACCACGCACCTCTAAGCCGGTACCGATATTTTGCCTTGTGATAGATACATCATATATATATCATTAAGCATAGGTAGGGTTGGAAGTATCTAGGCAAATGGATCCGAGGCTACCTCGTCAAATTTGTGCCTGAGGCGGGTTGACCGCGTAGAGAGATTCATTCACCCTGAGCCCAGCCCAGGATGGGAGGAGGGAAGGAGGCATCGTCAAGACCGTCAACTGGGGCAGGCTTCGGGGCTGCCGCGCAGGAGAAATCCAGCGCGCTCTTAGGTAGGTGCCATAGAGGTAGGTACTGTATGTACCTGGGTACCTGAACTTGGGGTCCACTACGAGACTCTCACGGTGACAGGATTGACCCGCCCACCACTCGCTATCGTACCTTATCATCATCTCCCAATCACCACTGATCAAGCTGTTACGCGGGCCTCACTCCATTTCAGCAACCGTGAACAGCCTCCAGACTCCAGCGGCCCCGCTCGTCTCGTGGATTTTTCCCGTGCACACCACAACCTTTGTGAACCTACACGACCATGACGCCCTCTTGTAACCATATATCGCACATCTAATGCCTGATTGCCGACGGTCAGATCATCTTCCCTTAAGAGGTAGCAGCCGCTCGCTTCCTATTTCCGGTAACTAGAAGCTACCTCTCCTGCAAGTCAGTTTGCTCGCCCTTCACCGTGACAAAGAAACCAACCTGTCTTACATACCCTAAGCCCTGGTACATACTTTACCTGACCTTCAAAGCGTCGCCCATGGGGTGCATCTTGTGTCCCTTGTTCACCTCCCGTAAACTAAAAGTTCTGAAAGTCAAGCATGTCGACTAGTACGCAACTGCCAACAAATGCGCCGCACTTTCACCATTCTACGAGCCCGCACCCGGGCACATCCCAACATTGCCACCTTCCTCCCCGTACTCTTTCCGACACTGAGAACACTTGAGAGGGGGGGTCTGCCCAGGACGGCTCTGCTGAGCTCGAATGGTCTGTCGTGATGATGGGAGTAAGAGACGTTGAAGCATATAATGCAAAAAAAGGCCTTGAACCTAGTGCTGATCATGTGGCAGAAAGTTAAAGCGTTGTTGGGCGCGATTACGCCCACGAACACTCTCAACGGCAATCGCCAAACGCAGTCGCAGCGGCCGCTTCCCCCGGCGTCTTCGGCCATTCGATCGAGCCCGCCCCCAGCCAAACGCCCCAAGATTCGCGACGGTGTACCTCCATCTGCCCATACTCAAGCTACCTTTGCGGTCGCATCGGTCGACGGCCCTGACGAAACTGTCGACTTGACCTCGCCCCTGTCCCGCAAGAGACGTCGCTCGAGCGTCTCGAACGTCAGCGGATCCCAGCCAACTCTGAACACACAGGCTTCTCAGGCCAAGGGACCTCGAGCAGTTGTGCGTGAACTTCGTGATGTCGACCAACGTCTTGGTCAACAAAGAAAAAGAACTAGACGCAGGGGCTCCGACAGAATTAATGCGAGTAGAAATAGCATCGACGGGCATGCTCTCCTCGAGCCTCTCGGTAGCGAAGACGGGACTGCAGATGAGCCCGTAGATCTGGTCAGATCTGACGACCGCTCGACAACATCCCAACGGTTAGGAACTAGAAGTGAACCAAAACATGATCTTGACCACTTCTCGCAACGGTTCAAGAGACCTCCAAGAACTCCTACTCAAGAATTCGGCGAAGTCATCGAACGCACTCAAGCAAGTACGCTAGCGAAGAAGCGGAAGCCTGACAGCCCAGACGAACTGGCCCCTACAGATCAAGAAATGACAAAGCGGAGGCGGATTCCTGGACGGTTGCAGCCCTCGCCAAGCGTGTCAAGAAAGGGCGACATCAGGCCCACGAAGTTCTCTGGGTCCTCAAAAGCTCATCCAGCTACTGCAAAAGCACCTGCAGAGGTCGAGAAGGCTAGAGAAATTATTGGCAATGGTCTCAAAATCACGCGAGGTGCTTCTGGGAATCACGGATATCTTGCTTCGGATGTGCCTAAAGCAGAACAGTGCTACCTTTCGACGCGGGAAATAAGCACTGTCCTTCACCCAAGTACCTCAAGTGGAGTTGAACTACAGCAGTACGCATATCTAACCATCAACCTCAGCAAAGTGAAACGAATTGTCCGACAGATTGGGGATGACACAGGTGTTATAATCAGCTATTCCTCTGCAGACATTAGTCATAGTGTAGGCTCTCAGACATTTTTAGAGTTCTCTACGGTGGATGAACGTCAGCGGTTTCTCGAATGGGTTGCGTTCAGGAGACCCGACGCAGAGGTTAGGGTTGAGTTCAAAAATGGTGACGGGTGAGTTTGCATTTGACCAAGTAGGGAAATGGGCTAACATGTCAACAGCGACAAAATTCGCACAACATTACAGGAGGCGATGCAGCATGCCAGTAGAGGGAGCAAAGTCATCATGGATGATATGCAAAGGCCAGCAAAAGGCGACGACATTAGGTTGATCGAGCATAACCAGCTCACTCGACCCCGTCCACCGATGAGGACAAATGGTCAACTTGATACCCGGGGCAAGCTGAAAGATTCCATGTCCCAAATTCCTACGCATGATTCTATTGACAAACAACCGCCCGTCGACGACGAATCTAGCCCCCGTCATTTTGAACGAAAACCAGTCAGAACAACTCGTGCAACATTCACTCTCAGAGACTCACCGGAAGAAGCAACCCCCGAGCCAGAGGGGTGGACGAAATTTAATACCGGCTGGCAAAACAACTGGCGGAACTCGCTTGTTTTCCCAGCACAAGGCAAGAGTCGAGCCACAGTCGATAAAGAAGACATCCCCAGACTAGATGAAGGGCAGTTTCTCAATGACAACATCATCATATTCTACCTCCGCTATCTTCAAGACGCATTAGAGACGAAAAGGCCCGACTTGGCGAAGAGAATTCACTTCCACAATACCTTCTTCTATACGAAGCTCAAGTCGGGAAAGACGGGTCAAACGTTCAACTACGATAGTGTCAAGACTTGGACATCCAAGGTCGATCTTTTTGCCAAAGACTTCATTATCGTCCCAATCAACGAATATGCTCACTGGTATGTTGCCATCATCTACAACGCGCCGAAACTTCTTCAATCTCCCACGGGGGCAGAGCAAGCGATTGGCACAAGTGAAATACAAGATCAGATTGATCATGTGGAGCCTGTGCAGGAGCTTCCGCCATCGTCCTCGCCTCCAACTAGTTCAGAACGAATAGCCGCCGCTGCACAGGAGGATTTAATCGAGCATCTGAGCCGTATGTCTCTTAACAACCATGAACCTGTAGCCCTCGAAACTAAGCAGCCCACAGATAAGAAGCAACTCATAGGAAGTGACATCCAGGATTCTGGCCAGCATGATTCCGAGATTCACTTGATTAAGGACTCAGACGATTCCAGGACAGACGTGCAACAAATGCAACTGCCAGCCTCTCCGGTCCGCAAGAGGGGAGGGAAAAAGCATAGCACAGGGCCGCGAAAGTACGATCCCGATCAACCAAGGATCATCACTCTTGATTCGCTAGGGGGGCCGCATTCGCCCACTTGCAGCATCCTGAAGCAGTATCTGGTTGCAGAGTTGAAAGATAAGAAGGGAATCAAGATTGAACAGCCTGGAGCTCTAGGAATGACTGCTAAGGGCATTCCGGAACAGACCAACCATTGTGATTGTGGATTGTTCCTCCTAGGGTACATTCAGGAATTGTTGAAGGACCCAGATAGATTTGTTCGCAGTCTTCTACAACATGACGACGAAATTGCGTGGGACTTTGATCCCTCTAAGCTTCGGAACGAGATAAGAGAGCGGATCTTCGAGCTCCAGAAGCAGCAGCAACAGCGGGAAGACATTCTAAGAGAACAAAAGAAAGCTGCCAGGGCGGTGAAGAATCGGGCCGCTGACCAGACTGAAACGCCTCCACAGAGTGTTACCCCTGCACAAAGTGTCGACAACGAGCGGACGACTACCGAGCATGTGAGTGCCATGCAGACTATTGAGGAGAAAGACAACGGTACGATGTCTTCAAGCATACAAACTCCCTCAACCAGAGTATTTCGCGACGATGCGCTGCCTACAGTTGAAAACGAGCAAAGTAGCGAGGAAGGGCAATCATGTGTTAAAACTAAACAAGCATCGTCTGGCTCCCCTGAAACGAATGATCCGCAAATTGTGAGCCGCAGAAGAACGCCTATGGCTTCTACCGAAGTCGGAAGCGGCCAGAAGCGAGCTGGCAGTAATGCTGCCAAGGATGAGGCAACAACACCAGCATTGGGCCCGTCACCAGAGCTGGGTGCTCAAGATAGGACTCCTGCTAGGTTGTCCTCGTCTCCTTTAAGAATCAGCGAAAGCCCCAGAAAAGGCACAATTTTTGCCGGAAGTGACAAGGGTCAGGACATCCAGGAACGGTTTCTCCCGTCCCTCAAGTCATCACCGGCAGGAACTCCTTGCGATCCCGTGCTAGTAGAGGATTCTCAAGGTGGCGAGCACAAAATGAACCCCGAGATTAACAAACAATCGCAGAGGGACAACAGACCAAAACAAGTTGTCGAAGTTCGATTTCCCTCCCGTAAGAACCAGACCATATACCCCCCTGAGCCTGTCGTCCACCAGAAGGCCGGGGAGGCAAGTCCATACTTCGACAATAGGCAAAACCCGAGTCGCGCGAGAACATCAGAGGCCAAGCTGAGGGATGAACCGATGGCTAATACTGTAGTTGACATATCAGACTGATGTCATTAGTTGCTGTCGTAACTCATGTCAGAGCTTTCGAGGGCAAAGATGGAGAGGAAATCGTATCGGAGTTTTTCGGAGAATGGAACGCGCCGAAAAAGCGAATACATGAGCAAAATTGCAGTCTTTGTTGATATCATATGCATGCATGGAACAGGAGTTGATGGCAGTGGATCACGGTCTTTGCTTTTGCAGTATACCCCCAGATAAGCATTGGGCTGGACAGGAATGGTTTTCTGCGTTGCTTCTTTATCCTGATTGAAATTTCAAGATGTTTAACAGGCGGTCGATAGGCTCTCTGGGTATGGAAGCTCTACGGCGTAATAGGCAGGTAGACGCAGAGACGTAGCTCAAAATAAACTTACAAAGAGTACTCTACCTCCAGTTGTACCTACCGATCCCCGCTTTGGATGTCCTGTTGGGAGGCTGTTGAGCCCCGATGCCTGCCCGGTACTGTTCACGATCCAAATGATGTCGGACAGGAAGCCTTTGGATCTTGTAGTGGCATGGTACCCATAGATTCGGTCTGCAGAAAGACAATGTTACGTGAGCATGAAGCAAACGCTTCGGGCCGTCCGTCAAAAAAGTTGACGATGTTATCCCAGATGGGTAGGTAGATAAGGGGACTGGTTATGGGTATCTGTTTCTCTTTTACCTCAACCTCCCCCGTCTGCCCTCCGCGTAGTATCTACCTTTTAAGTCTTCAATGATGGACAAGAGACAAAATCGCCCGAGTGCGCGCCTGCTGGTCGTCTGAGGCTGAACTTAATCATTTTTAACAGATTGGCAACGACGAGAATGCTAGCCTGTTGATGGAGGCTCACGGATCATCGATTCTGTCTAGCTTGTATTTTGGGTAGGTAAAAAGAGCGAGCTACGTCATTGTTGTTCGATACGCGAGAGAGCACAACCGAGACCAGCACTGGTCTTTAAGAGTCCGAGGCTGCTGCAATATCCCCCCAAAATGATCTGACGACGAAGAGTTTCCTCGATGCCACGATGGGCAGGCTAGAGGAAGGAAGGGTATAGGTATGGCTTGGACGAAATTATGGAGACCTTGAAAACAAAGATGCATAATCTCGCTGCTAGCTGAGCGTATGTATCCTGCCATATTTGCACCTCTTGCAGCTCTCATAGCTTATAGTAAACATTCATCCTAACTCATTGATCGAAAGGCGGGTTATATGTAAGAGACAGAAGAACTTCTCATGATGATCATATAGAAAATTGTACGTCGCCCACATGACACGAAAGGACAAGGCGACACTATCTATAAAATCATACGAGTTTGCTGCGCGTATTGATCGACTAAGACTTGGCCGCGATAACCAGGAGAAGTAGTCCGTTCGCCTTGGACCTATAAGTAAACTTACGTATGGTCCCCAAAGACCAGGAGGTGGCCCTGATACATGTCGTGTCTGGATCTCGAGCACTGAAGAAGACAGTCAAGTCGGACGACCGAGGATCAAGGGTTAACATCGCTTGAACACGGGGACATACCGGTAACAACATGGCGGCCCTCGAACTGCTCCGAGCTTATCGATGACTCGTATTTCCGACTAGACGTAGTAGCACGGTCTGATATATATAAGCACCCAGGCAGTCAATTCTGGCAGCCATTGGGGAAACGCCGGGCTAAGTCCGCAGCTCGGAGATTGAAGAGAACCTTCCTTATTCCGCTTGACGTCGGACTTACGCGACACATTCATGGTACTGTTTCCGCCGATTACAGGCAGGAGTGCCGACTTTACTGATGAAATGGCACTTGGACCGGTGACTCCAAAGTTGCGGTAGATTCTTTGCTATCAGGTAACATTTGGCAATGGCCGTGGTGACTCTTGGCCCGAAAACATCTGATCAATAGGGAAATGAAAACCGCTAGGTTTTCTGAAGGATCACGAGAGATGGGCCAACAGCTGACAAATACTTCTAACGCAGAAGTCATCGAGACAAAATAGTGTTTGGCAAAGTCGCATGGCCAATAAAGCAGCTCTGAATGGAGTTGGGGAGTTGACTGGTATATAAATCACACGCTCAGAATAGATACACATTGATATGTTCGACAAGCGACCCTACTTGAAGCTCCTTGCGTGAAGACAGCAAAGCCTGAACAGCAATTGCCAAGGACAAAGCTTAACACAACCCTCCAGAAGCGCAACATGTCGCAACGAATCAAGAATGTGGCTGTTGCAGGTGTAATTATATTCGAGCCCACCAGTATGTTTACAGACTGACCATAGACAGGCCACGGGCAACGTAGGAGATCCTGCTCTCCAAGCTCTCCTCGAGACCGGTGCCTTCGATATCACGGTCCTCGTCCGCCCCGGATCCACGCACAGCTTTCCTGACGGCGTCCGCGTCACAGAAGTCGACCTCGCTTCACTGCCATCCCTGGCTGCCGCGCTCCGCGGCCAAGACGCCCTCGTCAACGCCACTAGCATCCAGGACCCTTCCGCCCACATCATCATCGTGGACGCCGGCGTGTACCGGCTCGTCCTCGCCGACTTCGGCTCTGATCCCGCCCGAGTCCACGGTCCGGCCTTCCCCGTCTTGGGCGTCAAGACCGCCACGCTGCAGCACCTCCGCGAGGTCGTCGCCGCCGCCCCTGGCTGACCTGGATCGTCGTCTCCAACGGGCCCTTCCTCGACTGGAACATGGCCAACGGCTTCATGGGGCTCGACGTCCGCAGGCGGCGGGCGCAGCTCCTCGGCGGCGACGTCGTCAAGTCGCAGAAGCAGCTCCTGGCCCTGGCCCGGGAGGCGCTCGGCGCGGAGGGCTGGGAGGTGGAGCACGAGGATAATGCGGCGAGGTACGCCTGGGCTATGGCGGAGATGGGCCGCGGGAACTTTGACCTGCCTGTCATCATGCACTAGATTCGCCGCACGATTGCGGACCCGGAGGCCGCGGGCCTCCCTGCAAGTTTCGATAACGACTTGCTGGGTCTGCCCACTATGAGTGATGATGAGGTCCGTGAGATGATAAAGAGGCTGGCTGCGGCACCAACGTAGGTCACGCTCGTATTCTTCCACTGAGAGGGTTGGTGAATTGACTAGACCTGAAGCCTAGACCAGACGTCACATCCGAACACAGTTAATAGTAGAAACCTAATGGTCTTACCTACTCCTAGACGGCTGAAATGTCCAGGTGTGCATGCAACCAGCTAGTTGAACTTTGCTTCTGTGATTACAAGTCATGGCCGTTCTCCTGAGACCTCCTTCCTCGCGGCCTCTGCTGACTTGGATCTTTAACTTTAAGACTTTGAATTTGCAACAAATTGATGTGCCCGTATGTAATCGTGAAGAAATTATTGTGCTCGGTTCCAAGTCATAGTTACAGCGGTATTCGAGGCAATGAGTGGTATCAAGGTTTATTAGATGTTATACAACACCAGTATATGGCGCTTTCCCCTGGGTTGTGACGGAACAATGCTCAACGCCAACCCTTTTCGTCGATGCCCAAAGATCTATGTGCCTGGCCGCCACCTTGGTGTCATATCTAATGTACAGTATACAAGTCTCGAATCGATTCCATATCATGCCGAAGTCGATCAGGAGAGGGGAGACAGGAGCTTGATGACGGACGGTCGCGGGTCGCTGCGAGTGTAGCCTTTGCAATCGAGTTAGAAACCACGCCATATTCAGGAACTTTGCGTAAGGTCTGAGTTCGTAAGGCATACCGAGGTAGAGGATCAAGGGCAGGTAACCACTGCGAACTGTTAGTCATGGACTACGGCGTAGAGATACTCAGCATGGGATACATACTAATGAATTGCGACTCGGGAGACCTCAATGAGCTTGCCAATGCGCTCCTGTATTCCGTGTCAGCTTCTATTGTGATTCGCCATGTGCTGTGTTCTGTTCGAGCTCCTTGTACCTTGGATTCCTCGGAAAGTGTAAACATTCTGGGCCAAGTATTTAAACAGGCAGTATTGATGGTTGGGTATACGCGGTCTTTTACTGGTCTGTTTGATAGCGAATAGTTGCGTTCGTCGGATCGTGCAAGCTTGGTGGTTTGGTCTTGGTCAACTATGTAAGGCTTCAGCTTTCCTATCAAAAATTCGACTGCGCAGGGGCTATGATGTCCAACGTTGGCGGACCCAACTGGACCTGGTTCAGAGCTGGAACCCCACTATCTGCCCTATCACCTTTTCCGGATTAAGATAGTTCCGAAAAGAGACGCGATTTGAGGGTGTGATTGGCCACGATTTGATCCGCTCGATCTTCTAGCCAAGGTGCTCCACCAAAAAGTCCGCAGCTGCGAGCTCTTGCGTCGGCAGCATGTCGCAAGCAGACGCGACGCCAGACTATTGTCGTCATCTAGGTACTTTGTCAACCCTCTCGTTACCAAACACCACTCAAAATGTCGGGCGCGAAACACTGGTGAGTTTGCTCAAAGAATATGGCCTTATCTGGTAGCCAAGACTAATATTCATCGCAGGGAGCAGGACAAGGAAGCCACGGTTTACGTAGGCAATATCGACGAACGAGCCACCGACGCGCTGATCTGGGAGTTGATGGTGCAGGCAGGGCCGGTCGTCAATGTACACCTGCCCAAGGATCGAGTCACCCAATCTCATCAAGGCTTTGGTTTTGTCGAGTTCAATGGAGAGGTAGACGCCGACTACGCCGCTAAGATCATGAACGGCATTCGTCTGTATGGCAAACAATTACGAGTCAATAAAGCCTCTGCAGACAAGCAGAAACCTTTAGAGATCGGTGCTGAACTGTTCATTGGAAACCTGGATCCTATGGTTGACGAAAAGATCCTCTACGACACCTTCAGCCGGTTTGGAACACTCATTGCGCCTCCCAAGGTTGCCCGCGACGACAACGGTCTTAGCAAGGGATACGGTTTCGTCAGCTATAGCAGCTTTGATGCCAGTGACGATGCCATTAGTAATATGAACGGCCAGTACCTCATGAACAAGGATGTCAGCGTTCAGTATGCGTACAAGAAGGACGGTAAGGGTGAGCGCCATGGAGATGAAGCAGAAAGAATGCTCGCTGCTCAAGCCAAGAAGCACAACGTTACCGTCGAGACCCAGCCGATGCCGCCAGGTCTGTTGCAAGCTCCGAACCAGACAGCAGCACCACCACCAGCAGCTGTCCCACCGCCCATCATGGCATCTGGAGGCTTTGACCCTTCCATGACTGCCGGAGGTCCTCCCATAAGGCCGGTCGGCTTTGCACCTCCACCTGTCTCTCATCGCGGACCTCCTGCTTTTGGAATGAACGGCGCACCTCAACCGCCGATGCCAGGCCGGCCCAATGCATTACCACCTGCACCATCGGGCTTACCAGCCCGCCCACCTCCTGTGCAAGGAGGCTACGGCAGTCCTGCTGATTTTCACCCGGGCGGTTTCCGAGGTCCTGTACCGCCTCCTGGCTTCGCACCGCCCGGCGCTGGTGCTCCTCCACCGCCTCCTGGATTTCCCACCGGTTACGGTCGGTGAACGGTGTCTATGGCTCTAAGACTCGATTGCCACAGCCGGCCGCAGCCCTGTATGTCTAATCTAAAATGCGACTTGGAACAGGAATGGCCAATATGCCACCAAGGAGATGCTGAGAAAGTCTCCTGCGGACCACTGCCCAAGGGGCGCGCAGATCCTTCCTTGTGCGCGGAGAAATACCTCACCGCCCTTGATCTTGAAGCACACGTCCGGACGCAGAACACGGATTATGCCACGTTGTGCAATAGATGGTATAAGTGATGGAGGGAGACGGGGGACATAGCGATAGTCGCATCAAACTCATGCATGAATGTTGTAGCAGTGGACACGGAGATGGCAACACCTTCATCAATAGGGTGTTTGATGAAAACGTGGGGGTTGGTGAGGGCCAGGCTAATCACCGCCTCTCACCATTCTCCCCTGAAGACGAAGATTGCCAACAATAGATACCAAAATAACCAACCCTTCGAGCACTCGTCCTACTCATAATGTTACGTACTAGTCCAGACCTGAGACGATACGAAAGCTATGGTGTGCGAGTACTTCTGCTATACTCGCTGAACCTAGTTGCCACGAACAGCCACGAATAAGCGATGCAGGTGATCGGATCGCCAGAAGATCACGACATGCAGATTGATGGCAAGGTGATGTTTGCAAAGCCCCAATCGTCTATTGCCTAGACCAACCCCGGAACCTTGGTTGTTTACATGAATACGTGTCGGTAATCACCGCAGCTGGCGGGATATCCAACCATCACTTCCAAAGCAGCAGAACATGCGAAGGGCACAGGCACAACAGTATTCAAGACGAATCGCGATAGGCAAGTTAGCTACAAGAGGGCCGTGACACCGTGGTCTTTGGTTTTGGCGCTGTTTGGGGGGCCCAAGCCTTTCTCTATTCTTGTGACCTGAAATAACACAGGGGCGACTCCTGTCATCAGATCTATGTACTGGCGCAGAGCTTGTGTCTGGCTTGTAGCTCTTCCGACTCAGCATCCTTGTGGTATTCTGGAATCTGCTTTCTTTTCCTCAGTGATCGATCATATCCCGGCCAAGAAGAAACCGTCCCGGACAGGCAGCAGCTCGGTAGTTTTTCGTTTGTCCGAAAGTAGATTGTTAATCTGGTGCGCGCATCGATGCGCAACGGAGATCTACTCTGCGGCACCGTCCGCCGTCACATATCCTAGATCACCACAGAAAGCGGAGATTTATCTTCCACTGTGTCCGGGTTGTTGAAGCAGGGCTTGCTTAGATGCCTCTTTTGCTTACCGGGTAACCAGAAGGACCCTGTCCATAGAGCTCTTATTCCTACGCTTAGCTGCGCTCAGGTTCAAGGGTCACGAATCCACCCTTACACTACGTAGCAGAAGCCTCCAGCTTTTGCCCCCACTGATCGTTGCGTGAACGCCATCAATGTATTGTCCTTCTGTCATGAGCCCTTCAGATATTGTGATTGCCCCGCATTAGCTGTCATGTCTGTCTTAAGGATGAGGACAGCTATCTGATACAAGACAGGCAAGACCAACCTTGAAGCTGATCCGCCACAAGTATGATACTCACCCGAGCTGCAGCTGCAGCCCCGGCCGCATGCAGACCGCACCAAGTCGTCAACTACTACTGCATTCTTCAGTTGTGAAAGGTGCCATCTTATAATCTTGTCTATTTCATGTTTCGAGTTGTATTCTATTGTACAATTAGTTGCTGCGAGTTGGAGTTGCGTGAATAAAAGAGGGAGGTGATCGGCGCCTTTCCTTCTGGCTGATGCGGCCCCTGTTCCCCGCCCCTGCCCGCTCCCATGCGAGTGCCCTGGCCCAGAAAAGGATCGTTGCATCGCGCATACGCATTGCAGGTGCCATGGAATACTAATCCATGAGCCCGTCGCTTTGGGTAGTTTTTGCGAGCGAAGCATGCGGCGTGACGACTGGCGACTGGACCACGCGCCACAGGGCTGCGGGTGAAAAAGGAATAAGAAATTTCCCGTGATCAGACAAAACCTCCTTCCACACATACCTACCTCCCTCTTCTCCACCCCCCTCCAACCTAGCCCAGCATGTGTGCCATATTCCCAGGTTTTTCCGGGATATGATATGTGAGAGAAGCTAGAAGCGACCGTATGCGCAAACCCGTCAGAGGACCAGACCCAAACTCCCAGGGAACCCAAAAGCCAGATTCCGCAGCTGCAAGATCGTGTCGCTCTGCATGGCACGCCACCATAACATGTCTCGGATGGGTAGCCAGCGCCGTGCCCGGCATGGCAAGACGTGGCATTCCGTCTCCCACAGATGATGTTCGAGCCGCGACAGTTGCGGGCAGGTGCGGTACCCAGCCACCTAAGCCCATGGAATGGCATGGGGGGAGAGGCGGAATAGCAGGGAGAGGGGTACGAGGAAGAGACATGGACATGCGAGGACCATTGGACTATCATGATGGCACACTGGGGGAATTCGATCTATGGCGCTGCCTATGATGCGAAAATAGGGATAGAGGGAGAAAGAGGGCGTCATCTAGATTGGAGGACGCGGTTCTGATCTGGGTGACAATACCTGGGAGTGGTAAAGTAGCGTCAACATTGGTGACGGCGAAGGACGTACCTTCATGCCTTCAACATCGTCACTAAGCAGCCAAACCTCACTAAAGCTGGTTGATCTCCCTCGCCACACCTCGAGGCTGAACGTCCGCCGCCCGTGCAGAGCTATGTCGATTCATGGGGCCTCTACGGGTGAGACATACTATCTGGAGAGATTGGCTGGTGCGTTCTCTGAGCCGGCCTTCATTGGGTATGGAGATGTCTCGCCTGGCAGCCTTGTGCCTGCATCATTTGCGCCTCACGATCAATGGTCGATGCCATGTGGATCTGAATCGGAGGATGCAAGAGTCGCTGATCTGAGTGCGTACCTTGCAGGGGCGTCGTGCGCCCCTGTATGGTTGCGAAAATCATTCCTGTTTGGATTTGCGAGCGTTGGCGGTGTAGCCCCGAACTGAGTCTAGAATTGGTTCGGCATCAACTACCGCTGGGTCCCGTACATAGTAGATACTCACCTCCAATTTGTAACTACATTGTCCAGGAGCTTCTAGTCCACGCAGCTGCTGCTCGAAGCCAGTAATCAACACGTAAGATCATAAATTAAGCGAGCACAGACTTTCGATCCATGGGCGTCCCCAAATGTGAAGCAGCTTCATGATAGCCAGGTTGCGAAACCTTGCCTCTTCCCTCGTGGGCGTGATCAACGATCTGACGGGATACTGATTTGGGTACGGCCCGACAGTGTTGGCTACAAAAAGAAATAGCCTTACATAAACACAATACGCCGTGGGCCTGGTTTCTGCTGTGGGCTGCGACCCGGAAATGGCGATGGAGTATCGCGTGCGCGTGACTCGACGCCTAGTTGCAGCTGCATGGCATCCTGATGGATCCCATCTCCAACATCCAGGAATCTGTTCCAGGGGGCGCCAAAGTTGACCGCAAAAACATCAACAGCAAGAAGAAGGTGCATATGTTTATTTCTCGGGAGCGTGCGAATACGAAACCTCACGTGTCGAATCGCGATCATGTCTAGGACCAGACAACGTGGCCGAGTTGCGTGCCCAACGCATGGGTAGGTCGGGGTGCCTGGGATGCGCACTAATGAATGGACGTATAGATGGATGTGGGAAATTCTTCTTCTCCAATGCCACTGGAGACCTACCGCATTGGATGAGCGACGAGAGGGTCACTCTCATGCTCTTCTACAAAAGCCAGAGAGGAGGCCGAGCGTGAGATCTGACAGATCTCGGTACTGTGAAGGTCCGACGACGTTTCATGAAACTGCCTCGTAAGGAATCCTTGAAGATGTTGCGCTCGTGGTGGAGCGACGTGGGCGGGCAATCGCTGAGATTGCTTATGCAAGATGAGGGGCCAAGGCGATGGTGTGCTGCCACATTGGACAGGTAGCAGCGAGGGCAAGCTGTTTGGAGTTGACATCCTGTTGATGTTGGACACACGCTGGGTCCTGCGTCCGGGGCTCCATCGCTGGCAGTCGGAGTTGGAGCGCATAGATCAGTAATCGGCAGTGGAGGTGGGAGAACTTCCCTACAGAGTCGCAAGGCCCTGGAAAGTGAGGTCATATCGGGGCAGTATTGCTGCCTGGGAAGCTCTCCTTGCATACCAGATCGCCGACCTACCTTTCGAAAGCATATGGCTGGAAGTCGACAATCCTTGTGCACATCAAACGAATACGACTCTCTGAATGGTGATATAATCGCGAGCTATGTACCTAAAATCCGGGATATTACTCGATGAGGCTGCCAATTATTTCCAACCATGTGCAATTAATATAGCATCGACAATTCGCCCTCAATAGCTTTTTTGCCTTTTGTATTTGTTATAATTCTCTTTGGAGCTGATAAAATCATGTAACAGGCAAAATACCTGTTGCGACTGGCTGATGGGTGATGAGTTGGCAACGAGAATTTACTGTTGAATGGCCCTTGTCCCTCCCCCAACAACTACCCAGGTAGGTACCCAGGGGTCGTGTCGGTCCAATGATGGGGGTGGATCGTCCCATTCAGATACTTCGTAGTAGAGTCAGGGATGCATACACTGTAAGCAACCCTCATAGGCAAAAAAAAAAAAAAAAAAACGATTGCGAGTGATACCTCATGGACCGTATTAAAAATATGCGAACAGGCCTATAGCTAGGGCCTGGGAGTTGAAGGCAACGTACTGCCGCGAAGCGACCAGGATGGACGGTGACCGGCAGGAAATTCCAGTCACGTGATGCGGTGACAGATCTTTTGCCCTCCTGGATGCCATATTCTCTGATTTAGTGACCAAACACGCCCCTCTATGCCGGCATCGTGGGTTCGTACTACATAGTGTAAAGGCGGTAGTGGCGGCAATACCAAGGACGACGTCGACTGTGGATTAAGCCCGAGAGACGGACTGTTTTTCAAGGGCCTATGGGATATCTACCGCGCACAGACTGGCCTTCCCGCGTCGAAGGGCAGAGCGAAACAGCAGCGATTATGCCTGTAGAGTTCGCGCGGTTCTCGTCTATCACACCTACGCCAGCGCTTCTGGCTGGGTGGGCAGAATTTCCCACAAATTGAAGCACCTATGACTCTGCTGTGATCCACGGATCCACGATCGGGGAGCGAAAAAATTTCGAGAACAGCAGTGGAAAAAATGACGTAAGCAGAAAAGGCCGCGTGATCGTCTAAACAGGAACAGGGGTAGAAACGAAAGGAAGTGAGGCTCTCGCTCCTCAAGAACGGGACGGTACTGACTGATTGATTGATTGGCAGTTCTGGGCCATCTCAACTGTGTACATGGGCAGAGAGCCAGAATGTAGGTACGGGTGGGTGAACCCCCACGCCCATTGGAGTACCTGATTATCAATGGCATGCGCGGCCCAATTGCAGGCCCAACTCACCTAACATGAGGGTGGCCACTGCCCTGATAACTCGAGCTATGCCTACCAGACTTTTTTCTCGCTCGAGACTTCCCCGCGGAAGAGTAGTGCAACGGGTGCTGTAAATAGGCAGGTAAGTAAGTAGGTAGTTGACGTAGGTAGTAGCCCGTGTGACTGCAAGCCCGCGACTGATTGATTGTGTGAGAGAGATAAGTCGGCCCCTCGTCGTCTCGGGGCTGTCGGATCCGACGCCCACGATACCGGGCTGGCACGGCCCTGCTCACACACGCACACACTCAGGTCTTTCTCTCTCATCCAGGCCTATTCTCTCGTGGAATCATTTCCAAAGAGACAGCTGAACTACCCTAGCTCACGGGTCTACGGATCACAAAGCTAGAAGAGCGAGTGCCTGACCTACTCACTCTTCCATGTCATGATCCCACTTGGCACACGCAGAATAGGGCTCAAGACTAGCACCTAAAATATACCCCTGGCTCATAATGCGAATCCGATAAATATCAGTGGACCGGGGGATCGTCCATCAACCATCGCACTGGGAGCGAGCGCTACAGGGGCCCTTGTCCGCCACCTAAGCTAGCGTTACCGGATGATTTTTCTTTCTCTTCCTTCCCACAATGTGCCCACACTGAGTAGGAGAATGGACGAAAGTGTGTGGAAGGGGCGCCCGCGAGAGCGATGAGATCTCAGGGAACGATAAGTTATTCTTCCCCACCACCATCTCCAGGCTCCTAAAAAGTGCCATTGCAAGACACGGCATCTAATCGGCGAGCCTAGTTTTTGCAGCTAGCTCGTTCACGGCATAGTCGCTTCATTGCTCCAATACCAAGAGCACTTCCCATCTTATATAGTACATAGCAGGATATGATTGCTGGAGCAAATGTATCGTATCCGGGTCATATCCTTGCGTCGTAACAGCAGGTTCCTTGTCCCACGGTTTTTCACACGACAGAAGCATGTCTACGGGGTTTGGACACATAGCTGCATCCAAAGACCACGAGATCTCCACGAGAAAACAGCCCGAGAACTGTACCACTATGGTATGTTGTATGTAAGGTACGGTTCAAGGGACGCACGGCAGCCTTCGGATGCTTGGGAGTGTTGGTGATCTTCAAGCCACAATCGCCGTGGCTTGCGTCGGAACCAGCGTAGTAGAATCGAAGGAGGCTTTTCTGGCTTGAATCTCACTTTAAGCGATTTGGGCACCCCTCCCCTCGACCCTCCCCTGTCGAGCGCCTGTCAGCAATTGTAGGTGCCGGCTGAGAACCGACAGGCTGCCTATTCACAGCCTATTCAGAGCCTATCTACTTAGCTTGCTTAGATGGAAGCTTCGGTATTCCAAAAGAGTGAAAGTGGGTTACTAATAACCTCCGCCCAAGTGAAGCACCGGCCATGTCAACGGGTCTGTACAAGGAGACACCTGGCTGCGCGAATTGATCACACAGAGAGACAGAGGGAGGAGACAGCGAAAGACAGGGAGAAATGAGGGTCAAGTCAAGCGTTTCCCGGCACTGATCTTGCAGTAGCGAGCGGGAAGCTCGGATACTTGTGCAGTAGACGAGTGTCTGTGTGTGCTGTGTGTGCTCTGTGCCCATATCGAAGTGCACAATCTCAACGCCATAGGTATATCTGTCTGCGTGCCGCACGCACACTCTCACAGACGTTTGGAAGCCGTTGAGAAAGAAAGGAAAAATAGATGGCTGCAAAAGCGGTCCCTGCCGGCACACGATGATGCGTTTGCACCATCAATACCACGTTCGCCATGAGGCAGGAGTGCTTTTTCTTGCGAACGCCTGATCGAGCCTGACCTGGGGAAAGTGCCGTGTGCAACCACGGTAATCAGAGACACGGGACGACAGCAATAGCAGCTCTCCCTGTATGACAAGCGATACATACGTACATAGTCTGCCAGTCTACCTATCCACCTAAAGTAGGTACCCATCTGCCCTGTACGTTGAGTAGTGCACTTGGCGCAACCACACATGTCGGGTTGGTAGACGTTGGGACGAGATGCACAGTAGCCTAGTAGTCAGCCAACGGCCTCGCACGCTTGTGCATGGCACTTCAACTGTTCCTCCTGTGGTGCAAAGTAGCACAGCCCAACTATTACACACCCCCATGCAGCAACTACCACATAGTATGACGGACGATTACAAGACGGCGAGGCCTAAGATGACCGCGTACCCGGCCGACGAGGACTACTGCTCCTAGTAGAGCATGGCATGAGGATCGTGATTGCGGTTTACGATGCCGTGCCTACCTTCAGCTTTTTCAGGAAGTGCAAGGTTCAGGTGCGGATATGAGTCCCCTCACTGCTCGCTGCCCAAGCTGGATATCCCATAAGATTAGTATTCCTAATCAAAGTGCATACTGCTACCTGTCGAGGCCTGTGCGAACACGAAGCTGGCCTAGCAGTATCTTGTAGGTAAAATTTGTCTCCTTCGTCCTTGGGTACTATGATGAGCATTGAAAGCGCCGAGACGAGGCATAGCATGACGGCAGAGGACATGATGGCTTGGGATGGGCCTCCACCAAGGCGCCAAGCCCAGTCCTGCACTAATTTCAGACCTGGGTGCGCTCTCATTGATCCATCTGGGACGCGCGATCCCTGTCGAGTTGGAGTAGATCTGAGATGAGTGACCCAAGATCCTGATTCTCCGACGGCAGCCCTGGACCAATGTCCACACGCCCAGATGTCCTGATTCAGCTTCTCGTCCGTCCTGCTGCTTGTCTGGCAATACCTATGACCTACAGGTATGTGTGTATGATGAGTATGTACCTCGTCCTTCCCCAGTCACCCCCTTCCATCGTCAAGTTTCATCATGATCACGACCACCAATGTTCTTTCTTACTGTGGAGACCATGGGTGGGTGGGTGAGTGAGTGAGTGAGTGAATGAATGAATGAGGTGCCGTCAATCAATAGGTGGAACAAGCGGCCACATCCGCAACCCCACTGTCGCCCTCGCGCCGACCCAGCTTGGTATCGTTGATTGCGGGTATGGCATCCTTTGCATAAAACGTATGGTAGTGCTGTAACGGGCTATTATTAAGAGGAGGTGATGACCACAGAAGCAAGTGAATGCTCCTTGTGCAGAAAAAAAACAAACCCTTCTGTACGAGCCTAAGCTAAGGAAATGACTCGATATCATGGTACCTTAGACACTGCACATAGTAGCGGGGAGAGGGGATACTCGGGAGTTGATTCTGAGACCAAGTACTTACATTCAACGCAGTGCTGGTGGCATCTGGAGTCCAACAGGCTGTCTACCGAAACGATTCCGGTAGCTAGCTTCATAGCTTCAGACACAGGCCCACGGCGCACTGGTGTGCCCAAGTGACGGCGAGGAGTACATGACATGTATGAAATGAGGCAAGCTTCCAGAAAAGAGAAGCTGGAAACAGTGTGAGGGTGAGGGCCGCGTTACCTGCCCTCCGTCGCTCTCATTACCGACAGTACAAAAGAACCGAATACAGGGGAAGGGCGTCAGACTAACCTAGACTGCCGCGAAACAAGAGATGGACTGAGATGGATGGAGAGACAGCGACGGCGAGAGAGACCGTCAAGTCCCAGCTGGAGACCGCCAAATGATGGCCCTGGAGCCAGGCTGGAGCCCTTGCTCTGCCCATTCTGGCCCATTCTGCCCTTGGCTGGGTGGAAAGGCAGGGAAATTCCAGCTGCAGGGGATGCTAGTCTATCCCACAGGGCAAGACAGGGCTTGCCCATGACGGCGTACGGCTAGCGCTCGGATCCGTGGTGCCATCAGACGGTCGTCGTTTGTTCCCGTCAAGTCCTGGCCTGTCGTGGGCCTTTCGGCGACCTCCCGCTGCTCTCCTTCTCCATGTCTCTAGCTATGTATCTTGCTATGTACATGTGTACGTACATACATATGTCTTCCGGATAATTTTTCTGTTCACCATTGTTGCAGCCTGTGGTTCAGACCCTAGACCCCGGATGACCTCCTAGCTTCTGCGGCCCCCCTGTTTCCCTGTCTCTGCCCTGCCCTGTCCCCCTGCACTAATTGGCACCCATGTCATGGATCTCTCCCGCTACGGATACCACGCACACCACGCCCACACTACCTCCGACCAAGGTACGGACAGTGCTTGCGAATCCGTGAATCTGCGAATCTGCGAATCTGGGAGTCTGTGCCAAACGGACGTCGACGTACATCCTTCACAACGGCGACATCTTCCATGGTGCTGTCGATCGTGAGTGGTGAATACCAGAAGAACACACTACCTTCATGGGGCACCTGTGGTGGAGGCAGAGACAGACGTGCAATCTCAAGCATACCTGCCTACTCACTCTGCGTTCACGTCGCGCGTCATCAACTTGTCCGGGCAGGATCGCTGCCCCTTTCCCGTTCTCAGCCGCATGCTTATCCGGTCAGCCAAAAACACCTGGAGTGAACTCTATTTTATATGAGCTACGGTAGTGACTATTCGAACGTGCATGTTCGAAACTGACAGCCGTAACTATCATTCAATGATGTTCAGATCTCGCTAGAGTGTCTCGCCCAGTTGAGCCGACCTGTCATAACTCCTCCCTGGCCAAGCTCTAGCACCATGCAAGCTACCAGTGTGCCAGTCCCCATCCACCCCAAGATACGTAGTTACCTCACAACCTGGATAGTGGAAGCCCCGGGGTGGGGGTTCTCGTCCTGAGGTGTGAGCACATCGTGTACTCGGCTTGTACATCCTCCACTACATGAGCCCAAGCCTCACCAAACTAAGTAATTAGGATGTACGTATCCATGCATCCGGAAGGGTCCCAAGATCTCGACTCAAAATCCAATCGTGTCAATCCATTCGATTGGTTCTGGGGTTGGACCCTGGTGCACATCAGAGAGCGCTGTCGCGACGAGGTATATACATGTCGTCTACGCCCCAGCTCGTCCACCATTCTGTCATCAACTGTTCTAGATGTCAAAAGTCCAACATAAACATAAACACATCTCTAGATATCTGATACTCAAGACACTCTTAATTTTCTTTTCTCGGTGGCGTTATTTGCTTGCTCCATTGCTTCCTTCTCGCCAAACTCGACCTTCTCTGCGCTGGCCCATAATCAGATAGTCACAGGTTCGACGCTATATCGAGCCTCAGCTAATCCATATATTGCGTCAACATGGCCATGGGCGCTCTTCCACCAGTGCCGGCGAACTGGCAACGATGGCCAGCTCAGCAGCCAAATGCTGAGTACGGTGGCATGGCGGCTCACCAAGGCATGGTTCAGTATGGCTCGAGGGACACAACCACAGCTCACCTACAGCGGACAACAACTATGGTACCTCAATATCCGCTCGAGAACTCCTATGGCATGGCCCCTCCGATACAGACAGCACACTACGCAACCCAAGGACCGGGTCCGTTCGAGTGCAGCCCATACCAACAACCTCCCTTTGCCATGTCTTACAGGCAATATCAGGACCAAACCCCGACGCATCAGGTAGCCCCGGCATCCGATATGACTATGCGTCTACAGTATCAACAGAGCCTATGCTCTTCACAGACTTCGCCCGTCAGCTCAAGTCCTCAGATCAAACCCGAACCCCATCCGCGAGCTGTTACGCCCGTTTTGCCGAATCAACGCAAACAGCCCCAGACGATCAAGCCCAACCTTCCTGTAGGTGAAGCCGAGGAAGTCGTTTTCACCACGGAGGTGGACATTTTGATGAAGGCGATTCAGATGAAGGAGATTAACGAGCTCAGCACACCAGCTCATCAATCCTCACCAGTTCACGTCGATCAGAGTGAGCCGGAAAAGAGTCCAACCTTTGACTCACAACAACAGGAAGACTCGGCAGAGAAGCCGGCAAGACCCTTCCTCTGCACATTGAAGGGATGCATGAAAACTTTTGCCCAGAAGACACACCTGTATGTCCATCAGCGCGCACATACCGGATACAGCCCTCACATGTGCCCGTTCCCGGGCTGTGGCAAGACTTTCACGCAAAAGGGCAATCTCACCACGCACATCTACCGCCACAGGGGCATCAAGCCCTTCAAGTGCCCCTGGCCAGGATGCAATAAGGCCTTCCCGCAGAAGGGCAACCTGACTCCGCACATGCAGACGCACACCGGTCTGAAGCGCTTCAAGTGCATTCCCGGCGTCTGCGACAAGCAGTTCAGCTCACTGGGCAACTTGAAGTACCACATCAACCACTTCCACATCCAGGAGGTGTCCGAGTACACCCGCTTGTTCAGCGATCCGGGCCTCCTCCTGGCCGACGTGCCCGAGGAGGACCGCGAGCTCTTCAAGTACTTCCGCAACATCTTTAAGAACAGCAACAAGGGCATCAAGGGGCGCGGCAAGAACGTCAAGGTCGCCGACTTCTCGCGGCACCCGGCCCAGTACCCCCCCGTCCGCCAGACCCCGCCCGTCCAGCAGCCGCTGCCCTTCACCCACGGTCTCCCGGCCTACAACCCGTACTCCGTGCCCCGTGGCCCTGCCGAGTCCGGGTACCACGGCGGCTACGACATGTACGACACGGATCAGGCCAGCGTCTCGAGCGGGACCATGACCCCCACGAGCCCGAGGGCCATGTACGACGAGGAGCAGAATCGCGGGATGGCGTTCCAGGGAAGACTCTACTAGAGGGGCTCCCGAATCTCCCCATCACAGAACATCCCCCATCATGGCTGGACACACAGATGTCCCTAGTCCTGTATACACGGCAGCCCGGAAGCGTACCAATATGGAGTGGCAAAAAATCGAATTATCCAAGATACCAAATATCGTTAGAGGGGAGAGGTTTTCTGAATTTTTTTTCTCATTGTCGCTTTCTCTAATTTTCCTTCATCGCACGAGACTTGTATCAGCGGTCGCTGTGGCTGAACCAAAGAAAATCAGGGGAAAAAAAGCTACTCAAAACTATTCTTACTCTATACGTTTTCTATTGTTCACATTGTTTCTTGCGGGAAAAAAATAATGAACTTGGCATCATAAACCCTTCGCGAGGGCATAGAGGTAGTTTGATGTTGATACAAACTGTAGCAGTGGAAAGGAGGGTAGGCTGTCTGATCACTTTTTATGCTGGCGGAAATTTTCGTTTTGTTTGCAACTCATCGCGATCTATGTTGGTCTACTGATTTTTGTGTGTTTTTTTGCGCGGGTCTGGTACTTTGCAGTTTTTACTTGCTTAGGTTTGGCAGTCTGTTCATGTGATTCCTCTATCTTGGGAATTTTTGTTTACGGGGTTTTTTGAGGGGCGGGAGCGTATAGTGAAGGTTTCAGTACCAGTCTGTAATCTAACTATAAAATAACTCTGGGGCGGCAATTTTGTGTTGAAACGCGATACACCTGTACAAGCACCGTATATGAAGGTTTCCGGACCCTCGAGCGAAAAGGAGGAATTTTTTTTTCGACAGGCAGGGTATCGACATAGTTAGCGGGCGGTGAACCAAACAAGTATGTTCAGTCTGTCACTATCGAATGATATTGGCGCATCCACTATCACTACAATCGCATGTACCTCCCCATTCAAGTGATGTGACTTCTCCTATTTGATCATCCGGGATGCCAGATCATGATACATAAAAAGTCGCAAACCTACCAGAAGGCGCTCATGGGGCGTGAGCGATGGATTGGGTGGCGGTGGTAGGTATCATGCGGAGGCCTGGAGACTAGCGTGTCTAGCAGCAGTCTTTCCCTCGAGGTTGATGAGTCTGGAACAGCGCTGTCTCTCTTTCATCAAGGATAGGGGGATATCAAGAAAACGGGCGAGAGTCACGGGCCCGCGTTTATTGGCGAAGCACATTGGTTTAACTTACCCCAAGTTACGGTGAAAGAACACCAAAGCAGGTCATCGGGAGTGTGGAGTTTCTGTGGCGAACAAACGGGCTTCTCGTCACATATCAGGGCTGTGGCATCACGTCACTCGAAATGATATCTCCTGATTGCCAAAGTATGTTTGCAAGGAGAAAGTCTCTCGGAAGTAGCATTTGTATACGTGTGTATGTATGTATGCAACCAACCCCGCACATCAGTACGAAAGGTTTCCATTTGTGTGTGCCAGAGTCCGTTTGTATCGTCGTCGTTTCTCCCTTTCTGCAGGCCACCCTTTCCGGGAATTTTGTGTAGATAGGCGAATGAGATGAGATACCCGAGCCCGATCTCGCCTGGGCAAGCTGAAAGCAGCGCATACCACACCAACTTTAGCCTCACCGCCACTCGGCGCACTCTTTCACCATGATGATAATGGGAGGTGAGATTGCCACGCCAGCGATAAACCTGACGTATATGACATGATGCGGCGCCATGCAGGCTAATCGACAGAACTGGGGTTGAAGCGATGGTGGTGGGCGATGAGCCGTTTGGACAGACGCGCAGAGGCCCAGGCGGACCCGAGCATGGCAGCCTGCATAGGCCGCAAAGGCCGAGGAACCAAGATGCGGTCACTACATTGGCCGCAGAGACCTTTCATGACTCCCGCACAATCAGGTGCGCGCCGGTATGAGGGACACCACTGTCTATTGTTGTACGTACAGCGATTAGAGGTTGTTGGGGCCAGCAGCGAGCGCGAGACGGATCTCCTGATCGTGCAGGTAGCATCAAGAATCTACGGCTCGCCGCCGGGGGCCGAGGCAAAGCGTTACATTCCGAGCAAGGCCTATCCTTCCACTCACACGCCGCATGCCGCATGCCGCATGCGCGCCAGTGACAAGGGCAACTTCAAGCAGCGACTCGTCGAAGGTCGAAGAAGAGGTGTATGGCTTCATGGGGGCGGTGTCGTTCGGGGGGTGCATGAAGAATTCCTGTCATGACTGGCTGGTTTCTACCTGCCTACCTTACCCTATCCTCCATGTAGCGTCGATACAAACAGGATGCTGTCGCCGTCCTGAACTTCATAGGCCTCTTCTCCCTCCAACTCCCAGTCAGCGTCATTGATGAGAACTAGGATGCCAGGACGCCTGCCAAAATACACCGTTAGCCTACTCGCGCCCGTGTCATGCGCGTACAAACGCATAAAAAACGACCACATTAGCTAGCGGGCTGGCGGGCTAACAGGCGCATGGGTGCCAAACAGCAGCGCAGCCTTGCTGTGGCCGGGAGCTCCTGGGCAGGAGATGCATTTGCCGTGGTTGTAGCGAGATGAAGGTCGACCTACAGGTGGCCATCCAGGACGAACAAGTCCTTTCGCGAGTCCTTCATCGTATGATCGCAAAGGTGCTCGATGAGGTGTGCGATATTGAGTGGCCTGCCCTCCTTGGTCGCAGCTGCGATGGACAGCGAATGGCGGCGCTGATCTGAGAAGAGCATCTCGAGTCCACCCCTGGGTGCTGGTCAACAAACACATCGTTTTCAGCTGATGAGGGCCAAGACCTCCCCATCCAGGCCATAGCTTGTTGGTCTCCAACAAGGTCGCCCTGCAGATGAATAGCATTGGGCACTTACGAGAATTCCACCACGATGGAGATCTTCGGCTCTTCGGCCTTTGGGGAGGTTATCTCTGCTTCGAAAGACATGGTGTAGTAGTGGATATTGTCGATTTCCTGATAGAAAGAGGAGTTGACGTTGTTGACATCACCGTCGCACTGAGAACTTCTTCGAATACAATTGCGTGTGCGCTGAGTACTCAGTATAGACATATAGTAGGTTTATGCATACAAAGAGAGACAACTAAGGATAATGGAATTTATGCTTCTAAACAGATATAGACATCTAACGTGGGTCCGAAATTTTCGGGAATGCCAAGCCTTCAGTGACGTTGATCTCGAAGATGTCGCCGTCGTTGCAAGGCCCGAATATCTCGTGATCACTATTGCAATCTCAGAATGTAACACCATCTAATATAATATTGATTCCGTCTCTATGAAACAGAACCATGCGGGTCTCCCTCCCGCACTCATTGAGACCGTCGCGGGTCTATCCGCGGGCTCCGTGGCCACGCTCGTCGTCCACCCTCTCGACATTGTGAAGACGCGAATGCAGAGTGAGTCGCACGTCGCGTTTTTGACCCTTTATTAAATAACGACTAACCATCTCTCTCAGTTCATAGAAGCAACGCTGCAACTTCCGAGTCTCTCACCACGTTCTCATTGATTCGGGCTTTAACGCGAACGCAGAACCCCGTAGCGTCGCTTTACCGGGGTCTGACGCCGAATCTCCTCGGGAACGCTTCGAGCTGGGCTTCCTTCTTCTTCTTCAAAGCGCGCGTCGAGCGTGCCATCTCGAGTCTGAAGGGGCCCCCGGCAAGCCATGATGCCTCGTCGTCTCAGCTCACGCCGCAGGACTACTTCGTCGCCTCGGGCGTCGCGGGCATCTTCGTCCAAGTCCTTACCAACCCCATCTGGGTGCTAAAAACGCGCATGGTGTCTTCAGACCGCGGCGCCGCCGGCGCGTACCCGAGCATGTGGGCGGGCGCCGTGCAGGTGTGGAGGACGGAGGGTTTGCGGGGCTTCTACCGCGGCCTAGGCATCAGCCTGTTCGGTGTGTCCCACGGTGCCGTGCAGTTTGCCGTCTACGACCCGCTCAAGAGGATGTACCTGACCCGGCGGCGGCTCTTGGCCCAGTCCTCTGATGCGAGACGCAAAAAAGGACAGAGTATGACCAATGAGGCGACGCTTGTGATATCGAGTGTTTCAAAATTGGTTGCTGGTGCTGCCACCTATCCGTACCAGGTCATCCGCGCCCGGCTCCAGAACTACGACGCAGACGAGCGCTTCGGACATGGAATTCGGGGTGTGATTGGGCGGACGTGGAAGGAAGAGGGTTTGCGCGGCTTCTATCGCGGTATCATTCCGGGCGTGGTCAGAGTCATGCCGGCAACGTGGGTGACGTTCCTTGTTTACGAGAACGTGAAATATCACTTGCCCCATTGGATGGAGGATGGGGATACAGAATGATTTTTTTACCTTCTGCAATTCAGACACACAAGGCTCACGCTACTAAGACACCAAGTTCAATTATCGGGACACACTTTTCTATGTCGTAGCAATCTTGGTCCCGGCCTCTAAACTTTGCACATGATGACCAAGCTGGGGGTAGTTTCAAAGCAGTACGTCGTGTCATACGGTTCTCTGGTCATTTTATAAGGAAAATGATGTATATAATTTGAGACCCGAATATTGAGCACAGCCATGGCATACCAGTAGATGTCGTCAATGTTGCTCGACCTCTGACGTTTGAACAAATACCATACCGCGGAATAACTTTCTGCAGATGCGCCTGGCTGGGAAAACTCAATGAAACAAAATCCATACTTGAGATGAGCCAATTGATTCATCTCAACTATTTGCTCTGGCACCTTGTATGGTGGACGCGCAAACCAATATGGTACAAAAGCGGTGCCAAGAAGAGCAATTAGGAGGAGAAGCTGATAAGGGACTGATAAGCATTTGTACCCCTTCACCCAGCTCCAAGCTCTCTTGGTGTCAGCTCCAAAACGTGGCCTCCGAACCAAGTATCAAACACGAGGTAGTGCGATAGCTTCCACCATCACCGCCCCCTACTACCCATGCCTAGGTAGCGAACCCGACTACTTGAGCTTCCATGAGGCTATCGTAAGATCAAAAATAGCGTATCCTCCATAGTCTCGACGCTATCTCGGTTCCACCCCGTCCGCAACGCAACCGCCCACCATGTACAACTCTCTGACTAGGATACAAAATGTATTCGGTTTCTTTACCACCGTGGCCTTCATCGTAGGCGGCATCATCGCCGCCTCCGACTTCTCCGCCCCGCGCACTCCAAGCGCTACCGTTAAGACGACCAACGTCCAAGTGTAAGGGCCCTTGCTCGCGCCTCCTAGTACTATAAGACCCTGGGCGAATGACAGCTGAAGCTGACATGAACGTACGTGTTCGCGCGCGCATAGAGTAAAGGGTCGCCCGCACTACTATAGCTCCAAGAAGGAGGAGTACGCCATAATAAAGTTCTCGCTCGACGCCGACCTCTCGTCGCTATTCACCTGGAACACCAAGCAGCTCTTCGTCTACATCACGGCCGAGTGGCCTGCGCCCCCGATCGGCGACAGCATGAACCAGACCAACAAGGCCGTCATCTGGGATCAGATCATCACGAGCCCGAGCGCCGACCACTTGGCCAACCTCGGCCCCGTGGCCATGAAGAAGCTGCGTAAAAGCGCCGAGGGCAAGAGCATCGACCCGAACCGGTAGGAGAACCCCCATAGTGGAATGCCGTAGGATGAGGCATGATGGGCATGCGCAAAGAAATATGGCTAACAATCATCAATGATCATAGGGGTAAGCTGTCACTCAAGAATCAGAAGCCAAAGTACCAGATCACGCATCCGACGGGCAAGATCGCCGAGACGGACGAGGTGACGCTGCACGTACACTATAATGTTCAGCCGTGGGTTGGCATCCTTACATGGAACCAAAATTTCGACTTTGCGCTCTGGAAGAAGATGGGTGAAGGTATAAGCAAAGCATTCCAGCTCCCGGCTCTGAAGAAGAAGGACGAGACCAAGTCGAAATAGTAGAGCCTTCTAGCAAATCGAGCCATAGAGCTTGGCGTTCAGCGACTGGCGCAAATGAAATAATCCCTCATCTATCGAAATCTGATTTGAGCGTTGCTCAGATGTATACCTATATATCGGCTCTTCCGCATCACAGATGCTCAGTTTCTGGGTAAGGAATTTAAGCACTTCGAGCGTCTGGCCAGTCTCTGGACATATCCAGGGTGACCAGCCGTGAAGTAAATACCTCGTGTCATCGACTTATTCTTGGTCCGTCATGTATCGAAGTGACCGGTCCGCCTCGATAACAAGTCACTATATCTCATACTGCTAGGAACTGTATGGCTTAAATATATCAAATAGTCTTTCGGTAGCACTTCTGATGATTAGATCTGAAAATTACGACCCAAAATAAACATCAAGCGCCCATCTACCTTGTCTACAGCATAGATCCTTTCTCCACCAGATCCGCGAAACGCTCTGCGATCTCCAGAGGTTTCTCATCGACGGGATAATACCCTGCCTCGTAAAGCCACATGCCTTCCGCATTGCCCTGCGCCGTCTTCACTGCCCGCAGTAGAATATCCCTGTAATCCCCCAGCAGCAAGTAGTCGTGACCAAATAGCAAGGCCACCTTCATCTGCGCTTGGCCGCTCGCCCAGAACTCGCGGGCCTCCTCGTGCAAGCTTGAGACGGTGGTTGGCGGACAGAGCCCATCGATCACGGTGCTGGTGAAGGAGTTGAGCAGCCAGTTGATCTTGATGTCGGTTGGTCGGGGTGGGTAGAAGCTGCCCAGGAGCAATAAAGGACTGAGGCGTGGCTGCCTCGAGGTGTGGCATGCCGTCCTAGTCATGTGCCAGAACATGCGCCTTAGTAAGACCAAACTCTTCCATGACGACCTACAAGGTCCGCACGTGCAGTTCGAAGTTGATATTTTCTGTCACGAGCGGCTCATCGCTCATGCAGAAGCCGATCCAGTCGATGGCATTTAAGTCGAGCCCTCGCCGAATAAGCGCTGGAATCACCTACCGGCACGTCAGCGAATCGTAGGAAGAAAGAAGAAAAGAAAAACTGGAAAAAAGAAAGGAAGAAGAAAAATCTCCAGAACAAGTGGCTCTGACATTGCGATGCATGAAACTCCAGTCATGATTGCCAACAACTTCTTACCATCCGCCGTACCATCTCGTAGCACCGCTGCTCTCGCCCCGGGACAGACCTCGACGGAACTAATCCCTACGATCATCTCCCCACATTCGAGCCACCCACTCAATTACAGACGCCATCTCACCGGTCCGCCTAATCATGCTCTGAGAGAAACTCCTATTCGCCCCGGGATTGCTCGCCAGCTTGAGACTCGCGCTTGTGGCGATTGTCGGCGCCAGTCATCCATAGGTGATCGCGTCCTTTTTGGAGTTGTGAGATGCGGGGAACTGGCGAGTACATTGGGGAGGATGGACCGGACGAACGCGAGACTGAGGTATATGGGAAGTGTCCATGTAGCCGAAGATCAGGCAGTAAAGAGGGTAAAAAAGCACCATGATAGAGGATACCATGGTTTTGAGGGATACTTGGCTTGACGTCTTGATCGATAGAACCCAGTCTTTAGATGCGGCAGCCTCTTGAATGCTAATTTCTAGGTGTTCAAGTTTGAGCAATTACAGATCACGGCATTCGATTCCGTGTTTCAAGTGAGGTGAGTGTGCCCTCATGCGCTACGCGTCTCTGAGAAGGTAAGTGCGAAGCATAAACTCTACTCACCTGGCTTAATTTCACATGTACCCAAGGAGCGAGCTGAACCAACCCGAATGCGGCTATTAAAATGTGTTGACTATGACGCTATCAATCGAATGTTGATCTTTATTGCGAGTTCTAGTCAAAACGACCATATTAGGGCGACGGTTCACGGCTTGGTAGGGTAATTTGAACATCATTATGTTATACACACATAGGGTGGCTATGTACAGTACCCAAGTAGGTAAAATTACAGGAGTCTCTTCAAAGAGTATTTCGCCAGCCTTAGCCCAAGATCATCGTCATAGAGCCTCCGATGACCGTCTGTGACGACCAAATGCAAGCCCCTTCCATCTAAATTCATCCGATCCTTATGATACACGTTGTTGCCTGTTCGGTTGGTCATTTCTGATGCAGACCACGGGTAGTGTGGCACACGTCGAAGAAAAGGACTAGGACGAGGTTCAACCGACGCCAAATGAGAATCTATAGTCATGAATCGCGATGCTGAGCTCGACCGCTTACTTTCGGTGATCGAATCGTTGTGTAGTAAAACAGAAAAAGGGCAAGAAAGACACGACTGGCGGTGTATGGCTGGGATTGGGTTCCCTCGAAGCATCAGGTTTACTGACACAATGGATCCCGAATTACACATATAGCCGATCATAGAAGGGGGTTGTCCACGAAGAAGCCTTCAAACTCGCGGCTTTAGAAGGGGATATTGGGAGTGGATTGAACACCAAGAGTCTCTTGCTGCTCTTGCAACTCTTCTCCACCAGCTTCAATGGTGATTCCTAGACCGACTTTGGCAGATTGCTGCAGAAATGATGAGCGACTGGATATAATATCACAAAATCTGGGGTGGACTTACGCTCATGTGGTCGACATCAGCGCAAAACGACATCATGACGGGAGGAGCTACTCGCTTCTCTAGCAAACAGCCCAGCTTGCCCTTTGAGTCTACTTGTGCCCGGAAAGTTGACATGCGGAAGTCGTACTTTACGCCGACTGCCGTGATGCCCTCTTTGGTAATACCACCCATCATTGTTTGGCTCGGGGCCACCTGTAAGGTCATATCGACACCAGCCTGTACCTTTTCTGACAACCGTCGCCAGAATGTAGCGTTGAGCGCGCCTTGCGCATGCAGCTGGGCCGTGGCAATCCAATCCTCACTCTTGTATCTTCCACAATAAGACATGGCAGCCTCGGGGGGTTGGCCAAGGGCAGCGCGCTGCCAGACAGCCTCAATACCGAGAGAGAGCTTGCGCGTAACGGACTGAAGGTGGCTAAGAATGAAGATTCCCGTAAGCCCTCCTTCAAGGTATGATGGGTTCAGCGCTTTGAGGCTGGAGGTGAAGTCCCTTCCAGTGTATTCGTGCTCGATCGAGGCCATATCTTGCGATCCGATTTGGAATTGGGCCTTCGAGACAAGGGCAGGATCGGCCCATCGGTAATTGAAACGCGTTGAGAGCATGCCATCGTTATCCATGCTTCCTTGTAGGAAGACCTAGTGAGAACATAATGTATCAGTGTCTTGCAGAATGGTGGAAGAGCTAGCAGAAGAGCAGGCAAGACAGCGTTGTACTCACTTTGCTGGAACCGAAAAGAGCTGCAAAAGCGTAAGGCTTCATGTGTTCACCCATGGCAAACTGATGCGAGACCTGGAACAAGGGCGACAAGCTAACAGCCTTTGTGAGGTCTGCGCGGATACCCGAGTGCATGTAGTTGGTAAGCATAACCTCGCGCGAAACTTCCTTGTTGATGGTCTCGACAGTGCCTGGATTGGACAAGCCAAACTTAGCTCGTCGGTTGGAGAAAGCCTGGAATGCATCTGACACGGCATTGGAGACTGGGTTTCTGGTGAGAAAGCCCAGCGGCAGCGACGGTTGTACCTCGAGACTGGACTCCATCGTGAAGACTGGTAGAAGCTGGAGGCGGAGGGAGGAAAGGGTTGAAAAGAACCTGTCTTGGAAATCAATGGAAAAAAGAGAACCTCCGTTCAGCAGAAATCAATTTACCAAGCAGATGCTTAGGCTTGTCGGTGAAGTTGCCACAGGACTTTTAGATGCAGGATGAGAGAACAGGTAGCTTGGTGTATGGACTCGGAGGTGGATGCGGATCGTGCTCGAAAAAAATCATTGTCCAGACTAGCAGAGAGCAGCAAGTTCAACATCATCCCGGTACGGCTACTCCACTTCACCTTTGCCCAGTGAGGTCAGCAGCTGAAGGTGGATCGGGAACTGCGGATTAATGCCACTCCGAGTTCCGGGTCCCGGGTCAGGTTCATGAGGTCCACTCTGGCCTATCCAGACGTAAACTACCTGTAGGTACTATAGTAAATCCACTACCCTCCCCTCCTACTGCATGTAAGGGGGTACGTACCTATGTGAGTTACCTGCGTACCTCACTGGTAGCGGTACGGGTAGCTCTTCACTATGAATTGAAACGGACCTCACCACATGTACATGGGGCAGGACAGAAAGACAGCCTACCAAAGTCCGGCAGCTCAACTTCTTCCTCACCTGCAGCAATCCAGTTGCCCTGCCCGTCCGGTCCCAGCTGCCAGGCTAGAGTGGGTCTTCAAAGAGTTCTCGGTATCTGGCAGTCTGATGGATGAGATTCTTTGTTGGATCCCTGTCTGCCCCATGCAAAAAATCACTTGGGCTCACGGCAGAGTACCGACATACGCATAACCTTGGCGCAACTCCTTCCAGCAGCCTCTCATTGTCGGCTGCTAGGGCATCTTGGAAATCCAGAAACCATCTCGCTTGAACACTACACGATTTCCCCATCCTGCCTTTTTCACAGGCTCCTGTGCCTCCTTCGTTATCCGCATCTCATATATCACATTGGACTTGCACAAGGATCCATTGTTAAACAAGCACGGCTCTCGGTTCCGCCCTATCAACTCACTTGCGACATTTATACACATCTGAATGCTTCAAGAATATTGACTGTACACACCTATAACTTCGAATGAAGTGATAACCCGAATATTCAATCCAGCCTTCCACGCCGAGACTAACTACTGTTCATGCTTACGACCTACTGTGAAAAGCCCCCAACATTGTACCTTCCTCATCGTTATCATCATCGTCGTTGACGGCTGTCGAAATCAGTAAGGGGCTATATCAATCCAATCTGGAAATCAGTCGAAGAACCCAGAGGCCGTGAACACATCAGCTTAACAATCTATCCAGAAAGTGTATCTCACTGTTAAGAACCGTGAGAAACAAAGCCTCACTTTCTTTCTGGTTGCGATATCAAAGCACAACCACAAGAGGGGCATCCATTCGAAATTTGATCACTGTACTTTTCCCTGGCAACCTGGACAGCACATCTGCACCCGTGCACGACAGGCAACGCTCCCTTCACCATGGATACATTGCTGTGAGTACCCCATGAATGCCTTGTACCAACTGTTTCAAATAGTAGCACCTTCTTTTCCTGCCGTGCGCTGCATAGTTCTCCGTGTGCCTGGCCATCTACCTGGGCAGGTACTTTGTCGGCCGAAGTCAATAGCCCTTCCACACTGCCGCCGCATCTGCAAGCAAGCACATCAATTGGAGTAACCAATTACAACCCCCGACCCCAAGACAATCTACTTCTTTTATATTGTTGACGGTCATTGTCGTGTGACTCGTGTCATTCCGAGTACCACCTCTTCTCTTGGTTTGATGCTTTCAGCTTGTTTCGAGATCCCAACCAAGATGCAGCGACAACTCCATTTTGGCGATCTATGCGCTGTTGATGAACAAGAGGCTGATGAGATCGGCAGCACGGCAGACATTGCCGCCAACGCTCCTAGATACAGACGGAAGAGCAGCACCTTCATAGATGGCATCCATGATGTTCCCGAGGATGCAGACAGGGCTCCAGCCCAGCTGTACAGCACCATGTCGGGACGGCTGTTTCACTCTGGACGCATAGCCATTGTCATGGTTGGCCTCCCTGCAAGAGGCAAAACGTAGGCCTTACCATCTGAACTTATTTCAATTTGAAGGAAAAAAGACTGATTTTCATTAGTCATATTTCTGTCTCGATGGCTCGATATCTCCAATGGTAAAGTCCCTATCGCAGATGCCTATAATGATTTTTCTAATAGAAACCAGGCTGGGAGTAAAGACACGAATATTCCACTTGGGAGACTACCGCCGTGCTACAGTCGGTGAAGGTGGCGACGTGCCGGAAGACTACTTTTACCCAGATGCCTCCCCAGCTTCGGTTATGCTGCGACAAAAGATTCTTAAGAGGTGTCGGGAGGATATCTACGCTTGGCTGAACCATGAGAACGGACAAGTGGCGATTTACGACGCAGTTAACCCAACTGCTGCTGGTCGCCGGTCATTGGCAAAGGAATTTGCCAAACACGATGTTCAGGTACCTGACGCTCTCTACACTTAGCCCGGTCCTACAGCGTCTTCTGACATTTTTACAGACATTGTTCCTCGAGTCTTATGTCAACGACGACAACTTGCTGAAGGAGAATGCTCGAAACGTCAAGATCGGTTCCCCTGATGTAAGTACGGAAACTGCGCCAAATTCATAAGTGACTAACATCTGAAGTTTGCCGACATGGATCCCAACGAAGCAGCCACGCTCTACCTCCGCCGCATAGAGACAAAGATCCCTGCCTTTGAGACTATGGATGAGAAGGAGCTCAACTACATCAAAATGATCAACGCTGGAGAAAAATTCTTCTACAACAATGTGTCTTTCAACTACCTCTCGCATCGCATTGTATTCTATCTCACCAACACACACATCAAGTCGCGGGCTACCTTTTTCGTCAGAGCAGGCGCAGCCACAGAAGAAGAGAGCTACAAGGCTGACGCGCCATTATCTGAAGAAGGACATAGATATGCTCAGCTGATGGCAGATACTTTGATGAAGCATCGCGAGCAAGAACATACCGTGACGAAAGGACGGGGCGGCTCCGATGTCCCATTACGCCCACTCACGGTTTGGTGTTCTACAAGGCTGCGGACACTCCAGACGTCAGATGCGTTCAAGGACCGTGGGTTCATAGTTCGCCAACGCAGTCAGATGTCTCAGATCAATCCTGGCGTTTGCGAGAGGCTGAATGAGCGGGCCATCCGCCGCCTGTACCCGGATGAGGTCGAGAAACACGAGCTCGACCCATACCATCATCGCTATCCGCGAGCCGAGTCCTACCACGATCTCGCTGTGCGACTTGAGCCCATCATTCTGGAACTTGAGAGAGAGCAGAGTGATCTAGTGATCATTGCGCACGAGAGCGTGTTGCGCGTGTTGTACGCCTACCTTATGCACTGCAGTACTATGGACATCCCGAACCTAAAGTTCCCCCGCAACGAGATCATCGAGATCATCCCCGCCGCGTACCAGAACGAGGCGAAGCGAATCAATATCCCGGGCCTTGATCCCAAGACGGTTCCTGGCTCGCCCGAGGACATAAGGATCCCGGTACCTGACAGCGGTTTCGACACGCCTGCCTCTTTGCCCGGCGGTGGCTTGTCGTCACCCGCCGAACCCGTGGCCAACGCCGAGAAACCTCCGGAGAAGGTTATCAACAACGCGGCGGATGCTGTCAAAGACAAGATCACGGATGAGGATTAGCCATGTTTGAGACTTCGGTATAGGGTGGCAAATTCCCAGTATGATGTGGTATGCGGTCTTCGCCATGCTGAGGTTCCTGTGTAACGCTTTGCGTATAGGGACGTGGGCACGTGATATACGACGGTTACGGATGGATGATCGATTGGCGATGTTTCGCAAAATCAGATACCGGGACAAAGGAACTAGGTCTGTGCCTTCTCCCTAGTCGTTCTTTCACCAAACTTGCTTAGCGTAGTGTAGAAACTCGCCCTAGACGACACAGAAGGTTATATGCAGTCAATCATGCTTTCCCGCAAGCCAACAGAGACCTCGTTGCTCTCGGTAGAAGTCCAGCTTCACTGTTTACTTTTCGAGAAATGTGCTTTGATACGAGCGTGGGAAGCCGATTGATGTAGATCACCAGAACTCCTCTGCCTACCGAGTTTTGTGCAGATAGTCGACTCGTAGCGGTGTAGGCAACAACACTTTCCAAAGTCGAAGCTCGCGGTGTTTCTAGCAACCCAGTATTTCGCCAAGCCATATCTCAGCTCGATTATCAGGCTCTCCAAAAAAAATAACTCTATAATCTCTCTCAATATCAACTTCCCTGGAAACTTATTTGTCACGTATACAAGCTATGTCGAGGTTTGCAATCACATCAAAGTGGCTTCGAGATATACCGTAATGCATGTGGTACCTTTGAGAAACTCAGATCTTTCGCGCCTCCTCGCCGAAAAATTAGTCTCTTAATATACAGTTGCTTTGGACTTGAAATATCCTATCCTGCACTCCCCTGGCGGAAATACATATACGTATCTCGCCCAGTCTCTAGCAAATCACATGCTTTTCTTTTGCCCTTCCCGCTTTGTGTTACAGTTACGATGAATTGGTCTTGCTCTCGAGTAAGAAAGCTTCTTCAATCGCCAACCTTCGTCTGAATACTCTCAGCCACCTCTGACCCCAGCGCTTGATCAGGTCCTCGCCACCGTCTGAAACAGTCGGATCCATCATTTGGTCCTTGGTGCCGGTTGCCCAGCTTGTTAAAGCATCGTCCATTCGCTTGAAGAGGTCGCGCATAGCAGCGATTTCCTCGTCGGCTCCGTCTGTCATACCACCACTTACAACTTGGTGAAGGCGGCTCGTAACCTTGACTACGGTGTTGAATACAAGTTCGAACACCCATGCCTTAGCCAGGGCTTGGCCGTAAGGACCAGCCCGATCACCTACCAGTGCCCAGTCGATTACAGCGGCAGGGGTGACAATAGAATAGTTCAATAGCTTCTCGACAATGCTGATAGCCACACCTGGATGTGCTGACCAGTACGTCATGACTGCCGTGATGATCTGGGCTCTCGCCGCCTCCGAAGCCGCACCGGCATCAAGAAGCCTGTCCTTGGTGCGCTCTATGCAAGCCAGTACATGGGAGAGCGATTTCGAACCAACCCAGCAGACAGCGGTCATGAAGACGTCAGTGCTCGTCACCAACGGATCAATAGACTGGTCCAGAGCCTGGGAATGGATGCGGTCGATGACGGGTTGGACTTCCTCGTCTGGGGCTTTCCGCTTAAGCAGTGCAGAAAGCTCTTTTCCTTCAGGGGAGAATGGTGTTCCTACATCTAGGTTAGTTTTTGTACAGAGAATGCATTAGCTACTACTCACGCTCATCGTTAAACTTGAATTCGGGGACATCCTGTTCCTTCTCGGGACTAATCAGCTCCTGGTACGGCTCAGGTAGTGTGCCCTTGATTCGTTGAGCAAAGCTTAGGCGAATCTCCTTGTCTAAAGCGCCGATGATGAAAGCCTTGCATGGATGCATGTCTGGTAGACGCACGTCATCAACCCATTCGGTCCATTTCCACATGAAGCCGAAGTTGCTGAGATGGTGAGTAAACCAGTCCAGGAAGCGGTATGTGAGTTCAACGTCAGTGCGGTATGTATTTTGATAGCAGTACCGAATCGCGCGGCCAAGACTGGGTGCAATCGCGGCAGGGGCTATCTTGCAAGATTCAGTCAATACCGAGTGATAATAAACCATCTTTTGTTCAGGGGTGGGAAGCTGGAGGAGCTGGGAGAAGACCGCGTCTACCGCGACATCCTCAGGTTTCCAGGTTGAACGTCCCCCCTCCACGTCACGTAGTCGGTCAAAGGGCGTTGCGCGCTTTACGAAGGTGCCAGGTGCAAAATAGCAGTCTACGTCTATAAGGAAACGCGCAGTGGCGTTACGATTGAAGTGGAGGATATTGATAGTGTCGAGCAGAGCGTCCCGTATTATGGAAGATGCAATGTTGCTGACTGGTGGGACGGACTCAATGTCTTGATTGACATAGACCGAGTAGTATATCTCGGGGAACAGAGGACGGGGGCCAGCTATGACCCTGTCGGGGATAGTTATATTCGGAAGTTGATGCTTTGGAGCATTTTCCAGCTTCTCCCGTTGTTCAACCTCTTCCAAGGGCATCTGCCAAGGCCTAGGCAGACAAGAGAGCTGCCAGTTATTCGCGGCTTCGTTCTGAAGCTGTTTCTGGAGAATCCCGATCAAGCTCATGTCGGCTGTTGGACTTTCGGTGCCCTCGGGGGCGTGATATGGGTCAATAAGAACTTGCAGCGCATGGGGTTCTGAAGTAATGATTTCGGTCTTCTCTAGCAATTCCGCAGCCTTTTGTTGCGAATGCGCACTAGGAGCTGAAGCCAGTATGTAAGGGATGGTGAGGAGGATAATCTTCACTAGCTCGGTTCCAATGGTCTTATATCAACCGTCAGCATCGAGTCTAGGTGGTATGGGCTGGGATTGGTGGAGGCTTCATCAACTTACATCATCTGAGCTGGCCGTCTGTAAGCTAACAGCACGGTCAAACAAATGGTCCAGCAGAGGGAAGAGTCCATCTCCATCCAAAGAGTTCTGCAGACAAGCTAAGAACTTGAGATATAGCTTTGCATCGCGCCATTCGCCGACCTGGACCTTCTCTTCGGTGGCAGCAGCGACTCTAGCGAGAAGCTCGTCAACGACGTCTGAATTGAGAGAGTTGACGACCAAGACGACAGCGGCTACAAAAGGGACCTTGAGTGGCTGCTCAATGACCATTTGTGGTACTAGGTCCAGGAGACACGTCTTGACGTCGGAATCCTCGTAGTTGTTGGCGATCATGTGTGCAATGGACTGGATGTCTTCGTGCCAGCGACGCAGAGGCGACTCGGCCAGGCCTAGCAACTGCTTGCGAACACGAGCGTGAATTGGTACATCGTAGCGGCGGCGCTGAGGGCGGCGGTCGAAGTCATCATCGTCTTGAAGAACCGGGTTAATATTGACAGAGAGGCTGAAGTAGATGGAATCTTACCTCTGTACCGCCTCTTGCGATTGTTGTGTCCACCGCCACCAGGCTGTCTTCGATCGTAGTCGCCCATGTTGCGCAAGCGATATGGGGATGAAGAGAGGGTGGTAGCCTTATCAATGGGTCTTTCGGATGCAAATGATATGGTAGTCAAATGACGGTTGGAAGATTATCGCAAGCTTCAACTTCGGCTAGCAAGCTAAGAGGTAGGTAGATGTAACGCGCCCGTGCACGCCATCCACGCGCTGCCTTCCATCCAGTCCTGGAAGGCACAGGGAAACGCTTGGGCCAATCAAGCTTGAATTACCTGCAGCTTCCCGCTGTATGGAAGCGAGAGCGAGATGGTCCAAGCGCCGAAGCCGCGAGCTGCAGGGCCTATCAAGCTTCAGGTACCTACCTAAGTACCTACCTCCTACCCCTAAGCTAGAAGGAGTATGTATAAGGTAAGTATGGATGTGGCATCGGCAAGGTAGGGACTACAGAGCATCGTGATTCATATTTTTTTTTTGTTTAACCTCAAGTTGTAGTTCTTTCTTTCCATCCCCCTAGACTTAGTATAAGATATTTCCAGTGCTTCCAGTATACCATTAATTTTAATATGCATCTCACGCATATAAGTAAATATGTCCGGTGACTGCAAGTCCCAGCCCTACTAGCCTTGCCTCATAACTCCACACCTCAGCTTGAGACAACCTTGCCGGTGCCTTGTAAACTACTAGGGCTGAACTGGTCAATGATTTATCTACATCTGTAGAATCCGAACTAAAGACAGCTGGGGATTTCGGATATGTTCACACCTCGTAGATTGCTTACCATGAACCGCACTCTACAATGATCAGAGGGTAGAGGGCGTAATGACAGTCACGTAGAACTAGCAGGTTTCAGTTCCAGTATGGTATGATGATGTCGAATCTGCTCTTTGGCCAAACGTCTGATTCTCATTCCTATGTTCCGACACAGCAGCCTGTCAGTCCCTCCTCGTCCGGTCCATGGCGAGAAACGGCTGGCCGTTGCCTCAGGTGCCCCCTTTTTCGATTAACGCACCGTAAAGTACGTCTCTCGATGGAGAAAAAAGAAATCTTTTAGAATATGCCGAATTCCCTTGAGTGCGCCTAGTTCCAAATGCCATTGCTGCACGCCTCACACTTCTTTGGGCCCAATCCCGTATCTTCCGGAGCCTTGCGTGTCCTATCTCAAGCCTCTACCTTCTCCCCACATCGACACGCATGAACTAACATATACGCCATCAAAGGACCCCTCCTCTTAGACTCGTGCGGAAGCATCTCGGGAGGACCACTGAAAAGGGGAATTTGGCCAGCCGGGGACCCCCCATCACGAGGACTGAGCGAGTAATCGAACAAGATAAATAAGCAAATGCCGTCTCGGTCATGCACAGGAGAAGACTGAGAACGCCTGTCGAGTCGCCGCGCGTTCTATTCGGTATTCCAGGATGTCGTAGGCAGCTGGTTTCTCGGTTGTCGTCAATGAGTTCGAGAGATGAAGAACAAACACTTTGTGCGTTGTTGAGTAAAGAAAAAAGTCCCATGAACACCCTGGAATCCTCCATAATAAACGCCCGTATTGTCGAGAGGCCCAGTCCTCGTCTACGTCTTGCGTCAAGTCTTACTCTCCAAGCATGCTTCAAGTAAATCGTGGCGAAAATCGACAGATAGTTGCCCATGCCTGATGTGCAAGCTTATGAAGACCAGCTTGCGCGAAAAGTCGTATGTGGGCGCGGCTAGTGAATAAGCAGAGCATCGGTAATCCAGCACAATGCGCGATCGGGACAATAACGATGACTGTGCCGTAGCTCAGTCCAGTTTTGCCATCATTTCAGACTTCGCTAGCGGTGTGAAGTTGTCAACGTCAAGCCCACGCGATGCCAGTATGGGCTTCATGTGAGCAGGCACCAGCTTCGGGTTTAACTGCGGCGCAATCGATAGTTCTACCAACAGTTTAGTCATTGCATGTGGTATACATGGTCAGATAGGCTTCAACTTACCATGCTTCGTAAAATCGAAGAGATTCGGTAAGTCTCTGAGTTGCCCACTCGAATGGCGTGAATCGGGGAGCTTTGTGGATGGATCCCGCAGCTCGTCGAAGAATGGATGCACCATGGCATCGATCGCCCCAAGACGCTCTGTTGGTGTATACTCCAGCAATCGTGCTATGAGGTCCAGTGCGTTACCATCCGCCTTTCGGAACACCTTATTGAACGGATGAGGCTTAATCTGCGGGAACTTATGCTCCATGTAGTTGGGGTTCATAGTCCGAATCTGTTCTCGAGTGGGAGTTCCGAGCACCTTGATGATCTCAACCAATTGATCAATGCCTGACTCTCCGGGGAAGAGAGGTTGTCCGAGCATCAACTCAGCCATCACACAGCCAGTTGACCATACATCTACAATCCCATGTCAGCAACAATTCGCCGACACTGGGCAAAGGTAGAACGATGCTGCTTACCAATCTTGGTCGTGTAGTTAGTGGCACCAAATATGAGTTCTGGAGCTCGGTAGTATCTGGAGCAGATGTACGAAACATTGGGCTCGTTTTCAACCAGAATCTTGGCGCTGCCGAAATCGCAAAGCTTGAGGATACCCGTGTTGGGATCAAGAAGAAGATTTTGAGGCTTGATATCGCGGTGGCAGATGCCTTGTGAGTGGATATAGGCCAGGGCTCGGAACAGCTGGTATATGTAAAGCTTGACCTCCAGGATAGGCATTGTCGACTTCATTTTGTTGAAGAAGCGTGAGGCTCGATAGACGGTCTCGGGCACAAATTCTTGTACTAAATTTAGGTAGACCTCATCTTTCTATGAGGTAGAGGTACAGTCAGTGGGTGATGTGTATTACTCCAGTCAATTGAAGCCAGGTACTCACGCGCTCTCCGTTGGAATAGTAGAAGGCCTTGAGCTGCACGATATTGGGGTGTCGGACGATGCGCATGATTTGGAGCTCACGGTTCTGCATTGACTGGTCAGCAGGGAGGTGAAGGGAGGGTTTGACACGGATGCTGTCCGGCAACTTGCCTTGAATCTCTTGTCTTGAAGCACACGTTTGATAGCAGCATCCTCGCCTGAGGGCGACAGCTTCGTCTGAAAAACTACACCGAAGGACCCATTGCCAACTATCTTGCATTGGGTGTACTGCAGGTCTCTTGTCTCGCCGGTGATGCCATCTTGGACTTTTTCGCGGATGACTTCTGCCTGCTGTCTCAGTATGCATGGCCCAGATCATGGGGTCGAACGAGGGGGGAGGGGGGCTAAGTAAGTCTGGCTCACCTCCCATGCGGAGAGAATTGAAAGCCGCATTCGGGCGGTTTTGCGACATGGTGATGGAGAATCAATCTTGGTTGCAATGGGTTGAGAGCAGGCCAAGTGGGATCTCCGTGTCGTCAGCAAGCAAGTACAGAAAGTGTCGTAGATGGGGTTGGGGACGCCGTGTTGGGCAACTGATTGAGAGAGGAGGGGTGATAGAATTGGTCGGGCTGCGTCTCGATCGCAATTGACGGGCGGGTGATTTGGATTGTGGGTGGGTCAGGTCGTGCGTCTGTTGCACTCTGGCTGTCTTGCCTCGCTCGCTGCGGGCTACGGTCGGTTGGCGGGAGGAGGGGACCTGATGAGGAGCTACGGTACAGGTGCTGGTGCTGGTGCTGGTGCCGGGCACGGCTGAGTGCTACTAGTGGGACACCGTTGGATTGTGCTGCACTACACTGCGCTGCACTTGGGCGTTTCCGAGGACGAGGTTGGCGGGGGGGGGAACAGCACTGGTGGTCTGCAGGAGGGAATCAGGTGAGTTTTGCGTCTTGGTCTGTCGCGTCTGCCCTGCTGGATAGGTAGGGAGATCTCTGTGCAATCCGCTGGTTCCTAGGTAGTTCCTAGCTTCTGGTACCTGTTAGAGATGCGGCGGTCTACGACAGATATTCTTCAGAGTGCTTATACTCGAAAGGTAAACGCAGGATGGGCAAATGCATAGATGGGGGATTGGATGAGGGATGGGAAAGTGTTGTTGCTGTTGCTGGGGTAGACCATAAGAGGATGTCTCTGGTAGGTCAGGACTCAGGTTGGTTCAGGTGAGATGGATTCAACGAGCAGGGCAAGGTAGGAGGCCAGCAGGCAGGCAGGTATGGATGTTTATGGACACTGGGTATCTCACAGTAAAAAAGGTGGGCAGGATCAGGTTGGTAAGCGTGGTAAAGTTAGGTGGTGAGTAGAGGTAGGTAGGTATGTTTGTAGGTGTTGTTCAAGAGCGGAGGTTTTGTAGGGATGGATTCTGGCGGGGTCGCATGGTGATGGGAATGACGGAACGTGACTTGAAAAAAAAAAAGAGGCCTTGAGGTTTAGGTAATGGGGTGTGCTGTACAGGCATTTCAATTGATGAATGCTGGGCCCTGGACGGCAACTTGGGGCATTGCGGTTAGGCAGGTGTAGGTACCTGTAGATACAGAAAAGTATACGAGGCACACGTTGTGGGCTCATAAAGGTCACGCCTCACATCAACTCTTGACACACTATATTGTTTTTTCTCGTTCTTTCTCATCACATATTTGATATGCATCGAGCGGGGATGAAATGCTAAGCTGGCTTAGAAGACACATTTAGCATCGAACGCAGATATTGCGACGTTGACTTAGCATGAAAATGGAAAGTTTACATAGGTAACCTGCATGTAGTGAGAAGGATGGACACCCATAGGTAAAGCGCCTAGGTACCTCCCGTAATTACAAGTACATACGCGGAATTGCATCCAGTGCATGTCCATATTCCACTCGGAAGGTACATATGTAAGTAGATACCTAAGGTGTCTTGCGCATGTTGGGAGCTTGGGCTTGGACAGGCGTAATATTTACAGGCAAGGTAGGGTAACCAGGACTCAATAAATAGCTGCAGTAGGGTACCTACCTGGAAGATAGGTAGGCCTATCGTAAATTTGAGACATCCCCGTGGACTCGCTTTTGTGCAAGATACTCATGAGAGATCTACTGCTCTCCGAGGACCAGTTGGCAACTTGGCTTGCTCTCTGCTGTTCTGCACGCACCGGCCAGAAGATGATGTGGAAAAAAAAAAAAAAAAAAAAAAAGAAGCAGAAGAAGAAGAAGAAGAAGAGATTGAACAACTTAAAGAGTCCAGCAAGCTCCATAGGTTTGCGCCCGGTAGATAAACTTGTCTACATCCGTGCTATGGTGCCTCGACAGACAACGGGGAATCGAGGTGGTAGGATTTGCGGCCTGCAAGATTTGATACTGACAATCAATAGTATGCGTATGTCTACCGTGTAGTAACAAGCAGGCAGCGTGACGGGAAGGGCATTGATAATGGGGTTAAGCACACTGGCAAAAGATGTGACATAGATGCTGTGTCAAACTTCCTGTGCCCAATGCTCTTTCCTTTGCTGGATGAGGGGTCTGATTGGAAGTCCGACCAACATAACCCAGCTGCTCAACTCAGATGTAATTTTTCACATTGTAATACCAGATGGACAAACCTCGGAAACGGGAGAACGCGTAAACAAACAGGAGATGAGGTGCATGATCTTCGACTGTAGGTCTAAAGTCCTAGGTCAAGAGGTATGTAGTAAGGCACGCCTACATGCCTCAATATCTCATATCTGTTAGGTAGAAATACTTGCCTTAGGAGGTAGATACCTTAGGTAGAACTATGCAGATACTTAATCCATAGCTTTCTGTTTTTATTTTCATTCTTGAAAAACTTCCCATGTGTGTCACCAGTCTGACTACCTCGTTGCCGCGGAGTTGTACCTAAATCAATATATTGTCCTTGTAGCTAAGGAGAGAAAGAAGGGAAGAGAATGCTAATGCACATGCAAGCACCCTATTAGGCGAATTGCCGCCTTGTAACGCGACCCCTTCATATATTTCCATCCAGATTTTGAACCTGACCGGATGTTGAAAATTCATTCAACCATGATCCGTGTTATCCCCCGTGAAACATATATCTAGAAGCCTCACATTTTCTGGCTTGTGTAAAGCCCCAAACTTTTAGACCAGTAGTATGTAGATGCACTAAGGTACTTAGTAATGCAAGGTGCCTGCAGTTGTCTGTTCTCATACCACCGTGTTTCTCTCGAGGCCCACTCGAATCAGCTTTCATGGCTTCTTTTTGTCTGCCGAGATGCTCTGCCAGCAATGACAACTGGAGCTTCCGAGGAAAACAGCATGTTATGAAACCTCGAGGAGCTCATACGGTGTATATAGTATGCTTCCAAATTAAGGTAGAGATTCCCCGCTGCGTCAGACTGTTTCCATCACCATCGATGTTTAAGATCGCATTGTTCCAGTAGCACTTCAGGTGCATGTGAGCACGCATGCTGACCAGGGTCTCGATTGGATAAGCAGGTTTTGCCCGTGTTTTCCACCTTACTTATTATTACTCCGTAGGCCCTCCCGGGTACTATTTAGTAGTCGAAGACCTAAAAAAATACCGGGCACCTTCTTGTTCAAGCTTAACATATCCAGCTAAGTACCTACACGTATAGGGTGTGTCATAGTAAATTCAGTAAGGGTGTTCGGTGGTGACAACTGACAGAAAACGATGGCCACGGTCGGAGATTCTACAACTGCAGCCAAAATCATACTACACAATATTCCTACCCAGGGCTAACAGAAAAAGGAGGCCTTCTGCGGTATGTGCAAGGACACATATTATTACTTTCGAATGTCTGATTTACAGAAAGCATCGCGGAAATATCAATCACAATGATATGTTATGATTCCATTCATCTACAACGGGGGCCGGTTCATCTTCTTCTTGCGCTGGGCGCGTCGATATCCAGCATAGCTCTAGGTAACCGTCCTTTCCCCTCAGCCATCCCTCGGTCCCTCCCAGAGAAAAATATTTCCCAGGAGGTAGATAAACACACCGGTATTCGTCCGCGGTCTTTGATTATTATTATTATTATTATTATTATGCAGCTCACCAGTATTTTTCACCAAAGAAGCCTAAACCCCACCTGCAACTGACTGACCCCTCGTTTTTGGTCTCCCACTATGCTATCCTATTTATTACATACTCTGTACATACTTATTAGGTACGTCCTAGCCCTGGGCAATACTACCTTACCGGTATGTCTTACCTTCCCAGCTCCGTTTCCTTTAGCTGCCCCGCACTGGACCTTTTTTCTGGAGTATCTCAACCCATTACCGCATGCTTCCGGCATCAAAGCCCACTCGAGCTCTGGGATGTTGGCTGTACTGGTTGTCTAGCTGAGCAGCAGGAAATGAACAGGCAAACACTTGTTCGTTCCCAGTCTCATACTAGTGGAGCTGGAATCCTGTCCTTTGGCTGATCGATCTTGACCAAGCTATCCACAAGGAGAGAAGTCGTGCTCAGAGCCACGACGTATCACCGTGCTCGTTATTACTATTACATCTCCCCAATGCTGTGCTGGACTTGCAATCGCAGCCAAGTCTGAACCTATCAGATGGCACACATCAACGGGCAAGGGGTGTGACATCCCTGCGCAACCAGTGCATCATGAGACTCATCAGATTGCGAGGCAACGTCAGAGAAACCCAGCTCTGCCCCAGCCAGTGCTCCTACCATACATACTATGTACGTACATAGCGCTATATACCCAGTTGGTCCGTCCCTCACTCCACTAGTCTTGGCATCCATCATATTGAGTGTCATCTCGAGTTCTCTTGATGTGCGATCCAAACAATGAAGCCATCCAAGCCTCGCCCTGATGCCCTCATATTTACCCAGCAGGCTCATCACTGCAGGAAGCTGTGGATGCTGGGTGTGAATGCCCGTCATTCCATGCGACAGCCTCACGACGCTACACTGCCCGTTCTCGTCAAATCCTACCGATACCGAGAGACTATTTCGCACCATAAGTCGCCAGAATGGGGCATTGGACAGTGCGGTAGAAGTGGGATTTATCTAACCAGATCAGATCCGACGGTTGTCCATTCTTGTAACATCAACCCGGTACTGTAGGCAGAGCCGCCTCTTGGATTGTGAACACGGAGGGCTTAAGCTGAAAGTTTAAAGACAGGAGGCTGAATCGTGGCCGTCAGGAACAAACCCAGCAACCATCACTCAATGAATCCCTGCTATATATTACCTAGATGGTTTTTTTTTCTGGTTTGTCCTTCCGCTTCCGCACGAAGGTTACCCCAAGAAAGTGACAGCGAGCAGATGCAGCAGGCTACAGCAGTGCAGCATTCAACATATCTCTACCTCGTACATGTTGACAATGTTTGTGATTGTATGAGTGGGTACATGTGCATGCAGCTCCAGGCGGATTCGACAGCCCGAGTGGAACTCTCCTTCTGGATACCCTTACAAAAAGAGGTCATGAGACCTCATTTCATAGCACGCTAGTCACAAACTTTGAAGTTGAATTGTGCGGAAGCGCTGGCTTTTGGTAAGCCAGGTGAGGCACCCGACGAGTCATCGGCCCCTGTATCAGTAGACGACGGAACTCTTGCTCTCCGTTGCGATACGTTCCATCCATTTTCGTTCACCTCCATACCTACCTAACCCGCCTAGACCGGCCAGCTCAGGTACCAACAAACATACAAGACCTACCTCGTATGTAAGGTGAACAAGAAGCTGGCCGGATGTGGCGCGGGACTCATCTGAACCCTATCGCCCCAGTTGTCATCTCACGTGTCCGTCGAGGATATCATGCCAGCTTTAATGATGCCGTTCACAAAAACTTGGTACAGCAATAGCTTTACACGCTCTGGTTAGGCGCGTTATTTTTGGGTTATAGAGTATGCGTACCAGTAAGCTGCGTTCCCTGCCTGGGGTGGAATGTCAATTGGGACAATGTGCATTACACCGCATCATGGACATTTTCCCATTTTCCAAATTTCCCATCTCCTTTTAAGATGCAAGGGGCAGGCCTTTTCTACAATCGTCTCAGCGGTGGCGTCATTGACAGCATGATCTCGAGTTATCGTCCCGCATCTCTCCAACAAGGGGAGCTCGAAGAGGGTTTTGGCTGGAGGGGCGGTGATCCTGTCCCAAGTGAATGGGCGGCTAACAATGGTGGCCCTCTCAGTCACCAAGTCACCCCAGGTCTGGCCCAATAGGGGTCTACGACGAGGCCCCGTTTTGCTTCTCACAGAAAGTCCCCTGAGTATATCGCTTACCACGTGAGCATGTCGAATAGGCTCGAACAACCAATAATTCGTCCTCGTCACGGATGGAGCAAGCGCACAGGCTCCCGCGATCCTCGAACTGTTATTTTTATTTCTCCGGGTTCACATCTGCCAGATGACCATGCGTCGAATAGCTGGCTGCTCAATGTACGAACACATGGCCGTGCCCGGGTCGCTCTGTGCAACGCAGCCAATGTCTCGTGCCCTCCGTCCTCGCATAGCCCCCTTGCGCCTCTGCATCGAATCCTGAAATCTGCATGTGACTTTGTTGGCGCAGTTGGAGAAGAAGGACAGGAAGACTTGAAACACCCAGCCATCGGGGGAAGCTGGCAGTGCATACCTGCCTAGCCGTCGAGAAAACCAGTTGACATGATAACTCCGATTGTGACTCTCCGACGTTTGTTTTGAACAAAGCGAGTAGGTTCAAGCTCTCGGAATCTACGAAATTCAGGGAAAGTGCCTATTTGTGTGCGTAAATAATTTCTGTGTCTTACTTGCTACTCTGACTTCCCTGGACTTATTCTTGTCCACATCAATGGTGCCTGGGAGCTGCGAGATCGCTACGCCTGAGCTATTCAAAGGCATGCCAGGGTCTAGAAAACTTGAGCAGTCAGCTATCCGATAGAATTCGGCTCCCCATAGAGACAAGCACGCAGATCAGGTCATGGCCAATGCTGTGACAGGTAGGACCCAAAACCACGCTACTTCCGCCACTCATCAGTTGGCCTGGTGTGTCATTACGGAAAACCATCATTCACGGGACCGCTCTAACACTCATGATCCGATTCGACATCATGCTCGGCTACTTCCGCCTTTGGTATTTAGTGGTCAAGGGAAGCTAGTGCACGATTTTTAAATCAAAGAGCAGCAGTACCTTGCCTATCGAGATAACGAAGCATTTTCTCGACATCATGTCTTCGAGAGGGTTCTGAATCCAACCTCACCTGCTTGACCATAGCTCATATTTTTCCATTTACAAACAGCCTGGCCATTCATTGGGAGACCTTCTCAACACGATGGGAGAGATATGTAAAGGAGCTACGACGAAGCTCGATCGGGAGTAGTCAAAGCGCGAGACCACCCGAACCTCCTCAGTCAGTATGGTAAGGCTGCATGTCTCAGTGGCTTTCACGTTAATAGATTGACAGGGCTGTGCGTGGCACCTCAGAGATGATATCAGGACCAGTCAGTCTTCCCTTTTCAATGTCAAGCAGTCAGTGATGCGTCAGTCCAATGCTAGAGAGTATAGTAAGTACCAATTGTCACAAATATTGGCAATGCTAATACTATCCCGTAGACGACCAAAGCTGCTTGAGCACCGTTCTCGAGGACACTTGAGTGATGGGAGCGTTGAATCAGATCATAGATCTATTGATGAACTAACTGCAGCCACCCTTCGGCAGAATCGAGCCATCTCGGCGACTGATCCGTTTTGCACGACTCTGGTATCTAAGTATGCTTTTGGAAAACTTAGGCAACATGGGTTATCTGCAAGCCTTTCGTGGAATGTCACGGACCACTTGAGAGATAGCGGTGTGTCATTCGCCTGTGCCAGGGAAGACTACAGTCACATGGCCGTGGTATCTGTTTTTGCTGCAAGGAACAGATTCTCGACGTGTTGCTTGTGGTAATATACGCCTACCACGCACATATGTGCAGGAATATACCTTGCGAACAGGAACATGGCACAGATGTCCTAAAAGCTATACCGGATGCTTTGACACTATGTGCTGTGACTTCCGGGCTATCCGCTGAGCCTGATTTCCTGCCTTCTTCCCTACCAAATACAGATACTGAGCCGTTGCTCCCAGATCTTCTGAATTTAATACGGTCTCCTAGTGGGCTTACGATATAGCATCACGTCGCGAAGCAAAGACACGATATAGCATTCAGACCTCCCGCCAGAAAGCCAGGGAAAAGTGGTTTGAGAGCATGGACGAAGTCACACAAGAGGGAGGTCTATCAGAGTACCCTCGGGTTCTTGACTACCTACTTACATGCCATTGCCGACCGTGACTCCAGTTTTGGAGCCGCCCGGACACTCCGCTTCCCGCTTTCCGGTTCGCGATTCACACCGCCGGTGATGACACCCAACGATAAGCTCTCCGGATATCAACAAAATTGCATGGGCACGGCAAGTAATCAGTCGTATCTGTACCTTCACAGGCCCTTGTTGATGCGAGCGAATTGATTAGCATACCCTGGATTTGCTCCACTGCATTGGAGAGATACGGAACCGGCAAGTTGCCATATGACCGGCATTTACCAGGGCGGTATTAAAGGCGATATTTTATTCCCAGAAGACGTAATGCAATGTATATACCTTCTCAGGTACTGGACTATGCTCCGCGGTGGTTCTATGACGTCTATATGTGATATATTACTACCTACTATTGAGGAATCTCAAGGTGAAGGAGGTCGCGATTACTATTGCATGTGAAGCTCACCGTACTCACGCTACCTGGTGATTTCGTTATTTCTGGCGAGGGGCATGAACACCCAATGAGCTGTCCTGTCAAGGTCATCCCCGGTTGCCCGTCTAGATGGATTGCGACAGAGACGGTGTTGATCGCGTCCAGGAGAGCGTGGCGGACTGCAGCTCGCCAAGGCCCGCACTGTCCCCAATCAGTGTCTCTTCGACCGTCTGATGCTATCCGGCTCAATGCCGTAGAAAATCAGAGCTCTTATGCGCGACGGAGATATGGCTAGACTAATGCCCGCAACGACATCTCATCAAGGGGGCCTTTACTGTACCTTATCACCAGAGATCTCGGATCGGACTCTGGGCTTTTCCGATAGATCTACGTACTTAACATACTAAGAGCGGGCCACGGTTTTCGACTCCATGCCTCCGCATTCCCATTTTGGGGTTCTTTCCAAAATTGAATAGGTCAGGTATTTTAACCTGCGCAAGCCTGATGGGCATAGAAGAGAGAAACAACCCCTACCCCGGGGCGGGGTAGCTTCTATCTGGGCCATAATTGAGGCGACCGACGGAGAGGGGATTCTCGTCATGAATGACGATTGATTCCTCTTGTTCGGAGCATGCAGGAATCCTCGTTATCTGACAGCGGCAACCCTTCATGGAGGCACACGGGGCCTTGCATGCACGCGGATGAAATCCAGTCATAGCTCTGCAAGGAGACAGGCACCTGCTGTGGTGTTTCCAGTTGCTATCAACTTTTTGCCAGCCATATTATTCCTTCGGCTATCGAGCTAACTTGATTATGTGCCTGTCTGTGGCTGCGTTTAGTAAACCCCAACCTCTTTGCCTCAGACAGACTCATTGGAGGCCCTTCACTGCTCAAAATACCTATCCTTTCCCCTAGAAACACGGCTTCACACCCACTTGGCTGGGGGGTCTCTTTCGTGCAGCGTCCAGCGCTGTGCGGCCGCCCATCATGGGCTGCAAGCTGCAAGCTCCGGCGCGGAGAGCTTCGATTCTCGGGCAAGATTTGCTGGACCCCCCTTCTCCGCCTTCCAAAGGGTGACAGCAGCGTCGATCGAAGAAGCAGATGCAGCTGCCAACCCCCCAAAGGGAACACATGCTCTGCCTATGAGATCCGCGGGCACTCACTTTAGAATTTGGAGAGACAGAGATTGTCTTCTGCTCCCATTGCTGAGGTGACTCCGCCGTATGTAGATTTTCCTACATATATACATACATACATACACCCCTAGGAAGCGATGCCACTTTCCCACGGGTTCCGGATCGGGCGACGTGCAGCCCGCTATCTTGTGGCGGCAGCTCGCAGCAAATGGACGCGGCGGAAAACCCGATGGTCGGCCCCTCGAGCGTACAGCATCATCGTTCGATGGGGCCAAGGGTGCCTGACGATGTGATGTGAGCGTGTTTCTGTCGTTCCCGTTCTTGGCGTGCCAGTTCCTGACGAGACCAGCATGGTAAGCCATTCCTTCTCATAATAGATTTCGAGGCAGTGGAAGCTGAAAACAGAAATAGCGGTGGGTCTTTCTGTTCCCTTCAACGCGGCAGATGAAAGCCGTGTAGTGAATCACGAACCCCCGGCTTGTGGGCCTACCGTCCCGGAGCCGACGGCGCCATGTAGATCTGGTCTATTGCTCGAGTAGGTTGCATAGAGCGATCTCGACGTACCTATACCTCAGCGTCAGCGTCAGCGTGGCACGTCTGCCACTCTGGCTGGGCTTCTGGTAAAAAGATGATGATGTCGTTTACACCTCAGCTGCAGCGCGGACTGAGTCGGTACGGGGAGGTGGGTGATGCTTGTCGCACAACAGCTTGCTGACGGCTTGCAGTTGCCCCTGTGACGAGTGACAGCTGCGAGATTTTCTTTTGGACGTCATACTCATCGCGGCAACATGTCTCAATGAATGCCATTCTATTGCCCATGTCAGCCGGCTTGATCCCATTTATATGGGTCGCGGCGTTATCCCTTTGACGATCAGATGCAACAACGAATACGAGAGCCTACAAGTGCGCTGTTCTCTGATTACTTCTCTTCAGTACAGCCCTCTATGAGATAAAAGCGAACGCATATGGCAGACTGCATCAAGGGGGCTGGTCAGGGCTTTTGCATACCGAGAGCCTAGAGTTCTAGACCCAGGCTCGGTCAGCCAGACCTAGGAGGATTCCGCGCGGCTGTTTCACCGATAACAAGTCTCGGAGGCCAGCAGATTTAAAAGCACAACTGGCAAAAGTCGAGCAAGATATTGCAAATCGGTACCGACCTATTCACGTTGCGCACATAGCCATTAGATGCCAGTCAAAGTCTCCAACAAATACAAGTCCCAGTAGTGGTACATTCGTCAATCGGAGAAGACAGAATCCATAGCACCGCAATTGATCCGACCTCACTGCTGGAATCTTTAGAGCTAGATACTAGTCCTTTCCTGAATTACCTCAAAGCATGCGTGTTCATAAAGCGATATCTGATCAACTGGTTGATAGGTTTCGATTGTACTCGTTTGTTAGTACCTAAGTAGGTACCTATATCTAGGTACCGGTAGGTGCTGGTCTCAGGTTGAAGTTAACAGAGTTGAACGCCTAGAAGCGCGCCAGCTAGGGGCTGTGATTAATCTTGGCGATAAACTTGTATTTGTACAATCACTGACTGATCGTTTAGTATCTCAGAAGGAAAAAAGCATACCTCTTCAGAATTGTCGTGCTTGCCACCAGCCTGGATAGCGAGGTGGTTGTAGAGGATCAGCTGCGGCGACCTAGTGGCAGCTGGCAGGCTTTGGGTGACAGAAATTTGAACTCCCCCGGCCCATGATTGGCCTGGCGTCTGATGCACATGTTCCGTGAAGCCTGCCCGAGAAAATAAATCAATTCACTATGATGGATGGAAAAAGCCTCAGAATAGAGTATCTTTCCGCAGGTGCTAACAGACAGACAGCTATCGCTGACTGGAGCGAGGGTGGTGTTGTTGCATTTGGCGCGGACTCCAACATTGCCCTATGGCGTCCCCGTGTAGGTATCCCGGTGCAATGATATATGTCTGATAGCGACTAACAGAACACTTAGAATCCAGCACCCAGGGGCATTACGACGCTTCTTTCAGGCCACGCGGAGGCTGTGAAAGCCGTCAAGTTTCTGCCCAAAGCTGAGGGCGACAGTCACACCTATCTGCTCAGTGGGGCCGATGACCACTGCTTGAAAATCTGGTCGCTATCCCACGATGGAAACTGTTCTTGCGTGCAGACAGTGGAGGGGCACACGGCTCCGATCAATTGCATAGCAACTTTGTATCAACATGGGAGACCAGAACCTGGCCCGAAGTTCTTTGCAACGGGTGCCGCCGATGCTTCTATCAAGGTCTGGAGATTCGAAGGACAGGAAGCTACCGTGTTACAAACGATCAAGCCGAGCCCTAAGTTTTTCCCGCTTACGATAGCTCTCAGCAAGCTGGACCAAAATGGTGAGGCCTTAGTTCTAGCCACCGCAGGCACGAGAGACATTGTGCAGGTTTTCGTTGCCAAGTCTGCCTCCTTCCCCGATTTCCAGTTGCAAGCGACGTTGTCAGGACACGAAGGCTGGATCCGCTCGTTAGACTTCGCATGGGAGAGCAATGACGGGACCGCCGACTTGATCTTGGCCTCTGCAAGTCAAGACAAGTATATTCGGCTATGGCGTTTTCACCAAGGCAAAGAACTGCCCGCCGCTGCCGCTGAGGGTGCAGATCCCTCGCTAGGGGCCTATCTACCTGGAAAGTCGCCATCGAACAAAGCCTATCGGCTTAAAGCAGCGGATCAAGATTTCACGGTCACATTCGAAGCACTCTTGTTAGGTCACGATGACTGGATCTATAGCGCGAAGTGGTATACGGGCTCAGAAAAACTTCAACTGTTGTCAACCTCAGCCGACAACACACTGGCTATCTGGGAAGCGGACCCGTCGTCAGGCATCTGGGTGACGACCGTACGGCTCGGTGAGATTAGCAGGGAAAAAGGAGCTACGACTGCGACGGGAAGCACTGGCGGATTCTGGACAGGATTATGGTCTCCTGACGGTACCTTCGTAACATGTCTTGGACGGACCGGAAGCTGGAGATTGTGGAACTACAACATGGAGCAGGACCAGTGGATGCCAGACATCGGCATCAGCGGCCATACAAGAGCGGTCACGGGAGTGGCATGGTCGAAAAACGGCGAGTACCTACTTTCGACGAGTTCCGATCAGACAACAAGACTACACGCGACGTGGGACAATGATTCCAATGGAGACAAAACTTGGCACGAAATGGCCCGACCGCAGATTCATGGGTACGATCTGAATTGCATTGACTCGCTCGGAGACGCGCAATTCGTTTCCGGTGCCGACGAGAAGCTGATGCGTGTGTTCGACGAGCCGAAAGCCGTAGCACACCTCCTAAACCGCCTCTGCGGAATTGGTGGCGACCACATCGAAGCCATGCCTGACGCAGCGAACATGCCTGTGCTCGGGCTATCCAACAAGGCGATCGAAGCTGTGGACGACGACACGGAAGTGCAGGCCGCAAATCCAGAGACAGACCGGGAGGCTCTGGACCCAGGCTCTACGGTTAGGAAATCCGCATTAGACATCAATCATCCCCCCTTCGAGGACAGCCTTTCACGACACACGCTGTGGCCTGAGACCGAAAAACTCTACGGTCACGGCTACGAGATCTCATGTCTGGCTGTTAGTCATGACGGCAAGCTCATCGCCAGTGCTTGTAAAGCTAGTTCTATCAACCACGCTGTCATCAGGATGTTTGAGACGGAGAAGTGGACCGAAGTAAAACCACCTCTGACAGCGCACTCGCTGACGGCTACGCGCTTGAGATTCTCTCCCGATGACAGATACCTTCTAAGTGTCGGAAGAGATCGGCAATGGGCCGTATTTGAGAGAGACGCCGAAGACAAACTGAGCTACAAGCTCATGAAGTCAAACCCCAAGGGCCATTCGCGGATGATTCTTGACGCTGCGTGGGCACCGACAGAGTCGTTAACATTTGCCACAGCTGGCCGAGATAAGCAGGTCAAGATTTGGCGTAAGGATGCAGAGCCCGACATCTCTTGCGTAGTCACGATTCCCGAGACACATCCAGTGACTGCCATCGACTTCCTAGGTCGGTATACCAAGGATGGAGGCATGCTTCTAGCCATCGGCACTGAGACTGGCAAAATTTCGATACATTCTATCGACACGACCTCGCTCGCAGTGTCGTCTAGCCTTGTATTGAAGCCAGAGTAAGTCTTCCCAAGCCACCTCGTTTGACGTTATGCGGATTTACTGACACGTTGTAGACTTTGTCTTGCGAAGGCGGTTCTTCAGCTCACATGGAGACCTCAGTCAACAGAGAACGAGCTGGCGATAGCGGGCGAAGATGGCTCACTACGAGTGTACTCCTTCAATGAAGAAAACAGATGATTGCCATCCTGTCATCTATTGATTCTGTCCGCTAACGGCCTGTCTAACTCAACCTGGCAGCTCGATGCGGGCCAAGCATGAGTAAGGCCAATGATTCCAAACCATAAATAATCTATCGATTCCAACGCCTAGTCATGCTGTTCCAAATACTATTGTCCTCCCTCCCAACGCCCATATGCCAGGTCCAGGTCCAGGTCCAGGTCAAGATTATATAATTCGCCTGTTATTAAACATGACCTCAGTCGTCACAGCGCACCCCAGCGGTTCTTGCCACCGCGGGCAGGAATAGCTCAATAGCTCGTGATCCACGTGAAACCAGCCTATTAATTCGTATAGACCTTTACAATTCCGGGACAAGGGACTGCACGGTTTCTTTCGCAGCGAGAGCGGTCGTCGTGGCGGCAGACTCGAGGGATAGAGAAAGGGCATCCTTGTTCACGGCGGCCAAGTCGGAGACGCCGCTTTCGCCACCGTTGACGTAAAACCAGGCGCGGTTGATAATGAAGACAATGTGTTGCGGCAGGTAGAGGATGACGGCAATGAGGGTCAGGGCGGTCAGGAGGAAAACGGCAGACCCTACTCAGAAGGTTCATTTAGCGATTGAGTCCCGTCAATTCTTATCTCTTCCCGTGCTCGATCCCCATAGGTAGCATAGGAACTACTTGATGCGTCACGGTGCAGCTGCGCTCGGGGACGATACAACTTACAGAATATGAATTTCTCAGTCGGCGTAAACATATATACGCCGAAAGTGACCTCGATCTGGTACTGCTTGAGGCCGAGCCAGCGTCCAAATCGCTGCAGCAGCGGTAGGTCTTCGGGTTGCTTCCTCTTGTACTCCATCTCGTCTGTTTGCTTTTCTTACTTGTGTATTCGAGATGCGATATCAGAGAAACTTCGGGGCTTCACTGGGTGTACGTCTGTTTTCGTGAGGTATTGCACAGGTGTCAGATGTTCTAAGGGAACAAGGTTGTAGTTGCAGTACAGAGAACGAACGTGGGAGCGGACGTGAGTCGCAAGATGGACAGCGCTTCGAGAGAGTGATCGGTAATGGAAAGAAGTTGATATGTCGCGTTCCTCTCTACCTCTGGCCGTCAAATCGAAAAGGAGGGACCCTTGGCACCGCGGCGCAGTTTAATGAGTGGGACACTGGAGGCCCACCACCATCTGCAGGCCGGCGCAGGTACCACGCACCGATCACCACCAGCCCGCCAGCCTTACATCAGGTTTCCGGTCCAAACAGGGACGCCAGGAAATCGGCGTGATCTTTACGAGGCGACAGCATGCTTAAGCCGACGCAAATAGCATAGCATATCGAAGAAGAGCCCTGGGGTCCAGGCCGATGGTCGTATTGCAATACAGACAATCGATCTATCCCGCGTATTGTCAACTACAAATCCAGCCTTGAAATAACCAATTCACCTCCAACCAAAACTACCTTAGTACCAAGCACCATCTCAACATCGAGATGCCCTCCGACCGGCTCTTCCGCCTCCAGCCATGATCTCCAAGCTCCGTCCCGTCTCCCGAACCCTCGCACCTCTCCTTCAAGCCCGAAGCCCACGTGTCCACCACAGTCCAACAGCCACATCTATCACGGCCGCCCACCCTTGCCACGCCTTCACCACCACCCCTCCCCTCTCCAAGGCCCCGAAGACCATGCCCCCGCGCCCGAAGCCTCCGCCCGAAGAAGACATCGAGGAGTCCTTCCTAAAGGGCAGCGGACCCGGCGGTCAGAAAATCGTGCGTTGTCCCTTGGACCCCTCCAATCCCACATACCTCCTACTAGACTCTCTTTCGACATCCTAGATGTCCCCAAAAGCCCCAGCGCTGATAGATCCCCTGCCCCCCTCCAGAATAAGACCAATTCCGCCGTCCAACTCAAACATATTCCCACCGGAATCGTCGTCAAGTCCCAGGCTACCCGTTCCCGCTCCCAAAACCGCGCCGTCGCCCGTCAGCTCCTGGCTGCCCGTCTCGATGTCATGGCCCGTGGCGACTTAAGCCATGCTGCTCAGTATGGTGAATTCAAGCGGAAAAAGAAGGCTTCCTCCGCCAAGAAGAGCCGCCGTAAGTACCGTAAGCTTGAGGAGGAGAAGGTGGCTGGCGCTGCTGTAGAGGGCGAGGAGGACATAGAAGAAGCCGAAATGTTAGAACAAGAAAAGACGGTAGGAGAATCTCCGGGAGAAGGGCATCACGAGATGGGTAAGACATGATTAGCCCGCCAAGGAGGTAGGTTTCCGACCAAACCGACTTTCACCGATTGTGAAGCCCAATTCGCAAGTGTCGGAAGGGTTTGCGGTGTCTGGGATACGATTTTGCACTGCGAGATAAGGCATGAAGGAATTAGTCGAAATTGACAATCTATCAGCCCAAATAGTCCACTCTACAAGCGTTTGCTGTGCACACTTCACAACGATCTCACTTTTAACGAAGAAACAAAGTAGTATATGATCAACCTTGGCTGGAATTGTCTACTCCCTCCCACGCATAATTGGCCTCCTACAGACAAAGCACACCATATACTCGAATCCTCATCGAGTAACAAAACCCCAGTCTTTCGACCATTCCCAGAACTTTTCGTAGATATGAAACTCGATTAGGATACATTCGCGACAACAGGTTTCCTGTGTCGGTCGTGATCTCTTGGGCGGGTTCGTGGGCTCGTAAATGGGGCCTTTCGCCTCTGCATTCGCAGGCGCTTAGAAGCACTTGCGGTGGACAATCGAAGGACCGCTCTCGTCGTACTCCTGCTTGGAGATCCACATTTGCTGGAAGGTGGACAGAGAAGCCAAAATGGAACCACCGATCCAGACGGAGTACTTTCGCTCGGGAGGAGCAATGATCTTGACCTTCATGGAAGAGGGAGCAAGAGCAGTGATCTCCTTCTGCATACGGTCGGAGAGACCAGGGTACATAGTAGTACCACCAGACTATTCAAGTCAGCAAACCAAATTCAACATAGGATCCGCGGCAAAAGAACTCGAATACTGAGACGTACCATGACAATGTTTCCGTACAGATCCTTTCGGACATCGACATCGCACTTCATAATGGAGTTGAAGGTAGTGACGTGGATACCACCAGACTCGAGACCAAGAACAGAAGGCTGGAAGAGAGCCTCAGGAGCACGGAACCGCTCGTTACCGATGGTGATGACCTGACCATCAGGAAGCTCGTATGACTTCTCCAAGCTGGAGGACTGGGCGGCAGTCTGGATCTCCTGCTCGAAGTCAAGGGCGACGTAGCAGAGCTTCTCCTTGATATCACGGACAATTTCACGCTCGGCAGTGGTGGAGAAGGTGTATCCACGCTCAGCCAGAATCTTCATGAGGTAGTCGGTCAAGTCACGACCAGCCATGTCAACACGAGCAATAGCGTGAGGAAGAGCGAAACCTTCGTAGATGGGAACAACGTGGGTGACACCATCACCGGAGTCGAGAACGATACCAGTGGTACGACCAGAGGCGTACAGGGACAGGACAGCCTGGATAGAGACATAGAAGGCAGGGGCGTTGAAGGTCTCGAAGACGATCTGGGTCATCTTCTCACGGTTCGACTTCGGGTTGATAGGCGCCTCAGTGAGCAGGACAGGGTGCTCCTCGGGGGCGACACGCAACTCGTTGTAGAAAGTGTGGTGCCAAATCTTCTCCATATCATCCCAGTTGGTGACAACACCGTGCTCAATGGGGTATCGCAGAGTCAGGATACCTCGCTTCGACTGTGCCTCATCACCGACATAGGAGTCCTTCTGGCCCATACCGATCATGATACTGCGAGCTGGTCAGAATCCTATTTTGGACAAGGGCAGAGCGTTCTTTGTTTGGAAGTTACTTACCCATGATGACGAGGGCGACCGACAATGGACGCTGAGTGCAGAGGTCAGTGAGCAGCTCGAGACCCGGCGCGATAAGGCATCATGAAGCGGGGTGGAGTAGGGAAAGTCAAGACTTACGGAAAACAGCTCGAGGAGCATCATCACCGGCGAAACCGGCCTTGCACATACCCGAACTGGAGTTGAATCAGCTTCCTTACTTTCATTGTAGTATTCGTGGTGGCATTGGCGAAGAAAGGCATGCGCTTCGAGGATGCGGTGAGACCGGGCTGGCATCTTACCCATTGTCGATAACGAGGGCAGCAACCTCTTCTATAAAAGATATACTAGTCAGCGGTTGCACAGTGATTGAATAGGCTATAGAGCATATAATGGATTATCTCGATGGGGAAGGGGGCCATAATGGGATGGCCAAAGAGAGGAGGGAGACGAGGGGGAGAGAGAACCGCTTACCCTCCATAGTGACGGATTATGTAGAGAAAAGTCAGGGAGTATTAGTGACAATAGAAGCGTGCAGACCCGACGATGCCCTGATCTCGAGAGCAAGGGAGGATTATTGCTGTATGGTGTCGGACGACGATGGGAGAGAGTGGGTGGAGAGAAGTTGTTTTAAGGTGTCAAAGACAACAAGTGATGATTGTCGGGTGGAGGAGTGGAAAAGGGAGGAACGAAGAGGCGGTTGATGCCACAATCGCTCTGAGTGAATGGGCACAAATTGTGGGCCGAACAAAAAAGGGCGGCGGGGCTGGCCAGTAGCAGCTGGAGGTGAGAGCTGGGTGCTTTTGGTGCTGTGATAGTATATTGCTCTTTAGCTCCTTTTGGGGGTCTTTTGGGGGCAGACCAAGTGCAAACAGCAGTCTTTTACAATACATTAGGTAGTACAGCAGCTATCAGCCATTCCACTGTCTCCTCGACCTCGCCCCCTCTGCTGGATACGCACGCACGCACACAAAACACCCTGCCAGGCTGCGAGATACTTGTCCATTTTTCTCCTTCCACACCAGGCAGTCGAATTGTATACCGTCTCTATGGCCTCGCTGATGATAAGTGTCTCGCTCAAACATAAGAGTATTCGTAATGCCCGTCTTGGCGAGGTTGAATAACAGCTGCCTGCCGACCTCTTGTAGGGGCGAGCGATGCGCTTGAGCGCAACACCCGGATCTGCCATTAATGCCAAGAGCCGCCTTTCGCAACTGAATCATTCAATCTCCCCTATACCGCCGTAAACGGGCGTTCTTCGAGGGCTGGCAACCTAATACCGACTGCCACCTGCAAAAATCCGAGCCTCCTCCACCATCTGCTGTGGCTTTGCCAAGGACCATTACGTGTAGAGATGCGTTCCCTTACAAGCTTCCCGTGCCCTCTCAGGACCCGACCAGCCCAGACATCACCTATCCCAAGCTTACACAGAGCTGGACATGTCAGACTCGTGGGGCGCCCGCGTTGCCTATGCAGGGGCGAAGCAACCGTGCCGTGCCTCTTGCAATAACATACGTAGTACTTCACTTTGCCTTCCCGCACCGCATGCATTTCGATTTCCTGGAAGCCTGGTTGCCGCAGGTGTCCCATATTGCCACGCCCAAGATGATGCCGATACATATTGCCTATACAATCTTGTTTCGCATCGGCTGGTAGCTAACCTTATCACCAGGTCGTAATGTCACGACATTGTTTCAACAGCAAGCCGGCAATGCCGTAATCATGCAGTCGAACAGACACACAAACTTCTCAAGTGCTGTCACTGCGCTTCCAAATCCTTCAATCCTCTAGATGTAACCAGACACCAACACTGGGAATCTCGTGAGTCTCTCTCGGCCACTCAATCGCATCCTTTTCACCTTCTACGGCTCAAGAGCGGTCAAGAAGAACCAAAGGCGGGGTGATTGAGGGGCAAGTAAAAATATGGTGGGGCAGTTCTTCACCGTCAGGAGCTATGGACAGCAAGACATCTGTGATCCTAGCATTGCCGGCAATAAGCAAGATGACTCGGCGTTGGAATTGTGGCTTATCTACAGCGCTACATCCCAGCACCAGTAGTAAGTAGTACAGCAGTAGATAGTGTTTCGGTTCAATTCTAAGAACGCAAAGAGGCATGCTCGTAGGATCGAAGCAGTACGTCCCTATTGCTAGGTTGATTTTACCACTGAAAGTAAGAAATGCCTACGTCTCCAAGTCTTTCATATCGAGGGCATTTCGAGGACATGACGATCTTGATGCACCTCTTAAGGGTATACATGACACATATATTTGATCCCTAGGGTGTTAAGAGTGCCGAGAGGGAACGTTGTGATCAGATAATTAAAATGAGCATTTCCGTGATCTCGAGTAAACAAATCGACATTAAAGAATATGAGGTAAAGATGTAATTACATCTGAGGTATGCTTGCACTTTGTAGGATACTCGCTGTGTGGCCCCACTTTCAATCATCAGCCCTGTGAAGCTTCGCGAATCTTGGAGATCTTCTTGGAGAGCGCTAGAATTTGTATGCAGATGGTGACTGTCATCCCAAGTTTAGACAAATTCAGCAATCCCTGCAGCGAAAACTAGAAAAAAGTATTGGTGTCTTAGACTTGGTTCCTAGACTACCACAGATCCGGGATCATCTGAAATCTTTGAATTCTTTCCTGGAATACATACACTTTTCGCATCTGCACTCTACACTTGCGAATCTGCCCCTGCCTTGTCGCAAACGACTCCAGATTATATCGAAAACCAGACCAGATACCACCATAATCAAGAGACCTCTGCCGTCGCAATCCAATCAAGTACGATCGCATCGCTGGGGGAATCAACTTGACGACCACCATGGCCGACAAGAACCTCAACGAGCTCCTGAAATGGAGCATCGAAAACTCCACGTCCGCCGACGGCACCGCGCCCGCGCGCCCGCCCACGAGCCTCAACCAAGAGGCCCTCGCGCAGATCATGGGCGCGCCCTCGGACGCCGAGCTCATGAAGGCCGCCATGGCCGCCATCACCTCGACGGACCCCGAGATCACCCTCGAGACCAAGCTCACGGCCTTCGACAACCTCGAGCAGCTCATCGAGTCCCTCGACAACGCGAACCTGCTCTCGACCCTCGGCCTCTGGACCCCGCTCCTGCAGTGCCTCGGCCACGAGGCCGACCAGCTGCGCCTCATGGCCGCCTGGTGCGTCGGCACCGCCGTCCAGAACAACGCCCCCTGCCAGGAGCGCCTGGTCGCCCTCGGCGGCGTCGAGGCCCTCGTCGGCATGGCCCTGGGCCGCCGACTGCCGATGGAGAAGCGCGCCGGCGACGGCGACGTCATAACGGACGAGGGCGTGCCGCCGGGTAACGACGCCGAGACCAAGGAGGTGCGCCGGAAGGCTGTCTATGCACTCAGCTCCGCCGTGCGTAATTACCAGCCGGCCATGGACGTGTGCACGACTGAGTTGACACGCCAAAGTGGAGAGACAGTAGACAAGGTAGATGCGACGAATATGGATGCTGTTGATGGCGTAATTAATGGGTTGAAGAAAAAGGTCATGGATGCATGAAAGGACGCTCTAGATAGACATGAGACGGTTACGAAAAGAGGTACTCGCATACTCGGCGTTAGTGGGCATTTGGTATCTAATAGCTTACAAGACAGTGAACTTAAGTTCAGGCGTCCTGATCTATCAAGGCTGAAGAGAATGGGGATCAAGAGGTTTGAATTTCAAAATGTTGTGAATTGTATTGTACAGTTCTTGTATTACACTCTACATCTTTGCATTGTACATCATACGCATTTTGTGGGAGAAACGCCGTGGAGTGTATGCGTACAGGTTGGCCTCTTCCATCTTTTAAACTTAATCAACCAACTTGCCATAAAAGGGGATACCCAGCGCCTGACACAGAATTCTCGCGTGCCGGTCGGACTTTGCAGTAGTCTCGAGGACTATGCGGCATCCGGGTATCATCTTAGAGGGGTAAAGCTAGGATAATGTCAGCAATAACTTATGAAAGCGCGGATACACAAGGAGCATACCGAGTAGTTAGCCTCCACCTCGGGGAAATACAGCATGTGCGAGGCCTCAAGACCCCAGCCAATGTTGCCAGTGCTGTCACCAGTAGATCCTAACACCACTGTCAGATTAATGTTTCTCAATGGGGTCATAGGAGCATACCTCGGACGCCTGGCCACTCCTTAATCTTGGGAAACACAAGATTGACCATTTTATCCATAAACTCATATGCCTGGTTTCCACGAAGAGTACACTTCACTCCAGTTCTGTCACCCCTCACGACACCCCACAGAGCAACACTCTGCTTATTGTAGGTGATGGTTGGTCGCACGCCCGTGATACTCTGCAGAACAGCACGACCCACGATGATATGATCCTGATTCTTCTTTGCCTTGGGCATATACGAAGCAATGTGAACAGCTCGAATCTCCGGGACGTTGCGCCAGTCGATGTTTCTCTCCAGCGGGAACAAAACATCATGGCCGCGAGGCCCACGCTTCGGACGGTTCTTCATGTAGGGTGACGACTCGTCCCACTCTCGTAATCGTATCCGTTCCGGTCTGTCAGGGGTGCCAGGGGGGGTATGTAGGTACATCATCGTCATGATGTCGGAAGCAATGGTTGAGTGGAAGGTCTGCTTTAATCGAGGAAGATTGAAGGGGCCGGGAGCAAAGTTTCGGGCGACAGGATCGGAAGATGGCGGCGCCTGTACTGGATGCAGAGGACCTCGATCATACTTGGGAGGATGGTACCGATATCTGAGGCCCTTGATCAGCTGCGTTCTATACTTAACGTAATCCGTCTGGGGGCCAATTACCTTTCATGCGGGAGTTCAAACTTTCTCCGGCTTGCTCGCTTGCGTGGATCGACCATCTTCTCAACGGCATCTCTAGTAACAATAGGGGTAGTGAGACCCGAATCCGTTTCAACATCAGGTACAGGCGAAGCTGCCGCGGCATCGGTCGAGCCGCATCGGTGAAGGGTGGCTGGGTATGACCTGAGATGAGTTACTGTGCTCAGAAGCTGTCGGCCAGCACGAGGTACCTCGCGAAGAGCAGCCATCGCGTATATCGGACGGATTGTGACGATAGCTTCACGTGGGCACAATCACGTTCAACAGGCTTCAAGGGAACTTTTTCCCGTTTAGAGGCCCACTCAGCATTGAGGTACCTGGTCCGCAAGCTGCTTACCTAACTTGGACCTACAGCATGGAAGTCGTAGAAATAAAAGTCCGAGTCAACCAATCGATAAGGAAGTACCTACTGTTGGTACCTTAGGTCCCATGCGGATGGGCCACCTCCATCCCCGACCAAAATTTCCAGGTCGTGGACTTCTTTGGTCGATCCGACAGTTTGGCTCGTGCGCATCGGAGTTGTTGGTGATTGGCGCCGTGAAAATGATCAGGCCTGTCCAGACCTGTCCTCTCGTGGCAATCACTGGAAAAAGGGACCCTGACATTTTGAGCTGGTCGCCCCACATTCAACCCTCCTTCTCCTCTTGCTGTTCCAACTGTCGCTCGCTTGAGGCTGCTACATTCTCATCGGCTGGCTTTCCTCAAGTCGTGATGGAGGGGCAGATCGCCTCAAAGGGGTCGCCCCTTGCGTACCTGGGGTTGCTATTGTTCCGTCACCGCTACGCTTGGAATGGTGCTTGAAAACGCGCCCGCAGTACCCGTGATGCCGTGTCCTTAGGCGTCGATCTTCTGACAGTGTTATTATTCCCATTTAAACGTTTGGCTGAATTGTCATTACGTATGCCGACTGGTCGTGACAAGCTGACCGTGAGGCTGTCAGCCAGCAACCCCGAGTGCCCGACTGCCCGAGGCCACAATGCTCCGGCTGTTGGTCAAGAATCAATAGCACGGGATCGCTAAGGATATGTTTGGCGGCTCTGCCTAATTTAGCACATCTGTTGGTCCCCGGAAAAGGGATCTGACTGACCACTGCCAGCTTCTTGTAATTGATCATTCGATCAACAATTGACTGATTCAGCATGACACCTGACAGTTTTACACTCATCGCTGGGCCTGCTGGCGCGGCTGTTGTTGGAGGATGGCAAGCACTCGAGAGATCCCTCTGCTGTGCTCCCTGCGTGCATGGTTATGAAGAAATGATGTCCGTTCTACGGATTGGGAACACATCCATACAACTGGCTTGGCATGTCAGTGGTGTGCTGAAAGGACCGATCGATCACATATGCGCCATTGGTTGTTGATAGTTGATGGGAAACTTTAGATGTACCTTGTATGCGTTAACTTTAATGACCTGTAGCCTGCAACAGGACGCATTTTGCAGCTACTTACCTACTTTAGAGCATGTTTGCGGCGGCTGTGTTGCATTAAATTCATCCGAGATAGTTTTTGAAGTTACAATAATTTCCATTTTCTACCTCTTTCCCATTTGCCTGACGGGTTCCCTTCCTCCATCCTACCAGCCTGCATCCTGCCCACCTCAGACCTTACCTCCTACACAGGGACCCTTATCCTCCGTCCAAGTACCTACTGTACTGACCTGGGTACCACCGAAAGTGTCCGATCGACTGAACAACTGAATTTGATTCCCATACTTGCTGTTGCAGCTCCTCGTCTATATTCGACACATTCCCACCAACACAATATCTACCGTATCGATAATCGCATCCATTCGACACACCTCCCTCTCGTCGATCGCCGCAACCCCTTCTCGGCCCAGTTCGTTCGTGGACCCTTGACGAAACGATCCCACCGCGCAGCTTCTTGGCTGCTGCAAGCTTCCGTGCTTTGCAAAGCGCCGCCTTCACCAACCACCACATCCTGCCCTTCTTGACAGTCTCGTCTGGTCCGCAGACCATGTTCGGCATCATCCAACATCTGCAGCCTTAGCATTGGGTTGCTGAGCCAGTTTCCTCGCCCCCTTCACCACATCACCATCGAACTCGGCGTCTGACCATTCGTTCGCTGTCTTGATGCGAAGCCAACTCATTCTACTCACTTAATACAATCATATATTCGCTGCCCATTCTGGATTCTGGAGAACCGGACATGAGGACCAGTTGAATATCGGAGGATCTACAATTCTCGACAAAAGTCTGGCTAGGTATTTGCGGGACAAGCTGCCCCTCCAAGGAACGCTGCCAGCGCTATCCTGCGAAAATCCTACCCCACCATGAAGTCCTCCGGCTTGCCTAAGAAGTTCTTGAGTCGGCGCGAAAAGAATGGTCATCGCCGTGGTCGGTCCTCGGAACCTGGCCATAAGGTGCGTTAATCTACGATGCCTTGAATCGAGGAAATTTACTGACCAGCTTGTGTTCTGTCAGCATCGTCCTTTATCCGCCGAGGCCTTCTTCTCCATGTTCAAAAACGACTCCGGAAAACAAGCTACGATCGAAGAAAGCCAAGAGGAGAAAGAGGCGAGAGAGACTGCCAAGGTTCGATAGCAAGGTCGCTTTGGCATAATATACAGCTGCTGACAATATTAGATCGCCGAAGTACGACGCAAAACTGCTGACCTCGAACTCCCCGCCCTGAATGACGACCACATTAAGTATGCGCTGAACCTGAAATATAGCGCGGGGGATGTTGATAAGGCGATTGAAATGTTACAGCTCCAGCATACTTCCTTGTCTGGGAAGATCCTCAAATACGACCCATCTGTTGCTATGCTTGGAGCCGAAAACCGCGGCAACGTGACTTGCTACCTTGACGCCTTACTGTTTGCCATGTTCGCTAAGCTAGAGTCTTTCGAATGTATGCTTACCAGTGAGCCTCGCGATGAGTCGAGCAAGCAACTGGCGGCCTTGCTACGGCTCTGGGTTAACATGCTAAGAAGTGGTAAACTCATTGAGACGGATATGGTGAGAAGCATCAAAATTGGAATCCCTGTGTACTGAGACTAATATCAGCCAGACTCAACATATCCAGGACGCATTGGCTGCTTGTGGCTGGACAGACTCGCAATTGTTAGAGCAACAAGACACATCTGAGGCATTTGCCTTCATCACCGAGACTCTACAATTGCCTTTGCTCACACTTCAGGTTGACCTATTTCACCATGGTAAAAACGACGATGCCGACCACAAAGTCGTGTACGAAAGACTCCTAAACCTTGCCGTACCAGCCGATTCCGAGGGAAAGGGAATCAAGTTGGAGGACTGCCTCGAGGAATACTTCAACTCCCAAGTGGATGTCTTGAGAGATAGTCTAGACGAGAAGAAGACTGGTGACCGTTCTGATTTAGCCCCGACCCCAACGCCGAGAACACCAGTGCCTCCCCCAACACCAAACACCCCCAAGAGTACTATTCGCATTGTCACTGAAGAAGATGAGAGTGAAGCATGTGCTTCTCCCGATGCTGTTGAGACTCAGCCGCACCCCCTGGAAAGACGCTGGACCGAGAACCCAGGCTCCGATACGCACAGATACCCCGAATCACCGGACACACTTGCCTCTGGATCCCAGGTACCAGCAGTAGCACGGCCGCACCGAAGTCGGACTGAGAGCATCATCCAAAGAGTAGTTTTGGACGAGAAGCAGAAATCGTCGGATGTCGATACCGCTAGTTTGTTCCAGAGAGCCAAACGGACTGCCTCGGTAGTCAAAGCCGTGACGATTCCGGCGTGGCAATTTTTCAAGCTCATTCGTATGTTGAATCCCCTATTACCAGCTTCACGTATCTGACAACCCTTCCAGCTTGGCATTCGTCCGCCAATATGGAGCCCGAAAATGATTTGGAGGTGGCTCGACACTTCAACCAACGACCAGTTGTTGGCATCTGTTTAAAACGCTACATGATGGACGAACAAGGCCACGCAAAACGTCAAAATACTTATATTGACATTCCCGATAGCCTGAGGCTGCCTCACTTCATTGCTGAGGAGAGGCATGTGGAAGAGTATGGGCTTTCAGCCGAATACAAGCTCGTGTTGCAGTCTGTGGTATGCCACCGCGGTGATTCGGTGCATTCGGGACATTACATCTCGTTCTGCCGCGTTGCACCGAAGCTTCTCACTGATAACCGGCGGCACGACAACGACCCGCCTCCAGATTACGAAGAGGCGCAATGGGTTAAATTCGATGACCTTGCGACTGAGGACAGGGTGGCCCCAGTCGACGACATCAGGCAGTCTCTGAAGGAGGAGATGCCATATCTACTGTTCTACCAAATTGTCCCCATTGTCGACGTAGCAGCTAGCACGACCGACATATCAGATGCGGAGCCGCCAGCTTACGAACCAGCCGCGCTCAAGATCACCGCTTCTGAAGCGTCTGGCGATAGTCTGGATGCACTTGCTGTTTCCAGGAAAGCTAGTAGCTACTTTGATAATGTGAGCGTGCAACAATCGGCAAATGCCAGCATGCGATTCTCCTCTGAACTGGAGCGCCCTCCTCGGCATAGTTTTGCCGATGAAGACGGCTTCCTGAGCGTTTCCAGGCGGGGGAGCGTTATCTACAGCGAGGCTGCGAGCCCAATCGCGACTGCTTCTGATGGACACTCGCCTGCGGTCACTCCTGGAGAAGAGAGCACAGCCCAGAGACTGAGCCGCGCTGCGGCTAAATTTAGGGGAAATACCAAGAGCAGACCACAAAGTCAGGCTGGAGAGGGCCGAATCAGTCTCACGATGTCGAGGCTTGGTCTCGTGAAAACTAGCAGGGAACCACTTCGGGACAGTACTTTCATCGACCCATCTGAGGATAATGATGAAGCTGCAGATGCCCATGCAGAGAATGGGGGTCCCAAGAAGGAAATACCCAAGGCATCTGCAAAGAAAAGGGGCAAGTCAAAGTCAAGAATTGACAAAGGCAAAGCTAAAGAAGGCAAGTCGAAGGATGAGGTACCTGATAGAGAGTGCATTGTTCAGTAGGACTGTCACGGGATTTTCAGGTGCATTGATTACATGAGGCGAAAGATACCCCGCGGCGCTTGGCGGTACAGGAGACTCTCTTAGAGCAACATAAGAAACGGGTGCTTTTCGGTCTGCGTAAGTCAGAAATATGTTTTGACCTGCAAGCCGCACTCATTGCATAGCATGGAGCTGGGAGACACGAAATACAGGTCAATATTGGAACAGCGGTAATGTTAAATACATGATCAAAACCAAAGCACGTCGCTTGTAGGCATGCATGGTGACTCAATTTCAGTGCTGAATGCGAAACACCTGCCATGTCCAATTATTCCGTTCCATTTTAGTTACTAGTTACGCCTTGCGTGACAGGCACATTGATCCAGCTAGGTAGGTAGGTATTGAACGACATTGTGACGCAACGTTCCGCCACCTAACTCACGCGGCAGGCTTGAAGAAGGTCCATGACGACGATTGACGACGATTGGCGCCGAGCAAATCACGCTTGCTACCATGTGTAGCTTTGCTAGCTTGGTTCTGCACGGTAGGCTCAAGGCAGGGCAGCGCATTTGGTAGCAGGTATGCGCTCATGACATCTGCAAATTTACCAACGTAACAAGAAGGTGGACGTCCACGCTTCTCCCATATTCCCTATTAAAGGCACCTCCTACCTGACACAATCTCGAGAGTTTATCATTAATAATCATTTCCTCTAAACCAAAGAACCATTATAAGGTATGACAGATAACGGGGCTCAGTCTAGGCCTCCGACCTATGATGAAGCAACTGGCGCGAGCAGTGGTGGCAGTACGGCACCAGCGGGTGCTTATCGCGAGCGCAATGGCATTCCTCCCGCAGCCAGACGTAGCAGTATGTTTGAATCCAATCTCCCCAGTAATTTCGTCCTCCGCTATTTTTGATGAATTACGCGGGGCGGGCTGAGGCTGATGCGCGCTTTCGGCGACAAACAGTGGAAGACGAATACCGGCCCTTGCCTCCCGGCTGGGTGCGCCGCTTCGACGCTGAGCAGGCGCACCACTTCTACGTAGACACGCGCGCGGAACCCCCGCGCTCCATCTGGCAACACCCGCTAGACGACGACACGTACCTGGACACGCTGCCCCGGCCGGAGCGGGACCGTCGCCGGCAGGAGATGCGGGCGTGGAGCTGGGACGACGCGGAGGCGGAGAGCACGGACGAGGAAGACGGCGGTGCCGGTGCCGGCAGGACGCACCATGGTCTCGGGCACGCGAAGAAGGCCAGCGGGGAGAATGCCGGGGACCGGAGGAAGCATGAGGACCCGCCGCGCACGCTGGGACGCCGCATGAAGGACAAGCTGACGGGTACGACGCACGAGCAGCGCGAGAAGAAGCGGAAGGAGCGAGAGAAGCGCGAGCAGGATCTCTATCGGCAGTACCAGACCTATCGACGGGGCCTCGAGGCCGCGGCGCGGACGGGGCGGCCGCAGCTGCTGGGTGAGGATGACGACGGGAAGGACGTGTATCTGCTGCCGCCTGGAAAGAGCTACTCCGGTGTGCGGGACGTCAAGCGGTTGAGCCCGAGTATCGTGGAGATCATATATGATCTCTCGAATGGAGGTGGCCCGCCCTTCGAGAGACGCCAGGGAAACAGGGGTGTGCGGTTCGTCATGTCGGACGATGGCATGGGATTTGGGAGCAGTATGATGGGAGGGGGTATGATTGGAAGGGGGGTGGGAAACCGTGGTTTGGGAGGAGGATACCCGGGGCAACAATATGGACGGGTATACGGACGGCCGTACGCGCCGTATGGCAGGTCGAGGGGGTATGGATATGGAGGTGGACTGGGATATCCAATGGCTTTGCCTCTGTTTGGAGGTCTGGCTCTAGGTGGACTGATGTTCTGATGGTGGTTAGCTGGGATGAGGCTTTTGGTAGTTGAGGAGCAATAGGCCGTAGATTCATATCTACCGGCGTCCTATGAATGAGGCGTCTGGACCTGCTGACAAGATGTCGAGCTGGTATCTTCACCTTGACATTCACTTTGCTGGTACTCGTAGTGGTTCAAGTTGTGAATACTCAGTCAGGTGTCTATTGTATTTCCGCCTTGGCTCTCCGCAGACTGCCATAGTCCGGTATCATGTGCAGCTTTGTACAGCAACTGAATGACGTGGCTATCCGTATCACATCTTCGCTTCTAGCACAACAAGATTTTGCGGCAGAGTTGGTTATTGACGTATAGCTCAGCCGAACTATAGATCATAGGACTGCCATATGATCATCCACAAAGGACGGAGTTGCTTACTGATGAGCTCCCTCTTAAACAGGGTGGCAAGACTCTCTTATACTATGATGGTAAGTATGAGGCGGCTTATTGATGCGCAACTTTGTGAAATCGTGAAGACTATTCTCTAACGATTTCTGCTGCCTCAAATCTGGCCATTATTTCCATTAGCGAAAATTACAAATGCTCGACCAAGCCGTACATACGTGCAGGATGCCAGTCGTTCGCCGCGGGATTTCCGACTTCGAAGTTCACTATATAATCATCCACGGCCGCCATCTTACGTGAAGTGCCTCAATTCTAAATTCTGGAATTTTATTATATACAGCTATCTATGTACCATACATAACTCAATTGAGGCATACAAGTAGTCAAGACTCCATATGACCTGGAAACACATCTGATCAAGCACAACGAGCAACGACCCTTTCCCTCGCCTGGACTTGCGACTGACGCTTATCATACTCAGATAATGTATCTAAGTATACCTGCCATTGAAAGACCGGCCTCATTACATGCTCCCGTGATTCTCGGTCTTAGCCGTGAGAACGGGCTCCCGCAGTTGGCGGAGGTCCGGCCCGCCGATCTTCGCGGGGGCTGATATCTTACCCAGTTTACCGATTATCAGGCACGCCGATCAATATAAACGATGCTTCAATATGGCCTCCCTGGTAGCCTCCATAAAGTGAAAAGGCTGAATATGGCTTTTGAGGACTGGGGCCTGAGGCTTTCTTCGGATTTGAAACCAAAACCCAGGCACTTAGATCTCCTCTCGTCCCATCAAGCCCGATCTCGCAGTATTAGAAGATTTGATCCGGTCCAACGAGGAGTTCACCATCAGTTGTAGTTCAGAGGCAATACTCATGTTCTCCATTTCATGCTGTGTGAATGGCCTAGTGCTATTACCAGCCACTCAACAACGCCGCAAGCCATGCCCCCGGGCCATACTCCAGGAGTCCGAGCAATTGTCAAACATTTGTTCCAACTGACTATGCTCAGTATGTAAGAAAATCTTGCTCGACAAGCTCGTGCTATGACGAGAATCGTAGGCGACATCCTAGAAGGCGAACGCTCTGTTTCTCAAGTTATAGAAGTAGAGAAGAGAGAATTATTCCGACATGCTACAGTTTCTCGAGGGCTCTGCGTAATTCGCTTCACGATGGACTCTCTTACATCGCCAATACTCTCGCTTTATTTATGATGCCATGGGCCTCTCTTGATCTGCCCAGTATTCATCCCCTTGAACGCGCAATTGGAAACGTCGTCGATGTTATGCCATGCTCGTTTTGGGCATTAGTGAGAGGGCAGAACGGTACATACTTGAATCTGCTTGAGTGCGAGACTACAGGATGTCGTCGCACGAAGAATCATAACTTTAAATTTGGGAGATACATTGATGTCTTGCAACTGGTGTGTTTAATATGTCGAATATCATTTATTTTGCTTGTCCGAAGCTTTCGGACGGGACACACCGCATTGGCCGATGAATGAATGTGCATTACCATGATAAGTGGTTTCATGGGTCAAACATCTAGTGTCCAATGTTTGCATGCTAGCGTTCGCGCTGCAGCGTTCTGCTACACATTTGGCAGCAAATCAAGCATTGTGTTCAACGTTGAATGCTGCGACCGGAGACCTCCGCTTTCGAGGTTATTGCTGACGGTTCCAGAATCAAGCATCCATCTCCACAAAAGCAGCACCCAGAATATATTTTTTGATAACAAGGATTTTAATCAATCCGAATTGGTGTAGTGGCTAACATTTGACGCTCTCATGATCACTCATCGAGTGACCCGTCAAGCCCGGGGTTCGATTCCCCGATTCGGAGTTTCTTTTGGACATTCTGCTTGCCTGCCAATCTTTTTTCCTTATTTCCTTTTCATGTCGCTGGGAATATCTTATTTTTTTTCTTCATTTTTGGTTCTTATTCAGGCGAACGGTTGTCCTAAATCCAACCCTATTGAGTTTGTGTAGTAGAAATCAGAATTCAGTCAAGTCACTTTTATATGAGGTAACAATGTGAGATTAACAGAGCATATCGGTTCCCTTGAACAGGCCCTGCCTTTTTCCGTTGCCCGCAAATAGGCACGACCTGATCTAGGTAATTGTTCATGAATCCAATAACATTAGAGAAGCTCCAACCATCCTAAAGTTTTCACCAGATGGCGTGGTGATCTGAGTGTACTTCTACCAAATGTGAGCTTCGCCTACAAGCTACAGCTGATAGGAATGCTTGGTGGTTCCCAGGCAGGTAGAGCAAATGGTAGATACTTGTCTTGTTCGCAGCTACCTACAACTAGGTACCTCTTTAGGTTGCAGCATGAGTGACCGCCCCACAAGCGCATGGTTGGCATTGGCATAGTACCCGTTTTTGGGATCAGCTCGATAAATGCATACGCCCTCCCTACAGATAGACAGGGTCTGCAGTAAAGCGGAAGTCCATGCCAAACGTTCGCTTAGCCCTGGCCCGAAAACCCACAGGAAAAATAATCTGGTGGGCGGCCTTCAATTCTCAGCAATTTCAACATCACACCCAAATTTCAGAGACCATCAACCACCAAGTCGAGGTACGTCTACGCCGCGAGCTGCTACACTACCGGGTCGCGAATTTCAATTGAATTGCGTCTCTTGTTTCCTGCAACTAACCACGCGACTTTCTCCAGACTCGACCGACTTCCACGATGGCCTCCCGACCGACCGTCAGCATCATCGGCAAAGATGGTTCTCCTTCGGGAGCTACCCACACCATGCCTACCGTTTTCTCTTCGCCGATCCGACCCGACATTGTTCAGCAAGTCCACACTGGAATGGCCAAGAACAAGCGACAGCCCTATGCCGTGAGCGAGAAGGCTGGTCACCAGACCTCTGCCGAGTCCTGGGGAACTGGTCAGTCAGCCACAGTTTTTCTGCGCCCATCAATCTTTCGAGCTGGAAATCGGGACGTCATGTCATAATCGGCCTGACGCGAGCCTCCGTTGAGGAATGCAAACAAGCTAATCGTAGGGTTTAGGTCGCGCTGTCGCTCGTATCCCCCGTGTCTCTGGTGGTGGTACCCACCGTGCTGGTCAGGCTGCCTTCGGTAACATGTGCCGTTCTGGTCGCATGTTCGCCCCTACCAAGATCTGGCGAAAGTGGCACATCAAGATTAGCCAGGGTCAGCGGTAAGTAATGGAGATGAGTGACTTTCAAGCCGCACGTTAACTGATTCTGGCAGACGATTCGCTACTGCCTCGGCTCTTGCTGCCTCCGCGGTCCCCCCTCTATTGCTCGCCCGTGGCCACCAGATCTCCGCCGTTCCCGAAGTCCCCTTGGTCGTCGACTCCGCCGTTTTCGAGGGTGCTGCCGCCGCCAAGACCGCTGCTGCGCTCGCTATCCTGACCGCCGCTGGCGCTGGTGCTGATATTACCAAGGCCAAGCAATCCAAGAAGCTGCGAGCCGGTAAGGGTAAGCTGCGAGGTCGCCGCCACCGACAGCGCCGTGGTCCCCTTGTCATCTACGACCCCGAGGTCGATGGCAAGGAGCTCGTTAAGGGATGCCGCAACCTGCCCGGAGTTGAGACTTGCTCTGTCTTTGCCCTCAACCTCCTCCAGCTCGCTCCTGGTGGCCACCTTGGTCGCTTCATCGTCTGGACCTCGGCTGCTTTCAAGGCGCTTGACAGCATCTACGGCACCACCACGAAGCCCTCTGAACTGAAGAAGGACTTCTTGTTGCCTTCCAACCTTGTTTCGCAGGCCGACCTGAGCCGTTTGATTAACAGCTCTGAAATCCAGAGCGTTCTCCGTGCCCCCAAGGGCGGCCCGATGACTAAGCGCGCGGGTGTTCAGAAGAACCCTCTGCGCAACAAGCAAGTCATGCTGCGCTTCAACCCTTACCACTCGACTTTTGTCAAGCAGAAGCTTGGCTCGCAAAAGGAGACCGGCAAGCCCCAGGCTACCCCTGCGAGCTTCAAGAGCGTTCTGAAGGAGGACTAGATCAGCTTGGTGAGCAGCATGATCTAAGGGAGATGGGAGTATTATGAATGGCGTCATGGTTGATAGGGTCTAATGAATCAATCAGTGGACATGTTTTCCCCAATAAAACCTCCCGTGCCTTGTAAGCCTTGTGTCTGTGTGTGTAACTCGCTCGTCTCTGTGATTAGCATCGGTTTGGAGCACTTCACCCACAAAACTGTAAACGCAGACCATGGCCAATATCGAGGAAATATGCTAAGGGATCTGTTAAAACATGCATTGAGTAACGAAATGTTGCCGGACATTACGAAGGGTAAATATTCCGTAAGGTCGTCCCCATGAACAACCATGGGCTTGCAGAACCATGCCGAGCTCTTGTAGCCCCACCATACTGCTGAAAAGACCCCTCCAGCTGATTTCGCGTCAACAGATTGGAGATTGGAGCCCACGTCCACACCAACGCGCTTAACCTGCCGCGTGAGCCCCAGAAATAGTCGCCAGCTTGCATCGATTGAGCAGCATTGTAACATTTATCGTTTATCATTTGAAGCGTCTCGGATTTGCGATCACTGACATGTCTGATGAGTTGGATGACCGGCATTCGGCTGGATCACCGCTAGAAATCCGCCAATCTATAGAGGATGTGACTCAAGGTAGATGATTCGCTTTGCAAAAGAAACATGTCACTACCCAAGGCAAGCCTGACTAATTTCACATAGCGTCGAAATTGACTGCCAAAAAACGAGGAGCCAGCATCAAACGCACGATCGAAACCCTGAACTCTCTGTCTTATGATCAAGGCCTCTTGCCCGATGATTTGAACGAGCTCATTGACCTGGTCACTACTCCGAGCTTTCTTGACCAAGCCAGTCTTGCAAGTATTGTGAGAAACCTCTATCCAGCTACGGCTGTGGGTGGCGATGCAGTCCTTAAGGTCATTGGCTGTCTTGGGCACGGCAAGTTGAAGCCGTCCCTTACCATCCAGGGCGCGCTTCTAAAGTGGCTTGTGATGATACATCATGTCATGGATAATCAATCAGTGCTGTCGCAAACATATTCTGTGCTTTTCAACTTGCTTGATACCGCCGCGATCAGGTCAGTTCCATACCAATAAGGAAGTCTCGACACTTTTGACCAATAGTCGCAGGGCTCAGCTATGCCATTTGCTTGCGCTCATAACGCGTCGACGCCACGTTCGACCTCATAGAATTCAAGCACTGTATGTTTGCTTCCCCGTTTGTTTACTGATCAGGAACTAATCAGCCTCTAGGCTATCATTGTCAAGGCAGACAGGCAACGATCCGCCACTTGTTGGTCTACTTCGAGTCTTCAAAGACTACTACCCCGAGATCATTGTTGGTGAAGCAACCCGAGGCAAAGCGTCGGCTTTCAAGGTATAGTTATAGAGCTCCTGGACGATGCTATCACCGTTCTAAAGAAAGCAGCACCCGGACCCGCAGTGGCGCGAGAGATTGGACGAGATCCAGCAAGCACATGCTCAGCGAAGTGCCTCGAGATCAGAAAGGCCATTAGACGTGTTCAGGGTAGCGCGTCACAGGCTGAATGGTATCAAGACAAAGACTATACCAGAGGTGCACACATCGCATGCTACCGAGGTTAGAAGCCCCTCAGTACCGCAGGATGTGGCTTTCGCTGACAACTATAGAATTCCGTAACTCTTGAGGAGATAGAGAACGTAGAAGGATTCGTGAACAAACTAGAATCGATCGAGCTACCAAATCAGCTGATTGCAGTCCTTGGTGATCCGCTACTGCAAAAATTCCTATACTTGAGACCGCAAAGCGAGGCGCATCAGAGAGTAGGCAATTGGTTGAGTTCGTACGCGCAGGATCTCATGAGCGGAGATTCTGACGTTCGCCTGTCTGATATCCTCGAGATTCTCAAGACTTACGCAGTAACGGCTAAGGCACGTGGGAGCCTCTGAATTTTAGTGGATGACCTGCTAATCATTGATCTCTAGGTCCTTCCACCTGTTATCCTAGCATTCTTCGGTGATTGTATGAAGGTTTGGGATGGCTATGAGGGAAGAGATCTCATTCTTGAGATACTGATATACTGCCCGCTGCTCAATTTCCGAGGTACTTAATGCATCCCCAAGATAATTTATCGTAACTGACAATACATAGAACTGTATACCGAGATTTTCAAGTCCCTTGAAGCTAGGATACTAATAGGCACTGCCGAATCCCAAGCGATTGTCCTCGAGTTCTATACAAACCTCCTTCATCGGTGGATTATGTATCTGGACTCTCTTGATCAAACTTTGCCGCATGCAGCCACAAGTTTGACCGACTTTATCAATCACGTTAATACTCTCTGCCTGAGTATATCCCAGACCTCGGCAACGGTTCAGTCGCACTCGAGAATACTGGATTTTTACGAGCTGGTTGCTGTACTCGCGGCTGACCCTAGATTATCATCACAGGCCAAAATAGTGATTCCCCCCTCACTCCTCATCTATATCTTGCACTTCAGCTCCTCGCCAACGACTGTATCACGCCTTTGCGGGATTCTTTCCACGTATAAACGAGGATTTCAGAGGGTCATGGCAGTCTCTCGTACTTCATACACACCCTCATACATCAATGAGTTCAACGGGTTCCTCATGGATATCTGTAATGCCCTCTGGAGATCTCGAGCGTTCAATCGGACCGATACGAACTCGCATGGCTGCCTGGTATCAAGGCCACTAGTCGAAGACCTCACTTCTTACATTGCAAATTTGTCTATGGGTAATTCGCTCACGGGCCTCTTCTCCCTCTCATTCTCACCTTTGTTCGGGCTCTACGCAATCTCATACTTCCGCGAGATGGAGGATGATGAGCTAGAGCGAGGATCAGGTGCTCTGGACCTTAGGCATGCAGGGCCCGTTACTAAAAGCAGCCTCAACGCGCTTGCCAACAAGGGTGGGCTGAGTGTTAGCTGGGATGATTATCGCCTTGGCATGTTGGACTATTTCGAGCAGCAGGGCATGCATGGCGTTTCACAGCTCATGCACAACACGATGACGACGCTGATGAAGAGGAAGTCTGGTTAATAACAGTAGTGTAAGCCAATGTTACGTCGCTAAAAATGAATATCTTGACAAGCTTCTATGTCGCCCATCCTGAGATGTAGTGCGCTTGTATGGTTAGTATTTCTGTCCTTTGTTGAAAGGGTATCTCAAGTGGCCGCCGATTCTAAAAATTGCGGCGATGAGGCCGCATCTATATATACCCATCCGTGTAAACGCCGTCGTATGTCATGTTGAAAGATTCGCTATGCCTACCCGTGCCAGTTGAATGTATCTTCGAACGCCCGAATTCGTGAAGGCTATGGTAAATCCACCAGTCGGCTATCGAGACCAACCAAATATCTCACTATGACCTTTCTACTTTGTATCCAGCTCCTTGTGCTCGAGTCCGTAGCCTCCAATTCCACCTACTCCGTAGGTCAGCCCTTCCGTACCCATCTTCTCCTGGTTCCGCGGCCCTCTCTCCTCCAGATCCGACTTCAGCCACCCCAGCACCAGCTCGCCTAGCCTGCTGTTCCCCGTGCTCTGGAGCGCCAGATTCCCTTCCAGGAACTTGTCCGCGGTGCCCCACTCCCGCACGGTGCCCAGGTGCATGTGCACGAGGTGCGTGGGCCAGCCAGCGAGATTGTCGAGGATGTGGGTGGCGTAGACGATGGTGCACTCGCGGATCTCGGTCTCGCGCTTGAGCCAGCCGAGGAACTCGGCGCGGCTCAGGACGTCGAGGTCGACGGTGATCTCGTCGAGCAGCAGCACGGTCCAGGGGCGGACGAGGCCCATGGCGAGCTGGACGCGGCGGCGCTCGCCGTCGGAGACGGCGCTCATGCGCCACGCCACGTCGATGTCGAGCACGGCGACGAGCTCGTCCCGGCGTGCCGGGAAGGCGTCCCCGCCGACGCTGGCCAGCAGCTCCGCGACGCCGATGTCGGTGCGCACGATGGGGTTGAGCACCCACTCCAGGCCCAGGTAGGTCACGCCCTCGAGCCCCTCCTTGAAGGGGTCCGCGCCGGACACGCTGATGGTGCCCGCCGGCGCCAGCCGCTTGCCTGCCAGCAGGCGCAGGAGGGTCGTCTTGCCGGCTCCGTTGGCGCCGATGAGGAGCGTGCGGGAGCGCGGGGGCAGCGAGAGGGAGATGTCTCGTACGCCGGTCAGATACGAGGGGAAGGTGTAAGTGAGGGAGGTGACGTTTATCTCGGGAGCGGGCATTTTTGCAGCTGAATTGGAAAGAGATAGGGGATGGAAGGAGAGGTCCGAAAGGCCAGCTGGAGTAAACGTGTTTCCGAGAGGTGAAACCCTGAATATGGGGTGAGAGAAGTGCTGTGGCTGTCGTTAGGGTGAACAGGTCTCTCTATAGATATCGAAAGGATGATAGGGAAGGTTGATGGTGGGAATAAATCGATGATGCGATCTGAAGTTGAGGCACAGTGTGGCGCATTCCTAGAAATACTGTTCTATCCGGCGGAAGCCATCGGCCTTTGTCCTGAAGCTAGAACTTGTATGGCCAAACAATAGCTCTTCTAGCTCTTGTGTCCGCCACATTTCACTGTTCGCACGGTAAAGTCACAACGCACAATTTTATAGTACGAATCGGAACTGATACATATGACAGAGTAGATACTGCCTTGGATCCCGACCCCCCAGTTTAAACCGTATCGTGATCAACAATGATTGACGACACAGTATAAATATGTCTTCGCCAGTCAGACAAGAACGGATAAAAAAAGTCCCGTCGTCTAGCTGAAGAGTAACTTAGCGTAGATTAAAATTACTTAGCTTCGATGGGTCGCCGTGACTGCAACTCTGATATCGCATGAAGCTCAACGCTGGAATTTCTTCCTAAGATCTTCCTTAGATATGGTGTCTTGCATGAAAACGTAGGTAGACAGCCCTGCGAATCTAATCTATCTACATACCTATTGAGATAGATAGGTACGTTGTTCTCCCGCATGCAAGATCTGAGCCCACGATGGCAAAGCTACTGTCCATAAACTCTCCATACATCGCATCCACCTCAGATTCGTAAAATGGCTAGGATGGAAGGTAGGGAGAACCAAACTTGAGCCATCCGTAGATTCTCAGTATTCCCTTGTTGCCGCCCAGCGGAATTTAACCATCAATTTCTATGATATAGTTAGACAGAGAAAGAAGAGAGCGCTGCGCTTCTGGCACAGGGCAAGGTGGAAATATCGAATCACGTGAGGCGCCCAGGCGTACCGCGACCGCGACCGCGTCAAGGCGCCATAAAATGTGCATCACACGACCAATCAGCGACGCTTAGACTCCGTGAGGTCCGTCGACGATTCTTCAATTCGTTCTATACTCCGAGGTGCCTGTTGCTTCATTGTGGAAGGTCGGGTCAATTGACGTCGGCTAAAATGGCAAACGTAGAGCTGGGTTTGGCGATCGGTTTCTACTTCTATCCTTGCGGATTGATCGCCACTCTTTTTCTCTCCCAGATCTTGCGATACAGATACAAGCATGCTGGCAGCGGCCCCCCCGTCGACGATAAGGATGGCGAAAAGGTCCGACGCTTCTTCGCCAGGTCTGTCCGGCTGGTGCAATTAGTCCTGACACCTCTTCTAGTATGTGTTTCGTCGTCTGCGATCAAGCTCCACCTTGAGATGACGTGCTGACTACTTTCAAGCTCGCCAGTATCATCCTCACCGCTGTTAATGCGGTGAACAGTCAAGATGCTCATTCGAATTTCCCGTATAGCGCCTACTTGGTAAGACTCCTCTCCTTCGCTTTTGCCTTTGATATGGACGTGGCTGACGGTCTAGGCGTCGTATATCGGTGTCCTCCTCTACTTCATGGCAGGACTGTTGCCAGATCCTGATGGTCCATGGACTCCCTCCGTCTCGCATTGCCACGCCTGGATATTTGGCACATTGATCGAGATCGTTATCGCAGCTGTCATCCTGTCGCAGGCTCAAGTCGTCGAGGTTCCCGTAGAGCTGCTCAACAGTCTATTCGGTCTTGGCTTGGCGCGCATCGCTCTGTTCTTGATCATGATCGCTATAGTCGCGGGTAGGGAGTATAAGCTCAAGAAGTCCGAGAAGGGAACTGATTCAGAGCGACGATCTCTTTTGGAGAATGGTGACGGGCCCAGGAACGGTTACGGTGGAACGCCTTCGACTGCACCGAAGTCGGATGCCAAAAAGACACGCGACTTTTCGAAGTCGAATTGGTTCGACTATTTTGCCGGTACTCGAGTGCTATTCCCGTATCTTTGGTATGTCCGGGTGTTCGCTTGGTCATTGTGTAATGTTCTGACGTCCTGGCAGGCCTTCCAACTCACCACTCCACCAGGCGACTGTGCTCGTTTGCATGGTTCTTCTCATTGCCCAGCGCGTTAGTGAGTAAAACCGTTACTTTCTTTACCCTCGCTCCTTGACACGATACGGAATGGCAAATCTTGAATTCAGGTACTGAATCTTGCAAATGAAGATCATGCGCACTGACATTGAATATTATAGTCAATATCATGGTGCCATTACAGCTTGGCGCACTTGTCGATGCTCTTGGGTATGGCAAGATACCCTACAAGGAGGTCGTTCTCTATGTCGTTTATCGAGGTCTTCAGGGACAACAAGGAGCGATTGGTGCTGCAAGATCGGTGCTCTGGATCCCGGTGGCTCAGTCGCTGTTCCGACGCTTGTCGTGTGCCGCCTTTGAACATGTGCTCGGGCTGTCAATGGATTTTCACCTGAGTAAGCGCATAGGTGAAGTCACAAGCGCTCTTAGCCGTGGCAGCGCTATCAACACCTTCCTGGAAAACTTTTTGTTCAATGTTTTCCCTATGCTCTTCGACATTTTTGTCGCCGCTGTCGTCTTTTTCTTCAAATATGATGCGTTCTACACTCTCATCGTACTGGTGATCATGTGGTCGTACATATTCTTGACGATATACATGGCCAAATACCGTGGGAAGCAAAGAAGAGATATGGCGACTAAGGCCAGAGAAATGGAGGCCGCCAAGTGAGTGAGTGATCATGATCCCCAAGGATCCATGCTTACTACGATTTAGGACCGACGCGATCATGGCTTATGAGACTGTGCAGCACAACTGTGCAGTACCGTCGGAGTCTGAGAAATACAGAAGCCATGTTACGACGTACCAAAAGGCGGAACGTCTTGTGCAGTTATCACTAAATTTTCTCAACCTCACACAGAGTTCAGTTTTCACTCTAGGCGTTGCGATGATCGTGGTTGTGTCGGCCTACAAAATTGCTCATGGTCAACAGGCCGTTTCTGACTTTGTCAGTCTCATCACTTATTTTGCTCAGCTGCAGGCCCCACTGAACTTCTTTGGCACATTCTATACTATGCTCCAGAACAATCTAATCGAGGCAGAGCGTATGCTCGAGCTAGTGAGTCGTAATAAATACGTTGTTAGAAGGACCAAAGTGACTGACGCGAACTAGTTCATGGAGACATCTGGAGTAGTGGAAGCTCCAGACGCGAGAGATCTTCCTGATCCTCAAGGCGAGATCAGATTTAATAATGTAGGCTTCTCATACCAAGGCAAAGAACCGGTCCTGCATGGGATCGACTTTGTCGTCGCACCAGGGACAAAGACAGCACTGGTGGGAGAATCGGGAAGTGGCAAGTCGACGTGCCTGAAGCTTCTGTTTCGATTTTATGATGTCGGCAGTGGCTCGATCACCGTCGATGGCAACGATGTTCGTGAGCTGAAGATTGACGGCCTGCGAAAACACATCGGGGTCGTTCCACAAGACACCGTCTTGTTCAATAACACGATCATGTACAATTTATTATACGCCGATCAGAATGCGACAGAAGCAGATGTCTACGAAGCTTGCAAAGCGGCAAACATCCACGATCGTATCATGACCTTCCCAGAACAGTATAACACCAAAGTGGGTGAGCGAGGCCTGAAACTTTCGGGCGGAGAACGCCAGCGGGTGAGTGCACCACTTCAATAACGTTAGCATATACCACATCTGCTGACCGGCCTCTTATAGCTTGCCATTGCGCGCGCCATCATCAAGAATGCGCGCATACTATTGCTGGATGAAGCCACCGCAAGTCTGGACTCGCACACGGAGAGGCAGATTCAAGAGGCCTTAGAGCGCGTGACTGCTGGCCGCACCACCGTCACAATCGCGTACGTACCCACCTCATTCTCAGCCACACTGTCTTGGAATCTCGTTCAGTCAGCTAACGTAGGGCTCATGCAGACATCGCTTGTCTACGATTGTGGACTCTGATCAGATCGTGGTCCTTCACCAGGGTAAAGTGATCGAGCGAGGTACGCACAGCGAGCTTCTAGAGCTTAAGGGTAGCTACTACGCCATGTGGCAAAAGCAGACGGCGACGGACAAGAAGAAGTCAGAGAAAGACGATGCGAAGCTCTCGGAGGAATAATCGAAACTTCCTACTTCTTAATGTCTTTACGGCGTAATTTGTGGGATTCTCGGCATTTATTGGACACTGTATAGACTGTATTATAGAGATTATTCGCAAGGAGCTGTTTCGGTGAAACCACCTCTTCTACCGCCGTGCCCAACATCGCACTGCTTCGTGTGTGTTGAGTACAGTAACGAAGCATCTTCCGGTCCACTTGGAGATGGAGTGGCGACGTTTTCGGCCGCGTATCAGCTGTACGGGGCCTGGCGAGGCCCGGATTAAAGGTGAAAGGATCATAGTTTATGCGGTATATGAAGAACTTAAGATGCGATTTTATCTCGAGTAGAGTGAAAGGGCAGTACAATGAGATGAAAGGGGCGGGCTCTCCCCTGAGTAGCGGCCAAATTCAGGCTGCGCATTAAACGCGTCTGTTTCTAAGGTGCCTAAAGCAATCATTTCCCTCATATATTGATCTACTTGCGGCACTTGAGGTCATCTTCACAGTGCTATATCTACTCAGTGCTTTGAAGGGCATGCAACGTGTCGAATCATGAGAGCTTAAACTCTCTCTTTCCAGGTCCACCGGCCTTCCGTCCGGAGCCAGCGCACCGCCAGACAAGTACAGAACCCGGTGAACAACACCGAGCCCATTATAGAGACGAGAAGCTTAGGGCCCAGACTATTGAGGATCTTCTGAGTAACTGGGTTGCTAATCAGCAGCCTGTGGGTCGTCGGTCAGCGCCATCGCTCATTGAAGTCCTCTTTCAGATACACGTGTATGGGGGCAATACTTACGCGAAGCTGGAGATGGTGTAGCAACCTCCTATCCATTTGCCGTAACCTCTCCCGCCGCAGAGCTCACTTATGCAAGAAGCTGATCTTGTCAGTGATATAGTAACGTATGTCTGTTCATTTGTACCTGGGGTGGGTGATCGGTCGACAACTTACCAGCCAAGGGAGTGAAGCTTCCGGTTCCCAGGCCTACCAGGAATGCTACAGCGTACAAGGCAACCGCGGAAGAATCGCCAGAAGGGATCCACACACCGAACATGACCACCGTGGTGAAGAGCATCATGCCAAGACTGACATTGAAAGAACCCCATCTAGTAGCGAGATAAGGAGGAAGTGCTCTTGTAATGATCGCACCGCTAGTGAAACCCGGGTCGATCAGTTTCGTTCACCTGACATGCTTGGAGAGGACTTGCTCACATGTTGTAAGTCATCTGGATATAGAACTGATTGCCCAGACCGACATAAACTGCATAGGCAGGGAGGGAGCCCCATTGAGCGTACAAGACAAACTCAAAGACTTGTATGTATGGTGTCAGCATGATGTTGCTCAATAGCAACTACATCGCTTACCCGGAAGACCCACCAAAGACGGTATAAGAGAACAAATAGAACTTTCGAGATCGAAGAAAAGTCCATTGGGAAATATCTAATCGTGATGCTATCGAGGTTGACGCCCTCGATGTATGCGATCCTTCGTGGGCGAACTGCGCTTCTTCGTGCCGACATCCTGGAAGTTTCTTGGGCTCTACTAGTAGAGCCCCCAAGAGCAAAAAGGAGGCAAGAATAGAAGTAAGAATGGCCATGGCTAGTTTCCACGAATATCGTTCGAACAGCGTGTTGAGCACTAGAGAAAAGAAGATGCCGCCAACAGGGGCGCCGATAGTGACGAATCCGACCGCAAATGGATGGCTCTTCTTGAACCATTGGTCAACGACGCCGAAGGCTACTACATCAGGGAAAGCTGAATGGCAGAAGAGGTCAGCGAAAATCAATCAAGATTAGATGACTACCTCATGTAAGATACCATTGGGATTACTAACTTGTAGATACCCCAGCTACAATAAGCATCCTAGAAACTGTGCGTACGAAGATGCCCACCCTAGGCCGAGGAAAGCAGCAACATAGACCAGATTGGTCAATGGCAGGTAGTAGTTGATACAGAACTGATCGTATAAGATACCAGCAAGGAAACTTAGGAAAGTGCTCAAGAAGCCATAAATCGATATAATCCATGAAATGTCAGTGGCCGACAGACCCGTGAGTTGATGCCGTTGCCAATACGTCTGAAAGAGCCCAATCGTCGACGTCAATCCAAAGGTGGGAATCGTGAGGCACAGGGCGCCCACGAGAACTTTCCAGGACCGTACTGAGTATTCCGATGTCTCGGCTGGTGCCACATTGCGAGCCTCCGTGCTACTTTCGCTGCTCCTTGCCCCCCGTGACGAATTCTGCTTCAGGGGGGTCTTTTCCGCACAACATCGGCCTTTCCGCAGAGCTTCATTCTCGTGTGCGTGTCTAAGTCATATAGAAGTGAGCGTTTTGGGTTGCTTATTATCACATTTCTTGAGTATCTCTGAGCAGCGTATCTCTCGCGAAAGGCCACTTACATCATGTCCTCCTGCAGTCGTTTCTCGGGCTCTCTGGGTAAGTCCTCAGCGGCTATGATAGACATCTTGCAGAAGCCGGAATACTTTGATAAAATGTATGACAGAAAAATGAACGTCAAAACGATAAGCGTGTTCATTCGAGATCTTGTTCACCCAAAGGTACTCGGTGTGAGGATTCCGAACCGTTGAAATATGGGTATGCGCGAGGTGTTAGCGGCTTTCATCTGCCCTTTGCAGATTTGCTCCAACAACATATGCAGCTGATGCGTGATACCTCCTGTGAGTGCTGCCATCGGGAGCAAGATTTATATGAAGTTGGTTCAGAATTGCCGTGCCTCCCGTCAAGCATGAGCCAGTGATACCTTGGATCGAAATTGACTGTGAGAGTTTACCCAGGTGTGAATCTGTTGGATCACATACATGAATCGCTCTAGCGCCCGAGTAAAGTCTGTTATGCCCACTGATCTAGCGTTGGAACTTCAGTAGATGATCACACACACAGGCCAGCAAGTCAGGCATCACTTCAGGTATTTAAATGGTCACCGAATATCAAGAGAATGGGTCATCGGAATTGACATCTTCGTTCTTGGCTGACATTTTCTGATAATAAAGGCATGAGACTAGAACCTGAAGCCGATCAGGTCCCTATACTAGGTCGAGAAGTGGCCAAAGAGAAAAAGAGTTGCACCGCATAAGCTAGTTTCTTGAGCCTCTGAGATCACTTCGTCACTCTCACACGTTGAGAAAATGCAGCAGTCAGAATCGACGACCCTCATGAGCCTCACTGGGTAGGAACTATCTATGGCTCACAAGAAGATGCAGCCTGGCTCCAACCACGACTTTCGGGATTTGACATATGTAGGCGAGCGGCGAGGACACGGCTGCCGTCACATCTCGGGCCCATTGGCGCTCAAGGCCATATATGATGGCACAATGTTCGGGATATGGCATGCGTGTTGGTTGTGTGAAACTGGCAGCACACATCCCAGTGTTACTGTCACTATAGGAACGCACAGCGAGCCGCGGCGAAGCTTCTGAAAACCGACAGCTCTGCGTGCTAAGTAAGTGGTGCGGAATCGAGGTGTCAGTGAGCCCGTCACTTCTGTCTGATTGCCGCCATTTTCAGAAGAAAAAAAATACTTTGATTTCCTCTGTCAGCGTATCAAATACAATCCTAAGAGTCGAAAGTAACTAGAATCAAAGACTTCTGACCGAAGCCTGGCTTTGACTAGCACCAACTCCCAATCTGATTTATTAAAATCAGCTTCAATATCGCATCCACTATATAAGCCTCCTCTCGGGTTGATGTTCGTTTTGGGGTCCTCAGCGGACGTTGCTACGTATTTCGAGTCCAACAACCTCTCATCGCATCCCTGGCACCAACAGGCCGATCCCAAGCGGCGCAGTCTAGACCGGTGACTACGCAAGTCGCTTCTCCTGGCTCGGCTCGGCATTAGAAAACCATGACGGCCTGCTTTATTCTCGGTACACGAATGATCAGATTGCGTCATGCAGCTGGGAGCTATCCTTCCCCAGCCCGGCCCGTCCATTTGTGTTCGGGCCGCTACTCCTGCCATGCATGCTCCTAAGGTCCAGGTCTGGCGTTGACGAGGTTTGGAGAACAGTGCCGGCTTGAAAGAACACAGCACCCGGTAACACGTCTATCAGTCCAATCACGTGCAGGAGGTCGAGCACTCCAGGACGCCGCTCGCCGCAACCCTGGACCTGGAGTCTGAAATCAGCGGCTCCATCGCCGGTCTCTTGACCCCCCAATTCCATTGCAAACTTGCCTTGTGGCAGCGGCAAACAGTTCGCTAGTCTACCCTCAGCCACGACCGTACCAGCGGCATTTCGACCTTCGCCGCCCCCACCATTATGCGTCGCGAGAGCCAGAGCGCGAGCGCTGTGTACAAGCAACACGACCCGCTCGACTCTCTCAACGAGAAAGGAACAGCGATGTAGGCGGCGAAGGCAGAGGATAAACCCAATTAGCTAGCTCTTCACTCAGGGAGGGCTGATTGCATCGGACAAGAGCCTTACTATTTAGCCTAATCGCTGACGTGCTGGAGTCTTGAAAACCTAGCGGACTTCGAAATACGGCCGAAATATAGAAAACCCTCTACACGACTTGAAAGTTAGTAGGTACAAATTGTTGACAGAAGGTTATAGAATCAAGCACACTCTGAGCTTCTGCCCCTAGGTGCTTTAAGATATCTGGCAATGAAGTTCTCATGCGGACCTTACGAGACCTGCTATTGATGAGCCCTAAAGAGTGGACCCGCAGCGTCAGTATACTCCATGGTATATCTCGAGTACTAATTTTGGAGAACAGCAGCGTTGATCTTAGGCCATGTCTGTGACTCCTTCACTGGTAGAAACCTGAGATTTCTAGTCTGAAATCGCCATAGCTTGATTGTCACATTAGAACAAACAAAAGCAATGCCTTATTGTACAATGTCTTTTGGACTCCTTTATCGCATGCAATAGATACACATTGTTCCCGGTATTACACGCATTAGCTGTTATGACAGTCTGATGTAGCAAAATTGCTGTTGATGCGGCGCTATTAGCCCATGATCATGCCCTTCATACCAGCGAGATCGCCTTCCTTTGCGGCTATCTCAAAGTAACCGTAGATGATGCTGCGATTACCACATTAGCTAGCAAAACCAGTAAGGGTGTTAGGGATACTCACGTGACGGCAAGGAGAGTACCGGTGCCTGAGCCAAGAGCACCCATCAGGTCGCTGGCGACGGAGAGGGCACCAATACACGCGCCACCAAAGGCGGCAGCAGTGGGGATGATTCGCTTCAATTCCTTGTACATGCTCTGGTCACGGTGACCAGCCATGACCAAGCCCTGATCCTTCAACTGTTTCGCGACATCACGAGGACTGGAACCGGAGACCTCAATCCAAGTCTTCGAGAAGATAGCGCATGCAGTAAGCATATAGGCGATGTAGACAAGGGTGTGGATAGGGTCAAGCAGAGCATCGCGGAAGTTCAGGGGGGGGCTCATATAGTAGACCAGACCGCTGATGGCCGACAACTGGGCAGAACCCTCCTTAGCTTCCCAAACGCCGAACATACGAACGAGAAGGTTGTCAGAGAATCGAGAGTAGAGCATCTGGGAGATCAGGAAGATGTTGGACGATAGGGCAGATTGCAACACTAGATAACAGAAAGTTTAGCAGCTATCCGTGGAGTAGAAAATGGAAGATACCCACTGATTGGCATGTTGGAGGTATAGAAAAGGCGGACAGGGTAGGAACCGCGAGCGCCACGCTGTCGGGATGACTTCACAGGGATCTCAACACGGAAGCCCTGCAGGTAGATAACGGCAGCGAAGACGGCGAGGGTTGCGAGGAGGTTCGTGATGTTGGGGAGATTCTGGCGGTAGAAAGCCTCTTGCACTATATCAAATAGTTAGTGAATGTGAGCACGATAAGGCGATAGGACAGTCTTACAAGCTCGGGTCTTGTTAGGCCAGGTCAGCAGCAGGTGGAACAAGGCAACAACGGCGCCCTCAAACTCAGGTCCACGACCAGTGTTGATAGAGGTAGGCGAAAAGGCCTTCCACATAATGGACTCGCAGATGTTGGTCTGGAGCCGAGAAGTTAGCTATGACTCCCAAAATTGCCCCATGTAGCGCAATCAGTTCCTTACAGCGATGAACAGGCTGATTCCTGAGCCCAGACCGTATCCCTTCTGCAGAAGCTCGTCGAGCAGAATAACAATCATACCAGCAACAACCAGCTGGAGTACCAGCAGGACCAAGATACCAGCGCCGAGCTCAGAGGGAGGGCCGTATAGACCGCTGAAGACATAGACACACGCTGTTCCAGCAGACAGAATGAACGCAAAGAGCTTCTGAGCTGTTTGGTATAACTCGCGATCGCTCTTAAGGTCAAGGTTGACGTCGATCATGTGGGTTCCGGCGAGAAGCTGAAAGACCATGCCACTGGAAATAATCGGGGTAATACCCAACTCCATCAGCGTTCCTCGGTTCGAAGCCATCATCATACGAAGCCAGTAAAGAGGGTCGGAGGTATCGGAGGACACGATGCCACTGTAGGTAGTCGAGAGTTAGGAGGGTGAATTGCACAGTATGATCGTGTAATGTACGTACTATAGGGGCATCTGGCTCATGACCAAGAAGATGAGGAGGGTCAGACCCGTCCACATGAGCTTTTGGTTGAATGGCACTTTGGTTTCTGGTTGTTGCACCTCTGGGAGGAATGCCACAAAGGGCTTCACCAGGTCCAGAAATCGAACTGTTGGAACAGAATTAGCTACATTCAAGTATCAATGGCAGCAGCCGCTGCTGTATCGCGCCGCGTCGCAAGCTCTGGCAAAGAGGTATAGAGATTCGGGTTGGACTTACGGCTACTCATGGTGAATTAGAATCGGAAGGTTCAATACTAAAAAGAAAGAAGATGAGAGGTAAAGGAGAGGCAGGAAGAGCGACACTGGGCCCCCGAGAGTGCAGAGGTGGTCGTGGTCGTAGTCTTATGCGGGTTGAAGAGGAAAGGAGAAGAAGGCAATGGAGAAGCAAGATGTGGCATCAATTGGGAAATACTCCAGTAGCCCCCGACCTACTGAAAGATGTGTCCCCAAAGCACTGGGTGGAGCAAGAATTTCAAGCCTCCACCGCACGTGACCAGGATGTTGCCTGGACCCTTGAATTAGGTAAGCAGATTAGCGGTTTCTGGGGCTGGTAAAGCAGCAATACACGTATCTTTACTTGACTTCATTGCATTGGAACCACAAACTCGAAGACTTACCAGCCCAAATGTGAGTCATGACATAGTTTCTGTAGGCTTGACCACACATCTAGAGGTTCTTGCTTTACTAAGAGGTTGTATCTTATTTGACAGGTAGAATTGAGAAGTACCAACACGAATTGCGTAACCAGGAGAAATAACCTTAATTGACGGGATGGAATAATCCTTCCCCGGAGCTGTGTTCCGACGCGTGCAGATGCCCCCGATGAAACCTTGGTTGGAAGAGCCCAAGATTCAGGCACTCAAAGCATTGCACCTCCCTATCGTCCCTTCGCAGGGGCTAGCCGCATAGAGCCACATCCTGGCGCATTGTTGGCGCGCTGTGGCTTGAGTCCCCTTCTTCTTTCAATGCTCCAGTTTAATTTTCCAGTACCTATCAGAGAAGCAGTTCTGATTGATTGATTGATGAATACCTTATGGCCAACCCTGGTACAGGCTGAGGAGTTGCTCATAACTAGAAAGACACACCCAGTATCACGACAATCTGTCTTGGGACCTGATGATTTCTCATAAGGTCTCATAGCATTCATGAGACCAAGTCCATTCCAACTTTTTTATAGACATGCTTGCAGGATGTCGGCTCCACGTGTACCAAAAGAACCCCTGATTGCTGTCATCGGCACGACAGGCACAGGCAAGTCGGATGTAAGTTTCCATGGGCTTATTTTTTAAGAAGGGCCTAGACAATGGCTGATACCATATCTACAGCTTGCAGTCGAACTAGCTGTGCGGTTCAATGGTGAAGTGATCAATGCCGATGCCATGCAGATGTACAAGGGCCTTCCAATTATCACCAATCAACTGTCACAAGATGAACAACGCGGCATCCCGCATCATCTGCTAGCAGCAATCGACCCACTTGACGCACCATGGTCGAGTGGACTTTTTGCACAGCAAGCGAAACAGATTATCAAGGATATCCGGGCTAGAGGAAAGCTACCAATCGTGGCCGGAGGCTCGCATGCTTACATTCATGCCCTGTTCTTTGCGGGGAGTCAAGTCGATTTAGGCGCAGATGACAAAGGAGAATTCTATCGCTCTAATGAAGAGACAATAAGCCAATTCCCCATACTGGGCCAACCGACAGAGGTTATGCTGAAACGGCTGCGCGAGGTTGACCCTGTAATGGCAGAAAGATGGCATCCAGATGACCAACGGAAGATCAAGCGGTCCCTGGAAATTTTTCTTACCACGGGAAAACGCGCGTCCGATATATATGCGGAACAGAAGCAGGTGAATAAGAAGCCAGACTTCGAGGGAGAGCCCTGGGAAACTCTGATGTTCTGGGTGTATACTGAAACAGAGACACTAAAGCAACGACTCAATCGAAGGGTGGACAAGATGGAAGAAAACGGCCTGATGAAGGAAGTAAGGGAGCAGCATGGTCTCTTGCTCCGGCACATTGAGCAAGGCGAAGACGTTGACAGGAGTTACGGTATTTGGCAATCGATCGGATTCAAGCAAATGGAGCCTTTCCTTGAAGCCGAGAGGAGGCAAGAACCGTCTGCGAAGCTGGAGAAGCTGAAGGCGATAGGCTTAGAAGAAATGAGAGCCGCAAACCGCCAGTATGCCAGAGCACAGTTGCGCTGGATCCGCCACAAGACGATGAAGGCGGCGAAGCTTCATGTTGCCCTTGACTCCCTCTATCTGCTTGACAGCACTTCTACGGACGGTTTCCAAGAAAATGTACTCAAGCAAGCGGCTGATTTATCTAGAAATTTTCTAGAAGGTGTGCCCATGCCACAACCAACCGCGATATCTGATGTTGCAAGTGAGGTCCTGGCTTCTTTCGGTCGAAATGAAGCGTTGGCAGAGCAGGAAATCAAATTGAGGCACTGCGATGTTTGCGACAGAAATTTTACCATTGAGAAGGAGTGGATCAGCCATATCAACGGCAGAAGCCATCGGCAGACCCTTAAGAAGAAGAGGCGTACTGCTTTGGTACAGCTAGACCAGGAGAATTCTGGTGTCGCTCCAGGATCCCCCAGCGCCATTGAGGCGAAGGAAGCTGCTGTCGATAAACCTTGACCGCTTGAGCTGGTTGTCTCGGATCTTTTCAGCCACGTGGATTTGATGAGATATCCTTGCGTACCTCGTACAGTGGGAAGTGAGTTTGGGGTTTTCCATCGCCATTCTGACGAAGTTGGGTATCCCTCACGCCCTCTAGCAGAACGATACTAGCCCAGCACACTATTTCCATTCGGCGAAATATTAAGACTAAGGGTTTTAATTGGGTTGACGCCCCCTACTCCGAGGATGCGACCGAGTTGGTATTGTACCGAGGTGGATTTATCTAGGTTAGACTCCTTAGGAGTTTGCGTTCAAAGCTTCTTGTGTTCCAAAGCTTACTTCACCATAACTCCACTGATCACGTCTGATCGAATATAAAGGTATGAGCTTGCTCAGGAATCAGTAGATTTGGATCTCTCACTTTACCAACTACATATTTGTCCATGCGCCGCACACGACTCTCCATTCTCGCATACCACACAGACATCCGACACCATGAAACTGTCCGTTTCACTCACGCTTTCAGCGGCTGCGGTAGCAGTGGCTTTCCCCCCACACTCTGGAAGTATACGGCATTCCTCCATGGCAGTAAAAGTTTCTGACGGCGCAACGCAGAAGCTGCCTCTGCCTACCCACCTGCCAGCCCGGGCCAATGCAGTCATACCGAATGTCACTACTGACGCAGGGTATCACTACGATAACATCGTTACCACGACCCCAGTCTTGCCTCATGACGACAGCTGCTTGGGCGCACCCGGGAGCCCAAGCTATTACACGGAACCTACCGTAACCCTGGCAGCGCCTGAGTTCACTGGCTTGACGACGCCCCCGAAAAGCTTTCTGCCTATTATACCTCCAGTGCCTACCGATCTTAGTACCTCCCTTTATCACGAGCCTTCTCTGCTCGCGCCAGAGCCCACTACCATCGCCACTTCCACCCGGGTGTTCGACGCTATCCCAGTTACGAACTGAAGCGGCTACGCTGACAAATATATCACAATGAGTTGCACATTGCGAATCACCAATTAGCAATGCAGGTTCGCGCATTTCTCCGAAGGGTGCGAGCTGCTTGTCTCCCTATCTCGAAATCATTATGTAAATAGGGTTTAAGATGGCGCCAAAGAACTTGTAACTTCTGATAGAAATCAATAGATTTGATTTGATTTCACATAAAGTATGTGTATTGATAGGCCTGCATCCGTAGGAATCGTGATGGTAGTTTATGACAATTCCGCTCTTCCTGCTTATCGTGTCTTGAGACGTAACAAAGCCGTAGGTGGTGTTGTTGGCACGAAAGTGTGTCTCCCGATCTTCCTACTTTTGGTACTCAAGGACTTGCCTGACCTAGAGCATGGAGCGTGGACGCCCTCATGCGTTTAATCTCTACCATTGTTTGAAATGCAGTAGGACATCAACGAATGGAAACATAGCACAGGCATGGCGCCTAGACTGACTCTAAGAAGCAGCGTCTTCGCGTGCACCCAGGTGCCTATTCAGTACCTTAGGTTATGAGTTGATCCAATGACGCAGCCCAGACTAGTATCTGCCAAAACCTGCTTATTGCTAGGTTGCCTTCGACCTGTTGGCGTACTTCGTCCTTGTGCCTTCCAATATTTTTCCTACTCAGAGGTGCATGGGACCTTCCTTACCCAATGCGCCTAGGTTATAACTACACCCCAGACAGCAACCTCAATCCAGTGGCAGAATTGACCCCATCGCGTCGTGAAATTAGTAACAGAACCATCACGGAATATACATTCAGCATGTCCAATAGTAAAGCCGAGGACGAGAAATCAAACCCCGCAACGCCACATCACCAGAGGCTGAAAAGAAAAACACTGCCCATCCGCCCAATGGATCCTGACATTGTCGAAATGGGGTTGGCATTATCCTCTCGCTCCGCAGGCGGTGTCGAAGCTGTTCGTGCAGGGCAATCAGATACCGGTCCTGAACGGCCGCTAAATACCGTCGAGGCTGTTATCCACGCCATTGAGTCCACGGTCGGCTCCTGGCAAGCTCTATTCATCTTCGCGACGCTCGCCGCGATCTACTACCCCGGGTACCAAATTTACGTCTGTTACCAAGTATGGACCTCATCGCCCTCGGAGCAATTACTTGGCGATTACCTTCAGACAACGTTTTGTGGGATCGCCATCTACACCATCATGATGGCTCCACGCAGACGGTATACGGGTCTGGTTCGGTTTTCTGTGTTGCCGGTGAACTTCACGTTGTGTTGCACCGTGCAGCACGTTGGGTGGTACTGGTCGATATATTTCGCTCTCGCTGCGATCAAACTGTTCATGAGGGACGAAATTGGACCATGGATCCCTTGAGAAGATGGCAAAAGGCATGGGGCATGTGATGCAAGTCACGATGGCGGAACGCAAATTGTGCGGTGAATGAATTATCTGCTACCCACGAACCTCGAATCAGAGTTACAGAGTAACCCTAATGATCAATCGGATCTTCCCTTGTCAAAGGGCCACACAGCTCATACTAATTGCGTTGGCCCCGTCAATACATGAGCGCAGTGAAACTCTCGGGATACCTCAGCCCAGCATAACGTAGACCCCCGAAAGTGACACTTCAGACATCAGTGTAATCCCCATGATTCCTTAGCTTTGCTGAAACATGCGCTCGATGATCTTGGCGTCAATAATTTGTCCGGTAGCGTTGAAGAACTCGCTCTGGATTTCCATCCACTTGTTGGCGCGGTAGCGGGCCTCGATAACAGCGAGGATCTTATGATCGGAAGGGCTATAAAGACCGCTGTGCTTGAGCTTTTTCTGATTGGTATATTGCTTGTTGAGCTCGACCATATAGTAATGGCGTCGAGAAGCCCTGAGTTCAGCCTCAGGATCGGTCCTTTGATCCTCGCTGCTGGTGGAAGAGTCGTCGGCAGAGGATTCAGTAGACTCGGAGGAATCGGAGGACTCGGAAGACTCGGAAGTAAGAGGGGTGACGATAACAACTCTCTTCTTCTTGGGCTTGGCTTTTTCCTTGCCCTTGCCCTTGGCTTTCTTGTCCTTAGAGGCGTAGAGCGCGTTGAGCTCGTCGATAGTGAGGCCAATCTTGTCAGCCAAGCGACGGATCTCCTTGTGGCGCATATGGCACTCTTGCTTGCTCTCGCCGACCTTGTTGCGAATCTCGGCCCAGCTGATGTTTAAGTTAGTCTTGGTATAACCTGTAATGTGCAGAGTGTAGGGGGTGATGGGCGGGGCGAAGACATTGGATACGACTTACGTCTTGCCCTTGGCCTTCATGGTAACTATGGTGCGGTCCTGCTCAGGGGTCCACTCGATACTCGAAGAAGAGTCGCTATCCATGTTGGAGCCGTGTGTATCAAGCATGGACCAATGGTTAGAGTCAGAGGTAGGTGAAGGTATGTTGTTGTTAGGTGGTGTACCCTGTGCAGAGGATGATGAGTTGCTAACAAAGGGGCTGACAAAAGTCACCTTCTTGGGTGTTTGGAAGTTAGCTGGGTAAATCATGTTTTTTTGGGGGGTGCTTGAATGTGATAGCGACGACTCTTTTATAGACAATGGGGAGGTCGGGATGATTGCTTGTGGTAAGATTGTGCAGGCGGATAAACTTTGGTCGGCAGAGGCGGCCCGCATGTCAAGTGGGTGCAAGAACATCAGACGGAAAGATTGTGATGACCATGGGATGTTGATGAAGCGGGTGAATAGCTATCTGCTGCAATACCAATATCACCCTGCTTCTGTTCTGGAATGCTCTGATAAGAAGAGGGGCAAACACCTAGCTCGAGATCGTGGTAATGATAGTCATCTATCAGTAAGTTCATGGTTGTGCCTGGTTGAGTGGAAGCTCTTATATACTAGTTATCAAAACACTCCCCGCTGACACTGAGTGACATAGTTACTCGGTGTCGTGGGGCAGTATCCATGATTTCTTAGGTACAAAGAACCTCTTAAAATACTGTAACTACAGTGATCTTTATGCCATGGTGACTTGAAGATTCGGCTCCAGTCGGTGGCCGGACATGCCTCATGCCTACGCACCAAGGACCCATCATCATTTCGCACGTCCAGATAGCCTCTGCAGAGCTACCCAGATTTTGCAAGAAAAGACACAATGGTGAATCGCACTTGCGAGTAACGGCACGCAGAACCGGTTGGGCTAAATTATCTACTGAGGCATCTTTCTCTGGCCTTGATGTCACCCAGGGATGCGTCCTATGTAGCGGGGAAGGTTTAGAGATTAAATAGTACCGTGATATATATAATCAGTTGTTCCGCCAATTTAGGAAATGAAGCTCCTACCTTAAAGCACCACCATCGGAACTCTACTATTTGAGCGATGCCCTCAAGCACCTTGATTTTTTTCATCCCCCTTGTAACTATTTTGTTTGGTAGCGAATTATATACCGAAGCCTAGTCGTAGGTTCCAATGGGGATCAAATCAGCACATTGTCATTTCATTTTCTATTGTGATGGACGATCGTTTTCTCTAGTTAGGTTGTAATACATCCATCGCAATGCTTCCCACAACGAGCTCACACGACTCCTTAACTAGTTACTGGATGGAACCGTTTGCCCAAACATCTCAGCTGTTTATTGGGCCATCGAAACCATGATGGACCCATGCTTGATTCTCCATATCCATGGAGTGGTACCCTGACCTTCCGAAAGCAATCATGATTGAAATCAGTATTGTTTGACTTTGTGAATAACTAATCCCAGAATCGCCTTGAACGTTTTATGAATGAAAGTGTTGGCATTCAGTGCAACGTTGGCATGTTTGTGTTGCTGGTCCGAAGCTGGAAACCCCCTTTTCTAGTATTTATTCAGGAATCCATGTATCTGCTAGCATCCTTTTACACGAAATTACTTTTAAGGGAGCAAGGGAGCAGTTGTCTCTGACACGCGACTTTGACGGCAGTATAGCAAGTCAGCGATCCTAGCAAGAGTGGGCTTTGGGTGGCGAACGAGTGCAAAGCAAGGCCTTACAGTTGCCAAGGATATCCAATTACCTTGTGTTTTAGTCTCTGGCTCGAAGCCCTTCCGTACCGAGGTACCTATGTTTATAGACGCACGATCTTTGGGAACAATGTGGATCTCCTTTGGCGATGCTATGGAAAGAGCATTCGGGGGGTAAGTACTTAGAAGGCACTTATCCTTGAATCTTTGGGAGGCACTTGCAGATCTGACAGCTTTCACACCGCTCTTTCTCTTAACCGATTGCAGGTGCACCTTCGTCCTTCTCTGAAGGCTGGTTGTAATTCTGACATTGAACAGCTCGTATGACTCTTTTGGCTATAGATTCAGACCATTTCAGCATCCCAGTAGCTGACGAAACTTCCAAGAGACTGTTCCGTCCAACAAATCTATTGATAGCTTTAGGCTCATCATGGATCATCAGCCAACATTATACCTAAACGACGGCAAAAGAATGCCGATGGCAAGTAGCAACTCTCGACTGTCCTCAATAGCATGTGATTCTGATACAATAGTTTCCACGCAGCTTACATTCGGCACCGGAACAATCTGGTACGAAATCCATGGTCGTCAGGGTCTAAACAGACGTATTGACCGCCGGCTCGTTGAAGTCTTGAAGAAAGCATTGCGACATGGGTTCCGTCACTTGGACTGCGCGGAAACCTACTTTGAGCGCGAAATCGGCTGGGCCATCAAAGAAAGCGGCATTCCCCGCGAAGACCTTTTCATCACCACAAAGATCGGCGACGGTTGGGACGATGTTGAGATGGCGCTGGAGTTCAGTCTTGACAGGCTGCAGGTAGAATACGTCGACTTGTAAGTACGCAGAATTAAGCCTCGCGTTTTTCGTAGTTACCAGCTAACACGCATCTACTAGATGCTTACTCCACTCGCCGGGCGTTATTGAAAAGATCCAAGACCCCCAAGCCGCCTAGATAGCTTTTGAAGATTTCACGACTAACGGAATGGCCAAGTCCATTGGGATTTCGACCATGGATGTAGATGAACTTAGAGCCGTCCTGGAGGTCGGCACCGTGGTCCCTGCAGTGAATCAGATAGAGTATCATCCTTACATGCGTCGCACGAATATCGAACTGCTCACGCTGATGGAGTGTCACCGAATCAAAACCTCAGGTTTTGACTGTCTAGCACCAATTACCAAGGTCAGGGACGCGCTCGTGCCAGAAGTGCTAGCCCCGATGGCCGAGCGGTACAGTGTCACCAAAGAAGCTTTGCTGATTAGGTGGGCGCTTGACGAGAATGTGGCCCCCGTCATCAGAGTCCCATTAGAAGCCAAGATCGAGGAGTGTCTTTCGACACTCCGCTTTGGATTGACAGACAGCGATCGGCTACTTATCACCGTCAAGGGATATGAGAACAGGCACCCTCAGTGGTTGCCAATAGAGTGGGACGAGCTCCCGGAAAACAAGCCTCCAGGGAATCAGCCTCCAGGGAACCAGCTGCCAGGAACATCATAGTAGGCACTCTCAATGGTGACCAATGGAAATGAGCATTTACTGGTCGTTTGAGGGGCCTTGATCAAGGTTGAGGAGAGTATGCCTTGTTGCTCGCGCCATAAGTAGCTGCTACAGTCAACACCTTGGGTATGTAGCATTACGAGGAATACCTACTCTAATGCCGGCGGCCTTTTGCCTTCACGAGCTAAAATCAATTATTGACCTGCTGAGATTTCAGCTGTGACCTGTCGGTGTATATTGTATTATGCATGAACCACATGGCCGTAGCTAAGTATGCTTTTTTAGCCGACCTGCAACTATTCTAGATCCTTCATTGCCTCCTCAACAGAAATACCCAACGCCGAAGCATGCTGTGTAAAAGAGCCGTGCTAAAATATCTATAGCTTGCTTCTCAGATTTGGCCTCCATTTCGCATATGGGTGATCTTCTGACACAGGAACCAGGTGGTCAACGGCACCAGTATGCAATAGTCCTGGATGTACCTGGTCCAGGTTTGTGACGCCGCACTGCTGCATCGTCGTCTCCAACTCGTCGATCAAGACTGCAAATCCCATCAATTAGCAAAGCGACTCGTAGAATGAGAGCCGAGATAACTCACTGTTCACGAAATGTTCAATTCCCTCCTGCCCATAGTTTAATGCATGCAAAAACCCACGCCCCAGCCCAACAGCCCGCGCTCCCAAGCACAAAGCTTTGAAGATATCCGTCCCGCGCGTGATTCCACCATCGATATACACCTCCATCTTATCAAAGACCTGCGGACAACACCGCTGCAGCTCCAGCAGCACCAGTATTGTCGCTGGTGCCGTGTCCAGGCTCCGGCCCCCGTGGTTCGTCAGGTAGATGGCCTCGACGCCGGCCTCGAGCGCGCGCACGGCGTCCATGGCCGTCTGCACGCCCTTAAGCACAACGGGCAGGCCGGGCGCCGCCCGCCGCAGCCACGCGACGTCGTCCCACGTCAGCGACGCGTCGATGAAGCTGCCCATGATGCGGCCCAGCGAGCCGCCCTTGGCGTCGTTCTGCGCCGTGACGCCGCTCATGGGCAGGGTCAGGGACTCGTCGGCGCGCAGGCGCTCGTCGGCCTCGCGCTTGCCGATGACGGGGGCGTCGATGGTCAGGAAGACGGCCTTGACGCCGCGCTCGCGCACCGCGCGCAGCAGGGCCTCGCTCCTGCGCCGGTCCTTGTCGACGTAGAGCTGGAAGAAGACCGGGACCGCCGGTGAAGAAGAGGCCGTGGCGGCATCGTCCACGGCGTCCATGACCTCGGGCAAGGGGAAGGAGCAGCTCGTGCTGACGCACTGCGGGATGCCGAGGGCCTGGCAGCCGCGCCCGAGCTCGCGCTCGCCCTCGGGGTGGATCAGCTTGCCCATGCTGGTCGGGGCGCAGAAGATGGGGGCGCGCATGCGGTGGCCCAGCATCGTGGTCGAGGCGTCGACGGAGGCGACGTCGCGCAGGACCCGCGGCCGCAGCGTGATGTCGTCGTAGACGCGGGCGTTGCGCTCCTTGGTCAGGCAGCCGGTCGCGGCGCTGGACACGAAGGCCCACGCCTTGGGGGTGAAGGACGCTTGCGCCGCGAGCGCGAAGTCGTCTGCGTTGATGAGCGAGGCCAGGGGCGGCCTCGCCCCTTTCACCTTGGCCGCGCTGGTTCCCGGTGTGGTCTGTTCTTGCGGGGGCGGCCGCGCCCACGCGTCGGTCACGGTGCTGAGGTCTAGGGCGCCGATGTGGGCGCTTGTGGGCAGGGAGGTCTTGATGAGGGACATGGAGTGCACCTCGGCATAGGCAGACGTGGCATCGCGGCCGGCGTGTTGGAGGAGGACGGCGGGACCGCCGGGGTGCTCGGCCGCGAAGGAGGAGAGGTCGTAGACGATGCCGTCGACTACGAGCCAGAGATCTGTGAGGGATTGGTGCTGAGATATCTCTTCTATGCTGACTAGCCTTTTGGCCTCTGGTGGCGATATTGTTTCTTGGGAGCTCATGTTGATGGTTGCACCCGTACCGCCTTGTGAATTAGAGAGCAACCTTTACGATATAGTGGCTTTGCGGTCCTTGTAGCGGCCCGTAGGTATGGCTGTCCCGTGCCGTGTAGTCGATACTCTCCTGACATGCACTCGAAATTCGAAAAGGCAGGAAATGTCATTGAATCCAGCTAAATATCATGTATGGAAAAGTTCCGGCATTTGACAATTGCCATCTACGAGTCGGCGGAATTCCTGCCGAAGTCCTGGCTCGGGGCAGTCGGTGAGGTTCCCCACGATCTCGCTCGGCCTTCTCTCCGGGATAGGGCCCACTCAACTGGAGCCAACCTGGAGATACCTAGACTTGAGACCTGGCCCAATGATTATTGAAAGCTGTCATCGCCGGTAGTGGGTTCTACCGTAGTTAGTACAGAGTCCATAATCCACAGACGGCGTTGAACTCCTGTGCCACGTGGTGCTGATGCCATCGCCGACTGTTCGCGCCATATTTGACATACTATATCATAGTATGCATGTCAGAAATGGTGCGCTTACGGCGAATAGGAAATGGGCAGGGCAATCATGGCAAGTGTCAGAAGCTGAATTTATACCTTAAGAGGTAGTCTTCGGTGCGCGGATACAGAAAGATTATCGCCACCTCCCACGAGGATATCGATATAGTACAATAGGTAAATGGCATTGTTATAACATTGCGATAAGTAGGGCACTGATATCGAGATCGCCTCAACCGGCCAACGCCTTCCCAACCAGTTCCCTCCCCCTGTCGCTCAACTGCATCCCCAGCGCCAGCCGCCTCCCCTCCTCGCTCATCTTGCCCCACGTCTTCCGCAGGATCCCCAGCATCTTCTCCTCGTCCAGCTGCTCGCTCTGCCGCATCCTGGCCTCGAAGTCGTCGAACTGGTCGTCCAGGAAGACGAGGCACGCGACGTCCTCCAGGACCTGTGTCTCGGGATCCGCCGCGAGGTTCTCCTTGCGGATGAGGGCCGCGGTGCGGGCGATGTCAGACGCGGGGAGGGGCGGCGATATGGGGGACGGGGACGAGGCTGAAGGGGAAGAAGGGGAGAGAAGGGCCTGCACTTGGGATGCGGCTTCGGCCTTTTGCTTTGCGCGCCAGGTGAGGTAGCCGGCGCGTGTTTTTGGGTACGTGTCCCGCGGGATTTCCCATCTGGGGGAGGATTAGTCGACGCGCGCGCACATTCAAGCCCTTGGCTGGAACGTTCATCAGACAGAGAGCGTTGTTCTCGCCAACGAAGGGCTTCGCACACTGATGCTTTTGCTTTGTCGGGGCGATTCACCACGTACGAGGGCCCCAGAGAAAGGGGCGGGCGGGCGACTCTTCGCTCTCGGGATAGAAAACACTGCTGGCTTGTGAGGGGGCAGCTCACCTCCGAAAATGCTGGGCTCGGCACGCCAGTTGCAGCGCCAGTCCCGCCTCCGGGCAGCGGATACCCAGCCATCGTGTCATCTTCCTTGCGTAGTGCAGTTCATAGGGCACCGCGCCCTCTCCGCCTGACACCGTCCGAGGATCCTCAGCATGCGCATCGTCTATCAGTCGCAAAGCCGCCGCATAGTTCGGCGGCAGGGCCGGCAGGGAAGTCATTGCTTCTTGTGCCTGGTCGTGCATGTTTCTCGTGCCACTTAGATTACCCGGTCTGCTTATGTTCCGGGCTATACGATACAGTAGCAGGGGAGGGGGGTGGGGGATGCTCTCAAAGTAGGTATGAAGCAAATCGTTGCCAATTGCAACACAATGCACGGGTATGAGGGGTTTGAAATGAGTGAGCGAACGAATGGGACACCGATGAGTGAGCTGGGTAAGTCGCATGCATGTGCGTGAGCTGACGAACAGCTGGACTATCATTCATGACCGCTTTTTCCCCGGCTATGTGGGGTTCGGCTGGCATCGTGTCCATCTTCATTCGCTAGAAAAGCAAATGCACTATCTATCCATCCTATCATTCGAAGCCTTGAAGGCGGCATTGTGGTGCTGCTATCAGCGAGGCGAGGCTCGTAAGGAACTCCCAGATTAGGGTTGAAGGTGTTTTAAACTACGCTGCGGGCCTTTAGGGCCCTCGAAGGTGGTGTTAACAGGGTCAGTTATTGCATGCTACTACTGTCTGACCTGGAACATCAAGCGCCAAGAACCACTGAGAACGCGGCCGGCTCAGAAGCCGCTGGCGCTGAGTAAGATGCCTAGGGTATGCGGAGTGGATGGTTGTTAGAGAATCCATGTCGGGCAAGGGATTTATAGTTTCTCGCATCTGAATGCCACCTGACCCGTTACCAGGGGAGTCGCGCGGGAACACGGGCAGAATTTGGAAGGGTTGACTTTGCGGGGGTCAAATTAGGCACAAACGCATATTAATGGAAGGTTCTGCATCAACAAACGCCTTGATGGTAAACTAAGCGCGGTTTAATTTCTTCATGGGTAGACTTTTGCATCCAGCTCCATGGATACGACCTATGTTCGGTCAAAAGCAATTGGTATCGTTCGCCCAAACAGTGAAACGCCGTCAACTCCCAGTACCGAGATTCCTATGTACAATTTGACCTGAATCATGCCCGCGCGTATTGTCCTCGCCTCCTCACCCTATACTTATCGACACAGCTACTATATGGGTGACTATGTACCGGGATAAGGCTGGTACGATTGATATTGTTGTGGGGGCGGTGGACTATATTGATTGTAGTGTGATTGAGCTGGAGGGGGTGGTGTTGGGTTCGTAAGAGCCGATACCATTGTATTGTAATTGTCGTCATGACTGACAGGACTAACGGGGCTGATTGGACTCGGTTCGATTGGCGAGACAATTTCATCTTGCTGTTTGACTATACCTGGAGAGAAAAAAGAGGGAGCGCCCGAGCTGCGATCGTCTCTAGCGAACACCGCAGTCGAATCCCCATAGCCATTTGCCGTATATCCTAGGAAGTGCTGGTCGGTCGTCTGGGCCATTCCTGGAGGCGCCTCGCCGTAGAAAGTTGAAGGATATGCTGATCCAGGGGGTACATTTCCATACATGTCAGCGGTTGGCAGATCTCCGGCCATCGGTGAGGTCTGTTTCTGCGACTGCCTTCTCTTCCGTCGTCGAAGAAAAAAGAAAACGCCGGCGATGATCAAAGCCAAACCGGCTACCCCACCCACCGTACCTCCTACAATAGCACCGACATTCGTAGAATTGCCTGATGATGAAGCAGGAGAGGCCGATGACGAAGAATCACTCCCGGGAGCCACAGTGATCGTTACCGCCGTTGTCGCAGGAGAGGCCGTCTGCCCACTTGATGAATCAATTGACGATGTTGAATTGCCTCCTGGAGGATCCCATCCAGCAGCAGGAGTTGTTGCAATGACGCCGGTTCCTCTCTCAGTAGCACAGCCTATGAAGCTTGCTCCGTACAAGTCGTCATAGAAGTTCGCGTCGTAGGAATATGTTACACAATGAGGCCGGTCAGGATCGCTGCTGTTTCTGTTTAGTTGCGGGGTAAGGAATAAGATCGTTCAGCTTACCAGTATATCGTCAACGGATCCCCGGACCACAGCGCTGAGTTTGTTGATTCTAAGCATGTTGTCGGTAGTGTGCAGTCTCGAGGGCTTTGCCCAGTGCAGCATCCTACCACACCATCATATCGGTCGAGCATACAGTATGCTTGATCCTGACACGTCACAGCAGGGCCTGTCTAGGAGATTAGAAGTGATTGAGATTGATAGACATCACTGGGACACGAACTGCTAAGGTCGTCGACAGGGAAGCCACAAGTAGACTCTTTCGAGTCGTCTCTCTTCTCGAGGTCGGAGTCGTGCGGCCTACTTCCGGGCGCAGGCGTTGGTTTGGGTGTCCATCCCAAAGGATCAAATGCCGCGGCATCTGCGGTTTGAATGGCCGGTCCCCAATTCTCGGCCGGTTCACTTCCAGACCATCTGCCGTGCACCAGTCCAATTGCATGAGCCCAGGCCGTCAACCTCAAGGCGGACGTCATTGTCGACACATTTAACCATCAGGAGGAAAGGACAGAAGTAGAATAACGGAGGCGGCAGGGTGAGCTTCTTAAAACACGCATCAGGGCATTGAATAATGCCGGGCAACCGGGGTGGGTTTTCAACTTGTCCAGTTGAGGCTGTCAGCTGAAATAGAAACCCCACTCGATGAATTCTGAATGAGACCCTGTGTCGGGCTCGGTGCTACGTCAGATTGCGGCGAAGTGTACGGGGTAAGCAAGCCATTGAGACAGCTAGCCGGCCATCCTTACCGTGACAATAGGCGGTCGACAATACAGATGCTGTCAGCAAGAACCCAAACGGAAGCAGGAGCTCCAATGACCCGCAGCCCAGAGTGCGTCGATCACCCAGAGGTTGCGGTATGACAACGACACTTGGCGATTTTCGTCTTCTCTGGGTTCGGCCAGGGCTGCTGGACCTGCTGGGGTGTTGTGTTTATCGGCCGTGTCGGCGTATCATGGCGGTGTTGTGCGGTCAGAAAGAAAAGCAGATCTACGCGGTAAGATTCAGTCATAAAGGGTCTAGTATCGCGGCATCGCGACGAAGGAATGGGGTGGCAGAAGGCCAGAGTCTTAGCAACCCCGGCTCCTTGCAAGACCCCTCGCAAGATAGTCAGAGGCAGGAAAGATTGGCGCGGACTCGGCCAGTTGAGGAGATGCGGCACTCACTGGCTGACTCTCGGCACCGTCTGCCCTCAACCTCGAGGCAAGGACAGGCCACTTGGCTGAATGGACTTGAACGGAATGCAGTTCGCCACCTACAGTGGTACTACATAATACCAGTCAACCTGTATGACATGGTGACATGGGTGAGCGCGGTAATCAGGAACGGGCAGGACGGGGGGGGGGGGCACATATGAAGAAACCATCTGGGAGCCGTAAGGACGGTTTGCTATGGAGGGTGCTTGCTGCTGTCCATGAAATGTAACGGCGGGCAGAGGGAAATGGTCTTGACTAGGCAAGACGGAGGGAAAACTGGAGTCATGGAGCGGTGGTGTGGTGATGGTGAGACTGACAAACTGAGTTGACTGCGGAGGTGCAGATTCTACGACATTAACTACATAAGGACCTAAGTAAGTAAGTATGTAGTAGGTGCAGATTCTAGCTATTCTAGCTTGAAATCAGGCCGGCAGTGTGGTTGCACTACAAGCAGCTGTCATCTTCGCGGCGGCTGACGGCGAGGGGTGAACAGCTGCTTCCATCCCATTGCCACGGAGGACGGCCGCCGGCAGGGAGCTATGGCCAACCTCCAGTGTCAGCACTCTACGGTACTAGCCTTATTAGGGCTGCCTTAGGGCTGCCTTAGGGACCTAGCTAGGTAGGGAAGGGCCCATGCCATGAACATCGGGCCAATCCATCCCTCGCTCCATCACTCCCCATTCTCATCCCCATCCCCAATGAGACCATATCTGTATCTGCACTTCCGATCAAGAGATCCTCCCGGACAGGGCGGACTTCTGGGCATCCCGCATGTACTTTGTATCACATAACTACTTAAGTAGGTATTTTAGGCCTCGTCTCTATTGGGCCATGCCACAGATATATGCATTAATCAAACATTTTCCATCATTGAGACTCTCGTTTATCTTGTTTCTATCTCTTCTACTTGCGATGCTACAGCACCCGACTACCACTGTCTACCTTCGCAAACTCGGACATCCACAGTTCCGCGTAGGAGCCTCGTATTGGATTGGATGAACTAAGTTCTTCCCTCGGCTGGCCAGTCTGGGACGAACCCTCCTATATCCTTATTTCCCAGATCGTGCGTTCGAGCTGTTCGAATTCTGATCTTGAACCAACACTTGGGAAATTTATATTTAGCCAACCGATCTTGTCCCGCTCCTCGATTCGTACGACTTAGTGGTGAGCCAACTGAGGATAGGCGGATAGAAGTGGTATACTGGATGATAACAAGCTGTGAGGTACTTGACAGTGTCTCCGAAGGATCGTGGTGGATTTTGCGGATGGCTGTAAGGTTCTCTTCATTCGCCACGGTGATCCACCGAGAACGCGCCTCTTGACCTCGTCACGCTTGTCCAGGAGGCGGCTATGGAGCTCAGCAATGGTATTGTGAAGAATCCCTTTCTTCTCCAAATTGCTCGACGACTCTCATGAATGACCCTGCCTACTCGCCAGACGTGTACGCTTCCCCCGCCTGGACTCCCGTACTTCCACCATTATCTCCTGTGGTTTCTGGCTGCCGACATCCCATCATCCATATCTGCATCCCTACATCCCGAACCTATGACGCGCGGAACCATAGCTGAGAGAAACCAACATGGTCGCACTAGCCCTTACGATTAGCAACTCCTGACATATCCTAATGCGAGAGCGTTTCCTGAACTCATGGTGATCACGGCATATTGACGAGCCCTCAACCCCGTTTATGAAGCTCTTGCTGACCACAGAGTCTGATTCTAGCAACAGCTTTTCGCTTCCAACTCTATATTTAGACGTTTATTTCGAGAAGTTATAGATTTATACGTCGGTAGAGGAGCAATGTCTAAGTTTTCGCCAGACTCGGTTTGTGGGCAACATTCTGAAAAGGCCACATTGCAGGCACAGCTTTGAGCTTACTCTGGATTGAGAATACCAGAATGATGATAGCTTGGACTGTGCGACTGTCGGTCGTGCTGAAGTCTCTCAATTGGTGCAGGCACGAGATATGGGCCTCATTCTATGCCAACTGTTGCTATCGTCTCTGCAGCGCTATTTGCTTAAGCTGCTACCGCAATCCATTTCTGGCATAGCACCAGGCGCGACAGATACCTATCATCGTTTTCCTACGACCTGACGCTGCGAGTATAATCACGAGAACTGATACTTTTGATTGGGATGGGTGTTGCTAGAAACTCCAGCATTTACGGACTCGAAGAGGACGACACGGTAGGTCATTCTAAGTGGAGGGCGCAGATTTAGAATAACGTAATTGAGGTTAGGAGCATCCGAATCTGAGCTTATGGTTCACAGCATGCTTAGAAATGCATGTAGTTCTTGTCGGGTGTTTGCATAACTAGCTACTCTATACTAGGGGAAATCACCTGCAATGGACCCGTCAATGGATGGTGGACAGAGATAACTGACCGAGCCGAGACCGAGTATCCCTTGTGAACATCGGCCGAAATGCAGTATAACCCCTCGGCGTATTCTGTACGACATGCCTACCGCGTTTCTCCCTTATTCGCATCGATTGCCTCCCTAGTCCCAAAGGTTTGGACCTGTCGTGCAATGGCTCGTCCGCCCCAATAGTCGCTTTAAAGTGTCACCTCCGTTGAGAGGGAGCAGAACCAGCATCCCTACATACTTGGTTAGCGAGCTGACGTCTTCGAACACGGTTGGTAAGTCCGACTGATGCCCATATCTGCCTTCAATGTAGCCATACAACATGATGGATGAGTTCAACTGCTAAATAGGTGGTCACTATTGAGTCTCAAGACATTCGGCAGCTTCGAATTGATTCCGCTCGGGCGATTCTTGTGTCTGCAATCCGCCACTACATTCAAGAGCACCTAGGTAGCATACGCGGTATCAGTCTTACCCTCTTGTCAGGCGACACATAGTGAGCTGAGTGGAGCGATATCACTTCTAGCTGATGAGGATCAACGACAGTCTAGCCATATGTTTCGCCCTATATGTGATGGTTTCCAGACACGATGTGAGCTCAGAAGACTTTTGGCTTTTCTGCCCTGGGCTAGATGAAAAGGCGAACGCGAATAGGATGCACAGATGTATCGTGATGTTGTGACCTCTTCCCATATTGTTAAGCAGGTGGCCACAGATATACCATGATAGAATAGTACATATCAAGTAGATAAGGATCCGTCAAATTGTGTACGCGATTGATCCGTATCATACGCGAATCGTGCGTTCGTACATATCACTTTTGAACCAAAACATCACCTCCGAAGCACCCCTCCCACAGATGGAGTCTCCGGCCCCCAGAGAGCTGGATTATGCTGGGGAAGGAACAATGATCAGTACCGAAGCCTCACCATTTACCATGTAGGAATTTGTGCCCCTCAGTCACCAGAAGGAACCAAAGCGCTGGTTGCAGCTCTAGAATATCTCTCTCTCAAATCGGCCACGGCGTCTAGAAGACTCGGTCGTGTGGGAGGCCGGGAATCCCATCCATTCTCGGGCGAGACCCCGCGAGGGGAGGCACTCGACATAGTATTTGATGTCTTGGGGGTATTGCAGGTGGCATGCCTGTCATTCAGGCTTTTCGTCTCCCAGCATATGGCACCGTCCAGTATGAGCACTTATTGTGACGAAGTCCCTTCTGCTTAGTTTCATGTATTTCAGTGACCCATTGTCGATATCTGTGAGTGGTGCACTATCAATCATGTATCGTCCTCTCCTTGCTTTCCAAGGCAGCGTCCTCTGATTGAGACGCTCCAAAACAGAAAAAAAAAAAAAAAAAGATCTACAGGCCGGGATGACTGTCAGGAGGAGCTATGCTGTCCCGTTCGCCTTCATATCCGTTCAGTCTTGCTTTGTACACCTTTGCTCTGGCCAATTGAGAGAGATAACCCTTTCTGAACGCCATTTGTGCTTTCTTGTAAGCCTCGGTAGACTCAGCTCCTGACTCCATGTCCTCTTATTTACTCTGCTGACACCGACAAGACTCTGATGTGAGTAGCCCCAGGCTTGCTATCTCGGTTCGAACTGCAACACCACAATGAGATGCTTCTTGACCATCTCTCCCAACTTGTCCGAACTCATATCGCTTGATACATCCGATTGTAGATTATCTGCATAATCACGAGGCATCTGTGGAAGGTAAAAAGATACATTTGGCCCTCCGTAAATGCCAACTATGGGGAGTTGGGGCTTGCACTCCTTCTTCAGTTATGCAGGCTGTCAGGGCCTTAACAAGTGCTCTTGTAGCAGACGGTCCATTGAGCCAAGGAATTCATTTCCAAGTCCTTACACAGTGATCACCTTGTACTTTGGAATCACACTCAACATACTGTGCTAGGCCGGGTCACGAGGATGTTATACATATGCCCGCTTGAGCTCCGCACTCTGGGATATACAGATCGACCAAGGACCAGCGACGTTGGCGCCTTATTTCAGCGAAGGCTCGAGGATGTTCTAGTGCCTAATAGATGTTCTCGTTCTCTGAGTAGGATATGTGAGTAATACACCATTTGGTCTGTGAAAGGTAAATACCAGTAACTCACCTTGGACGCGTCTGTTGATGAGAGGACGGACTTGGCACAGTATTCGCCAGTGGCTTGGTGAGGATCAGAACCTGTTCATGGCCAGGCATAGATAGTAACGAATATGAATCCGGCGTTTGGGAGTTTTGCTAGCCCCGATGCACGTATCAATTGGTGTCGCTGCTGTTTCACGTTTCAATGCTGGGAACGGGGGCTCCAAGGAGAGCGAGTAGGTCAGCAAAGCGACCGCAAGCACGTAACCCCACGATATATTCCGCTTAATCACTGTGTACCTCACATAGGTAGCAGCTATCTACGTACATAGGAGATAAGTATTACGAAGTGAAGATAGAGTCAATGCTGAATAGACAAGATACAGGTTCCCAAAGGGTTTTGCCGATTCCCTGTGAGAGACGGCAGTGATTCCAATGGAGTGGATTCTTAGTAACGTTAGGTAGCCAGATCAGAGCAGGGAACCTTCGCGCGATTACATGTAGAGAACAGGAGTAGGAAGAGTCGCGCATCTCTTCAATCAGAATACCATCTGAGCAAGGTATCTACTTCATACTACATTGGAAGTCAATGCATCCCGCTCATTCGGTCTCCTACCCGGCTAGAGCTCAACCAATAAGCCGGTAAGCGGCACGGAATGACTCGACGAACATTTTTGCCTAACCGTTTGTCGTAATGGAGCAACATAATTGATTAATGAATATGATGAAACCATCAAATCAGCCAACCGCCCCTCGTCCGTTACCTCACGGTGTCTCGTCCGTAGGTGTTCTCCGGAACGTGGCATCGAGTGTCGATCAAGACTGTAGGTACAGGTCCGGCCCCTACCCGCAGGTACTGCTGCATCCATCTGCCGTGTCGGCGCACTCTCCAAGTAACTTAAAATCAGGCGAGGGTATCGCGACATCCAGGTTCTGGAGCTTCTGATCCCGCCAGCGACCAAGTGACGCAGATAGAAGTACTCGCGACAAGGTTCACCAGGTAGTTTCTGATTGTATGCCGTGGCAAGCCCAGCACACCCAACCGCAAATCGACTTGCTGGTGCGCCGCGCAACCGGTGAGAAGCGCGCGCGCCATTGCACGACAGCCATCAGTATCAGTAGCTGAGCAGGCCACGTGTTCGCCTGTGGCAGCGACCTGGTTCGAGGGATCGGGGTCCTCTGTATTGCTCGCCTCATAGCTTCGGAGGGCTGACTCTTAGCCCCAAATAAAGGCACCTGCGACGTCGTCTGAGGCTGTCTTGCATCCACAATGAGATCACGCCGGATGAGCCACCTACTCCATCTTTCTAAGATACTGCACCAGCTTGGACCTTATCAGTTTCCTACGTGGGCGTGATGCATCCCGTTCTCTGTAGAGGCAGTCACGGCGACAGGACCTCCGCGGACGACTTGGCGCGGCGGACGTATAAATTGCAGAACACCATGTTGCGTTGCTGCAATCGGGATAGCCTCGACCATTGCCATAGGTAGGCAATATTGCGAGCTCAGCCTATGCAGTGGTACCGTGGGGAGAAGGAAGCAGCTACGAATGGGGCAACATCATGAGCATTGTGTTGTAAGTGATCGTCATACGTAACATGTCCAGGGCCTGGAATAGAGCTATTACGCTCGAGATATCGCCTCTGAGATGTGATTCTTATGATATGGCCACTTTTCACTCCGCGTGAGCCGGAACCGGCACATGGCATATGTGCCGTCGAAAATCAGAACGCCACAATACGCATCAAATGGTTCGGCAGCGTCTGCAACTTCACTGCGGCCGCCCGCAGTAAAAAGAGCCATAAATCTGATGGTAACGGTGCGGATAGACGTAAGTCTCTAACCAGCCTCTTCCCACCTGTTGAGGTCCATTCTTCTCTGCGTTCCCCATAAGGTGGTGTACTTCGGGCGTAAGTAACTACATGCTTCCCCGGACCCTAGCGGTGACGGCCTTGCTCGCCTCGGTCGGGAAGCGCAATCGATGCGTCAAAGAATTGCGGCTGACTGCAGCCAGTCGTATGCAGGAAAGGGCTAGTAACGGCGCGGCAGGGCTGGCGACCCTCCACCCATTGTCCGATGGATGGCGCGGTGCCCAAGCATAGTAATGCCGTGCGTGTGCGAGACCCCCTGCACGATCATCGGAGAATAAACAGAAGACCCAGATCGTGGGGAACCCTCGTCACTGGTCAGGGCGCGTCAGGCCTGAAGCAGTGCTTGTAACGTTTCGAAGATATGCACATCTTGCAGCACATCCTTGGCTGGTACGCAATACCGCGTTGCTGATCTTCATCACTGACCGTTCGCGAAATTGAATGTGGCGACGGGTTCATGTCGAATGGAATTTGTGATGCTGCGAGAGTTCGCGCCAGGGAACGTGGGAATCAATACCCTGCAGATCGGCAGACTGACGCGAGTCGTAACAGGGTCCTCTCTTAGAAATGTGACGCGGTAACATCAGTCCAGACCCAAGTCGCATTGCGGGATCCGACAGCGAACGGGACTTCGCGGACGTAAATGATACCTGGGTACGGGATATGGAAACGAGTCTTGGCCAGGCCGTGATTAAGATCAATGGGCACACCCTATCAGTCTCAGCGAGCCTGACATGGTTGGTGATGCTGCTACCTGGTAAAGTATTCGTATGCATTTTTGTGCTTTTTTTTTTTCGTACCAGAGAGGGGATAGAATCGAGTACTTAGGAAGTCTTACAATAACGTATCTACTTTCAAAGTACCCGGCGGTCATACCGACCACACTGAGTGATATGAAGGCCCTTCCGGTAAGCCACCAAAGACGTTCAAAACCACTTCCGCGACCGGAATGAGAAAATGAACCCGGTAAGTCTATTTCGAGTCTTGATAAGTAATCAGTCGGGAGGCTGGCCTAGCGTCCATTTTGGAGTATGGGTAAGCCTACTGGACTCAGGGCTGACTAGACGAATGCGTTAGCCATTGGCCCCGTTGATTGAGGTCGAGACTGCTAGCAGCCGCTGCGAAGTAACACGGAAACAAGGATGTGAATGGCAGTATCATCCGCCTTCCACCATTGGGCGTAGCTTTGAACGTGGCGTCAATTCGATGACGTTTTAAGATCCCATGAGCAGTCCCAGAGGGTTCCAAGAAGAAAGATGCGGAAGGTTGCCGCATCGGCGACCACATACATAGGCATCCCCATCCTGTAAGTTGATCAAGAAAAAACCGAGGCTTTGCGATTGGAGCATCACAAGGCTGCGAGTGCCCTAGATCATCGGGAGCGTCCCACGGCAGCCCGGCCGCATTGTGAAGCGTTCCAATAGGAAATTCACCCATAACGCGGAGAACGGGGGGGCGCATGTTCATCCTCTCAGAGCCGAAAGACCGGAGCCCGGAGTTTGTTTCGACCCTCCCACGACGCCGACAGGCTGCCACGATGATGCAGTAACCCGAGATCCAGCAATGCGGTTCGCGGCTAGCCCAGACGAGTAAGTCAGGACACAGATCAGAAACAGAAGAATCGTCAGATGATGTTCACGAGCTAGAATAATGCCCCAGATCGAGTGCTATCACATTACGTGATGGTCGTGGAAATGAAGTGAAGTTTCGAGCGACGTTTACGCTCACAATGGTTCATGCGGAGTGTCGATAGATGACGCGCTCTAGGCCGTGAGTCTCAGAAGAAAATGACTGTTGTGTCTGATGATATGACATCTCTAAATGAATGGTTCTGATCTTTCAACGTTTTTGTGGCAACTATCTGCTGTACAACCAGCGTTGGGAGGCACGCCGTTATATTGAAGCGTGCTCCCTATAGTCATGCGTGGAGGCAATAGCGATGAGCATGTTCGTGCAGTCATCTGCTGATCGAGAAGTAAAATTGATCTGTAGGCATGAATGTAGGTGGTCTGGATATCTATCAAAGCTCTTACGCACAATCTCGATCAGGAGAGCGTCGCTAGTAAGACCGCATCGTAGGCACGACTCGAGTATGCTTAGTGACTTCATAATCATTGTTGAGAACCAACCAATGGGATTGAGATCGGACTGTTAACGAGTGTTGAAACAGGAACGAGTTCATGGAAAAGAATTGCCGTGCGCAAAGTCAAGCGACGTTCTAATAAATAGATTCAGCTTGTATCATATCGTTTCTTCAGTTTCATACCCTAGCTTGAATACTACAGCACTTACAATGATGAGCCTCCGTCAAGTTAAGGACTCCGGACGCGAGTTGCTTCTCGAGATCTTGGGTGATTATTTCGATGTGGAACTCGTAAAAGGTGGGTAAAGCTAATCAGACCAGAATCTAAATGACTGACAATATCATGCCAACCTGGGACTCGGAAGGTAATGGAGAGGCTCACAATGACATTCTATTTCACTTACTAACGTTATTTTCTTTTGATATCAAACCATCTGAGTTGTTGCAGACCTCAAAGTTCAGCGGACATCCAAACAGATCCTTGAAAAGATCCTAAGTTCTGCCAGATGACTCGAGTCAATATTATGCCACGTGGTTTCGGTATTAGTAAATGTGAACGAGTTGTTGCGACCAGCCAGCTGCGACTGGATTCGGGTGGCCTCCGATGACGGCTATTTGCGAGGTCACGGAAGAGAGTCAACCGAGCGCGTCCCCGACTATGTCGCGGTAAATATCGACTTATCTTTCCAAATTTCAGCCGATCATAAGAGGTTCAGGTTAACAGTCTGATCGGGCTTATCTGGCTTTGCTTTACTGCCAAAAAAACACGGGACACAGCATCAAGTCGTGTCACAATGTGCCATTCAAGCGGTATAACATCTCTGCAATGGAATCTTGTGTTCAAGCAGGGCCCTGGCATAGATCGGTGCTCGGATACACAATGAAGTACCAGGACCATAGTGACGGGTAATCCTGAGTCTCGGGTGAGGCAGCCCAAGACCTGAAGACTCGAGAAAACCTTTTTACGTCCTCAACGATAATCGTGCGGAGTAATGCTGCGTCGTTTCGATGCAACTCCATCCCACGTGGTATATCAGAGGCAAAGCGTAGTAATGTCTGGGATGATAAATGCGGTATGCGGAGAGTGGGCCTTGTCATCTTAGACATGGTTGATGGCGACGTCAGGGCACATCCTCCGGGATGAAGTCGGAATCCCACCCAGGGCGGGCAGTAGTCTAAAGAGGTATGCAGGAATGGCATGAACGGCGGACGTACCCCATGACTCCGGCCAGTCTTGACGCCACCTCGATCATGGGATATTGTAGGGTTCACAATTCACAAGCCGCTGCGTTCTTCAGACAAGAGTCTGGACGACCGGAGTTGCTTAATAAACGTTGGGGTTCGACGGGTAGAGAAGGCCGACGGCTCCTGGTGCCGAGGAAAGCGGCCCTTAGGGCCTAGACCCAGGCACGGGACCGCCGACTTGCAAACGGGACATAGTCGAGCCAGCCTTCTGGCAGAGCGCGAGACCCGTTCAGAGTCCGTTGTAGGCTTGTTGTAAATTAGATAATCTCGTGACTGGTATAGGCCAGCCTGCCGGTGCTCTGTGGTGGTGGGAAGACCCGGGTATGCAACACTGCGGCATTTGAGCTTTAGAGGTACTGTAGCTAGCGACGGGCAGCTCCGAGCAGCGGGATCGGCTTGCAGAGATGCATGGCGTTACGCGTCCGTTGAATTGGGGCAGGTTCAAGTATACCGCCATGTTACGGCGACCGACGATTTTATGTTTGTGTTAGAAAGGAGCAGCGCCATCAAAGATGACGGTTAATGAGAGCGGAAGCTGGTAAGCTGCGTTTGAATCTGCAGTAAGGTAACGGTCATGTTTCAGATGGCGCAGATTTGTGGGAGGCGAAAGCGGCGGACAGATCAGAGACCTCACGCCAGCCGTATACAGCGAAAGGTAACTATTTAGGTACGTAAGAGATCCAGAGATGAGTTTTCGGGAAGAGCGAGGATGTTCTTTGGGTGAGGATAAAATATGTTGATATGTCCGTGTGTGCAGACCGGTCAGGCTAGGAACCTCATACTTTGAACGGAAGGAAGAACAAGTCTTGGTGGGAGGCCTGCGTGGAGATGCAGGCTCAAATGCTGGAAACCGGTACTCCTTCAGTAGACAGTCCTATTACCAATCTGTTACACAGTCACACCGTGCAAGACATGCCAGGTACTTCTATTTATTTTGTACAAGACAACACTATCGGATTCGGACCTTAATAAAGCTGGTCATTATCATGCATAGCGACTGTAAAAACCAAAGTGTGAAAGTCAGGCTGACATTAAATAATGGGTAAAAAAGAAAAGGAATGACTCAGGTAAATATACATATACCTGGATAAGTGACCAATCCAAATGCCGCCTACACTGGTATGATGTACCTTCTCAAGGTATAGCTTCCAAAACAGGAACCGTTTTTAAGACCCAGATTTTGAAGGACTGGGATTGCCTACCAATCAATCCCGTTCGCTTCAGTCCGCCCTCCGGATCTGCCCCGGGCGTTGATTCCAATATTTCAGGCACCTGGTCAATGTAAGAAGCACTTGCTGTCAAGACATACTACGCACATACCTCTGCAGGCGTTTCTGACTAAATGCTGATAGAGGTTGCTCAAGTTACCTCTGTGTCGTGATAGCAGGCTAAGAACCCCTGATTGGCGGGGATACCAGGCCCTGAAGGCCCTATTCACAGGCACTTCGAGGACCCCTAAACTAGAGCCTCGAGGGGTGGCAGGCTGCTCCTTACAGGTACCTCCACCTTACTTGCTCCTTCCTACCGCGTCGGTACTTGCCTCATATGGTAGCGGAACGCCTCACCATCGCATCCCGCTGCCCGCTTGTCCGCTTCTCCCTATTCCTCCTACCGCCTCATTGAGGTAGGCACGCCCTTAGGTTCTGTGCAGGTACCTGATTCTTCCACGCCCTCCACGTCCCCGGGCCTCGACCGCCTCGAATACAATACCCTTACCACACCATCCCTTTCGCTTCTGCGCGGCCTGCGCGAGCAATGCCAACCTACTGACGTATTTTGTGACCAAGTAACGGCTTGACGATCATTTTATCCCACATATATTCCAATAATTTTCTTCTCTTATCCAAATTCGCCCTTGTTTGATTTTCGCACGAACCGCGCTGCTGAGGTACTTTGACGTACTGAGTTCGTCTCAGATAGGCACCTATTCTACATACATCCTGAGGTATCATGCAATCCTTGCAGACGAACATGCTTCTTCTGCCCATGAATACAATTCCAGTCGCAGATACCCTGTCGCAGTCAGCGGTCCCAGGTAGGCAGGGAGCAGTATGGTAACGGAGTCGTGATAGTTGCTGAAGTAGTAGAGTAGACATAATCCCATACCTAAGGTATGTCGAGTACAAATATGTGGCGCGGTGATGTACACTACCTTATTGATGAGCCCTTCTCAACCCGGGCCTGGTCTTTCAGGAACTCCCTATGCCTGGCCCGGCCTGGAACCTCATCATCGTCTATCTGCTTCAATTCGGTACCAAGCCTCCTAAGTGTGATCGCCCTCCCCACAAAAACTGGACCAGATCCTGTTGTTCGAACGCAGCTAACAGTATACCTCCCTACCTACGTATTCTCAGTGGCGGCCGAGGCATAGACGGTCGCTGGAATAGTTCAGTTGCCGTGGGTCCCCATTGATGGCTTGCAACCTGCCTCCGACTTCCTGTGACCAGGTCACATCCTATTTTCATATATTTTTTTTTTTCAATTTAATATCTTGGACTGTTTTCCTCCTTTCAGCTGTCCAGAAGGTAACACAAATACCTGGCTCGGCGTCTTTCTACTTCCAATCAAAATTGTGGCTTAGAGAAAGAAGACTAGATCACGACACGGCAAGACGCAACTACCTAATAATAAGGTCTGGTTCGGCCCACCACTTCCTCACCCACGCACTCTACCTAGACTGTCTATCGTGGTATTGTTTCTGCCGTCTCTCTGTATCATTCGGCGTCCCGTTGAACTAGTCAACGCGGTGCCGACTTCATCCTGCACACCGGTTCGCCGTTTCTAGTATTCCTCTGTCCACGTCCGACCTGGCCAAACAAGCACAAGTGCCTCTCCGTTGGTCAGAAGACCGAAGAGGTCTCCGTCAAGTGTTATTAGACACTCTTCGGCCCTGCCTTCCAGGCGAGTGTCCCCAGGCGAAAGTCCAGATATCTGGAATAAGCGTTACCTAAAGCCTCAGCTGCTCCGAATATAACCCTCAGGCTGACTGCCCATTTCAATACCTTTCACTCTGGCAACATGGCATTCCATCATCAAGGCAGTGGATCTGCTTTCCCATCCTTCTCTCAACCATCCATATCCCGGTCACCGCCGGGCCCATCTGCCGGAACGCGAGCATCGGGACCGAAAATGAACCCATCAAGTCCCTTTCACCCGCTTCAGGAGTCCTTCGACATTCTCGAATGGTATCCGCAGTTCCAGTCATGTGTACGATATTTTCTAGACTACGCGCAACACGAAGGACCCGTACAGGCGATCGCAGCTTTCGTGAATATCCAGCTGCCCTTCCAGAGATTCCAGAATCCTATCGTGACGTCCAAAACAGCCGGGTCCCCCCCAGCCGTACCATCCCCTTCCGCAACCGCTGCTGGCAAGTTTCCTATGCCGGCTCTTTCACCTACGACAGTCAGTCTCACTCCCTACGTACGCCGGTTGGTCGCCACGGGGTTCGATTTTCCTGGTGTTTTGCACGGTTTCTTCGGCGACGACTGGGCAAGAGGTATAGGCCACATGCATGAAGTGGAGCGAAGAAACTATATGTTCGCCTCTAAGAGCTCGTATTGGCTGGACGTCAAGTCACAATATGACATGCCCGATGGCCAGACAATACCATTTCTCCGCCCGCTTCAGAACGTCACCCTGGAAGAAATCGATGCTGCAAACGAAAGCTGGAGTAAATGGATGGCCATGCAAGACTGGATGCTCGGACCCGAGGATCCAGAAAATCTGCCGCCTATGGAAATCAAAAGCGAAGAGTAGGGGTTGACCATGTCCGCGTCAGGAGTGAGAAACAGCCAGGGGACTAGTACGACCCAGCGCCTAGTGCAAATACTTCATCGGCCCCGAACATGACTAAGCTTATCTCTGCTAAATAAACAAAGGACAGAGGAACAGATACAAAGGCTTCTGACAGGAATCGGCAATCATTCGTCTCAGAAAGGAAGGGAGGAAGATTGCAATGGAGTAACACCGGTAGAACAGAGCAGGAACACAGGACTGCTCAAGGAATAAGTGTCAACACTCAGCTAGACATAATGTACTATTTTGGCGGCGTTTTGTATCAATCAACTGCTGATCAAATAAAAGATTAAATTTATTACCTCTTGCTTGACTGCACAGCAGTGCCTTTGCTTTGACATGGCTGCTTAGGTAGCACACCACCGGAGATTGAGACTTAAAGACATTGCATGCTACGACAGTCCTTCTCGATTTATAGGATGTACAGATTTCCTTATTGTTTACTTGTGGCAGTAAAAGTATCAGCGAAACCTCATTGAACATAGCACACATGATCGGGTACTTAATTACGTGGTTCTGGTATTTCCTCCATCCCTATGAGAGAAGTCGAGACACCATAAGTATAAACGTGTCGTACATGACCGGTAAGGAAGTACACACTTGTTATCTGACAAACATCAACCTAAATATAGCTTCTTGGAGCCAAATGTGGGAGATGTTCATTTGACGGAATGGAAACATTAGAACGGAAAGAGAGGTTCGTTATGGCATGGCCCAAGCTCCCAAAGGATCGTAGCTGGTTGCATGAGGCTAATAAAGCCTGGTAGGACCCCTCAGCCCTTCTGTCAGAGAATACCATGAACGCAGGGCGAACGGGCTGAGGAGTGAGCGGCGTGAGGGCAGTCTTGGGTTCAGGGTCTGGCCAGCTGGGGCAAAACAGGGACCTGTCTGGATTGTTCCAAAGTTCATCTACATACCCATACCTACTTATCCCATAAGTGTTGGCCGAGTATGGCAAGGTCGTAGGTATCTGCAAGTATCTGCCCCCATCAGACTATCGATAACGCTGGTAGCCCGAACTCTAGGGAGGCGTGACAGCTACCTAGAACGTACATACCTACTACCTTGGCGCGTCATTTCAGAAGTGGTAGCCTTCTTGTGCTTTTGCGACTCTGCGGGCGCCGATCGCAGAATCTACCAAAGCTAGCCCAGCCATCCTACCACCTAAGGCACCACCAATGCGACAGCAATCACCTTTGTATTCGATTTCACGTCGTCGCCAAATAATTTTAGTCTCGGGATCCTAAAGCCCTCATCATTCTTTAATCACTCATGTAGCCGCTTTCCGATCCTCATGATGGAGATGGATATAGACGGGGTCACTGACCAAGGACGAGCAAACGCTCGTGGTCACACCCGGTCCACGGAGCAATGGATCAAGTTCATTACCCATTGTTTGAACACGCGTCTAGACACCGATACCTTTGACACTTACGTAGCTCTTCTCAATGCGAAACATCCCTTGCCTCCTGCCATCGTCGCCGATATCTGTCTCCGTCCGCAGCCCACGAACCGCGAATCCCTCGACCCGCGCATCTCGCGCTACCTCGCCGTACTGTCCCAGCGCAAGCTTGTCGACATATCATCTACCGTCAAGGCCCTGTACAGGTATTCGACCTTTCATACCCATGTCCAGAGCCATGAGGGCAGTCAAGATGATGGCACACCCAAATGGGGAAGTTCCTATGCCTCGGAAGATGTCTTCTTCTGGCGTCTCTCTAAATCCGTACGACTTCCAGGCGGCATAAAAAATGTCAGTGACGCGTTAGATATCTGCAAGACGGTTGCTCAGTGGATGATCATGTATGCTTCGGCATTTCCCGCCCTTGATCACCATGTCATGGGTCAACCGCAGAACAACCAGCGCAGGAATGAGATGGACACTTCTCGTTCGGCCTTCGTATCGTTTCTTCTTGGTGTGATCCAACACCAGCTTGTACTGGATGCTCTCAGCCAACCCTTTGCCAAAGGTCCGTTTCCACGTAGCCAAATGAATGCCGCACTCTCGTATTCTCAATAGCTCACAACTTCCAGACGCACGCCAGGCGTTTTCAGATGGACTAGCTGCTTTCATACCATCCATACTGCAGACCTCATCTGATGTTGCTGGCCGACTTGAGGATTTCCGCACTCGTACACTGGCATCTTTTGAACCGATCGACAAGAAGAAGAAGGAGACTGCCAATGTCGAATTGGACGACTTTGAATCGTCTATGGCTCTAGACAGCATAATTATACCCGAGTTGCCAATCACAAACTCAAGAGCCGGCCTTTACATCTACTTAAATGCTCTCGTAAGTAACACTAGCCCTTCTTGCCAACCATAACTGATCTCTGTTCAGCTTGTCGGTCGGCCACTACTGGATGATGCTATTCTTTTCAGTTATCTGCACAATAGATATCAGGTAACATTGCCAACCAGCTCGAGCCCGCAAATACTGAACAGCATAGGGCGATATTCAAGCTACCACCATCGACTTGATTCTTGCTTCATTCGACGTACTTGCCAACGCGGTGTTCAGGAGAGAAGATCAGAAGGCCGGGCATCTGCTACGTTCTTATTTAATCAATAAGCTACCCCTCCTATTGACCACCTTGTCTCAATCCATGTTTGAGCCCTTAACAGCCCAGTTCTGTATAACGACAGCACTTCAACAGGTCGATTCCAATGCATTCCCAACCTTATCTGCCATGTTCGATGACACAAATAACAACAACACTTTCACTGACACAGTCAGGCAAGACTTTTGCTTTGCTTGCTGTCTGCATGGTTTGATTCCGGAGACGGCAATAGAAACTTTATTAGGGGAAATCACTTACCAAACCTTGCCTCCGGGCGGACAATATTCTAAAGACACATTGGTAGAGCAATGCATGACAGATCCGGAACGCGTTCAGAGTCTAATTGGTGAGTTGGACAACATGGATGGCAACGTGGGCGCCGTCTGCCAGGCTTTGATCGAAGTGAGTGTCTCTTGAGTGTTTGTGATGAGGCTCAGATCTGACATTATCCAGGTCATCGGTCGCCTCTGCAACAACAAGGAGACAATACCCCTCAAGTTGCTATGCAGTCAACTTGCGAAGAAGCCTCTTTCGTTAGACGTGCTACTATTATTCGGAAAACCGCAAGCCATATTTCATCCTCTTTGCGAACTTCTAGACAACTGGAGGTACGACGAGGATCAAGGAGAATATCAGCCCGTGTACGAAGAATTTGGATCTGTTCTACTTCTCCTCCTCGCATTCGTCTTTCGATACAATCTCTCGGCCATCGATCTGGGAATCCGATCCCAGGATTCTTTTGTGGCCAAACTCTTATACCAAGGCCAGTTGAGCAGGCCGCTGGATGAGTTATCAGAACAAGAGAAGGGCCATTTGGATGGCTGGATCCATGGACTTTTCGATACTGAAGCCGGCGGGCTTGGTGACGAGTTGATGTCCTCGTGTCCACCACAAGACTTCTACCTCCTCGTCCCCACACTGTTCTACAACATCGTGCTTGCATTTGGCAATAATTATTTGAACGAGGAGAGTTTGAAGACTGGAGTAGAATGTAAGTGACCACATGCAAAAGGTTATCGAAAGCAAGCTAAGGGTTGACAGATCTCGTCGATACTTTCCTTCTTCCGTCCTTAGTTATGGCTATTACATATATGTCCAATCAGCTCTGGACAGAGAAAAGCCCCGATCAAAAAGCCGTGATCAGGATTCTGCAATTAATCATACTTCAGAAGCAAGGATCTACTGAGGCTCAGAGTATGCTTTCAGCAGTGCTGAACATCGTAGCCAAACCCCTCGAGCACGGGTTAAGATCATACCAGCGCCAGGACCCCAAGTCTCAAGAAATTGAACCGCTGCTCAATGCTATCAAAGATAACATTCGCCTTTCAAGGCGGACAGCTGGCGCTGGCCACAATGAGCTAGAGGCTTGGTCCGGAACGTCCAACGGCGGACTTGCTGCCGCAGTGCGACATACGATGCAAAGCTTCGTTCAATGGGGAATACATCCTGGCGTCAACATCATGCCGACCTCATATACTCACCGGCAGATACTCGCCGCGTTAAAGATCCTAGGAGCAAAACGCCTCCTGCATGTGATTTTAGAGGAGGTCAAGCAGCAGACCGAGGTCGTGAGCGGAAGCATCGCGCATGACGTTGCAGTCTCACTGATCTGCGCACCAGACGTCACCAATGTTCCGCCACCGACAACGATGGCTCTACCTGTTGACCCGAACAACCCTCCAGTGCCGCCTCAGACACTTCTCTCCCTCCGCGCAGCCTTGAAAGCCGAAGCAGCAGACTTCAAGCTTATACAGAAGACAGATCCGGCTATGGCTGAAAATGTAATTCGTCTATATCGGAGAGTTGAGGCGCAGCTTGAGATGCCGCAGCCGACCGAAACCATGTTGCAAGCTGCTGCGTTAGACGATGCGCTGGCGGCTGCCCAGAATGACGGGCTTGTGCCCAACGATGCGAGCATGAGCTTAGACCTAGGCAACACAGGTAGTGACCTAAATCTAGGCGGTCCAGACTCGACTGGTGGCCTAGATTTCGGCACAGACGACGATATCTTCGGAAGTTTAGGAGGGGGAGGGGGTGCGGACCTGCTCGAGGGCTGGGGTGACATGGAGCTATCCTAGGAATTTAACACCAGCTTCAATGTGAGGCATTCCAATGTAGATGCATTATGAATGAAATCCATCCACTATTTTGGGCCAGAGTCAGCTGGGTTTTACGAGCCGTGTCTGCGCTTGTTACAAAATACAGCAAAACTCTTCACTCATCGCCTTGATAAAAAAGGCCAACCCCCATGATATCACTCGGAATCCTATCCTTTTTGAATGGTTCAAACCCATCCAGATACAAACACCCGCCATCAATGATTGGAATCATCTCTTCATTCAGTCTCACAATCGTACCCTCTTGTTTCCGTCATCCCGTTCGTTCCCTGATTCCTATTTCGGACACAGTGACCTGCCTCAATGAGCTGCCACCCAGCTTCCCAGTGTAAACTGCGAGTTGCACATATTGGTCAACTCCCAGTCTTCAGCGCCCATTTCTCCCACCATGGTCTCGTCGCCCACGCTGCCGCACAAGCCCGCCACGAACATGGTCGCCATGAAATGGTCGTCAGTGGCATGCGCATCTCGATACAGGGGGTGCTTCATCAAGCTGGTGATCTTGCGGCGGAGGCGGGGCCCACCCGCGGGCAGGGTACTGCGGATGATCTCCTGGCCCTTGGTATTCCGCTGGAGTTTTTGGCCGCCGCCGCCGCCGCTCTTGTCCTTGGCGTCCTCGTGGCCGGGGCAGAAGGCACTGATGACCTCGTGGCGGAAGTCGAGGGCCCAGGGCTCGGGCGGGTTGGGCTGGGCAAAGTTGTCGCGGTAGAGGATCATGGGACCCCAGACGTTGCGGTAGAGGTTGTGGACGGCGCCGCCGGAGCCGACGAAGAGGGTGCGGGCGGAGGCGGCGCGGAGGGGGCGGAGGGCGGCGCCGACGGAAAGGTGGAAGTGCGGGTCGAAGAGCTGGTTCATGCTGATGATGGTGGTGGGGGGGCAGCCGGCGGGGAACATGCGGATGAGGACGAGGTAGGTGTCGTGGATCCAGTCGAAGTCGGGGGCGAGGGTCGAGGGGATGCCGGCGGCGGTGAGGTGGGACTGGGGTGGGATGGGGAGTTAGTCGCGGGGTTGAGGTTGATGGTGAGGGTGAGGGTGAGGGGAGGGGACGGGACGAACCTGTATTGTCGGTATGTAGTCCAGGTCCGGGTTCAACTTGTAGTTGGCGTACTTGGAGGGATGGACGTAGGCGACGGGCGATTTGCCCGGGTTGGGGTGCGCGGATATGAGAACGCCTGGGAGCGTCGTGGCCCAGTGTGCGCCCTGTGATGTGTCAGGCCTCATTGCGCACGAAGAACAGATATGAGACGATATGTAGATTTTGCATCTTTCGCGTACAAGAGATGGGTGTGATGTAAGGGTCGCCGGTATCTTCATCTCACAGTTCGATGAGAACGACACCAACTTAGGCACCCTTGGGAGCGTCCCACATGCGAAGTTCGGTGAATGAAAAACATGTAGGGACTTACCATCATGACGACGTGTTCCACCCCGTTGGCGAGCGCCTCATCACCGGCCTTCTTCCAGTAGTCGGCCGAGGCGCTCTCCTCGCCCAGCATCATGGTGCTGCCGTGCGAGAAGAGGTGGACGGGAGCCATGGGCTCTTCCTTCTTTCCTACCGCCATGGCTGACTGAGCGTCGGACTGGGCTTTCTTCTGACTCTGAAGCCAGCACTTGAGTTCCGACTCGGAAAAAAAAAAAAAAAAAAAGCTTCGATATGCGCTGAGGAATGCTCTGTTGCGTGGCAGTAAGGGCGCCGCGGGTATGCAGCAGAGACAGGCGTGGTAACTTTAGTAAAGCGACGATGGAGGTAAATCCGCAAATGCGCCTTGAGGACGTAGGTATGTAAGAGGATGTAGTAGGTTAGGAGGTAGCACTTAGACCAAGACTTGGCGACGGATTGTGGATGCCGCGCTACGATGTGGACGGCAACTATGTACACAGGCTCAGTGGTAGAAGGGTCGGTGGTTTTGATAGGGAAAGCGATTCTTCACGAGGTTTCAGTTCGCCGGTGGCGATTCCGGCTCTGATGGGATAGAATGAAGGAATGGGAGCGCTGCTAGTTCTGCTGCCATAGGTCTATGAGATCTCAGAGAGCAGAACCGCGTCCATACCAGTTTCACCCCGTTTCACTGGCGATCAGTCCAGTCAATCCCCCCCCCCCGTGCCGGTTCAGAGTGTGGGGGAGGAGCGGATGATAGTGGTGGTGGGGAGAGCTGTCTACCGGAAGGGTGGGCGCCCATAGTGTAGTGCTGCTGCTTAGCTGGCTTGGGCATGGTCTAGCTTCGTCTTTCACTTGATGCTCCTCCACCCGATCCGAGCCGAGCGGGTTTTTGGTGGGTTTGGACACAGTCGCGTTGCATTGCTCCATCAGAGCTAGTTGGCTCACATAGTTACTGTATATGGCAGGTTGGGGACATCGACACCAAGTCCGTTCGAGATGAGCCCAGGGCTCATCCGTATCCAGCCATTGATCATGGTGAAAGAGGCATCCCTTGGTGTCGCGTGAGATGGGTAACTAGATGCCTGGACGCAAGACTCAGGTTCCCTGTGGAGTTGCAGCTGGGGTGGATCATGGTGAGTTCGGTAGGTACGGGTTCGCTAGAGGAAGAGGATATGAATGATGCGAGTTTGAGTCTCATGATCGTCAAGTTTCACGCCACCCTAAAGACTTCGTAGTAATGACTGGCTGTCTACCTTGAATCAAAGAGCCGACGTTATCTCAAAGACTTTGCTAAATAAGCATCTTTATGTGCTTCAGCGAGTAGTATTACAACTTGGGTTCGTCGGTTTACCATGATTGCCATTCCAATTTACTTTCGCAGGTTCATCGCTAAATGGAACCCTTTGCGTCCCATCGTCCAAGTTGTATAGCCCACGGCAGGGAACACAACCGTCAACAAGAGACCGGCGCCCAGGAGGATGCCCTGCTCGAAGAATCCAACGCCCCAATTGGTGCCTTGGCCAGTCGGCTTCAGCGGCTTGATGGCCAGTGCCCGAATGCTGCTGGTGCTGACGCCCTTCGCTCCCTCGAGTAGCTTCTCCGCCTCCGCGAATGCGCTGGACGGCTTTTCCACATACTGGGGCCGTGCCCTCGAGAACATCTCTTTGCTATAACGGTAGCCGAAGTCCGGATCGTGCGCGACGGGTGCGGCTGGCCCTACAAGCAGCTGGGACGGTATCTGGTTCAGACAGGAGATATGGCAGGGCAGATGCTGCGACATGTACTTGACCGAGCCTGCATCACCGAAGAAGTATCCTGCGAGAAGCGGTGTCCTGCGAGTACGTCTGTCAGCCACGGAGTTGCGATGGACCAATCACATGCTTGGGGAGACATACTCAAACGGATGGGTGAAGATGGCATCGACTAGTCCAGAACATGTGACAATGGGCAGATAACGACCACTGATCTTCATGTTCATAAGTGACGCAGTCCTGGGCCCGGTTAGTATGAGTGGAGATGACGCGCGCGTTCGTTGCCTCACTTGTCCGAAACATCAACCAGCTTAAAGTCGCTGGATCCAAAGCTGGTGGCCTGCCGCCGGTCTTCGGCCTCTTTCACGGCCCTGCGCGACGCCTCGCTCAGGTTCCCGCTGACCTTCTTGATGCTTGAGTCCTTGGCAAATGCCAGCGTCGCGTACTTGGAGCATGCTTCAAAGAAGTCCTTCTTGATGTACTCGTTGACAAAGACGACGTCGGGCGCGTAAGGAGACGTGCCGCCAAAGCTGAACCGCGCGTTCGTAATCGCCTTGGCCGCAGCTTGGATGTCTGCCGACCGATCTACTATCGCGACCGCGCGGGCGGAGGAGGATGAGAGAAGCTGGGTTGTTAGGCTTTTGGATGATGTGTGACTGGTCTGGTCTACAAGCAGAGCGGTGTCGAGTACGGAAGAGTCGGTAATCGTCTTGGTCAAACAAAATGTGTTCCCATCCAAGGCGGGCGGGAGTATGTTTCGCAGAACGGAATCCACCTGTAAAAGGGTATCTTGAAGCTGCGTCGTGTTAGCATACCAGCGTCTTTCCACGCGAAACTTGTCAACGTACTTCGAGAATGATGCAGTTCCCGGCGGATATGGCAGCTGCCAGCGGAGAGACTATGGAGTAGAATCTCGTATGGCTCGTTGGTCGGATCACCACCGTACCAACTCCCGATCTTCTCGTCGCAAAGTCTTTGCCCTTGGTCACGCAGTATTCGGCCTTCAGTGACTCGTCAAAGTCGAGAGACTCATAGAAGTGGCGAACGGCATCCATGGCCAGATAATACTCCGTCTCAACCTCTGCGGCGGAGCCCTTCGTGTCTTGAGACAGGGCACCGCATATGACGGTGGCATTGGTGCGCAGGGCTTTGTGTAGATTCTGGAGCTGATCCTGGCGATACCGAACGTTGTCCGTACGACCGTCGACGACGGCCATCTGGAGTCGCTCAATGGCAAGCTCCTGCGACGCCATGGTAAAGACTTTGACCTGGTAGAGCGAAGGTGCGCGAATGTAGGCGTGGACCAAAAAGATAGGTAGATTTTGCAATGATACAGGTACGACAGCGAAAGTGATTGAACCAAAGCAACAAGAGCTCAAAGATTACTTCACAAGAGGTACTGATGCCGTAATCTAAAGATGGTGTCAAGACACGAAGCTCTCGCTCTCCAAGAAGACCCCAAACCAAGGTCCACACCCCCTGCGACGACGACGATCCGCGGCAGAGGGCCATACTTGCGGAGGGCGGGCGGAATGTGGGGGATAGGCCTGGCCTCCGGGGCGTTCCTGCAATGCGCCGTCGCGACCCTTCTTCCAGTGGGGTGACCATGAATGAGCCCACGGCCATTCTCCAACGCGAGAGTCCGTTCGCCTTGCTGTCGCATCGACTTTCTCGGCTTGCGGTATAGAGATTGACCCGTAGTGCTTGCTGACTTGCCAACACCACCCGTGATAGACCGGAATCACGACTTCATACTGCTGAGTCTCACATTCCGCTCCAACATACCTGCCTACAATTTCAACGTCTATCTCACGGCTTGTCATAACGCATCTACCTAGGTAGTGCTAGTCTACCAAATTCATATCCCACTCCCACCTTCCTCCCTCCAACCCCATCCGTCGGCGGAAATACAGCACAGCCCAGCCCAGCCCAGCCCAGCCCAGCCCAGCACAGCACAGCACAGCACAGCACAGCACAGCACAGCACAGCACAGCAAAACGCAACGCACAACGCCATCCACATCCACAACCCATCCACCATGTCCGTCACGACGACCGAGAACCCCGTCACGACGACGCTGGCGCACACCCTCCAGGACTACGAGGTGCGCGTCACGGGCGTCAGCGACCTGCCGTCGCCCGAGGACGGCTGGGTGCCGCTGACGGACCACGAGGCGCCCGCCGACGTCGAGAACCCGGCCCACTGGCCCACGGACGAGCGCCGCGGCGTGCCTCGCTACCGGCCTATCAACCGGCACCTGGACCTCAGCCAGCGGCCCTGGGGCGGCGACCCCGTCGGCACCGCGTTCGTGGCGACGATGTTCACGGGCGTGTTCTTGGAAGCGGTGAGTTCTTTTTTCCTTCTTCTGGTCTCCCGGATGAGAGGGGTCTTGTGGAATGGAATGGAATGTGATGGGATGGTATGGAGTGAAAATTGACTGATGGCTGACTTACTTGCTGTAGACGGTTTCGTGGATATGGAAGAAGACTGGGGGTCGGTTCTATGATATCCGATATACGATTGGGGGCGAGGTTTGAGCGGGAGACAACTATGTACAAGTTAAGGAATGTGTGCTCGTGAGATTTGGCGGTCGGTCGCATCTGTCCAAAACCAGACAATCAATTTGGAAATGGGAAGCTTGGGGGATTGGAGAGATTACCCGATATCTATTTTCGACAGTGTCGCCGCAACTTCTGGTCTGGGTAGCGAGTAACGTACGTTGAGATAGTGACGGCTGCCGTGCTCAATCTTGCGGTGTAATAACGCTTGCTGCTTATTCACGTCATGGCGACGGAACAGCCCCAATCATGAACTGCAGAAAGCCGGTATTCAAAGATCTACAGGATGCCGAATTTTTGTTATATCCATTGCAGTTGAATCCAGCTCTTGCTGCCGATATCGCGCGTATTCTCATCGCGTGTACAATATTTGACTTTTCCCATCTGCGCTCCAAACGTGGCAAGAAACCTCGTCATTTCAGAACCACGAACCAGGGTCAATACAATGCGCTCGCGTCAGGAATTGGACAAGAGATCCACGATATGCAGTCGGATTTTAACCCTTAATCGACCGATGATGGCTCGCACTTCCTTTTGCCAGTGAAAATTGAAGTAGGACGGCCCGAAAAAAATGCACGACTCTCTCCACAGCTTGCAGAAAGTTGTTTTCCTCTCCCGGTGAACCCATCACGTACGCAAGGACTGGAAGATATTCCTTCCGCTCAGTGATCTTTGAGTGATATATAATCTCCCCGATGAGTACGCTTATATCAGGGGCCCCGAGTAAAGGAGATATGAACAACTGGCGCTTTGGTCCTTTTCAAGTGAACGTGAGTGGCCATCAAGCGTCTACGTGAGGTGCCACTTGGTTGATCACGATCCGTCCCCCTGGGTCTTTCATGGGTACACAAATGAGAACAAACACTTAACCCCTCTTTCCGCGTAAAGGCTCGTATACATTCAGACGCCTTTCACGTATTGTCTAGATGAGCTGATTCTCCTGTCAAATTGATAGGCTCAATCAAGTCACGGCAGCATTTTCTCCATTTCGCCCCCCATTGTCATAGAAAAAGCCCAGGCACCCCGTGCAACAGCCATCAAGGAATACATTTCGCCATTGGTTTCTTTGAGTATGATGAAGACTTATAGAGCGGGGAGAAGCCATCTTATGACCGGTCAATGCTCCCCTCGTGCTGATCTGACATCTAGCAACACGGCCCCATATCGCAACGAGGCACCTCGCTCAAGTTCCAGAGGTGATCGGGATTTCCAAATGGCTTCGCGATACGTGTATCTTCATGCTGGCCGGTATGTTAGCTTTGCCACCATCTTGAAAATGTGGAAGCTGTATACCTCGGTCGGATCTGCAGCGCCGAGGGAAGCGAGGGTAGCGATGCAGGCAAGCAACAGTTGTGATCGCATGGCTACTGATACTGGATATTGTATAAGGACTTCGTTCTTGGTGTATGGGTGATCATCTAAGTTGATACCCCAGCCTAAAAAATGAGTCGTGGGTCATCACGATTCTTTATACTCCAGAATTCGGCAAAGAGCTTGCTGTGTGGGCAGTCAATGCTCATTCGGTATCACGTCGTCGCAGTAAGTGCCCGCATAATGGTCGAGCAAACACCCCTCAAACCTTCTTTATGACGAGCATCCGAGTACAAAGGAACAACATGCAACCAACAGTGTGCTCAAGCGAACACTGTCTCGGAAGGGGTGTTGCATAATAGGGTGTATCTGTATGTAGGGATGCGTCTCTGTTTCATGATTTACGACTCCGATAAGGTCCAGTCACCGTCAAGAATGGTATATGTCGGGAGTGTCGACAGCAAATGCTAATTTTGATAGGGAGATCTGTGCATCGATCCATCATGTGGTAGGATAGTCTGGTATTTTTCATTTTCCAAGTATATCAAGTCTATCAACCTGTAGCTCCTTGTATTCCTGGACCAGATGGTGATATAACACCACTAATCAGACTCCCAGTCGTCAGACCCCAACTCGTCGCTCATACTCAAGGATGCTGGCGAAAGCGGAACAACTCGCCACGCAATAGAGTCACGCGGTTTGCCGTCATCTACGCCTGTGTTAGAGGCAGGCACCATGCATTCCATCGTCCCACTCAAAGTCTTCGCGCCACTCTCTGACCAATTCCACATGTCGTTCGTCATGTCAGAAAGGTCGCTACCGCCGATATAAATTGACAGGCCGGAAGTACGTTGGACTTGAAACTGAAAGGCGCATCCCCAATAGGGTCCATTTGGATCTGTCTGGCTGATGGAGTTCCAGTCGGAAGAACTATATTCGTGTACGACAATGTTGTACTCTCTATCCGTGAACTTCGGACATTTCTGGATCCACATATCTTCTTGGGCAGGTTCGGGAGCATCCTGAGTTTGTGGCGTGGTAGTCCCGCAGCGATTGCTCATTACCTCGCCATCTTTGACCTTGAAGAGTACACAGTCAGACGATGATGTGGAGTTTTCGTAGTGCTCGGTTTTGTCAAAGTATGAGCATTTTGTGGCATAAGCGATGGCAGTGAACTGAAGAAAGACCGTGAATGCTTGCAAGAAAGGCATGATAATGTGCAGTCTCGGAAGAACGTTCATACACGTGTAATTGTAGTTATGAGATGCGAAGGATAAGTGATGCTTGAGGATGAGGCAGACACACAAGACAGGCTTATATACTCAAAGCTTGTCGAGTGACCATTTGTAAAGCCCAACATACCATGTATGTACGTAGACTTGGACCTCGAACCAGAACAAAGACCTTGAGGGGTCACGACCCTCAGGATGTCAGTCTAGGTTCTCGTTGGGAATCACGTCGAGCAGCCTGTCCCAATGATCCATGGCGAGGATCCTTGCACAAAGAATGCTGGCCGGTATTTGGGCGGATGATGCAGCAGTATGTCCTTTGTTAAGCAAAAAACTCAACACGAGACTCGCTCCGAAACTGTCACTCGACTGATTGTGTGACCCTCGAGAAGTGGCAAAGAAGAGAGTGTGGGCTCGTGACTGACATGATGGAGGGAAGAGGTGACACGGGACTGTAGAAGTCTGGTCTCGAGACTCGAACTTTGTAGTAAGGAGGTCCCCTGGCCTTGCCACAGCGGAGAGCACACGGGGTATCTTGAGGACCACTCTGTGAGTATAAGAGTGTGGAGGACTTCCCAGACCAGCTCTCCCAGAACACTATTCAGACAGACACTTCAGCATTGAACAACATCTTATATCCCTTCGGATCTGAGTCCAAATTAAATCGATCGATCATGTTCATTTCCAGTTGCGAATCGTTGACGTTGTCCCATACGCACTTGCTTGCAAATTCTATACAAGAACCTCGATCAAACGCAAGGAAGCATCGACAGGGCATAGTCTGGGTGATCTAGGGGCCGGCAAGAATCAGCGATGGGGCCTTGATGTCGATAACGCAATGTGGAGGTTATAAGAGAACAGGAGAAGTGTATCCCCATCTTTTTGAAAAGGACCTAGCTGATAATGAAGTCAAGAATATCCGACATGTCTGCTGCAAAGACGTCCAGAGCGGCATGGGAGATCGAGTGCGACGGCCGTGGTATAGGCTTGGGCATTGTGTTGTAGTCAGAGCACAAGTCTGCAGGAAAATGGGCATCCGAGGCGGATAAGGATGGCGACTTGGGAGCGATCGAGGCTTAAGCATTTGTGCGTGAAGACGTAGGAGCCAACGGCTCTGAAGAAAGGATGAAGGCTAACAAAGTGCAGGAAATCGTGCAACAACCAACAGTATTGGCTAGGTTATTGCACCAATTGCCACCAACAAAGGGAGATCCGCCATCAACATGAGGACCAACACACTGACATGAATCTAGCGATATGTTTTGGCTTCTACAATGCCGAGAACGGAATGTCACGAAGCTGGCATGTGGTGTTGGTTGTTGGCTCGTGGCACACGAAGCATTCCCAAACAATGCAGCGTAATCTACATTACCCGGCCACACTTCGTGCCATTCTGGCCCGTCCTGCACCATAAGACCCAAGAGAGATTCACATGCATGACGAACGATGTCGATTACGTCGCCTCAACGACTTGATCTCCCGTTAGAGATATGGATCATCATCATCGACCATGTCACCAAGGCCGAAGGCCATCCAGGTCCGTGGCTCTCATGCCGCCTTGTCTCACGCACTTTCAAGGCCGCAACTGAGCTTACTTTCCGCAGTAAGGTACATGCATGGCGGCTGCATGCTTGCATGCCTTCGGGGATATATCCCAAGCAAACCGGCCACTTTCGCTGCTCACGCATTTCTTCCGACGGCTCTCGAGCCTACTTTATTGAGAAAGAGGGCCCCAAGAACAATTACGGACGTCACTTGACTGATCAGTCCCGGGTTGCGCTTTTCTGGGATGATAACATCAATACATTTCAAGTTTCATCGGTGTGTTATTGGCGGTGGCGTTACGGTGGAAATCGTATGTATTCCGTCGGCATCCTTCGGAACGAGTACAAGCTGCCTGGGCTCCAGATACATTCCCATGACCAGATTCAAGGCCACGAGTACAAGGCGCAGGAAATTTCGTTCCTTTGGAAACCTTTGATGAGCCGATTTTTTGGCGAGGAGGAGTACATCAGAAAGGATATGATGCAGAAGATCCCCGGTAGATGGTGTGCTGCCGAGGCTGGAATCACACGAGTTTACCGGCGAGGTGAGCAGGATGTAGCCGTCAAGAGGCACGATGTGGCAGAGGAAGAGGAAACGATACTGGGAGGCAAGAACCTCGACTGTACCTGGATAATTGATCGGACGAATTGAGGGTATGTCTTGATGGAGGTGGACGGGTTTTGGTCATGTATCGACGGAGAGAGTATTTGAGAAAGCTTTGTCACGAATATGAAATGGATCCGGCTTCAATGCGGAGTTTGGCGTACCCTCTTGCATTCGATAGCTGGAACAATGGAACTCAGCAGTCGAAACTACGTATAGGGGCAGAATGAAGCATGACCCAAAGATGGGCTCCATTTCAACGCGTGCGAGACTTGTGCGTGTGACTCTGAATCACCTCCTATACCCAATACCTACATTACCTCGCTTCTAGAGAGACAGCATTTGAGGCAAGGCACACAGCTGTTCTTCGACCAACCCATCCCGACGCCGGGCTGCGAGCGTCCCTATTGCCGTCTTCATACAACCGGATACTCGGCGAAGCTCATCCTGTTAGGTTTGGGTTACCTTAGTTCTTTGTCGAGACCGGCCACTGGAAAGATGTACCGGAGCACCGCTATTGACGGCTTTCCCCTAATGGCTGTTTCGTTGTTTGTCATCATGCTAGACTTCTGACTTGTTTCGCAGTGTTGCTCAACCAGCCGTGGGTGTTTTTTTTGTCTTTTGCGGCGATTGTAGATACCCACTTTTGAGACGAGCCAGGACGAGACTTCGATGAAGTTGTAGACATATAAAGGTTGTAGCGATAAAAAATGTCCCAGTATCATGACTCTCCTCTGCTCACAAGTGCATACCACCCTCTGCATCATTCTCTTCATCAGGTGGCATTAGGCCCTCAAGCTGTCGGAGGAGCTCCTCATCGCTGACTCCTCTGATAGTTCCAGTGGTGAACGTTCCGTCTGACCACGCCTGATGTTGACCGTCTGGCTGCTGTCCATGTCCATTGACACCATTCGTGAGGTTTGTTGCTGTAGCAGAGGCCCCACCATTCTGGGCTTCGACTTGTGCAGCGGCCTCCTCTTCTTTGCCTTTGAATTCGTCCCAACTCAGACCTCTGCTCTCAACCTCGATTTTTATGAGATTTATTCGCTCTTGCATACGGCTGATTACGGCCTCGTTCTCGGCGATAGCGTCTATGCAGTCTTGATCTGGCTGAGCTGGCTGGTCGGGGTTGGTTTGTGCTTGTTGGTCCAGAGTTGGTACTGTACCCTCAGCGAACGGCTTCAGCTCTTCGTTGGAATAGTCGAGGTGGGCTATCGAGTTGCGCAGCTCGAGCACTTTCAGCGCAAGACTGCTAGAGGGAAGCTCCTTGAGGGCTTCGGCGAAGCGCGCAGGGTTGATCGGTACGGATTCGGAGGACATCGTCAGTGCTCGATGGAAGTGAAGACAGGCACGGTTGAGCCAAGGGCAAAAGTTTGGGACGATTTTACTTTTCTCAGCTTCTAACGTCGACTCGGTCCTCGATGTGTCCGGGTGCGTTGATGTCGGGTTGTTTGAAAGAGAGCTGTTGCAGCAATGACGGAGCTACCCACTGCAAAGTGAAGGTGGGGTTATAGAGGTTTCCATTCTAGGATTTGCAAGTATGTACATACCTACCAGCCCAAGGGTGAGCTGCGAGGTACCTATGTACCTTTGTGCGGCATCTTACCTAAGGTACCTAGGCAAGCCATATCTATCCTTTCATTTGAGCGGTGGGGGATCGTTCAGTGATCCCGCTCGCTTCAGGTCGTTGGTCCCGTCCTTTATTTTATTCGATGTGGCCGATGATCGGACAATCGAATTGACCTTGAACCATCACCAGTGGTCGCAACCTTCCCCACACTCGACCCTTCCAGAGTCGGGCATTAGGCTGTCTGGAAGCTCAGTGATGTGATAAGAGCCCTGTAAGTCGGCAGTAGTCCGACTTCCTATCTCCATGCTGTTGGTGATCTGCCTCAGATTGGTTCTCGATGGTACTATTCTCCGCAGCGTATGCTGCATCATGACATGCTCCGGACAAGCTTTACGTGAACCTTTGGTTGGAGTGACTTTACCCTGCCATATATAAAGGTCTACTCTCCCTTCCCGTTGTGTATCTGATGTGTACTTGGGTAACCATCTTGCTATTATATGGAATTTGAATACGCAAAGCTGGAGGCTAGGATCGTTCACAATGTTGGGACCCCGACTTATACTCATAGCCAGTGCCTTTTTGGCGTCCACCACTGCTCGCTCGATTGTCCGGAATGAAGCTCAGGAGGTCTTCAGCGGAAGCAAGACTGCTAACTTCGAATGCGATCTTCCATCCCCCCTTGATCCCTCGAGTGATGGTCTTCCTGCCGCCCGAGAGATCTTCGCAGGAGAAAAGGCTATGGAGTTGCAGGTCCAGAGGCATCAGGCCATTGTGAAGATACCTTCAATTTCGTATGATGACAATGGAGAGCCTGGCGAGGACCTGAGATGGGAAGTGTTCTATACTCTACATCAGGAACTTGCTTATCTGTACCCTAATGTTCATCTACGCATGGCGCGCGACACAGTGAATACATTCGGACTGGTCTACACAATTAAAGGCACAGACCCCTCGCTTAAGCCTTTGATGCTTGCTGCTCATCAGGATGTTGTACCGGTCGCGGATGCCTCAACCTGGAAATACCCGCCGTTCTCCGCCCATTTTGACGGGAAATGGCTGTGGGGACGAGGGGCATCTGACGACAAAAACAGTCTTACCAGCTTGATGTCTGCTCTCGAAGCCTTGTTGTCGAACCCGCTATGGATTCCGAAGAGAACGATTGTTCTCGCTCTTGGGTTTGACGAGGAATGCTCGGGGCGGAGGGGTGCCGGGACCATCGGACCTTACCTGGAAGGACTTTACGGACAGAATTCCATGGCCTTGGTGCTCGATGAAGGTGGCATGGGCCTTGAACTTGTCGGCAATGACACACTATGTATGTGGCCACAACTGTGTTGAAGGAAACTGAACTGACTATACTGCTCAGATGCTCTTCCGGCTGTCATGGAAAAGGGGCATGTGGATATTTGGCTGGAGCTTCACGTGAATGGCGGTCATTCGTCGACCCCTTTCCCTCACACCGGCATAGGAATAATGTCGGAAATCGTCAATCAAATTGAGTCTCACCCATGGGAGCCCGAGCTTCTCGAAGGCTCACCAATCTACAATCACCTTGTCTGTCAGGCCAAATACTCGCCAGATGCTGACCCGAAAATAACCAAGCTGATCCAAAAGGGAGACCTGGAGACCTTGACCGGTGAGCTGGCCAAGATGGATCGAGCCACCCAGTACAGAATTCAAACTTCACAATCGGTAGATTACTTCATCGGAGGCGTTAAGATCAATGCCATGCCTGAGACTATCACCATTGGCGTCAACCATCGAATCGCTCCCCAGGACTCCATCCCTAAGGTCAAAGCCAATATCCTGAAGCAGATCAAGCCAGCTGTCGAGAAATTTGGTCTGGCAGTCAGTGCCTTCAAAGACGAAGATTTGAATCCCGACCTTGAATTTGAGGATATCCTCGGGGAAAACCATGTCAATCCGATGTATGAAGTCGACTACAACGGAAAACTCATCTTGACATCGTCTCAGCGCACACTGGTAGCTCCTGTATCGCCGTCGTCTGGCCCGATATGGGACGTATTTTCGGGGACTATTCAACATAGCTTTGCTTTCGAAGCTGGCACTGTTGTTCCAGTCGGCGAGCTGATGACAGGGAATACAGATACCCGCCATTATCTCAGTAAGTACCGTATTCTTGTATCTCCCATCTATTGAGGCGCCATGCTCATCTGTGCTAGACCTAACCCCGAATGTCTACCGTTGGTCTCCAGTGCGCCAGGGAAGCTCTTATAACGCACACACTGTTGATGAACGCGTCAACATGTACACTCACTTGGAGATGGCGAGCTTCTACTACGATCTTATTCGGAACTTTGATGCTGCTACAGTTGCTACTTCCGAGCACTTCTTGGATATTGGGGAGCTTTGAGAGACGATTACTTCGATTATACAAAAAAGTGTGTCGTCAATTTTAATAGTTGATTCCATGTTAATCACATAGCAAGGGGAAAAAAGTTGACTTTCACCCCATGGAAGGCAAAACTGTTACCAGATTGCGATTACAACATGGGACCTGTCTTACACTACCCTAAGTATATAGGTAGGTATTAGGTGCAAAACACCCGTCTCTAGCTGTGCAGCAAGACTGCTAGAATCTGTAGCTGATTAGGTACATTTCAAAAGAAATCGAATGCTTTCACATAACATGCGAAAGTCCCTTCTCGTGAATAGTGTGTATTCATTTAAGGCCCTGGATGGAGGCGCTCCTCACGAGTCACTCGGAGTCAGGTTGTATTCAAGGTCGCTTCCAACACGGAAGCTGAAGCTTGATTGTAGGTTGCTTCTTGGCATCTTGGGCAACCACTAGGATGTGGTATCTGTCACCTGTGCAGTATGTACCTAATAGGTGGGACCTCCCCTAAAAACTGCCAGAATTCACCACCTGCTGGAGCAGTGTTGTACCTTTAAGTCAGTGTCAAAATTCCGCTTGCCGGCACCCGAAGGTAAGCTCTTATTAGACATCGGGCGCTTGATTTGCGCTACTTCATCCTCACACCCGAGGCTACCTGCTGTGCCAGTCGCCGACGACGATGAAATAAGACATCTTCGACGGGATGGTCTGACGCGAGATATCATGTCGATTTTCCCCATTCTTGTCCCGCCGTCCAGCATTCAAGTCGGCCTACGAGCAGTCCTTGGTCGCTCCGAGAAACTTTTATTTGCGACGTCGACCCGACAACTCAGACAGCTTACAACGACCCGAAGTACTACCACGGGACTATCATGCCACGAACACGTTAGATCGGTGAACTCTGCACCTTTGAGGGTACCGAAGAACATTCGAACGAATACCCTTTTGCCACAAACGCAAGTCCGAACCCTCTTCAGGTTCCTCGCGATCACCCATTACTCGAATCTTCCAGCCTCATACAAAGATGCCGAGGGGATTCCATTCCGGAGAGAGGATCTCAGCCAGAGGGAAGTGGAAAACATTTTCGGCAGTCACATAACAACGGCTTCTGCCAACCGACTGCTCAGGGTCATTCACGGGAGACGGGTCGCGGGCACCCTTGAAGATCCGATTCTCGCGAAAAATACCGCGGAGTATCCTATGGTGGATAAGAGAAAAGCGCTCGACTACTTGCGCCAACACATTCCCGTTGACGAGATCATTAACGCCGGCTTGCGCGCCGAAGATGAGCTACTAGCCATCGAAGAAAACGAGGGCGATGATCAGCAAGCTAACGAGATAAGAGCCGAGGATCACCAAGAACGCGCTCAGAAGGCCACCTCGCAGTCACGGCCGTCCGAACCCGAAAATATACCTGAAGAGGCAGAAGCGCCGACAGGACGACTTCCTTCGAGGCCGACCAGCGACTCTGTCTACGGCATTGGCAATTTCGACCGCATTCGCGCCGAGAGACAAGAGGCTGAGGCTAGGCGGCTTGAAGAGGAGCGTAAAGCGGCAGAGGAGGAGCTTGCCAAGGGCGTCAGCGGTACACTGCAGACAGAACAGGCCAAGCCGCGAGAGCTGAGCCCACGCATGCAACAATGGACAGCGAACGCAACGTCGGACTTGACAGCACCTCCTGATATGAAGGCTTGGGAGCGACTCGGGCCCACTATCGCATTATGTATCTGCATCTGCGTCGCGTCGGTAGCTTTCGCATACACGTATAAGCCGCCGCGCCAATCATCGCGCCTATGGCCCGACGTACCACCAGCGGCGGCCACAGTACTAGGTCTCATGCTCATCAACGCCTGTATATTCGGTTTATGGTGTATCCCCCCGTTCTGGGCCACGATGAACCGTTATTTTATTGTTGTTCCAGGAACCCCCCGAGCTTTCCAGCTCATAGGTGCCATGTTTAGCCACCACAAAGCAACACACCTGCTGGCTAACTTGGTGACCTTGTGGTTCTTTGGAACGCGGTTGCACGATGAAATTGGGCGAGGCGACTTCCTTGCAATATACTTTACGTCAGGTGCTGTGGGATTCACGGCATCGCTCGCGAACCTCGTGCTGCGGCGCGGATTCGAGTACACCACGCTTGGGGCCTCGGGTGCCATCTACGGTATGATAGCTGCTTACTTCTGGATGCATAAATTCGACGAGTTCAGGATCTTCAATATGCCACCCGAACCTATCTCTGCGCCGCAGGGCCTGGCCTTCCTGGGCATAATCCTGGGACTTCACGTTTTGGGACTATTCAGGAAAGGGCACAACATCGACATGATGAGCCATATGGCTGGCATGGTGACAGGAATTGCTGGCATGGAGCTCAGAAAGCGACATTTGGAGAGCCAAGCACGGATGCGTGCTGAGCGGAGGAAATCGGCGGGCATCCTTGACAAGGTCATCGAGAAGAATAAAGTAATACCGCCAGATGCAAAATAAGCTGCCCGGTAAGAAAGCTTCCATGTTCTAAAGTCCTATTGTACATACCTACAATCCTGCCACTCTTATATGTTCAAGAGCAGTGTACTACTACCTATGTACGAACGAGGGCGTGTATAGACTAGAGCTGGTACGTCCATATTCACAAGCGCATCATATAGAGGGTGAGGGCATCGTATGCATCTGTACATTGAGAGAATTTCCTACAATCAAAGTCGCAGCTCACAATATTCCGAGGTCATCATTAAAGTGAGACCTCAGTTGGACTCATACAGCATGGAGATCCACCCTAGATAGTGTAGTAGGTAGGGCAGGAGCGTACCATGTGCAATCACCTGCACATGCCGACAAGTGGCTCTATCACCTCCCACGCATGAGAATGCTGACCGCCGAACTTCCTCTATTTCCGTAAGCTGTGAATTGAGAGGGCTACGATCTCGCGCAGTTGCTGGCTCTGGATGTTACCTATCAAGTAGGCATGATAGGTTGCGTATGCGTGTGACATACCCATGGAATTAATGTGCTTACCTACCCGCCTTATCTAGGCAGTGAAGCACGGTGACGTTCGTGGTGCGCGTTACTGACTACTTCATGCACATTCAATTTTGAAATAGAGGAGTGGAATATGGACAGATGCATACTACTAGACTAGACGGCGGGCACATTGCTTCTATTTTATCTGCACGGGCAAACAGGATGGTATCTTGTGGGTTTTCTCAACTGCAAGGCTGGAAGATGGTAAATAACGGTATCACACGGGAATCAACTAAATTTTACTGGAAATAGATGATATTATCAATTGAAATTCAAGGATGCGTATTAGTATGGAGTTCTGTGCCGACCAGAAGGCCAAATTACGCAGGGACTGTCTTACTGTGTGCTCTGATTGCGAGTGCCCCACCAGCGTGGCAGCGCTGGGCAGATAGCAATACGTATGCGGTAAGTAGTTAGTGTATACTTTACAGCCGAAAGGAACCTCCAAAAGCTCAAGCCTCCGGGCTCAAGCGCATTAGATGCTTGCCCCTAAGGCCCGCGCAGGCCCGCGCACTTGGAGAATGCATGCAGCCAGCTGAATAGGAGGTATGTAGCGTTGTGGATGGGGCCCTGCCCTGTGCATGGCCGCGGACCCACAGCCGTCCTACATACCAACCCAATGGCGACAACAATATCATCGATCAACGTGATCATCGTGAGATTGATACTCGGTGTTGCTCTACACGCTCCTTTCCAAGTCGGTCGGCCCTTGTCTTCACTTCCTGTCCGACCATCCATCAATGACCCTCACCTCCTATCAGTACATACGACAGAGGACAGAGGTATCTGTAGATTTCCACCCTGGTGGTCCTCATCTTAGTCAGATCATATGCACATGCTTCTGCTGTACACTCTGGTAATCCTGCATTCGTGAATCACATAACACTCAGCTGCCTCGAGCGAACAGATATTCAATCAATCTGTCCGACGAGAGGTCGGAACATCGCGGCAAGGCTTGCAAGGAAAAGACGTGACTGAAACCTCTCAAACAAAACCTCCCTTTAGCCATCCAGCTTCGCAAGCCATCGTCTGCTAGCCGCATCGTCGTCGAGTCCTTGCTGTCTTGGCATACGTCTACTCCCTGTTTGTACAATATTTTGCCGAGCGAGATCCAACACTAACCAACTCGCGTCGCCCTACCAACATCGTAACCTGATTTCCGATTCCTGATTCCCGATTCCTGTGTCACTGACTCTTTCTCTTTGTCCTGTCGCATCCCGTTATTTGTCGCCTGGCCCAATAAAAACACTGCGAGCGCTCTTCGAGTTTTTGCTCCCCCTCGAGGCGTCATCATTTTCTACAATCGTCGCCCCTTACCTTCTGTGTGCTTATTGACATTCTCGGACTTCCGTGCCGGCTTGGCTTTCCTTTCAACTGGACATTTCCACACTTTCATTCCGTTGTTGTATACACATTCTCTTCTCCAGTAAACATCTTTGTTGGCTTTTCAGCTTGCTAGCAATAGAACCAGCAGAGCCCGATACACCATTCGAGCATTATGACTGATCGCCACGACCACCACCTCGACGGCGAGGAACCTCACAATCCCTACGCCTCGGCGAGTCAATGGCGCCACCAGGAGTCTTCTGCTTTTGCGCGCGCGGCCGCGCCCCGTGACGCGCATCTCGCGAGCGCTAACACGCAAGATCTGACCAAGTTCCTAAACTCTGACCGAGTCGACCACGAACGACCCTCTACGAACGGCACTGGAAACTTCAAGCCCATTGTCGTGGGAGGTACCGATGGCGCGGTCCCGGTCGAAAACCAAGATGTTATCGAGGATCCCGCTACGCCTGCGGACGGTATTATTTGCGGGCCGCTGCTGAATTATAGGTATATGGAGGGCAATGTCTGGTACGGCAGCGTTCTGGTCGTGACTCGTGGTGGTAATCCTCGCTTAGATGGCAAGAAGTTTACACCTAAGTTACATCTGGGACGTATCGAAACAGCAGAGTCGCAGCAAGGTCTAGTAGGACAGGGCCAAGCTGTCAATGGCGCCATCGTCGATGGCAAAATGACACTCAATAGTGACCACGGCGAGGGTGTAGAGCCAACGCTCCTCTACGCGGATCCCCGTGCGACTTTCTGGCAATTCTCCATCCGTTGCGACATGGGCGACACTGAAACCAAGTGGGCTTACTCTATCCACCAAGCCAAGTATATGAACAATTCGAAGCCTCAGATCAACTTCTTCTTCATTCCCGCCATCAACGAGTCCATGCGGATCATGTTCCATTCTTGTAATGGTTTCAGTGTTGGGACGGACGAGGAAGCATGGAGTGGTCCTGCGCTTTGGAACGATGTGATGCGAAGCCACGCTCAGGCACCTTTCCACGTCATGCTTGGTGGAGGTGATCAGATCTACAACGACGGCATTCGAGTCGACGGACCTCTACGCGAGTGGACTGACATTGGTAACCCTAAAAAGAGACGAGATTTCCCCTTCTCCGAGAGCTTGCGCAAGGCTTGCGATGACTACTATTTGAAGAACTATCTTCGGTGGTACTCTTCAGAGCCCTTCGCGTCTGCCAACGGGCAGATTCCCCAGGTGAACATATGGGACGACCACGACATCATCGATGGTTTCGGCTCCTACGTCAATGAATTCATGAAGTGCGATGTCTTTCGCGGTATCGGTGGCACAGCCCACAAGTACTATATGCTCTTCCAGCACCACTTACCTCCGCCACCCTCGACCTACACGACAGACGCTCCTCAAACAATGACCCATGGAGATGCTCACGATCATGAGCAGTTGAAAGATGCTGTTGTGGCAAAGCCGCAAACACACCCTTGCTACATTGTCGGCAGTAAGCCCGGGCCGTATGTGGCAGAACATTCGATGAACGTGTTCGCACGGCTGGGTGCTAGAATCGCGTTAATGGGTATTGATGCTCGTACTGAACGTACGAGGCACCAGGTCAACTACCCCGAGACTTATGATATGATCTTCAACCGCGTTCGACAGGAGCTTGGAGACGCCGTGAGTCAAGGCCGTCCTTTCCGACACTTGATCCTGTTGCTCGGTATCCCGATTGCGTATCCTGTAAGCCATGCTCCCCCCGATCAGTTCAGGAGGAAACTAACACATACAGCGCCTCACATGGCTCGAGAACGTTTTCTCTAGCCCCTTAATTGCACCCATCAAGTTCTTGAATCGACGGTTTGGTTTTGGTAAGTAGCGACTGGTTTGGCTCCCTGAGGAGCAATGCTAACAGTTACTAGGCGGCGGCGTCTTCAATCATTTCGACGGTAGCGTGGATTTGCTTGATGATCTTGACGATCACTACACGGCCAAGACGCACAAGAAGGAGCGAAACTCGTTGATCGAACGATTGCAAACACTTTGCGCCGAGTTCTCCGTGCGATTGACCATTCTGGGAGGAGATGTTCATTTAGCTGCTTTGGGCCGATTCTACTCGAATCCGAACCTACATATTCCTGTCGAGGCTGATCATCGATACATGGTCAACGTTGTCTCTTCTGCTATCGTCAACAAGCCTCCGCCAAACGCCATTGCGAACCTGTTGGCCAGCCGCAACAAGATCCACCACTTGAATGCTGACACGGATGAGACCCTCATGAACTTGTTTAACAAAGACCCAGGCAATTCGGATCGCACCAGCAAATCAAACCACGTGACTATGCCTAGCAGGAACTACGCCATCCTGACGGAGAACTCACCGAACAACCATGCGGCTGTCAATGGCGTCAATGGTACAAACGGTCATGCAGCGGAAACGAACGGCGAAGCTGCTGCAAACGAGTTCGACGGCAAGGATGGTCATGCCTTCCTGCACAAAGGCGAAGCAGGTGCGGGCACTCAGCACAAGGCTTCGACATTCGAAATGCACGGCAAAGCCAATGATGGCTCTCTGGACTGCTGTATTAGGGTTGAGGTCGACCAACATGATAAAGACGGCAAGACAGAGCCTTACGGTCTCACGATTCCTGTACTGAACTACGAGTCTGGGAAATACGGCAGTAACATGACAGGCCACCACTTGCATCTTCGTCACCACCGAAGCCGACCCGACACGCGGGCCAGCGCCGGGGCACCGCCAAGCACCGCGGCTAGATCGGCCCCAGACCCAAGCCACTAGAGGCCGGCTTGGCTGAGCCGCATTACGAGGAGATTTTGTCTCGCCATCCCGGGCACGCAGAGGGCAGGGTTGACGCGAGCTTCGAGAGACGCAGAAGCATTCAGTTGTGCGGACTAATAATGCTGATGAAGGGAGCGGGCGTCTGAATTTTCATATACCCTCTAGGAGTTGAGACCCGACTCGAATTAGGCCGGATGAGTAAAAGGCTTGTAGAAGCTAGAAAAATCGATAATACCCATAGTGTAGGAGATGTAAGGAATGGAAATGGAGCATGTAGCAGCATCCAGTAATAAAGCAGCCTCTCATATTGTCAGAGTACGCTTCGCGATGTATTGTGAAAAATAGACCGATAGCGCTTTTGTCCTAGAGTAGGAGCTGACTCAAAGTTCAAGAAGCATTCATCTTTGAGCTTACTGTACGTTCATGGGGTAGAGCGGATATATCATCGCGACTGGTTCTACGCAATTATATTCATGATTATCTAGACTACTCCACAGTGTCTGATCCGTCTTTTAATCACGTTCTCCAGTTCCAGCCGAAGCATGGCGATTATAAGCAAGACTTGGAGTGTCCACTCCGAAGTCAAGACCGATGAGATAAGGCTTTATCGTAGGCCGAGCGGTCAGACGAAGACCGAACAGAGGCCAAAGTGTTGGTGAAGATGCAAGTCAGGTTTCCGAGCTCGGAACCAGGCCAGCTATACACGGTATTTCATTGGTCAATTGCGCCATCGTCTCCCCGCATGATCGCCCAGGATAGCCCCTCACCAGTGGTAATGCCCGGTAATGCCATCGTGGCCGGACCCATAGCAGTTATCTGTAGCGCCTTCCTTCCCTCCCCACGTCTGTTCTTGGGCCGCAGCAAAGCGAAGCGCCTAGCTGTCGAGCCTGGCAAGACGTGAGTTGCTGCTGTAGCTTCTACCAAACTGGCATGTCGATGCGGCGAGACCGGCCAAAGCTCTGGGGAAGGTCTAAGGTATCTCCTTTGTTCGGCCATGCAAGAGCCGGTAGGTGTGCGGCATATGTATGTGACTGATTGACCACCCTTCTCTGCTCCTGTTGGACTTCTTTTCCTCACTGTCTTCCATTTGACACGCTGTGTTATTATACCTTCTCTACCAACGTAATCCTTACAACTACCACACCTCCTTACCTATTCCGACCTACCACTGGGTGAGAGCTTCGAGAGCCATCGCGTTGTGCTCGTGAGTGAAGGGTGGCTTGCTGTGTCTGGGAGGAATTTCATTGGTACATAGCTTCTGCTATCTCGTAAAGGTTGCCAGCCTACAACGGTTGTCCTGGTTGTTCGATAGCTTCGCCATTTAGCGATCCCGTCAAAACCAGCCTGGTCAACGTACTCGAGAGTCAATTGGAGAGCCATTCACTGCTCTCTCTCCTCGCCCACCATGGCCGCTACACGGAGATGTATCGGTCTTTCTAGAGTACCGCAGTTGCAATCAAAGCTGGCTTGCCCTGCTTCGCCGGCTACGAGATGTCTACCTAAAGCTTTGAACACGATCAGACAAGCGAGGACCTTACATACGTCGGCACCCAGAATGTCGACAATCGCTACTTTCAAGATACCCAAGGTGGTGAACGAACCTAATGTATGTTTTACGACCCAGAGCCATCACTACTGAACATGACGCAGTTGTGCTGACTTTTGTACTCCGTAGCACCATTATGCCAAGGGCTCGACACAGCGCGAGGGCTTGTTTGCTGCCGTCGAGTCAATGAAGAAGAAGGGTACAGTAGAGGTACCTTTAGTAATAGGAGGTAAAGAGGTGTGAATCCTACAAAATCTCCAATCTTCTGGATCTGGTCTAAACAATAATCAGATCACAACTTCGCAGACAGCCACGCAACACAACCCCTCCGATCACGCCACGACAATTGCCAAGTATTCGCTCGCCAGCACCTCCGATGTCAATACTGCTATCGATGCTGCGCTGGCCGCGAAACCCGCTTGGGAATCACTCCCCTTCGCCGACCGAGCGGCCGTCTTCCTGAAGGCTGCAGACCTGATCTCGACTAAATACCGCTACGAGATCATGGCCGCTACGATGCTTGGTCAAGGAAAGAATGCCTGGCAGGCTGAGATCGATGCCGCCGCCGAGCTGTGCGATTTCCTGCGCTTCAACGTGCAATATGCTGAGGAGATGTATGCGCAACAGCCTGCGCACCATTCGCCGGGAGTCTGGAACCGCACTGAGTACAGACCTCTTGAGGGCTTTGTATATGCCGTCAGTCCTTTCAATTTCACCGCCATTGCGGGCAATCTCCCTGGAGCGCCCGCATTGCTTGGTAATGTGGTTGTGTGGAAGCCAAGCGACAGTGCCATTGCGTCGAATTGGCTGCTGTATAATATCCTCCTTGAAGCTGGGCTTCCCAAGAACGTTGTGCAATTCGTCCCAGGTAACCCCGAGGAAGTGACCAAGGCAGTTCTGGCACACAAGCAGTTCGCAGCCCTGCATTACACGGGTAGCACGGGTGTCTTTCGCAAGCTATACGGACAGATTGGCCAAGGCACGGCCGAGGGCCGATACCAAGGGTACCCGCGTATCGTGGGTGAGACAGGCGGCAAGAACTTTCACCTCATTCACCCAAGTGCCGATGTCGAGAACGCAGCAATCAACACGGTGCGCGGCGCATTCGAGTACCAAGGGCAGAAGTGCAGCGCTACGAGCCGCGTCTACGTGCCCAAGAGCGTCTGGCCTGCGTTTAAAGAAAAGCTTGTATCCGAAGCGCAGAAGCTCAAAGTGGGCGAGCCGTGGGAAGCTAAGAACTTCATCGGACCGGTCATTCACGAGGGCAGCTTCAAGAAGCTGAGCGGTGTCATTGATGAAGCGAAGAATGACAATGAGCTCGAATTGCTCGCCGGCGGAAAGTATGATAGCAGCAAGGGTTTCTTCGTCCACCCGACCATCTACGAGACGAAGAACCCCGAGCACAAGATCATGAGTACAGAGTTCTTCGGCCCTATACTCGCCGTATACGTGTATGACGACACGGGCGCGGACCCGGCCCAAGCTTTCGTCGACGCGTGCGCGCTTGTGGATCGAACTTCTGAGTATGGACTCACGGGAGCCGTGTTCGCCAGCGATCGGGCAGCGGTGCGCGTCGCGGAAGAGGCGCTGCGCAACGCAGCGGGCAACTTCTACGTCAACTGCAAGAGCACGGGCGCGGTAGTCGGACAGCAGGCATTCGGTGGTGCGAGGGCCAGCGGCACCAACGACAAGGCGGGTTCGTTGAACCTGCTGGGCCGATTTGTGAGCGTGAGGAGCTTGAAGGAAGAGTTCCTTACGACTACCAAGGTAGAATACCCCAGCAATGATGTTTAAGATAGTTTGGACATGTATGACGTGAGCCATGAGGGATAATGGAGGCTGCCGGTTGGTAACAGCCCATTGGCCCCAGCATGTGGTATGGTCTTAATGAAGGTTAGGTTAGGTTTCTTTTTTTTTTTTTTTTTTTTTTTTTCCTCTCTCATGATACACACTGCACACCTCAGCGGATTTACACCTCGGCGGACTGAAAGGACAGCATTGTTTACGCGTTACCATTGGAATGGAATGGAGCAGCATCTAGAATGAGATTCAAAGACTTATTACGAATATTTCACATGACCAGTTTTCGAAACCCCATCCTTTTTTGGCAACCTATGCAGGTCTCGACTATCTACGAGACCGAACTACCATAGGCTTCGAAGGGGATAGATTTACGGTGATAAGCTCTAACACGACCATCACAGCGAACCACGTCAGACGCAGCTGGCCGCAATAGCCGGATGGTGTGTACTAGGATTGATGATTTGTTTTTTTCCCGAACCCCATGGCGTCCTCAGAAGGGAAATCCCGAATGCTATGGAGGTCTCGGTACAATTGAGCGATGTATGGCAGTAACGACAGATTCAATCCGAAGTTCCGTTAGAACATCCGTTCCGGTACGATATATCGATCATAGCTTTGCCGAGCTGATCACACCTCTTGCCCCACCGTTGCGCCCAAACATTGCCCTCAAGTCTTCCACAACCGCCATGGGCCGCTCCTATGCTGCGAAGTGGCCTCCATCTTTGTGGTCTTTCTCGTACACCACTCGCCCCAACAATTTCCCCGTTGTTCCAGGTATCGCTATAACATCTCCCGGGAAGTGTGCCAGCCCGATCTTGACGTCCTGCCATTTTTGCAACTCTTCAATCGTGCTGCCTGGCGGTTCCATCTTTTTCTGTTCGGCAGTCGACTTTGCCTTCCGAGCAAATTCGTAATACAGTCTCTGGCTTGCATGTGGGCCCATGGTAGAAAACCAGTAGATGGAAATCCAAGTGCAGACTTCGTCATCCGTCCACGGATAATCGTCGGTCCAGTCGTGCAATTTCTCATAGATCCAGGCCAGACACGCCACGGGGCTATCGGTGAGAGCGTAGCCAGCCGTCTGCGGCTTCGTGCCCTGGATCGCACTGTACCCGGAGCCCTCGGCCTGAAACCACTTGAAGCGCTCGAAGCCCTGCTTCTGACGCTCGCTGGGAAAGGCAAGGCTTAGGTACGACTGGATGGCTAGGATGGGGTTTCTGAAGAGACTTGGCGTGCTGAACACCTCCAGGTTCACTGCCGTGTCTCGAATCAGCCTGTACTTTTTATCTCTGAAGGGTTGAACGGTTTCCGTGATCAATTTGACACGGGAAGAGTTCACTCACAGTGTTGTGCCTTGATGTGTCGCGGCGCATACTTGCGACTCATCGCGCGCGTGATCATCCATCCCCAGTCCCCGCCTTGCGTCACGTACTGGTCGTAGCCAAGACGAAGCATCAGCTGGTGGAGCACGTCTCCGTGCTGGTCGACGCTGAACCCGCGCTCCTTTGGACCCTCCGAGAACCCGAAATTGGGGATACTGGGCACGACGACGTGGAACGCGGGCTGCCCCTCACCGGGCTGGGTCAGGGGCTCGATGAGCTTGGTTCCCTCGTAGAAGCTGCCGGGCCACCCGTGGACGAACAGCAGGGGGATCGCGTCGGCCCGGGTGCTCCGGGCGTGGACGAAGTGGACGCTGAAGGGCGCGAAGCCGTCGGCGCCCAGGCGCGTGGTGAACTGCGGGAGCTTGTTCAGGGCGGCCTCGGCGGCGCGCCAGTCGAAGCGCTCGGCCCAGTGGGAGGCGAGGCGCTTTACGTCCTCGAGAGGAGAGCCGAGGTCCCATCCGCCGGCGGACAGCTCGTCCGGGAATCTGGTATTGCGGAGGCGGGTCTGGAGATCTGCGAGGGCGACGTCTGGAATGGCGATCTGGAAGGGCTGGATTTCTTCTGACATGTTGATGGATTGATATGAAACCTACATGCTTAGCGTGTGAAATAAGTAACAACGACGGTGAGGTGTGAATTTGGAACGATATACACCACAATCTATCGGTAGATGCAAGTCTCTACTACAAGAATAACGTATCCTATCCAGCCAATAGAGGGAGGCGCGGGTCTTCAATTCCAGGGAGAGCTCTAGCCCCGAGATTCCGGGGAACTGTCCCAGGACCCGATGTCATCATCTGTAACGAGAGTACCTCATGCTGGAGCGGGCGGGCAGGTAGGCAACAGGATGGCCGGCAAAAGATTGCTACTTATTAGGTATGGAGACCAGAGTCTGACTGTCTGGTGGAATGGAATACTCGAGGGTGGACTGATTGAGACCATCCTGGTGAGCGAATGACGTCATCAACGCAAGCACTCAGTGCCCGTACAACAGAAGATTGCTTTTATCGGTATCTGCGTTGGTGCCTCCTACCACAGGCAATATCTTCCGGTAAATTGAGATTCGCAGATGTATGACTGCGATATTCGGCCGAGTCCCAAGTAGGGAGGCTCTTGGCGTATAGGTATGTACATAGTTAGGTATCCACGAAAATGGACCGAAACCACTAGTTAAGCGCCACACTTTGGGTACCCTAGCGCTGTTGTTCCCCGTGATCTGGGGTTGAAATAGAGCTCCCTGCTCACTCCTACCGGTCTTTCAGTGTCTAATAAGTGCTATCATTGGTCGAAGCAGTCCTTTCAATCTGAAACAGGAAACACAAGGCTACCGACTTCCCTACCTCCCTACCTCCCTACCTGATAAATCCCTCTTGTATCTAACAACACCACGCCATACAGTGCAGCCGTTCGATTTATCAAAGGACGTCCTGGGTGCCCTCGAATCTTGTGACATTCAGGTGCTTGTCTAGAATGTAGGCGTATGTTATTGGTGTCTACCGGTAACGACCAGGCTAGCACCTCGAGTATCAGATCAATATACATAATGGGGAAAAGTAAGGGGAGACAAAAAAAGAAGGGGAAAAGAGAAATTCTACCATTACGGAGGTTCGAACTCCGGTCTTCAGAGTGTTTCAATACCTGAGATGAAAATCTGACATCCTAACCACTGGACGATAATGGTCGCTGGTTGATCAGACGACCAGTTATACCCATGCTTGACACCGACGTCTTTCCCGCCATGGATTGGATTGCGGCGCGTCATTTTTGAGTGAGAGCAGGAAGCAGCTATCTTACATAGATCGATTAACTCCGTATTGGCTTTCTCGTTTGACCAGACATTTCCTTTGGCCCTTCACCCGCAACCTGCAGCTGCGGTTTTGGATCATGTGGTGGTCGCAGTTGCCGGCAAGCTGTAAACGGTAGGAAGGTGTACCGAGCATCCACTGGAAGCTGCGTCACTTGCCTTCATGTTTGCTCGAATCTCGATGCACCATGTCACGCCCGTTTAAAACAAAGGACCGAGCGTTATCGCTTTTGTCAAGGGCACAGGATGCCTACTTCCATGCTCATCCATCAGCATCTGAAGTGGCTTTAACTAGAAGTCGGCTTCGTATCGGCGCGCAAAATATCGATACAAGTTGCTTACTCGGCCTACAATGGTCCCAAATTGAAGAGATAGGCATCTATGATGTCTGTGATGCTTGACTCCTCATGAAGTAGGATTTGATGTACTAAGAATCACCCACGGGATGGGCTCGCCGTCATCTCGCCTCCAGCAAGCGTCAGAGTCACCAGAACACATGTGTGACGAGTTCTAGAGATGTGGTAGATTGCTTGTCGCACCTCGACTCCTCGGGCACAATCTTGAACGACAAAAGCCCCGCCATAAATACATGGTCTTATTACGAGGCGGGTGCTCAAATTTGGGAACACGTGGTACGGGACAGGGCGAGTTCTTATGACGAGACTTCTAACGTCTAGAATCGATAGTCTTCTGATTATGCGTCCACCTCGAATCACACAATTGAGGTTTTAAATCTTGATACAGATGCCTTTGCGTGGCTTTTCCACAATCCTTTCCTAATAAGACGTTGGCATGAGCCGCAAATAGAGAAGGGTCCCAACATGTTCCGGGCAGAAAAAGAGTAAGTTGAGATGCAAATCAAGCAACACAGGTCTCGGTCAAAGATGATTCAAGATTTAAATTCTAAATTGCCCTACCGTGATACAGTAATGAGTCCACTAACCAGCCATGTGTTTCAACAGTTCGATTCCGTCACTGCTTATAAGGCCATTCCCACTGACTGGAATAATGTAACTAATGTCCATATCAACTTTTAATCCAAAAGTCCTTTCATAACAATACTGCATGTGAGCCTCCACTACCCATTTCAATTGCCAATATGTGGACGTATCTCAGCAAGATAAGATCATGGAGAGTTAACTCTGTCGGGTATCGCCAAATAACTAGCGAAGCTTCTTTGCCAGAAAAGGCGGGGGACTCGGCTCCTGCAGATACCAATGAAGCGCCTTTTTCATCTTTCACTCGTGTTCAAATGGTCGGAGGTTTGTCAGGTGTGATAAAGAAGTTAGGCTCGATCGTTTTGAAAATTCTCCTCCCAAGCTTCCTTCACCCGCTCAACGAGGAGACAAGACGCATAGAGCTTCGAAGTACGGCTTGGTTGGGTAAGTCCAGTACCACTCGTCATATGAATTAGGCTTCGCTGATATTATGAAGATGGTCTTCGAGGTGTGGCCGCATTCTTTGTGGTGTGGCACCACTTGTCCCTGGTCTTTTTTTCGTGGAATGTTCACAACGGGTGGACGGGTTCCGACGACCACCTCATTCAACTACCAATCATCCGATTGATAATCTCTGGCCGGCCGCATGTCTTGGTGTTCTTCGTCATATCCGGCTATGCCTTGAGCTATCAGCCGTTACGACACTTACGACAGCAGGAACACCTTGAAACTTATCACACTATAGCATCATCAGCATTTCGACGTCATCCACGATTATTCATACCAGCCACGATACTGTGTATACCATCCCTATTCTTAGCGTATTTTGGTGTATACGAGAGTGCACCCAAGATCGACAATACTGCAACAGTGGCTCTCACGCCCTCTCGACTGAGCACCGCTTTTGGTCAGACCATGGACTACTGGCAAGCAATAGCCAGGCTTTCAAACTTCTACAACGGCAACGGTGATAATTGGGACTACAATCACGTTCTCTGGACTCTTCCGATTGAGTTTCGATGTTCGGTAGTCGTTTTTGGGCTACTACTTGCGCTTTCCACCCTCACCTCCCGCACCAGAATGACCTTCCTCGTATGCGTTGCAGTCTATTCCTGGTGGCAGATCAACTGGTCCGAGTTCCTATTTATTGGCGGTATGCTGATTGCTGACCACAATCTCCTGCGTCAATGTGCCTGCGAAACTGATGCAACGCTCGTCGAGGAACTCTCCTTCCTAGGATCTCAACGAGGGTCTCGGCTGAGGAGGATTTTGCGAAACAACACCTTACGTCAGACAGGTAGCATCATTGCCTTCTTTATATCACTATTCGTCCTGAGCATGCCACGAATGGACCAGAACGCGGCAAGCAGTGTCGGATATATTACGTTGTCATCATCGATTCCAGAGCATTTCCATAGTAAAGGGGGGCCAGATTGGTTCTGGGTCCCATTCGCCGCAGTTGGGCTTGTCCTCGCCATTGATTCATCGCCGCTCCTGCAAAGGCTATTCAATACTCGATTTGCGCAGTATCTTGGGCGAATCTCGTTTTCGCTCTACATCATACATGGTATCATTCTGCCAAGTCTTGCAACCATAATTGAAAGGTTCTTTTTGAAGACTGTGGGCTTGGATACAGAGGAGGCATATGTGGTGGCTGTGGTCTTAGCAGTGGTGACCCTTTGGGCAATCATCATTTGGGCAGCTGACTTGGGATGGCGCTTTGTCGATGCCAAGACGGTCGAATTCACGTCATGGGCTTACAGAAGGCTTCGACAATAGCAAATAAATAAATTTCTCTTTGAATAATATGCTGAGCTCAGAGGGTGTCAGAGATATGCATTATGTTCATGTCAAAATGCATCGCACCACTCAGTTGCTCCGGCTTTCTCACAAGACTCTACTCATGATTGAGACACTTTGGGATTCGCTCAGATATCGTTCTTGGGCACATCGAACCCCTATCTCGTGAGTAATCATAGTCTTCCTTTTTAAACCAGTCCCAGATGGCCCACGTCCGAGATATCCATTGTCAGACGCACGTGCAATGGGACACTGCCCTGAGTCAATCTCTCGAGACCAATCTTTGGACGTCTGGCTGTTCGAAATAATTGAAAGGTATCGTCCGCTAATTCGCACCCCCTTAATCGCCCAATACCGGGGCCTCGTAGCAAGAAATCCTGCCATTTCCCGTCTTGTCTCGAACTCAAATTCCATCAAGCCCGGTAGATGACGGATCTTGACGTTACAAGTGGGGTAAACGGTGAAGCGTATCGACGGCTGTACGATTGACTTCCGCGCCGTCTCGGCTCATGGAAAGGCCCGTATGCTTGACATCTTGCCCGGACATCCAATAACCAGTATGATCATAGGTCCAACTTTGAGCGGCCTCAGATCTGCATGAGACCTACGGGATACTCGATGACGCAATCGAGGTGCCGTCGCTCGCCTCCGCGTCAGAGTGCAGTGAAACGGGCTTAAGGGCAAGGTGATGTCCTCCTCAGTGAAAGCTTATCATGGCGACCTAATGCAGCCGATCGACTGGCAAGGTCCCGCACAGGGGCTATATATTGAGGCCTCATCCCCATCGCTAACCTCAATCCTGGGCCACCTTTCTCATTCCGCAGTCACCTAATCGAGTCCAACCAAGGCATATCCACAGCAACCACCGAACAATCAAATTAAGCATCATGGACAAGCTCAAGCATGCCAAAGACTCTTTGAAGGACAAGGCGTAGGAACTGCCGTCCCTAGTTTCGATAGATGGTACTGACGGAAAGTAGCTCGGGAGGCGAGCAACAAAAGAAGGCTGATGATGGTATGTTACGAAGCAAAATCCCAAATAAATAGCCGTATAGGTCCATACTTATACCAATCAAATGTGATGCAGCCGCCGATAACTTTGCGCACAAGAAGGGAGCTCCCGAGGGGGCTGACCAGTACATCAACAAAGGGGTCAACCAGGGCATGGATCAAGGCATGAAGAAGATGTAGTCAATTGGATGGGTATCTAAGCCATTAGAAGGGTCTTGAAGGGAACAATCATGGTTGTTACAGGTACCTCTCATCAGTCTACTCCGAGGAATATCATTGGTCTCTTCATTCTCTGTCTGTCACTTACGTTTCCATGACCATCCAATGTTACCGTAAACGATCGCATGCATTCAGAATCAGCTACAGAAGAGAATACGAACGCTTTGATATGTGATCAGGATCCGATCGGAAGCTCCTTCTCACGAGACGGTCCCACTGTTCATAAACGGAACCCTTGCTCCTCGAACCTGAAAGTACTCCTCGCGCTGTGATAGCTTTCTCTTCACCCTTTAATGCCATGTTCCGGAAATCCTGGGCTGTTGTAATACCCGCTTTTGGTAAATTGAGAACGCGAGCATGTCTGGTTTCTTTGTGTGCCAGTCGCGACAAGCTGACAGGTGGCAAGGGAACGGACACAAGGCATCTCAGTGACGCATTTAAGAGTTGAGATCTTCGAAGCTGTCAACTCTATCTCGCGTCACAGCAATTATAGCGAAGCACGTCTTATCAACCTGATCCTAGACGATTTCAACATTTCCAATGTCGTTCCTGCTATGTAATACGGAGTGGGATGTATGTAAGGTACATGCTTGTGCCGACTGTAAAAGCAACGACTATGTACATGACGAATTATAACACCTACACGATATACGAAATACCACTCGGGCCCCTTTTAGCATCAATTGAGTCTTGCAAGACAACTACCACCAGCGAAACCCTTCCCTGAGCCACAGGGTAGTCTTCGAGCGAGTTGTCTAGGACCGGTACTGAGACCACATGCTGTTCATGCGGGTGACCTGGTCGTCAGTGTACTCCTCGTAGCACTCATCGTAGGAGTAATCCATGTAGTTGTGGATCGGGTCATCGCCCGCCTGGTTGGGGCAGGAGTCACGGCTGGACGGGCAGCCCGAGGTCGAGCTGGCCTGGGCCGGGGTGTCATCGATCTCATCACCGTCACCAGTGCAGCCACCCTGGAAAGTGTGGTACAGACCGAACCTAGATCTTGTTAGCCCAACTTGCGCATCTGGGGGAGGTTGAGGGAGAAACACGGACCAGTGACCAGACTCGTGGACGGCAGTGCCACCGAGGTTGTAGTTGGCGGTGGCGCCGCCAGGGACGGAAGAGGAAAGGATGGTGCATCCGTCTTTGTAGAAAGCGCGCGTGCCCTCGGTGACGTCGTCAGGGAAGTAGCAGTAGCCCAAAAGGTTGCCGAGGTCGTTGACGAAGTAGAAGTTCAGGGTGCTGTAGTCACCCTGGCGGAGAGCCTGCTTCATCTCGATCTCGGCTCCGTCGGAGGCCCAGTCGGTGTTGATGGTGTAGTCAATGTCGACGAGGTTGAAGGTGATGCCGTAGGGAGCGTAGGCCTCCTCGAGGTATTCGAATTGGGCGTTCATCTTGGCCTCGGGGATGTAGCCCTTGGCTTCGGTGGAGCCGGCAGCGACGACGTGGAAGTAGACGTCGACGGTGGGGATGGCCTGGATGGTGAGGTTGCCGGCCTTCTCGTTGGCAGCCATCTGCTTCGACATGGCGCGGTGCGCGTCGCTGGGCTCCTCGGTACCGCATGTGCGGATGGTGGCAAGGGCGCCGGCGGACAGAGCCGCGACGGTGAAGAGCTTAGCGAACATTTTGGAGGAGGCAACGGAGGATGATGCTAGAGGAAAGATCGTGACGCTCATGAGGGCTTGGAATACAGCAGAACCTGGGGACTGTTGTCATATTTATACATCAAGACATCCTCGCTTCAGCCTCATGGCAGGCAGTCCAGTGAGTCTGGTCCAAGATCCAGAGATCTCTTGCTTCTGTCTCCATTGGCTGTGCCAAGCCTAGGGTACGTATGCTTTCTCCTCTGGCTGGGCAAAACGCAACACACGATCCTGAGTCCTTCCATGTTGAGTCGACTCCAGAAGTCTTCTCGTCGATCATTCAGGAACTTCACATTCACAGAGTCACAGCCAAGATCAGCGGCTATCAACTCAATCTGGCAGGCATGCATGACCCGGCAGGTCTTGATTCGTGATACCTACAGTACGTACTATATTGCACTCGCCGTGGCAAGCCGACATAAAATTGAAGCTTGAATGATGGTCTTCCGACAGTCGTAAGAATAAGTCTGGATTGGGAAGGAGACCTTATAGAGCTTCTGTCATTCAAATCGAGTGCCCAAGGCCTATTGGCCGATTAGGCTACCGAGAGATGGATGCCGGAGTATATGATTTCTCCGTGCCAAAGATCACGAACAGCCCAACAGATTCTCGGCGTTGCCCGTTTGCTCGTTCGCCAGACCCTCTTCTGCCAAGAGATAAAGTCTTGGCCATCGCCTTGGAAGAATCCGGACCTCTTTCTCTTGATCTGGAGGCTGACCTGCCCTTACTGCACAGCCGTTCTTGCGGGTTGCCGAATACGATAGGTACGCTGCCATCACCATGACTTGCCTTCTCACCTAAGGCGCCTTACAGTCGCAATGTCGCCAGGGACGATCAGCGGGAGCCTCCTGGACAGATCCGACGGAGTTTGACTGAGTCGGAGCCCATAATTCAGTCCTCACTCGACAGCGACTCTATTTTGATGGCGAACGAAGGAAAATCGAGGACATCGAACTGTGTAGACTCTCTGTGCCCTGTATGGCATATCCCCAGGGGAGAGTGTTTGATGTCCGGCTGTCATTTCGTCTGATTGAGTGCGGTCCACGTTCCAGAGGGTACTGGAGATATGGACAAGATTTGCATTTGCACAGGCAAGATAGCTGCCGGCTGGCCAGAAATACGTCCGAACTTCCCATGCCGAATTGACAGGCAGGGATGCATATCGCCGGAGACGGATCGGAGCCCCCTCATTTGGCTGGCCATCTATCCACACCCCTTAAGCATTGTCATGTTGCATCGAGCCTCCTGCTGAGCGTCCTTACGATCGGTCCATTGGAAAACCGCCGCCACTGCCGAATAAGTCAACAAAGAGAATTCCAGTGATGGGTCGGAAACCGGTGATTGCCATTGCGGGCTTGGCTTGCGAAACGTCGACATTCACACCCTCACGAACAGATTCGGCAGCTTTTCATCCGCGCCGAGACACTGCGGTGATCGAAAAGTACAGCTTCATCCAGCCAGGCTCCCCACTCGGTGACGCTGCAGACTGGAAAGGCGCATTGATCGGCCATGCGCTGCCCGGAGGTATTGTCACGCGCGAGGCGTTCGCGGCGCTCTCAGCTGAGATCAGCTCCCGCCTCCAGGCAATAGTGTCGTCAGGCGCAATAGACGGGCTTTGGTTCGACATACACGGCGCCATGTGCGTCGAGGGAATGGACGACGCCGAGTTTGAACTCCTGAAACGAGTGCGAGCTGTGATCGGGCCGGATGTTCTCGTGTCGGCGTCGATGGATCTTCATGGCAACGTCTCTCGTGAGCTAGCGCATCAGTGCGATCTCATCACGTGTTATCGCACTGCGCCTCACATTGACGTGTCGGAGACGAAAGAGAGGGCATGCAGAAACCTCTTCGCGTTACTCGACCGCAGAGACGAGGGACAACCCTGCCGACCCTACAAAGCCTGGGTTCCACTGCCGGTTCTGCTTCCGGGCGAACAGACGTCCACCAGAGACGAGCCAGCGGCTCACATATACGCCGCTGTACCCGGAGTTGAATCGTCCGAAGGGGTCATAGATGCATCGATATGGGTCGGCTATGCTTGGGCCGACGAACCTCGAAACCACGCTGTAGTGGTAGTGAGTGGGTGGGACAAAAACGCCACGGCTCAGGGTGCTGAGAAGTTGGCCGAAATATTCTGGAAGGCTCACAAGGACTTCAAGTTTGTCGCACCGACTGGGTCCTTCGGGGAGTGCCTTGACACAGCCCTTCAGTCTCCAAGCCGGCCCTACTTTATCTCAGATTCCGGAGATAACCCTACGGCAGGGGGTTCAGGAGACGTCACTTGGGGTTTGACTCAGCTACTAGCGCGTCCAGAATTTAAAGATGAATCGGGACCGAAGGTCATATATGCCAGTGTACCAGGTCAACGGGCTGTTCAAGAGGCCATCCGGGCAGGGGTGGGATCGATCGTGACTGTGACGGCCGGGGCCGAGGTCGATGATAAGCACGCCGGGCCTATCACCATGACAGGACGCGTATACTCGGTCAAATATGGCGATCCCCATGCAAGGATCGAGGTCGTCATCCAGGTCGGTAGCGTCTTTGCTATCCTGACCCAGCTTCGCAAGCCTTATCATCACGAGATGGACTTCACCGACCTCAAACTGACGCCCCGAGCGGCCGACATCGTGATAGTCAAGATTGGCTATCTAGAGCCAGAGCTCTACGATATGGCGAAAGATTGGATGCTTGGTCTCACGCCGGGTGGTGTCGACCAAGACTTGGAGCGTCTTGGGCATAAGCGGATTCGTCGACCAATGTGGCCTTTTGATCGCACGATTGCAAATCCCGACCTCTCTGCGAGAATAATCCCGACATCCAACGAGGCTTCGTGATGGACGATATATGTTCGCCAAAATATACCTAGGCGTAGATACGAACGGAATTTCCCGCCAACCTCAGACCACTGATTGATCACAAATAGACATTTGAGTCTTGCTACACTGTACACTAATAAATGCTTCTTCGTTGGTCATCGAAGCTATTTGTAAATTTGGTGCTCGCGGTTACCACTGAGTCAAGCCCTCTGAGCGACGAGCTCTCCTTGATGGTCAACTCAAGTACTTGTACTCTAGGCGAAAGCGATGCCCACGCCGAGTCCCAACGATAATGCGTCGTTACTTTAAAGGTCGTGAGCATCTCGTAAGAATATCCTGGAATATGAAAGTTAGTTAGAAATTCTGACGGCCCTGTTAGCGTACGACTATCTGGTTGCCTACCGAGGTATACACGTATCTGGTTCCAGTAGCAGACTTTGGGCATAGCATGGCACCTTTCGCATCGTCTCGGCATGAGGCTCAACTGAACTACCCATCATGCCGTGGAATCTCATTATTGAGTCATGGCTAATCCGGAAAATATGCTTCTTGCAGTAGTCGAGAACGGTATGGTCAACACAGAGATGACACATGCTTATAGTGGCAAAAGGGAAAGAGAATTGGCGTTTCAAATGATAATTCAAACCTCGGATACACATTGAAGGATTATGCATTTCTTTGTTACTTTACATGTCTTGATCATCAGGAATATGGACACAGCATCCAAGTTCACGGTACGACATAATTACGAAAGTGCGTGCAAAGTCGACCTCAACGTACATTTCTCACACAGCACTGATACCCATTGCGAGGAGTGTCCAAGTTGGATTCATTTGCCGGCACATGTGGCAAGATGAAGACGAAACCGCCAAAGCCTCATAACCCCTCGTTTAAAGAGTGGGAGTTGTACAAAGACGAAATGGAGGATATCTATTTACGACAAGACAGATCGCTCAACAGTCTAGTAGGCATAATGAAGACCCGGGGCTTCGAAGCTAGGTGAGTCGTACGCTCACATGACTCCATCAAGTGATCATCGCTCTCAGTGACTGGCCGTTGTCAGTTCAAGGATGTACAAGAGGAGACGTGGCCATAATGCTCCGGGTACAGCGTCAACGGGCTGCGCAAGGCAAACAAACAATGTTTTACCGGAATGGCAGACCAGTCGATATCGCCGGCTACCTGAAACGCAACGGCCTCCGCGGCCACGATGTTCTGGGTGACGAGGGCGCATCTGACGCAAGCCTCCTCGAGTATCTGCGCGCCCTCACACCGCCGCTGCCCAGACCGACCCATGCGGTGCTACCGTCACACCTCCAGGCGCAGGATCTGCTCACGTCGTGCTTCAGGAATCTCGCCATATCTTGGGCCGAAGGTGCTCACTCACCAGCACTGCTTCGAGCGAGATTCGACGACTACTTCCAAGGGGGGCTATGCGAAGCTTTACGCAATTTCAGCAGAGCGTGTCAATACTTTTCCCAACGGGACACTGCGCATGGGGCTCTCTTGAGCGAACGTGCATTCGCAGGTCTGCACACCTTGAAGACGACCTCCTCGGCTATAGCCCTCTTCGATTTTCTCGACTGTATCATCGTGCCCGATCACGGGCTGTTGAGAGAGCTATGCCGCTATCTTGCCTCCTATGCCAGAATAGGCGGAGCTCCTGAAAGTGTATTCGCTGGAATTTTCAGCTCTCTACACGAGATCTTCGATAAGGGTTCTCTGCAATGGAGTGTGGCCTTCATACTCCAGTGCATCAACCATTTTATCAGCATATTGCTGGACATAGGAGCAATGCTCTGCCGATAATGTCATCAGTTGACTTCCTTCTTTTGAGCGACCTCGGTCTGTTTGAATCAAGGCGCACGAGTCTTCCCGCATACCAAAGGTGGATGGAGCACAGCGCCTGTCAGGCGGCGCCGTCGCCCGGAAGAATACCGAAAACCGCCGCTGCTCCAGAGGGACTTCAAATAAAGACTGTCCTAGTGAGTATTACTATTAATCCTCTGCCATCAAGTCTCCTCTACCTTTCAATACTAAGAAAATCGCAGCTGCAGCACGGTCCATTGAATCCTCGCACCATCCACCAAGCCCAAGCAACTGTACAACGCTCCGCCGAGGAACCAACTGACCCGACGGCTTGGGTATACCACTGGATATCCTGGCAAGTCCTCGGTCATTATCATGTTCACGCTCAGCATCAGCACCAGCAGCCTGCGAGTTCGAATAGCCCAGCCGATCACAGTCCTGCCCAGCACCAAGAAATGGCGCACTACGCACTCGAGCGAGCTATCGACGTGGCCGAGCCACGCCTAGGGATCGGAGACCCCAAGATCTCAGAGACTATGCGCGTACTGGAGGACTCGGCGCGAGCGGTGAAGAGTCGGCGGGAGGTCCGGGCTGCAGAGTCGTTGAGGCTGTTGAGGGAGGGGAAGCTAAGGATGGTGTGGCTAGACGAAGTTATGGTCTCGAAAACGTTCACTGGCATTTTTGCAAGCGTGTTTGTGGCGAAGGGGAGTGAAGTGGGCGCTTGAGAAAAGGTCTTTTTGCCAGTTTACTATGGTTCTTCCGTAGGTCATGTAGCCAGCCGTATATCCCCAGCGCGACAGCTGCCTCGACGTCTGCTACAGGGCTTTACGTACGATACGCTTCGCGATTCCACCAGATAAGTTGAAAATGATGGCACCATAAAGTGTGAATGCATTTGGATTACCAGTAGTGATCGTTGTTTGCAATACCACGGAACACCGCATATTTTCGGGGTCAGGTCTACACCCGAAAGACCTCGTATAACACTAATAGGCGCAGGAGGTGGGTGGTCACCAGATAGTCGTGACTTCAGCCTCCCGTCTGACCGATCATTCTGTCCCACCAGTCTTTCCAGTCTACCGTCATCTTCTCATGTCGTGCCTCCTCTGCAGCAAAGACCATCGCATGACTCCTGATAATTTCTTCTAGACTACAGCCGATGAAGTCGTGCTGCGCCTTCGGAGCAGGCCACCCATGGTTCTTCACCTTGTCAACAGCCAGGACGAAATTCCGCGTCAAGCCATGGTCGCCTCCCCCGTGACCGAGCGACTCCATTTTGGGCTTGTACGTTCTTGTCTCTCCGTTCCGGAAGTCGTTGACCGTGATGGTCTTGGAATCGGCATAGATCTCGCCCTCAGTGCCGTGGATGTACGTGTAGCGCTGACACTGCCTCTTCGTCTGCGCAATCATGTGGAACGTGGCCTGCTTCGAGCCTCTACCGCCGACCGCATCCTTCGCCGTCGCGCTGTTGGTGGGCAGTGGATCCTCGTCCCAGGTCATGGTGACTACTTGTTCGTCGCAGACGTCGTTGTCCGACTCAAAGACGCATCTGCCCCACCAGTTCTTGCCGTCGATGACTTCCTGCGGAGTTGTCTCGTCGTAATCATCAGCCAGCGTGGGCAGCAACGCATTGGCGGCCTTGCCGTAATGACCCCCGTAGCTCTCGATGTCGGGCAGCACCACGCTGACGGGCCACCGAATGTTGCCGGTCTCGATACCTTGATGTCTAGAACTTATATAGATCTTCTTGGATGAGTATAGGCAATCCTTCTCGGCGGGGCAGCTGAGACAGTTCGTGGCGTTTCCGGCTGACTTTGGCTTCCTGCTCTTCTTGAAGAACTGGAGGGATCCGGTCGACGAAACCGACGTGGGGACATGTGGGGGATCGTCTGAGTCCGGAGGAGGGGAGCATAACAGCCACAAGATGAGATCGATGTCGTGACAGCTCTTCGTGAGCAGCGACGGAGCAGTCGTGGACTCCTTCCGCCAGTTCCCACGAACGTAGCTGTGGGAGAAATGCCAGAAGCCGACGGGCTCCGTGTGCATCACACTGAGAATGTCGCCAATTGCATTATCTACCAGGAGAAGCTTGCGCAACATGATGTTATGCGGCGAATACCTCATCACATGACCAATCGAGACGACCTTCTCCTCTTGGTGGGGGATCATGGCGTTGTACATGTCGACGCAGTCGTTCAGTGTTGTTGCGAGCGGCTTCTCACACATCATGTGAATGTGCAACGGTGCCAGGGCCATGAGGACATCGTGGTGCTGCTCGTCGCGAACGCAAATGAACGCCGCATCAACTCCCTCTGGGACAGGTTCGCCGGCCTTCTCTCGCTCGCGACGCCCCAGTTCCCATTTGACGAAGTCGCGCCAGTCGGAGAACTGGGAGCCTTCCGGGGGCGGCTTGTCCCCCCAGATGAAGTTCTTTCCGTAATCTTGGCGCTTATAGGCATCCGGCTCGCACACCGCGGCCACCACCCCGTTGCTCGATTGCACGGTGCATCGACCGTAGACCCGACCTCGCGAGCCTGCGCCGACTATGAGCAATCGCGGTGGCTTGACAGACATGGGCGGGGGCGATGGGGGCTGGACTGCTACATCCCCATCGTTCTCCAGGTCCGCTGGACCTTCGTCTTGCAGATTGTGAGGCGCCATCCTATGGTAGGAAGAGTCCGATGAGCGGGTGGTCGCCGTTTTCGATGATTTGGTCCGGTAAGAGGGAGGGGAGCAGCCAGCTGTCTCAAGTGTTCTCCTTGCCAGGTTAGGGGAGCTACTTGAGCTGCAGTATCGGAAGCATCTCTGGGGTATTATTAGTACTGGAGACGATGATAGCGGGATCAAGCGCGATGCCGGTCTAGGTCCTATGCCAGCGGCGGCCGGGGCAATAAGCCATCGGCCTATAGCGGGCTGAATAATTCGTTCCAGCGCCATCTTCAGTGGTCAGCCAACCTTGAAGTGCAGCGGGGCGTTAGGTAGGCTCTTCCACCACGCAGCGCTAGGTGATCAATCAGATCTTGGTCTTTCTTCTCTACCTACATCCTGCAGCCTCCTGCACATCAGGATCCAGTGATCGATAGCAGATAGTAGGTGGTGTCCTGACGCAACGTTGCCATTCAATATGAAAATCTAGCTACTGGTTATTTTATATGGTTGCATTGCATCCGATCTGTGCTATTGTACAATGCAGGTTCTTGACGATGTTCGACACGTTTTTTATGGGGGCAAGCCATCCGTTGGTTACCTGGTGTGATGCTCTTCATGACATGTGACATGGATTCTGGGAGAGACACTGACAGTATGTTAATAGCTGTCTGGCTGCCCTATCTGGAAATTATTGAAAGCTCGTGATCTTGTGATCTAGTGAACATATCCAATTTGACAATTCCCAGACAGATGATGGTAACAGGATGGCAATGTCACGAGTTACCAATGATACCTAGTTGCGCAGAAGGGACATCCGGCCGAACCCTGGTGGTAGAAGACCATTTGCTATGTGTTGACAAGCAACCCCAACATCTCGTGCAAAGCCAGTGTATCAGGAAGTCAGTCTCAAAGGCTCGAAAAAGAAATCCATTAATTGCACGCTGGCACCAATGCTTACCGTTGTGTAAATGGAATCATTAGATCGAATACCTCGTAGGTATGCCACCTTACCGAAGAAAGAATGGAGGTCAACAAGATTCACGTTCAGGTACCTGTTAGTTACTTATGCATCGAGCCATAAGGTATCCTATGTTTGGGGACATGCCTCTGGGAAGAGCAAAACAAAAATAGATTAATGGCAAAAGATAAGATTTTATGGACGAGTAGGGATTTGAACCCTAGGCCTCTCGCAGACGCACTTGGAAGCAATGCAAAGCGAGCGCTCTACCCCTGAGCTACACGCCCTGGGATGAACAATTTTCCTGTAATAGAAATCATAATGCTGACACCACCGTGCTCCCTGTACATCATTGAGACACGTGATCCTAAGTCTTGGCTGTGACAGGATTTTTGCAAAGGGGCGAAAGAACTAGATTTCTGTCACATCCAATTATCTAAAGGTTCAGGAGTCAAGTTTGGGATCTCAATGATAGCAGTCTGCATGCTGCCTTGTCGTTCATCTTTGCTTACCTCTTTAATCAAAGTTGTGATACCAGTCGCTGTCCTGTGCGGTTTTGGGCACCTACGTGCTTAGGTATCTAGGTAGCGGGTGGGTACTACCTAGTACTCAGGTAGCCAGACGAGCCAGCATTACCTAGCACAATGAAAAATTCTACCTTGACGGCATTTGAAGCTTGGATTAACTATTCTCAAGTTTTGCGAAGGCTTACCAGCCAATTTCCATCACGGCGCACAATAAAGTATATTGGCTCCCCGTCATGCTACCTGACTGGTGGTGGCTCGAACATTTAGGATGTACTTCGTTCTACACAGGTACTTAGTTTCATGGACTACGGCAGAGGAGAGATTATTGCTGTGGCAAGCAACGAAGTCGTCGTGCGTAAGAGGAATAGTCCGTGTGGCCTTACCAAACGTTCGGTATTGATCATCAGCCGTAGATACTATTCAAATTATCCTGCATGGTTTTGCAAGACTAATGGCAACAACACTTTATTGGGAATATCACTCATTACTCTAGCCAGGCCTCGCCCTCCCTTGAAAAGTATTAACTCTATCGAGACAAACACAGTGATGACTCGTCATGGCGCACGCTTGACACAGAAAGGATTTGGTGTGAAGATGCCGTATGGATCAGCACGCTTTCGAATCTGTTGCAGCCTCTCGTACTTTTCCTCATTCTCGTAATAGCATCTCCAGACGTTGTCGAGGTCCCAGTCACCATACGAACCCCAGAGGACACGACGGTCTTCTTTCGAGAAGACACCTCTAGGCCCAATCGCTTCCTCGTCGTTCACTTTCTGCCAATCTTCGGCGTGGGTCTTTGTCTCTTCCTCGTGGAAGCAGTCCATCGTACAGCCGATGGTCGTATCGCGCCAACTGAAAGCCGTGCCGTTGTCAGCATTTTGGGCAAACTGAGAATACTTGCCCCCAAAGCACTGAAGTTGCGCAGAGAGCCAACAGCGATTGTGCTCTGGTCGCACGATCGCATCGATCCGGTCGGTTACCCATTCGGCCCAGCCGTCTTTAGCGAGGGTGCGCGAGTTCGTGACATATGTGCGCTTGACGTAAGGATGCTCAAACTCTCGTACGTTACGGAAGATCCATTCACCAGTCAGTTGCGACACTGGTTTCTCTTGGACTGAACTATCGCCAAGCAGGTGATCCGCACCCTCTTTGATGCGATCGAACCATGACATGTCACACTCGTCACCACTCTCAAATGGTACCCATTGTGCGTAGACGATAATGGTACGTGGCCAGGCGATCAAGCCATTCTTCCCATAGAGCTCGGGGTGCGTCCTCGCCATGACTTGGTCAAGATCGGGCCATAGGTCAAGCAGTGGGAAAGCAGAACTCAGTACGCTGACGCAGAAGTCGTAGTTTCTAGGGAAGTTCTCGTTGTCAGACATTTCGGCGAGGATATCGACCAATCGTTTCAGTGTCTTGGGGTCATAGAAGTAAAGGGCTTTCATTCCCCGTGAGCCGTTGTAGTCTTCGTCACGATGTACCTGCAAAGTCAAATGCGTCAAGACCCCAAGGTTTCCGGGACTTCCGCCTAGAAACGCCCAAAAGAGGTCTGGATCAGTTGCCTTGGTGACTTCCTTCGAGTTGCCATCGGTGTCCAGGATCTCTAGAGACAGGACGTGATCTCCAAGCAGCCCGAAACTGCGCGCCAGCTGGCCGTATCCTATGGATCTCATCAGAACTCCTTCCTCGACCAATCTCTAACAGCAACATTGTCTTACCTCCGGTCTGGGCATGGCCACCTAGATGCACTTCGGTACATTGCCCGTGAGGCACGAAACAGTGGTTCTTTGTCAGCCAGGCATTAAACTCCCCCAAGCTCCAGCTAACACTTGTGCGAGCGTACGTCTTTCCATCTTTTTCATTTCGAAAGATGGTCCTGTCATCTGCACCTCGAAATGAGTGCTCCAGGTCCAGTTGGATGTTCGGAGCACTCGTCGAAGAAGCTCCACTATACTGATGACCGCCCGTCTTGATCGCAACAGCTATCTTCCTCTCCTTTGCATACTTCAAGGTAAGTGCAATGTCCTCTTTCGTCTTGGGTTGGATAAGAAGCCCTGGGTTGAGATCACGCTCGACGCCATAAGTAGAGGTCGCGTACTGGTATTTGTTCGCTTCGTAGGTCTTGGTTCCAGGTACATACTGGTTACCAGTGATTCCGGCGATCGTAGCCATGGGCGCAGAATGTTTCGATACGTTGCGAGAGCCAATCGCGATTCCTCGACCTATCTTTTTAAGGCCAGTCCAGATTCCCATACACATGTTCGGGCGAAACGTTTGAATGAGATGGGCCGTACCAAAACACTCTTATTGTGGCCGCCCCTTTCGTCTGGGTACGTTCCATTACTTTAATACCTCTCTATCGATTCTATGAGCCCAAGCGGTAGGGATTGGGACAGCCTTGTCGCACACCGATATTGAGCTGAGCCTCTGGCACGCGAGCTGAAAGCTGACCACCTGCTTGTTCGCTTACATGGCTTGCGCCATCGTCCTAGATACCATGTCTCTGGGCTGGAAGTATCTAAATTCAACGAATACGACGTGGTATGTGGCTTTTCAGGGAAAGACACGCCTGCAGTCAACCGTCCATACCAACATGCCCCGCGCATCATGGGGCTACAGCCGTCCAAATGGTCTGACGTCGCCAATATGACAGGCGCGAAACAGGCATTCACCACGGTCGGTGAGACTCTATAGGCTATGAAGACGCTTGTAGATTAATCAAGCGTTGTGTGATGAATTGCTGTCGGGATTCATCCGCGAAATCAAAACCTACTTCCCAGCTGAACCCACAGCCACGACAAGGGTGACGAGCAAGTATCAGTAAGCGCACGCGCGTGTCAACAGCGGGCGTCGGGTCACATGTCTGGTAAGCTGACAATGCAACAGCCAATGTATGCGCGACATTCTGGAAGCGAGTAAGAGTGTGAGACCGAAATTCGTAGGGATTTACATTTCGGTGCTCTCAGCGCGGTGATCTGGCAAATGATACAAATCTTTGGCCAAGATACGAGCAAGCACGAGATTGATGACTACTAGTTAGAGCAAACTAGGTACCCATGGCCTCACGGGAGTCTTGTTACCGTTGACCTATGATAGTGAACTGACGATGACTACAGTGAGGGGCGGCCGTCTGCTCTCACATGCTGTTCCTTCCAGCATGCCACTCGCGCAAAGTTCTGTCACATTGAAGAGTCACAGCCTTATGCGTCATCTTGAATCGACTCGGCTTTTTCCAAATCACCAAAAATAGAGATCTGGATCCTTACACTGATAGTCGAGGCTCCAGGTCCTCGCTTGCATCTGCCCTTCCTTGCAGATTGAGCGCCACCATCTGCAGCAGAAACCATGGGTTTTGTTCATCTCCAAGACTGCTCAAATCTGCTTGAAAGTGATACTGTCATCGTTATAGTGCAACAGTCTTTTCGAATACTGTGTTGCCTCCGCTCGGATTATTTACAAGTATAGTTTACCGGGATCTTGAACTGCCCTGACGAAGGCTATCACACCAGCCAATAGAAGAGGCATCATATTTGTATCAGCATATGTTTATTGGTTGAGGTAGGTGATAGTCAGATTTGGGGGTCGTGCTGGCAGGTGACACCTCGTCTGACCAGTCCAATCGTTCCGCAACCTCCATTTCGCATAGAGTTTAGCTCTGGACCTCTACAGCCATGAAATTCCAATACATACCCCGCATTGCCTTCTGAGTTCATCATCGAGACTTCGCAGATTAAGAGGTGTAAAGACTTGGGGCACATGATGCTTATATCAACTGTGTTGCCGGATCAGGCTTTGGTCCCAGCCGTTTCTCTAGTCCTGTCGAGACCAATTGGTGAAGTCCCTGGCAGAGGTTATCAGTCGAGCAAGAATCATTCAAGCTCCCACCGAATGCCGCTCCTCTGTATCACAGCCTTTTCCTCTCATCAAAGCTGCCGCTCGTCCAACTCACCATACGTCAACTCATTGAGGCGATCCCTGTCCCATAAGTAACACAGTCCGTCGTTCCATAGCTCTCCTGGATCGTCGTTGCCATAGAGCGAGTCCAGATCCGTAGACGGGTCATACAAGATGGAATCCAAGGCGGACGGGCCTCCCAACTTGTCGAGTTTTGAGAACGTACGATCACGGCCATTCGCGATCCCCTTTCCATCAACCAAGCTGGGATTTAAGTCCAATCGCACCAACATGGCTCCCGCGCCATTCACCGACGTGTCTTCCAGATCAACGTAGTTCGTGACCAGCTGATAACCTCTCTGTTGTACCATGCTCCGATTCATGAGGGTCAGGAGGTCATCAAGGTTAGCTGTTGAGAGAACACCGATGAAGCGCGAGGGCATGGACCTGCCATTAATGCTGGTAAGTGCACGAAAGTCTATGATCGGTTAGTCGTTTTCGGGTAGATGATATATAGACGGTAACGCACGCGGAGTACAGCGCTGTCTCAAGAGGAGATCGACGCCGGAGAACGCCTCAACCTCATATTCGGCAAAGTTCTTCCAAAACTCTACCAACCACGCCTTCGGATTTCGGCTTCGTTTGCCCGTCGCTTTACTGTACACAATGGTGGGCACGAGGACGGACAGTATCTGACGGATGTAGAGGTACCGATGAAGACGTGCCATCTCGTTAGGTGAGAAAGGACCTACTCCTCTGAACGGAAAGCCAGGTGCGTGCTGGAGGGCAGCCATTGCTACGATTGAAGCCAACTGCTTCATGGTGAGATACATTGAAGACATCTTCTGCATCATGTCTTTCGTGAAGCACTCCTGCGCCGAGATGGACCACTGGGGTTTCGCGGGCTGTCCAAAGCCACACATCTTGCTCTTGATGAGTGCCATAGCACTGTCGACGTCGCCTGGCTCGATCTCTTGGCACAGAATAGCAGTGTGTGCAAGTTGGAGAACTACGAATCGTGGTTAGAAACTTGTATGTCGGGGCCAGATGATGTTCGCGAGGAACTAGGTAATGGGGCTGCCTACCTTCATCGTCCATCTCGTTGATGGGGATTTGGAGGAGTAGCATCCCATGAAACTCCTTGAACGCGCGATACATGTTGTATGAAGAGCACACAGCAGAGGCCAGGCTCTTTTTGTCCGGGAGGCAAGACAGGATGTTACGTCGAACCTCGATTGGCATTTTCTCCAGGAGGGAGAGTGGCCGCGTCGGGGACGCATCTTCAAACCGCGCAGACTGGCTAAAAGGCTGCGCCATTTTTCCTTGAATTGCAGAGTTGTGGCTATGGTTAGAGACTCACTGAAGAAAGGGTTGAGAGTTGCGTTGTCGTGGGCAATCGATGGAACGATTACGATGCTGAAGGAAAAAGGCGAGTGGCAGACCAGTCGATGACAGTCGCACTTGATAATCTGTTGCTGGCGCGGAAGAGGATTGGCAGACCTAAGAAACTTGGTAGGCGCGATCAATTTTTATTGCACTTGATGCAAACAAGTACAGAGGTACCTTCGGTTACCATCCCACATTGCACACCCAATTTTACATCACACTTATTTACGAAGGTGCTTTAAAGGTACATATCAAACTCGTTAGGCAACTAAATACGGCATAACTAGCGAATCATATGCGACTCACGGCACAGTAGTTATGTTGCAATTCGGAAGCCTAACCTTGCAGTATTCCTCCAAGTTTATAAAACTTACCCCTCAGAACTTGAAAGGTAGCTGTATCGGCTCTGATACAGTGGTTTGTTTCCTGCCTCAGCTAGCATCTAGCACTATGGTCTGGTGCTACAAATGAGTTGGGCAGTCATATCATAATTGAACGCAAGGTATCATTTCTAGTAAGCAATCATTGTAAAGCAATCATCATGTAGTGATATCCTTTTCGAGAGAAATTCCGGAGAAGCACAACCTCCTATTTTTTCGAATGGGATAGTCATGAGAAAAAGCATGTTCGTGGTGCTGTCACCGTAGCTACTTTTTTTGCCTGAGAATGTGGCAGCTACATTTCGATCCAGGCACTTTCGAGAGTCCGGCTGCCTTGAATGAATGTGGCATTAACCATTGCAAGAAGGATTCTCAGTGTGGGTAAAAGGGCAACAGACTCCGTTTAGTCCCCCGGCGAGGTCCCGCTAGTCACGTGGAGCCCCGGACTTGCAACAGGTGGCTACTCCACTGACATAAACATACTGGTCAACTACGTGAGGTCCCGCCAATCACGTGGAGCCCCGGACTTATAACAGGTGGCTACTACACTGGCATAAACATACTGATCTACTGCGTCGGACAAAGTGCAGAGAACCTGACGTCGATAGATAAGATAAAGAAGCACGTAATTGCGCATCATTGTCTTTAAACAAATCCACCATACTCCTACAAACGCACAAGAAGTCTTTATCCATCACTGAGTCACAAGCTCCTTGCACTACAATATAATCCTATCATCTCCTGTAGTTATTTCGGGAAGTTGAATCTCTATATACACAACAGCTTCGTCTGTATTTCGTTGGCGGGTTTACATCCCCGGATTAGCTCATATTCTGACTCTTGGTTTCACTTATACGTAAAGGACATAGGTGCATCTGATAATTTGGCACGTAAGCTGTGGCAGAAGGCCTACAATAGGCTTGGATTCAGTCAACATAACGAATATGCCTCTGGACTTTCAGATCTACTAACTACCTGAAAAGCTTCTCCGGATCACAGAGGCTGGAATAATCGCAGTGCTAGATGATACCATCAAGTTGGGCGAATTTTTAAATTCCGGCATTACCTTAGGTATGTCACATGGCTGGGCGACAGGTAACCTAGCTGCTATGTAGAAGGACCCTTAGGGGTTATTCTATTAAGGGTCGCTACATATAAGGCGCCCAAGGCTCCCATACACCTAGGGGAGGCCAGAGATCAACAGACTTCTATCCTACCCGCTACCTCGCTACTGTCATATTGTAACCCTTCTTCGCTCTGCCACCGAACTCCTGACACGGTATTAGCGGAGCATGGTCAAAATCCAGTCGCGAGCCGTACAGATCCGATGGCCTACTGGGGTATCTAAGAGGCAAGTAGTTATATCAGAGCACCCCTGCAAGATTAAACCCACGCAACGCTATGCCTTCACGGTGTTAATTTTGATTAGAGTCACTGCCAATTTTCCAGAAAAGCATGGCAGTTCGGCGTCCACACCACTGACCTAGGCGAGTTATACACGCGGCGCAATGTCATTTGGGCCTTGGGCATAAAGTCAGGAGCTTTGCCTGTGTAGTTAATGGTAAGGGAAGAAGTGAGAAAACCGTATTCTTCACTGATACAGGTTTTTACAGCTCAATGCAAGAAATGATAGATTTGCACCGCCACTCCTCCCTCTCCTTGACAACACGATCAAGCCCACCCGTTTTCACGTCAACGCCTGAACGGTCCAGTCAATCCACCGAGGCGCCCACCAGGTAAACTTCCCATCCGTCTTCACGACGTCAGTGTCCGCCGTTCCCCCCAGCAGGAACTTATTGAAGAACGCCGCCACCTCCGGGTTCTGCGAACTCGGCATCGAGCAGTGCGAGCTCCCGTGCGACGCCTGCGACACCCCCATCGACTCCTTCGCCCCGAGCGACTCATACACCATGCGGGCCGCGATCGAGCACCCGTACGTGCTGCTGGGCCCGAGGTAGTCGATCCCCGAGTTCTCGATGACGAGCAGGGCCCGCGGCGCCACCAGCGCCATGAGCATGTGGTGGTCGTAGGGCAGCACCGTCGTGTCGGGCGCGTACTGCTTGAACGTCGTCGCGAACCACGAGTCGCCCGTGACGATCTGCGTCGCGTCCTCGGTCGACGTGCCGTTCTTCTTGAACTCGGCCACGATGCGCCAGCAGCCCGGGCCCCCGGACCCGCCCTCCTGCGGCAGCACCAGCGCGATGCGGTCGTCGAAGGCGCCGGCGATGAGGGCGCCCTTGCCGTTGCGCGAGCAGCCCGTCACGGCTAGCTTCGTGGTGTCGATCTTGGTCGTCGCGGCACCGAGCTGTTCGAGTGCATCGATCGTGCGACTCACGCCCCAGGCCCAGGCTATCAGCGAGCCGGCGGGGTGGGAGCTGCCATAGATATCGTAGAACTTGCCCTTGCCGTGAGGGTCATCAGCGGCAATGTCGTGATTGGGGAAAGTGATGACAGCTACTCCGGTCGGCACTGGAATGGAGGCGCCTTCATAGGCGATCAGGGCTGGGAACGGTCCAGCTCCGCTAGGGAGCTTGACGCTGACAGAGAACGAGGCGGACTTGCCGCCATCGGACACGGCGATATTTATCTTGCTTCCTGAAGATGTCGCGGAGACCGTGGGTTTGGGAGGCTTCGTCCCGAGCTCATACCGCTGGATTTGGTCGCGGATCTCAGCTCGCTTACAGGCCCAAGCGTCCTTGGTGCCAAGTCGCGTGCCGTCGGCTTGCAAGAATGGGTCGGGAAGCTTTGTGTTCTTTGGATACGATGCACTGGTCTGGATCACGCATCCTGACGGCGTTGGCGAGTACTCTTGGGCCGCGCTCAAGCCGGCCAGAACCCAAACGATATGAGTGAATGACCTCATGGTCTAATCAAGATCCCAGGGTTTGCAGAGGCGGGGCTGTTGACACTCTTTCTGTTGGTTACGCTGAAATAGACGTCATGCTCTCAAGTGGGATATGTTTGACGTCGATAATAATACGGACGAACTATGTGGTACGAGTGCATTGATGGTTTTATACATGGACATTTGTGTCCCACCGGTATTCCACCGGGCGTGCCAATCCTGAGCGTACCGCCGACTGCGACCATGATCTTTAGCCGCAATCTGGACGATCGATGCAACACCAATTTGGCCCAATCAGCGCACCCCCAGATCTTGGACGGATATCTATGGTCCGACTTCTGATGTGCTCGCCGACCGAGGACACGGGAAAGGCTTTTGTCGCGAGTGAGGTAGCCATAGTGACGATATGCCGGTGTATACGCACGTATGCTATCACGCATCCCATTTCGTTGGGCTTCCTGTCGTCCAGATCGTCCAAACAGGTGGCGATCAAATTTCACTCACTAGCTTGGCTGGTCAGCATCTTCCTAATTGCTCTACGTGAGGCACGAAGGAAACAAACCGAAATTCGATTGATACTGCAAATCATTCAGGGTACACAGCGAATGCTAAAAGCGTATCACAGAACGGCTGAAGAATGATGGGGTGGTATACGCTGTGGTAAACCTCGGGCGGGGGCTTGCGGGCTTGGATAGCGATAGATAACTGACAGCATGATTCACCAACGACAAACGAACGAGGTAAAGAAATTTCATGCTCAATTACTATGAAGTCGAGTCTGTGTTAAACTTTGAAGCCTCTTCGCCCTCAGCAAGATTTGCAAGACTGTGTCCCACAGGCTGCGAATCATGGATTCGTACATAGTATGGACTAATTTATGGGACATCAGCAGCCGCAACGCTGATCTGCAGACGACCGAATCAGGGTTATGATATCATAACGACTGCGCGCGCTTTTAAAAGCTCAGAAAGATATCCAGATCAAAAGGGTATACAGTTATTTGGGAGGCTTTATTGATGGTATCGCGTGCGCCCACTATAGAATCTAGGGTCAGCAGCGGCCTTGTCAACACGTGTGGATAATCAATGATGCCCAGGAAGACTCTCTCTTGATATTGAGGAATCGACTTTCAAGACTTGACAGACTGGAAAGGGTATTGAACTCAGTACTACTCACCGGCCAAGAACCCTTGAAAGGCTCGTCGCCATGAACGAAATTTAGCACTGCCGGCCTAGTAGTTAGCAGCTACATTCCAAGGTCAAGTGTATGAGATTTCCGAGCGCTTGAGGGCATGTTACCGTAGTCATGCCTCTCGAAAATAAAGACGTAGACCCGCGAAAACTTTCAGATCAGTTAGAAATGGGGCATGGGCATTGCTTACCTAGCCCTCGACAAATGCGTGTGCATACCTTCCACGTCACCATGAGTGCCTCAAGCCATGCTGGCATAAGCCACATGATCCAATAATCCAGAAGCCAGGACTTCATGTCTGGCCACGCTGACAGCCGTGTCTGCAGCGCCGAGGCCCTGAAGTCCTCCGCGAACTCCGCTTTACGATACGTTTGGTAGCGCTCGAACGCACCCGTGATCTGTTCAAGACTCGGCTCGGTGGATTCTTTTTCATCCTCGTAATATTTGGCATCTGACGGCTTCACCAAGCCATGCAGTTCGTTGACCAGCGCCACGACATCCTGTATAGCGGTGTTGAGCCCTTGCCCGATGTTGGGCGTTACCTTGTGCGCAGCGTCGCCAAGGAGGACGATGCGTCCCCAATACCAGTGATCAAGGATTCCCTCCTCCAGATTCGTCATTCCACCGTGATGCATCAGCGGATACACGTCTCTGACCTTCAGGTCCTCGCGCTTGATAGCTATGTGACCAAGCCTCTTAGCCAGCCCCTCCATGTCATCCTCGGTGTATCTCGCACGCTCGCGCGTGGGTGCCTCAAGTCGCTCGTACAGAAAAACCCATGATCGCTCAACGGAATTCAAGAATTGTAATGAAACATTCTCCCCATGCGCCTCTAGGCCTTCTCCCACGAAAAAGCCAGGCTGTCGGGGAAATGTGAACCACATCGTCCGGTATTCCGAGGTAAACGGCTGTTCCAGGTTGACAGCGGCCGAGGGAGAGTCCTTGAGGGCAAGTTTCCGCATGCACACGCGAGCTTGACTGTGTACGCCATCTGCGCCGATCACAATCGACCCTTCGTAGCTCGTCCCGTCGGCACAGCGGACCTGGACGCCATCTGCGTCGGAGGTGACCTCAGCAACCTTCTTTCTCGTCAAGATTCGGGCTCTCGCCGAATCCTCGAGCCCATCGTAGAGAGCCTTTACCAAATCAGCGCGATGAAATATGGTCGCGTAGACCCCATGTCTTGGTACCAAGTTAGCATAACCATATACGTCCCGGCCTCAATCGGTATAGGTGAGACTTCATGTGAAAGCGTACTTCTCTTTGAAAACGAGCAAGGAGGTGCCATGCTTGTACTTGGATCCGTCCAGTGTAGTTGTAGACGTAGGCCCGAATGCCACGCCGATCTCCGAAAGTCGTTCCAGAAGCCCAAGTTGAGCGAGTACGCGGAGGTTGTCGGGCTTTAATATGATGCTGGCGCCCACGTCCTCCCACACCGCCGGCCGACGCTCGAGCACCACGAAATCGATACCAGCCTGGTGGAGAGCATGCGCTGCCGTCAGGCCGGCTGGGCCGCTACCGTGACGATAACCCGGAACGTGCCACGAGGCATTGGGGCTGTTCTCTCGACAGGATGTAGAGATTGACAACGCACTAATCGAACGGGGCAAAAAGTCTTGGGGCGTTTTTGTCGATATCAACTTGTATCCTGGCGTAGCAGCTGTGCCCAATACCTATGCTAGACAATGGTGCGAAGCTTGTGTACGCGGGAGGAGAAGCATTGTGTAGCAATCGCTGGCCTCACTACAGTCGGAAACGTGATCCGTACCATCCGAGACGACTGGACTCTCTGTACTAGGAGTAGGCACCTCACTGCCGAAGGTCTGAAGGTCAGTGAACTGCAATTCTGCGGCACAGTGACGTATAGAGCCTGTTGCTTGGCTTGAAATCCGACTCTAGCTGCCGCCCACCAGCTGTGCCGCCTCAATGAGAAACTTGAACCAAGCCATTATTTTATAGTGCTTACGGCGCGTAACGCCACTATCAACCAGATGTATCTAGGGCGCGGTGAGACGCTATCAGCGAATCACAGGGTTGACTTTGCGGTGGTTAGGTGCAATGTGAAGAGGGCTGGAGCTGCAACGGTGGCCTCGTGGCACAGTGCATCACTTCCCTACAAGAAACCTCTGGCACCATTTCCTCCCCTCGAGAATCAGTAAGCTAACACTTGAAAATCAGTCAACGGAAAGCCTTCACGAGTCACGACTCGCTGAGAAGAAACTCCTCACGTACGGACTTAGCATGCAGTGGAAAACTTTAGTGACATTCACGAGATTAAGTTACACATTCAACGTCCAGGTCTCCCTGTCCCTGCCTCCGCCAAGCTAGCCCTACTTACCTCCTAGAATCAGGGACGATGAAAGAGTACGGAGGACGAGAGTGTGCCCGTCCATTGACCCAGACAGTTCGTTGACAGCAAGCGGGCCTTAAATCATAATTCAAGCGCCCATAATAGATGTACAATCCAGATGTCTTGTTGCTAATGAACTATGGCCTCGTGAAAAGCGACGCTGGTCTACTCGTTATTTAGAGGAGAGGAATTGTCAAGAGACTGGACAACGGTCCTCCACACCTCAAGCTCCCTACCCTCTAGCCCTGATGGTCACTGGCAAGGCGTCTTTGATATGCGCCGTTGCGCTATGCTCCGGCGTCTGGTTCTGATACGCCTTGATAACTAAGAACGTCTCCGCGTCGTCAGCATACGCATCCTTGATATCAAATTCACGTACTGCCAGCGCGAGGATCAGCCGAATCTCCAAATTGACGAGCTCCTGGCCAATGCAGCCGCGTGGCCCTAGTTCGAACGTCCGCCAGACGTTCTTATATGGATGCAGAGGATCGTTTTCGTCGCGCACGAGAAACCTCTCTGGGATGAAAGATGTCGCATCTGGCCAGTACCGGGGAAGGCGGTGCAGTGTCGAGCCAGAAGAGTGAATCATGAAGCCGTGCGTTGGGTATCGCTGTCCAGTCTCCGGGTGAGTCAGATAGTGGCCTGGCGGCGACTGCCGGATCGTGCCTCCAATGGGAGGAAACAGTCGAAGAGTCTCTTTGAGCACAGCGCCAGTATATGGTAGTTTGTTGAGAAGCGTCGGGTCCGCGCTGATGAGGGAGGCGGCGGACGTTGGGTCAGGCCCCAACACCTCATCGTGTTCGACGCGCACTTTAGCCAACTTATCTGGGTTCTCCGATAGCACCCAATAGCAATAGGCGAGTGCGATGGCGGTGGTGTCATGGCCGGCGAACATGAAGATCTTGATGTTCTTGATGACCCAATCCAAGAAAGCGGGCGAGATATGGCCCCGGGCAGATTGGTCAGACGTCTCGCTCATATGCGATTTGAATGCCAGCGCGATAATTGTCTTTGGACCCTCGATTTTCTCATAGTTAAATATCGTGTCTCGTATGTATGGCATCAGCTCTTTCCGAATAGTACGGTTATAATACCAGTGCTTCAGGTGCCGAGTTGGGCTTAGTGCTTTGGACAAGTCTAAAATAAGTGTCACCAGAGAGATTTGAGCCTGAAGTACCGACGTTAATCTATTGGGTTGGCTCTGTGTTCGAAGCCGCGTGCCCCTACACTGTATTAGTTGGGTATCGTTCACGTATGAGCTGGGCACTTACAAAACAGCTCGCCCTACAATATCAATCGTGACACCGATAGCGAGATCCCCTAGTTTGACCACCTCACCGCTGATGGCTGCCTTCCTCAACCTTTCGCGGAAGACCATGGCCTCCTCAACGAATTGCGGGACAAGGGATAGCAAGTTCTGGACAGAGAAACCAGGATTGAACATAGCACGGGCCCTCTTCCATTGCTGCCCTTCGAGGTGGACTAGATCTTCGCCGTTGGTGAAATGTTTGAACTCCTTATGGCCCTGGGCCCAGAACTTGTGAAGACTATTCTCCTGGGTGAATTGAGCGTTCATGGCGGGATGGTACACAACGATCATGGGAAATCCTATAGGCCAAGGGTCCATGTAGAGTATTCCTTGATCGGCAATCTCTGGGTACTCTTGCAGTATGAAGCCAAACATATGCTGTTGATTGGCGTCTCTTGGGAATTTGTACTTGACTAAAGTCGACCATGTCAGTATTTCTCTTTGGATACAATGGCTTACACTCAGGGCGAAGGCTCTTACCCAAAGAGAGTCAAAGAACCAATTGTGATACTTACTGGCAAGTTTGGCCATTGTCCAAATGTGCCCAAAGAGATAGGAGTGAGGCAATAGTGGCTGTCAGGAGCAATCTATGTCAGAATACGATCCAAAGACAGTGTTTCGAGATCTGGTAGCTATCAAAAACTCTATTGCAAGTAGGTAGCGGGCACTTACTATTCCATTTTCCTTCGTGGTTCGGCGAACCAACATTCGGACCTGATACATTCGCACAACGAAGTATGCCAAAGAAGCCAAGGCTAGATATCCGAGGCTCCTAACCACGAGCCCGATGGTGATCGGGCCCAGCAAAGCAGCGTCTTGCCCCATGCTGTTCGTTCCTCCGTTGATTTGCACCAGACCGAAAAGCCCAATAGTGCCAGAAGGTAGTCATTTCCCACTGACAGAGAGCCTGGTATATCGAAGATCAGAATACCAGCACGTATTTGAATTGCCAAGTTGCGAGGGTTCATTCGCGCCCGTCGGCATGTCGCGGGGCTATTGATATTCTGGCCTAAATACCTGGCGAGAAATCCATGCTTTAGGTCCTGACCTGTACCACGTCTTCTGGTCTCCCTTGCATTCAACCACTGCCAACCTCGATGGATTTGGCTCGACAAAGTGCTTACCAACCTCACCGGCGCGGGGCTCCCGACTGTTATCATCCATATATACCACTTAAAGGGAGTGGTCTGTGCTGGTTCTAGCTATGAAGGGCGCCTACTAGGCCTATCAAACCGTTAGCATAGCAGTGCGTTCAGAGTCTACGATGAGGTGCATCGTGCTGTTCCAACTATGTGATCAACGACCGACGCTCATGATTGTCCGGAGTCTCGACTGCTTTGCCTGGATATCCGTCAAACGATATGACCTTGCCAAGCCGGCGGGTGGATAGTGCGATGATTGTAATGATCCGAGACGCAATCATGCAAACATGTTGCGTCTCCCAGCCTTGGACCCTTGGCTCTAGCGTCGGGTACTCACAAGGCTCCGCATTTTGGTACAGTAACAGTCTGACTTGGTGGGTACGCACGTCTGCTGGCACAGTCTAAGGGGATACTCGCATGTGTGTGGTTTCCGGGTTGAACATGAGACGTGACAGACGGATGACTTGGCCGATGAAATGCCGGATTGGCATCAAGCGACACGACAACGGGGACCTTGATATGTGCATCAAATCCGGCGAGTAGCGTGGAAGTTCATAAGCGGCGCAGGAACGAGTCGGCGTGGCCCTCCTCAGCGAGCACTACCTATGTTTTATGTACACCTCCATACAATCTATCTAGTGTGAGCGCAGAGTGCGTGGCCAGCTTACTAAGTTTCATCATGCCTTTTCCTTTTCTGATTGGAAAATAGCATCCAACGAGACCACATTCTTCGAGGCGCGTTTGAAACATGAATCACACAGTGGGTTGAATAATTGGGCTTCCCGGTTTGCCTTCATGCGTTTGGAGATCACGAGTAGCAGATCGACTGGAAGGTGGAAACAGGCGAGAGACACAATATGCGCCAAAGCTAGTGTATTTCCTCAGTGCATCCGGACGCTAGGATGATACCTGTCAAGTACCTAGCTGGTCGAGTCAGCAAAAGGGGACTCAGGGACTGATGAATTTTAAGGTTGAATTCAAGGTTGGACAGCTGGGAATACATAGGCCATATCCAATCATGCAAAGATGCAAGGGCAGGCGTAGAATGCAACGTCGCCGTTCTCGCGGTGTAAGGATCTATATTGCTGCTGTTCTACCCTGCGCACGGGCGAGATCACCCAAAATTATACCAGTCGATAATCAAGTTAGTGTACTATATGGCATTAAAGAATTGATTGCGGTGCAATCACTGACAGTCTGGACTAAGAGCGGCTAATAGGTAGTCGAGTTGGTCGATCGACATGCGTCTACAGACATGCCTCCTTTCTTAAGGTAATCTGTATTAAGGGGTATCAGGTATTTACACGTCATCCGAGCTCGCCGAGCCCAGTAGCGGAGAGGAAAGCTGCAGGTTAGCACAGGTGTAATCTTGCATCGGTCCACACCGCAGCGCAGAAGGTAGGTAGTGCCGGCAGTGAAAGGAATCAATCCATGGCGTCGATTGTGCAAAGGGCGGCTAGAGGAAAGATCGCGAGCAGCCGGGGGATCGGAAAACGGGCCAGACAAGCGGCAAGCCACGCGTGCCGTTGCCTGTAAAAGCGTAGAGGCGTGCGGGATGATGAATGGCGCGCAGATGGGTTAGTCCCAAAGAGAGGTTAGAGGGCGCTGTGAGGTAAGTGGGAAGAGGATGGCTTCTTTCTGTGTCTGGCAAGCTAAGGCAAGTTTGGGAGTTTGGGAACTTGGAAGACCCTATTACCGCCCAGATTTAGCCTATCTGGCCGTCCTATCGGGGCATCTCGTCCACCAAGCTCCAAGACCCCGAAGCCCCCAAAGCCACCCCCCCTCCCCCCAATGCCCTTGACCCAGCTACTTTATGTAACAGGTATGGATGGGACCCCTCAAGCCCCTCCAGTCTGGCAAGTATGGCCAGCTCAGACAGTCTCGGGAACTCGCCATGACATGTTTCTGAGCACCTGCATTAGATGAACATGTACCTACATTTATTAGAGGTATGGCGAATCGCATACTTACATACCAGCAGCTACCGTCGTATAATGAACTGCTGCCGATTGCACTTCCTGCACTGCCTCACTGCCTTGGTCTAGAAAGGGCGGTTGATTCACATGGATGGGTAACTGATCGGCAATTGGTCCCTTCTAAAATCTTAACCCTGCAACTAAAACCTATCGATCGTTCGTTGCTGCCCGCCGGGTCGGTGCTGGTGCTGGTGCTGGTGCTCTCCATTACGGAATTACCATTCATCAACACCTCCTGGGGGTACTACCAAGCTCCTCCTTTCGAGTGCTGCTATCCAACCCAATCCATCCCAGTCCCTTCTCATATCCCCTATCCTATTATTCGCCCTGTCCATTCTTGCCCTCACATCACCTTCCTTTCTCTCCATTTTCGCTTGCTGATAGACATCGTGTTCCTGGTTTATCCCCCTTCTCCTTTTGTCCTCCCTTCCGCAATCGAGCCGACAAGATCCGCCCTTTTGTTGTACGCATGCAATCTGTCAGCATATCAGTCGCTCGGTCGCCGATCGCCGTGCTATCGCGCCCCTGAGCCTCATCCCAGCTCAGTGCACCCGAAACACAGCTGCGTAACCTTGTGACTCGACATTTGCTATCCACGAGTCCTGCGCCCAAAAGTCCACAGCCATGGGCTTAGTAGAGCAGCGCAAGTTTCGCTCGTTGAGCAAACGCTTTACTCGCGGCCAGAAGATCACAATAGGCATCTTTGCCTTTCTCTTTTTCGCCTATACCTTCACGCCTTACGATAGTCGCGCGAGGGCATTCGTACGATTTGAACACAACATCGTCGAGGACTACTGGCAAGGCCACCACCCGAGCGATTCATGGCTATTCAAGAAGCCGCGATACCCAGTCGACCCCGATAACGACGTAGGCATCATACTCAAGACCGGGTATGGCACTAGGCACCGCATACCATCTGCTCTCCACGCGCTGAGTAACGAGACCTTCTTCGCCGATACTATCATTGTGCAAGACTTCCCTGTCATGAATCATCAGAGGAATTACCGGCTGGCGAACGGCAAAGAAGTGCCGGTACTCGATATAATCGGATGGAGCTTGAAGCAAGGCTCCTTAAAGGGAAAAGAATATACAGAGCGCATCCTGAAATACAAAAATATGGCTGATGCCATCGAGGCTGAGGAATGGGTTCTGTCCGACGGCCTCGGCAAGGACATGGGATGGGAACTCGACGCAATGAAGGTTGGTTGGCCCAACCCCGTGTATCTCCCGATGCGTTTTACTGACCAGTGTATCGTAGTTTCTCCCTAGCCTCGAATATGCATGGCGGAACATGCCCAAGAAGAAGTGGTATCTTCTATTGGATGACGACACTTACATGATCAAGTCCTCTATGAGCTTTTTCCTGAGCCACCTCAACTTTGGACGGCCACAATTTCTCGGAAACCCGGTAGGCGACTACAAAGGTCGCTTCCCTCATGGCGGTTCGTCGGTCATTATCTCAGGCGCAGCCCTGGCCAAACTCTACGATGGACATCCAGAAGTTGTACGGGAAGGGAACCTCGAGGCCCACGAAGCCATTTACGGCGACAAACTATTATCGACGACCTTTATGAAGATTGCCGTCTACCTCGACGAGGGATATCGCCGCATGTTTAATGGCGAGAACCCATGGATGACGAGAATGTGGGCCGATCGGCTGTGTCTGCCACTTGTCAGTTTCCACGGTCTGGGTAATGGCGATGCAATGGAGGTTGTTGGTGATACTTTCAGGACCATAAAGGATCCCGTGTTCTGGAGGTCGCTGGGCGAGATATACGGAAGCCCCGGATTCGAAACCTACCTCCAGGAACCAATTCGACAAAACATGGACTACGTCGGACGATTGGACGAGTGGAGCACAACAGTCCAGAACGTGACGGAAGTAGACGAGTGCCTCAAAATATGCAACAAACACTCGTCCGAATGTCTCGCGTGGACTTTCGACCCCGGGATGCGACAGTGCCACTATGCACCCTGGTCAACGATAGGAGATTTCGTCGAAGGGCGATTTTCGGGAATCAATGGGAAGCTAGGCCAGAAACTAATCAGCAGGTGTCACTCTCTTCCAACATCCTAGGCTTCATGGTTCGTTCATTTAAACAACTCTTTTACTGCGGCATTCTTTATTGTATATACAACTTTTTCCTCTGTCTTGGGATGGCAACGGTATATCATAGCACGGCGAACATCAGCTGGCTTATGGGAGTCACGGCTGATCGGGCTCACCTGGATTAGAGGGCATACGATGATTTGAGATGATACCCCGTGATGGTGGTTTGTAATGTAATTGCATCGATGCGACCCTCCATGGTATCTACTTAGCTGCTGTAATCCTACCTAATATGGATACAGCTCGGTGGAACAATCCAAAAACCCTATTATCGGCCCTCGTGGGCAATAATAAGTATCGCAATGTCTGTCACGGATGAAAAAGCCATATCAACGGGTGCCTTGTACTGGTCTCCTGATCTTTAAGCAGTTGGCACGCGCATGCACGCGTTAGGTGCTAGTTGATTGTGATGCAATTTCTCGTAAATTGAACTTCGATGCGATACAACGCTGCAATGCTCAGGGAACTCCTGCACGTGGCCCGTGACAGGAGAGGGCACGGCTCACAGCCTGCACGATGACGCTCAAGCCACAACCACGAGGAGCAAGCTCCATCCATGGAATAGACGGGGGCGAGTTGGAAAGCAGCGGGGGAAGCGAATGTGTGGCTTGAGCTGGCGTATCCAGTGGCTGAATGTACTGGGGCAGGCAGCATTAGGCAAGTGGTGGCCCAATGATCTTGATTTTGAGCTGGAAATCTTTAGCCCTGAGAAGGCGTAGCTTGCAAAGGTTGAATGACGTGTGGGGTATCCAGCTTGGAGGGGTTCTCCGTTCCTTGGGGACTGGGCGGGCGTGAGCTGGATCAGCCACCTTGACGTCAAACATCTAAGTTTGTCAAATCAGCAGTCAGCAGCCCTCCTCAGTCGCGAATTTCAGCAACCTGGGTTGATAAAGCGTCCTAGCTCAACTCCATCTGTTTCCGTGCCAGCCGAAAGCATTGCCATCTTCCATCTCGTTGCGATCTGAAATTTCCGATAGGCATTTTGCATCTCTAGCCCTGCCTCATTGTGGAACGTCTAACAGCAGCCATTCCATCTACCCCGCCACCACTCGATTGTGCCCACCACAATAGTGCTGCACACCAAACAATTGCACCGACGACACCACTCGAGTTTGGCCTAGGATCGCCCCGTGCTTGGTAGAATTGTAGCTTATACAGCAATCAAACGATATAGTCATGTCAGACCCTCAACAAAACCCCCAGGCCCAGGGCTCTAGTTGGACGTCTTTTGTTAAGGTCAATACCATCCTCTCTTGCGAAGCACCCATGTTCCTCCCTGTCTTGGTTGACCATGCTGTGCCGCGCTGACAGCCTCAATTTGCATCTAGTCCATCGCTTCCTTTAACGGCGACCTTTCCTCACTGACCGCTCCGCCTTTCATTCTCTCTTCCACGAGTCTCACCGAGTTCAGCTCTTACTGGTGCGAGCATCCTTCTGTCTTCGCTGCGCCAGCGAAAGAAAAGGACCAAGCCAAGAGGGCTTTGTTGGTCCTCAAGTGGTTTTTGACAACCCTCAAACAGCAGTATGCCAGCCGGAGCGAGCAATATGGTAACGAGAAAAAGCCCCTTAACCCCTTCTTGGGCGAGTTATTCTTGGGAAAATGGGAGGATGATGCCGGCGTAACGGACCTGATCAGCGAACAAGTCAGGTAAAGGCCACTCATTCCACGCGTCATAGATACGGGAAATCGCTGACCTGGGTCACAGCCATCATCCGCCTGCGACAGCATACAGCATCATCAACGAATCGACCGGCGTCCACCTCCAAGGGTACAATGCCCAGAAGGCTAGCTTCTCCAAAACGATCAACATCAAGCAGATCGGGCACGCTTTACTCACTGTGCCCATCCCCGGGGAGAAAGAGCACGAAACGTTCATCATCAGCCTGCCCTCGCTCCACGTCGAAGGCCTCCTTTTCGGGTCCCCATTCATAGAGCTAGATGGCGCTTCCTACATCACGTCATCGAGTGGCTTCACAGCTAAAGTTGACTACAGTGGCAAGGGATGGCTAAGCGGCAAGAAGAACTCATTCGTTGCTTCTTTGTACCGCACTGGAAAGGAGAAGGAAGTCCTGTTCAACTGCTCCGGCCAATGGACCAAGGCTTTCGAGATACATACTGGCCCTGCTAAGCACAACTCGTCTAAGACTCTCCTCGAGACATGGAATCCCGATTCCACTTCTACAAGCAAGCTCACAGTTGCGCCGATCGAGACCCAACACCCTCTCGAGTCGCGGCGCGCGTGGGCTGCCGTTGCGACCGGAATCCAGAAGGGCGATATGGACTCAGTCGGCAAGGAGAAGACCAAGATCGAGCAGGCACAGCGCGCCATGCGCAAAAAGGAGCAGGACGAGGGTCGTCAATGGGAAAGGAGGTATTTCAGTGCACAGACAAGTGCCGACCCGGCCCTCGAGTCGCTCGCGACGCACATCGGACTCGCGCCGAGCGGTGATGCGGACAAAACCGGCGGTCTATGGCGATTCGACATTACAAAGGCAGAGAGCGTCAAGAAGCAGGAGCTGACCAACGAGCAGAAGTCGCAGATTGCACACGAGCTTCTGGGTCAGTAGGAGACGATAATGGGGTTCGTGGTTTGACCGTAAGGGTAATGAAAGCGTGTCTATACATGGAATAGGAAGCATGATGAAGGCGCTTGTCCAGATCTATACCTGCAACTGAGTAATAAAGCTCTGCATCAATTAAACATCACCGCACGTGTCCCGATCTAAACCCCCCCCTCCCCCCCCCCCTTCTTTTGAAATCGGCTGTGGTTGCCGGTATCATGCATACCAATGGCAATGAATAAGATCCTATGTTGAATACGGCTATATTCCACGTCCCTTTTTCTTGCGTCACGGGGATATCTGCTAGGCTGAAAGAGATATTAGTCGGTATCTATAATAAGCAGGTATGGTACCGAATAGAGCACAACATGGATCTCGCTCAATCTCCTTCTGAAGCTCGCCATCTTCCACCAACATAGAGTTTGCACTGCGAGATCACCATTCCCTCGGGCCCAGCTAAGCAAGGGCCCAGGATGAGAAACGCTGGTGTGTGAGAAAACGTCATATTATGACAATTTAAGCCATTTACGCGACCAACACGGAGGTTTTCATGCAAGAGTTTACTGATTTTACTCATTACTAATTAATCATTGACCCATCTTCATAGTCACATGTCCGCCCCGTCCGCAGCTTCATTAGACCGTCAAAGTGCCCGTCAAAGGCAGATCCCTACTGCTGCGTCCAACATGTACGGCGTAGTCCCCGCCCTGCAGCAGCCAAACCTGCGCCTCAGTGTCCCAGGTGCTCAGGTCCCGGCGCATCAGGGGGAACGAGACGGTGGTCGTCTCACCGGCCGCGAGGAGGGGCTTCTCGTAGCCACGCAGCACCTTGGCGGGGCCGCCAGGCACGCCGATATAGAGCTGGGCGACCTCCTTTCCGGCCACGGCGCCGGTGTTTGTCACGGTCGCGGTGACGGTCGCGATGACGTCCCAGAGGTCGGCGTGGCCGCCCTCGAGCACGGGGCCACACGGGTAGCTGTCGGCGTCGGCGTCGACGGATGAGATGACCAGGTCAGCGTAGTCGAAGGTCGTGTAGCTCAAGCCGAAGCCGAACTCGTAGCGCGGCGTGATGTTCTTGGCGTCAAAGTGGCGGTAGTCGACGTAGACGCCCTCGGTGAAGTCGCTCTGGGGGAAGTTCTGGTACTGGCCCGTGGGGTGGGCAGAGTCGGGCTTTAGCAGATTGCCATAGTCGGACTCGTTGCGCGCGACGGTGTAGGGAAGGCGGCCGGAGGGGTTCGATTGGCCGTAGAGGAGGGAGACGAGAGCCTTGCCGCTGGCCTGGCCAGGCAGGTGGGCGAAGATGATAGCGGTGACGTTGGGGTGGTCGACGAAGGCGTCGACGATGCGGGTGCCTGCGTTGTGGAGCACCACGATGGTGTTGGCGCATTGACTGGCGACGTTCTCGACAAGGCCATCAGTGTAGTCGTCGTAGATGCTAGGACGGTCATAGCCTTCCGTAGCCCAGGCATTGCCAAAGACGAGGCAGGCGTCGGAGGTGGGCACGACGGCCGGTGCGTCGGACTCGAGATCCCAGAACAGCGCAGTGCCGTCCTCCCAGGCCTGCGCGACGAGCGCATCGTAGGGGCTGCTGACCAGTGACTGGGCCGTCGATCCGGAGCCCCCACCGGATACGAGGGTGCCGTTGGGAGCGATGGTGGAGAATTGAAGATCGAGGTTGCCGAAGAAGCCCGCGTTGAGCTCGGTGATGTTGGCCGACTCAGCTCCGATCGACCAGGAGCCGAAGTTCTCCCCTTCAGCTGCCGGGGCTGGATTGTTTCTGTTGGGAGCCTTAGCGGAGTATCCGAAGACCGAGATCAGCCTCATCTTGGTGCTGTCGAGGGGCAAGGCATTGTCGGCGTTTTTAACAAGGACGTGGCCTTCGACGGCGCCGTCGAAGATTGTGGGGTTGGCGCTCTTGTTGCGGGCGTCTACGATCTCGTGGGGGGCGTTAAGGTCTGCAGGCATACCGAGGCCCGGAGTAGGGATGCCGGTGTCTTGGTTCATCTGGTACCAGGAAGCGATGATCCTGTCGTCACACTGTCAGTGGCATGAATTTTGGCTGTAGGGAATTTCGACGAGTTCTACCTTGTAGCCATGTCGTCGACGCGCGACTCAACCACCGACCCATTGTTGACAGCGAGCGTGAGGTTACCCGCCCACAAGTCGCCACCATTGGGCATGGCCATGTCCAAACCTCCCAGGGCCGACGCTACACCAGACATTTGGGCACCCCAGTCGGAGACCACGAAGCCCTGTCCATAGTTAGTAAAAGCTGCTTTTAGTGAATCAACATGGGTGGAAAGCCTTACCTGGAAACCGAGCTCCCCCTTGAGGAGCCCATTCTGAGCTTTGCTATTTTGGCAGCCATATGAATTACTTCACGAAGTCAGCACTGTATTGAATCGGTTATGATGTCGAAACCCTACTTGATACGGTTGTAAGAGCACACTGGATGAAGCGCAAAGGTCAGTAGATGCTCCTCACAGCCAACCAGGGGGTCGTGGAGGTTGGTCAAACGTGCCAGAAGCAATGCTTTCCAGCAACTAAATGACACCCCCAAGAACCCCAAAGCAGGCAAAAGCTAGAGTTGTTCACTTACTGATTGAGCCGGTACCAGCCTTGACAGCATCGGCGAAGGCCCATAGATAGAGTTCGTGCATCGTCTTATCGTCCAGGTTCGAACTCACAGATTCAAGGCCCTCGTCTGACGGAAGTCTGTGTGTTTCTTGCTCGTTGAGAATGAAGTGCTTCAACCAGTTGTTAGCAACACGCTCTCTTTTCGCATTTCGACATGGGGAGTAATTACCTTTGTGCAAGCAGTAACACCTTGTTCCTGAAGACCTTCCACGGATTCGTACACCAAGCTGCCAGCGAGGTATGGGTCGATTGAAAAGCCTGCGATTGGAAAGAATCAGTTAAGTCCAGCATATTATGGGAGATAGACGCGTACCTTCCCAGTTTCGGCCTCCTTCGACCACGCGCCCAGCTGGGCCAACTACCGGCCCGAGTATCACATTGGCACCCTTGGTTTTCGCCTCGCCTCCCATGAAGTGGGCTCGTTGGTGGGCCAATTCTCTATTCCAGCTGGCACCAACGTGTATCCCGGATGGCCATCCGGTCACGTAGTCAGTTGCTCTGACACCGTTACCGCTGTCCGCGAGGCAGAGACCAGGGAAGCCAAGCCGCTCAATTGCCGGGATGAAACCAGAGCAGCCGGTGGTGGATGTCGCGCCGCCGGTCAGGTTGACCTAAGATTATCGATCAGCATGAAATGGGAGGAGGACAGAATTAAGGTAGCGCACCTTTTCCTCCAGGGTCAATTGACCAACGAATGCCTTGGCCTTGGTAACAGCATCTGTCCATGTCCCGTGCGCAATCGTCTCAGCTTAAGAAGCGGTGTTAGACAGACTCTCGGGATAGGCAAAAGGAGTCATACGTACGCGTCGGGTACACAGGCTCTGACTGCCCATAGAAGAAGTCATCGCTCGTGATGATTTCCTGAGCTTGAACACCGCAAGATGCGGCTCCGAGAAGGGCGAGAAGCCCTGCTCGTGACTTCCTTGAGAAAACCATGATGACAGCGTACTCGAAGGCAGGGAGCGGTCAACAAGTCATGCGAGATTGAACAGCGGCGTAAGGACGGAAAAGGCTTGTATACCACCCGGCCGGCTCACAGCCTTTATATCTCCGAGAATAAACATCATGACTGACGCACTTGAGTCCAGCTAGATCGAGCTCAACCAGGGTGCAGCCTACATCTTTGCTCGACACTCGACATCCAAGATGCCGGGAAGGGAAAACTTCGGTCGACAAGAGTCTTGAGTCGGGCCTTCTCGAAGAAACGAGGGTTCTCCTCCACGCTATATCAGGCCGGAGAGCAGTGACAGGCTTCGCGTATGGCTCGTACGTGGGGACAAGGTATCAGTAGGCTCGGTTCGGAAGCTCAAGTTGGCATGGGCAGTCATGGCATGGGCGGCGCACTGCAAATTTGTTTGTCACTTTTGGCCAGAATTTTCCCCGCACGCGAGGTGGCAGCAATACCACACCCCGGACAGCAGCCGGAATGTTGGAATCAGTAAATCGTGGAGAGTACCAAGCAGCCGGTTCTTAAGCGAGCCGCGTGGCATGGTGGAATGCTACCAGTATCATGGCATGCCCTTGACGTCGGAATTGTACCGGTAGGTACCTATTTTGCAACACTAGGTGCCACTGCGTACCCAGAAATCGAAAGAGACTACCGGCTTGGACCGGGGGGCCTCGACAGCGATTTCATGAGAAGGCATAATACCTAATAAGTGAGAGACTCCATGGAAATTTTAGTTGCACATTAGTGAATGGGGTCGTCGTTGGATTAGGTATCTTCCTACTCCACTGTAAAAAGAGCACGTGGAGTGTGGTTGGGGAATCTTGGGGAAGCAACGGGGCTCCGCGTTCCTTGGCCTGCGGAGAACTCCCCAAAGCTGGCATACAAACCGCGTGACGGGCTATACCGCTTCCAGCACCACCCGGCAAGTCGCTGAGGGGTCGCCGGAAAGTCGGCGATCGATTGTGAGTATTGACGCTCCATTCCATCGCGAAATTGCGGAGGACGATGACTGACTCCCACTCCCAAGCAGGTACTTGTACCAGCAGTAGGATGCTCGCACTCTTGACAGCCCGAGGCTAACAGGTCTATACCCTGCTATGAGGCTATCCTTAGGCTTTCTGTGATGTCGCGTCTTTTCGTCAGCCCCTCGAATTCAACCTTGGAAATTTTACTGGGATTTGAAAAGAGCTGCTCAATGTTGCCCCGATTTGCAGAGTGGATGCTGTACCGGGCCATGATTTCAACCGAGTGGCATGTGACTATTGTGTAAGCTTGAATGCCGTTTTGTGAGCTTCCAGGGGAGAAGACATTGAGAGGTACAGCCCTGTGCACTTGCGATATGGCCTGATACCGACCAACAATTCGTTTCCTCTAATGGAGATGAACCTCGAATTCTGTCATTTTTCTGCCGGTTATTCGCACGCCAAGAGGTCCACACCAGAGAGCACCGGATTATTCTAGTATGAATAAGTACTCCTTATTACATACATACCATTGTACGTATAACAAACTGATAATATCATAGAACTTCTTTAACAGCCGTTCAAAGATCTCGACATCAATTAGGGTAGAGAGAACTTGACAATTCTGTTTGAATTTACGATGCTGGGCAAATTAAGAGTTACTTGACTATTGAACATAACAGACAGGTACTTGGACATGACTGTTCCGGACATCGCCCTCTGGCCTGCGTCTGGCCTGCCAAATGCGATCAACTGCCATCATTTTTGCGACTTATGTCGGATGAATTCCTAAAAAGGATCCCCTCATGTTGAGTGCACAATGCCTTCTTGTTGACTCATGGTAGATGGCACTGCCTTGGCCCAAGGTTGATCATATCGCTGCGCTGGGTCTTTCGACGCATGCTCAACAGACCTACGAAATTATACAGCATCATTCCAGCACGTTAAAAGAGTTTTGCACCATTAAAGAAGTGGGGAACATGGGCGGGCTCTGAGCTACTGTTGGGTTCCTGACTCTGAAGCGGCCGAGTCCGAAGCAAACGCGCATGGCGGAACAGAAAAGAGGGCATTGAGAAGCTTCAGAAGACTAATGAAGCCATTCTCGGCCACAGACCTACGAAAAACACTAGCTCAGAAGACTATACTGGACACCCCAGGCCATGTGTTGGTCTCGCTCGACTACGGGGCACATCGAGATTCATCAGAACTCACGTGAATATCTCGAGGCTTTTGATGTGCCTGACACCCCTACTCCAACATCACTACAAGCGTCGCGAGATGGCATAGATTTACACCCGTATCGAAAGGACCTGGTCAAAGACTACACAAGACGGAACTTGACAAGTGCGCGGGATAGGTTGTCAGCTTTGTCAGGTCTTGCCTCGAAGCCCCAGGCTCTACATGACGACGATGAATATCTCGCAGGGTTGCGGCGGAGCACGCTCGATCAGAGTCTCCCGTGGAGTGCTGACCTCTCTGCTCCCTTTGGATGCATGAAACACCGAATCGACATCATTCCATCCTGGTCAGGTGGTTCTTTCCTGTGGGCATACCTATGAAGATGAGTCAAGCTTCGAATGTTTATAGCTCATTCCAGGTTCATGATGTCCGGCATGTGAAACCTCCCCCGATCATTTCTGAAGATAGCTTATTAGTGGAGTCGTCAGCAGACGCAGGAATTTGGGTTCATCATATCGCCCGTGTGACCAGCATTTCTGTCAAAGGGCGTACCTGACCGTTGTTGAAAGGAAAGTCAGAGTCTCGCCCATGGTCCGATGTCAGCTCCCTCGTTGGATTGTCGTAAGACTTTCTAGTCTGGCCCGTTTATTGGCCAGCTTGTTCACTGCATAGAGCAGCGGAAGGGCCGAAGTCTGGTCTACGAGCCACACAGGCGGGAAACTGTATATTAATTGGATTATTTGGCAGACAGATAAAAATCTGCCCTGGCTCGATCTTCTTAAGTTCTCAGATCTGACAGAGCAGACCATATTCCTTGCTGATAGCTGTGCTTCACCTGAAGGTGGCTCGATTCATTCGTATCAGTAGACCGAGACATCGCTAGATTATGCTCGACCGGGTCTCTTTAGGGGAACATCCCAAGAGGCATATCAACTGTTATGACCCTTTTTGTATATGTTGTTCCGTTGATCGTAGTTGGCTATCATGATTAAAATGACGGATTTCACAGCAGCCTAGATAAAGGGCGTTCCGTAGTCAGAGCAACAAGGTAACTAGGTTCGATTCATTATACCAAACACATCTGGGTTCAGATATGAGCTTACTAACAAACCCAGTGGGACAACTCAGTGTGTGTGGGGGTCCTAGTCAGGACCCTAGCACACAAATCAAAGGACTCTGCAATCAAAGTGAGGTCTGATGAGGCCGAGTCTGTGATCAACAGGCGCGTCTGTATATAGATGAAGCTAGAAGGAGGAGAGTACCGGCTAAGCTGGGGAAAAGCTACTTCTATACATAGGTGTGGATATGTGACGTAACACATCAGTTACTTCTCTAGATAGCATACATGAAAGCTATGAGTTACAGCAACATTAGAACCCCTGCTGCGGTATATACCTTCAGATGGGGTCTACAGATCATTATCCTATCTGTGGGTCGAACTATCTCGAGACCATCAGAATCTCACACCCTCTATTTTGGTCCATTGCGGCATTGATACGATGATATAGCTAACTTCTCCTCAAAGGCAAGCCTAATAGAGAGGTAGAAATATAGTTTTCAATCTCGCCTGGATCATTGCACATCTTCGCGATGATGGAGCTGTAGGTCACAACCCTAGTTATGAATTGACAGCGACAACTAGCCGGCAGAAATTTGTGCGTGGTTTCTTTGCTTAAGTGTCATTCTCGCAGTCAGCATCAAGTGATCTATGTCGGGGAATGTTGGACGTTACATGGTACTTTGAGCCTTATGATGAAAGTAGTCCAATATAACTAAGCCACTCACGTCAAGTACCTAACCAAAAGCCATCCAGCAAATCAGTCGGATTCGGCGGTACTTTCCATGACCGTATGAATGTAGAATCGTACATACCTTCTCTCGGGCAGAACTTCCTGTGCTTTCAGAGCATGAATGTCCGAAATTCCATCTGATAACAGAAGTAACTACCATCTTCGTGACCATGATGTCTTGTTCAAGCAGCAGTCGCACAAATTATGGCTGCTTTCTATGTTCGTATTAGCCCATGATTAACTGCTGCGCTTTCTTCAACAATGCGACGTCGAGTATGATTTCAAGTGCATTGCCTCTCTTTGGCCTTCGGGCTTGCTCAGATTGTGAAACTCTGTCATGAGCGTTCTTACTCTTGTTGCTGACGATCCCTATATATGTTCTCCAGCATCTCTTCCTCTCTTCCTCTTCTTCTCCTCTCTCTATCTTCCTGTCCACCCATCCATCCGTTCATCTTCATAGTTACTTACTTGAAGCTCGTCACCTCACACAACATGATGGCAATGTTTCCCATGTATATCCATTGGTTGATTCATCGTCATCTCTGTATTTCGTATCTGCTATTTAATACCACGGTGTTTGGTATTAGGTCACTGTGCAACGATCTTGTGTCTATTTACTCATCCCACACATCGTCGGTGTCTCAGAAATGGTCCAGCTTTCTGACCGGTTCAAGGCACGGAGCCAATACCTGTCTGCTTGGACTGGACTCTTGGTCCCGTCATCATAGGCATAGTTTTTATAAAAAAAGGTGGGATGATGAAGTCGTACACCTTATGATCGCGACAATGAGGATGTTTCCGAGTTGCCATGAGAAATGATTAGATGTTAGTTACAATTATCCCTTCGGACTGCTCAGCCCGCGTTTCTTCGGATTCCAGCGCTGACTTCTCGCCACTTTCTTCCTATAGGCTCAGAGACGGATCACAAGTTCGACCAGCGCTACCGGCGAAGCCCATTGCACGAGGTCTGGTTTGGATCGCAATCATATAATCACAGCCCATCGAACGAGACTTCCCGCGAGTATACGAGTCGAACAAACCTTGACGCTTCACAAAGATCGAAGATACCGAATGTTGACAGACGGCGAAGAAACTAATTGAACACATTTCATATGGATGGCAAAGGAGGTTCTCGAAGGTGACATCGCGAAGGCATTGGATGTGAAGATAGATTGCAGAGAACATCATGAGTGGGCCATAGAACCATGAAATGGAATGCCTGTGGTATGAGACGATCGGGCAACGTACCTTAGGCACCATACAACATGTTTCATTGAAGATTCTCCTATGTCTTGATGGGCAAGTTTATCATGCGCCTAGAGTTGTGACATTGGAATGTTGATGGGTCGCCATTGTGCCACAACCACAGTACCTGTGTTTGTAAGTAGGTACTGACACCATTACCTTGATTGGCGGGGTGCTGTGAATACCCCCAATGTCGGGACCGGGTATAGTATCGAAGAAGAGGAGGGCACACGCATTCAGTTGCGCACTTAGGTCTAAATAATCAATCTGCCCATCATGTGCCAGCAACTGAACGAATGCCCCAGTTTTGGATGACAAAGTTTAGAATCAGGAGTCATGCCTGCTATTTGGTTTTGAGCACGTTCAACGGAGCCGAAAATGCTCAAAGCAACGCGTATTGTGATTGTGTCCAATCAGAGCGAATCATGTGCTTTCTGATACCAGGCGGTCGTTCTCTTACCACAAACCGTCATTGCTACTAGCTTGACCCTGTTCTTGCTACCAGCAATATTGTACCTACCGGTGTTGAGTTTTCTAGTACTGTACCACATATTAATACCTACTACTGTACATACAGGATGTCCGCGACTTCTAAATGTCGCCAAAACCATAGTGCACAGACAACTATAAACGTGCGAAAGAGTCGTACACTACCTAAGTATGGTTATCAATTATACTCAGCTCTACTAGTGGCAGTGGCTCTGTTGTGAGATAGTGCGTACAGGTAGGCGGGTACGGATGTGGTACCTAGCGATAGGATTACAGACGAAACACGTTGTTGAAGTAAAATTCCTGCGTGTATATACCTTCGGCGATTAGTCAAATATCAGAGCTCATCTCATATTGGGGCATGAAAATATACCACTGCGGACCAGGATCCTGATGAGACCAGTCAAAATCTTGTCGATATGAAGCTCAACAGCTCTGCATTTCACTTGTAGGTAGAGGTTATTGTGGCTGAGGCGATTTTCGCTTAGTCATTCATGGTGGCTGGAGAAAGGCCGGGTTCAAGCCCAATCGCTCCTATGATGCAGCTCCTCCTTCCAGCTTGTCCCGCTGACAGGAACCAGGCAACTCGATTTCATACCTTGCACTGTACGCCTGCACTTGCTTCGCCATCATTGATAGTGCGCGCCGATGAGTTGCGATAGAACGCCCTGAGATCTATACGGTAATACAGGTAATCGAGCTCATTCTGGCCTAGCCACACACCGGCCGCCATGTCCTCCACGCCTGCTCCGCCTGAGGACCAGTCGAGGTTGCTGGAAGATGCCCTCATAGCCGTCCGCCAACAAACCGTGCTCATGCGCAAATGTCTCGACACACCTGGCAAGCTCATGGATGCCCTCAAGTGCTGGTATGTAGCTGGACAGCAATTGAACCCATGCTCCAACTCTGCGTATCTGCATCTGCTAATGATCCATGTTGATGCAGCTCTACACTGGTCGCTGAGCTGCGCACGAGTAGCTTGGGGCCAAAGCAATACTATGAGCTATACATGTCCGTATTCGACGCATTGCGATATCTTTCCGTCCATCTCCGAGAGAACCATCCTCACAACCACCTCGCCGACCTTTACGAACTCGTGCAGTATGCGGGCAATATCGTTCCGCGCTTGTATCTTATGATCACAGTCGGTACTGCATACATGGCTATTCCGGAAGCCCCTGTGAAGGAATTGATGAAGGATATGATGGATATGAGCCGTGGTGTCCAACATCCGATCCGAGGGCTGTTCCTACGCTATTATCTTTCGGGCCAGGCTAGGGACTTCCTACCAACAGGTGAAGGAGATGGTCCGGAAGGAAACCTGCAAGATTCAATCAATTTCATCCTTACGAATTTCGTTGAAATGAATAAGCTTTGGGTTCGATTACAACATCAGGGTCATTCACGAGAGCGGGAACAACGGACGCGAGAGCGCAAGGAACTCCAGCTTCTGGTTGGGAGCAATATTGTGCGCCTGAGCCAGCTGGTTGACCTAGAGACCTATAGTAACGGTATCTTGGGTCCATTGCTCGAGCAGGTTGTCCAGTGTAGAGATGTGCTCGCGCAAGAATACCTTCTCGAAATTATAACACAGGTCTTCCCCGATGAGTTTCACCTACACACTTTGGATCAATTTCTTGCAGCGGTATCGCGATTGAACCCCCACGTCAATGTCAAGGCGATTGTCATCGGCCTGATGGATAGACTATCTGCGTACGCCGAGCGGGAATCTCAGGACGACGGCACAGGAGATAAGGCAAAATTGGAAGAGGATGCGTTAGCCGAGTTACTAGAGAAGGTTCGCCTAGGCAAGGAACAGCTCGAGCCAAAGTCGTCCGAACAGCCTGATGTCGACTCTGCTGCCAATGGGGAACATGCGAATGGCGAAGACAGTCAGACTGCAGAGACTGGCACAGGCGACTCTGAAGCACCTCCTTCAAATGCGGAGACTGAGGCGACCACAGCTGGGGAAGACTCTGATGCGGCATCGAAGACACCGAATAAACAGCGCGGTATCCCCCACGATGTCAAGCTATATGAGGTCTTCTTTGATCAGGTCAACAATCTGGTCAACGCCCAACACCTGCCCATCCAAGATACGATAGCCTTGTTGGTTTCCTTGTCCAACCTGGCCCTTAACATATATCCTGGCCGGCTGGATTATGTTGACCAAATTCTAGAATACGCCAACCGAAAGGTCAAAGAACACGCCAACAGTGCGGACCTTCACTCTGCGCCTGCTCAACAGAGCCTACTCGCACTTCTCCAGGCACCTCTAAAGCGATATGTCTCCCTCTTTACGGCCCTTTCTCTTCCAACATATGTACCTCTATTTCAATCCCAAACCTACCCAACACGCAGAGCAGTCGCTGGTGAAGTCGCGAGGAGCCTGTTGCGAAACCAAACAACAATCTCAACGACGTCACAATTAGAAAACGTTCTTGAAGTACTCAAAGTTCTTATCAAAGAAGGATCACAACCTGCCGGATACCCCGGAGGCCAACAACGCCGGGCTATGGAGACGGATGAGACCATGGAAGAGCAGGGCTGGTTAGCTCGGATGGTTCATCTGCTCAACAGCGAGGATAATGATACCCAATTCCGTCTTCTACAAATGACGCGCAAAGCGTTTGCTGAAGGCAACGACAGAATTCGAACCACGACCCCGCCTCTGATTACTTCTGGTATGAAACTCGCTCGTCGATTCAAAGCTCGGGAGCATTACGATGACAATTGGGAAACGCAATCAAATGCTTTATTCAAATTCATGCATTCGGCAATATCTTCCCTCTACACCAGAGTCAATGGGGCTGGTGCGGCTGAACTTTCTTTGCGATTGTTCACAGCTTGCGGCCAAACGGCTGATATGACAGGGTTCGAAGAAGTGGCCTACGAGTATTTCGCTCAGGCCTTCACCGTGTATGAGGAGGCTATATCGGACTCCAAAGCTCAATTTCAAGCTGTGTGCATTATTGCGAGCGCCTTGCATCAAACGAGAAACTTTGGCAAGGAAAATTATGACACTTTAATCACGAAGTGTGCGCTACATGGTAGCAAACTTCTTCGCAAACCAGACCAATGTAGAGCTGTCTATCTGGCCAGCCATCTGTGGTGGGCTACGCCCATATCGGCTACAGATGAGTCGGACGAAGGGGTAAGTCTTGAAGGTGATGAACTACGTGCCTATGTACAGGCTGACCGTACGACGCAGCTTTACCGTGACGGCAAGAGAGTGTTGGAATGCTTGCAACGAGCTTTGCGAGTAGCAGACTCATGCATGGAGCAGGCGGCATCAATCGAGCTATTCGTTGAGATTTTAGACCGCTATGTGTATTATTTCGACCAATCGAACGAATCAGTGAGTATTGCATGGTGGTTTGCAATTCCTTTGACTAATAATCACAGGTGACTACGAAATACATCAACGGCCTGATTGAGCTGATCCACTCGAATCTGGGAACAAACCAGCAAGACTCATCAAATGTCGAAAACAGCAAACGACACTTCAAGCATACGCTAGAGAACATTGCTGGAAGAGGCTATGAGGGAATCGTCCTACAGCCGCAGAAATGAGGCCGTGGCTCCCATTAGGTGGTCATGAATGACACGCCGTGGGTGCAGCAAGATTTCATTAGTGAAAGTCCCTCCGAGATTCATCCATGCATGAGGCTGCACATTGTTTATCTTAATTGAAGAGGGAAACGCTTGGACGAGGATGAGATACCCATCAGACAGTGATGTGGAATACTCTTGTGTACATATGTATATTTCCAAGTGATTGGAAGACCTGTTACCCGGAGTTGGAACGAAGCGGACAGGGACGCGACCGTTAATCAAGCAGATTTCTGGTTCCGCAGATGTAAGAGTCTTTGGCACTTGTTGTGTACGAATCAATGCTAGCGATCATCGATGGAGCCTTTTCCGTAGCGACGATGTAGAGTGAAAAATTGACGAGAATCTGGTTGAGAAACCCACTGCTGATGGGGACTCTGGCAGTTATCTCTGTCTTCCAATGAATCGGCTGTGTGACTGGAGAGCAGCCAGAAGGTACTGGTGTTGGCAACCCCTGATTGTGGCAGTGCCTACACCCTAGCCGGAAACTTGAGGGCTTGGCTGAATACCTCCTTAGATGGAATGGATGACTAAGATGTTCCGCGCGTCCTGTAGTAGGTACTTTGCACAGTGAGGCCTCAGGCCTGCTCAGGCCTGCAGCAGGCTGTCTCGGCGACTCTGGCTGTTGCATTTGGACGCCTCGACCTGCTACAACCCGCTCGCTGATCGCATCCACGGATACGGATAGCGGATCTAACACCTACATACGCATCTACCCTACCTCCCACCTGGCACCAGGTTTCACTGTGTCACTTCGTTGACGTTTCTCGGTTCTATCGATTCAATTCAATCGCCTTATTCACCGCGATAACTATACCACACTGCTTCTTGAATCCTGTTGCTTTCGATATTCACTGCCTTGGTGCTTGGACATGTTTTGCCAGCCTCGCTCTAGTCTAACTCCTTTCCTTGTCTGAAGTCGTACCCTCCTTTATCGCTTCATCGAATCGATAATCACTCCTTGCCGCCATCCGAGCGACCCTCACGGTCCATCTGTTCTCGAATTGAATAGAGTGCCTGTCTATAATAAAAATTTTTTAACCTTCTTGCTCGATACAATTGATTCAGCGATTCCCTGATCCAATGTCCATCAAGACATAAGAAGTGATCTTTACGATCCCACCATTCCACGATGCCCTCCGAAAAGTCCCGGTACGAGCCCGCGCCGCCGATACCATCTTACGATGAGGCCACCTCCTCACGTCCCGACTGGCCGCCGCCGCCATCGCCAATGGATACTCGCCCAGACCACGAAACCGAAGCGCAGTCCCTTCTCTCTTCACATAGACAGCCAGATACCTCGCGGCGTGCTCCTCACGGCTATCGCCCTCCGTATATAGAGTCTGACGACGAACGCAGCGAATGGAGCCTTGATAGTGACGATGATGGGAGCGAGGCGCAGACTCGCCGGGAGATGGAGGAGCTAGAAGTGGATGATCCGCTAAACGGCTCCGCGGCTTCGAGGACCTCGAATTGGAGGAAACGTATCGCCGGGATTTCGCTGCCACAGTGGAAATGGAGGTGGCGGCTGCCGAGGCTGACGGTCCGGCTACCGAGACAGAGCGATGCAGTAGACACCGATGAGGACAACGCAGCCCCGAGCTCGTGGCGACAACGGTTCACGATGCCAGACTTTAACAGCGCAGCAGCCCTGCTTCTCGTAGGAAGACTGCTTGCCGTCTTTCTCGTGCTTGGGTTTCTATACGTCCTGTTCGTCAGTGATCTTTTTAGCAGAATGACGCAGCGCATTGGTGGCCAACTGTTCGACCCGGAAGACGTAAGGCGATTTGTACAGATGAACGTCGACCCGACACGCATGCGAGAAACCATGAAACACTTCACAAGTTACGCCCATATTGCCGGTTCAGAGGGCGACTATGCATTGGCGATGGATGTGCGGAACGACTTTATGCGATTCGGCCTCGAACAGGTCTCTGTGGATGATTACTACGTTTACCTGAACTATCCCAAAGCGGGCGGCCGAGCTGTGGAGATTCTGTCAGAGGATGGGAAGAAGGTGACTTGGACCGCGACTCTCGAAGAGCCGGAAGTCGGAGAAGAATCCGCGGGACACCAGACATTCGTCTTCCATGGACATTCAAAGGCTGGTGATGTCAAGGGTCCTCTTATATACGCGAACTATGGTTCAAGGGAGGATTTTAAAAAGCTGGCAGAAAAGGGCATTGATACGCAAGGTGCAATCGCTCTTGTTAGATACTACGGCACCCAAGGAGATCGAGCTCTGAAAGTCAAGGCAGCAGAATTGGCCGGATTTTCTGGGTGTATCATCTACAGCGATCCTGTCGATGACGGCTTCGTGAAGGGCGATACTGCACCAAACGGCCACTACATGCCTGCAGGAGGCGTGCAGAGGGGCTCCGTTTCCTTAATGAGCTGGGTCATTGGTGATGTGCTCACACCTGGCTGGGAAAGCAAAAAGGGCCAGCCGCGCATGGATCCTGAGAAGACCGCGGGACTTAATAAGATACCGAGCATACCTTTAGCATGGCGCGATGCGCAGATCTTGCTGCAACGTATCCAAGGGTTCGGGGAGGAGTGTCCGGACGAGTGGAAGGGAGGTGTTCCTGATGTCGAGTGGTGGTCCGGTAACGCATCATCACCAGTCGTTCGACTCAAGAATGAGCAGGATGAGAACCAAAAGCAAGAGGTCTGGAACGTCTACGGGAAAATCAACGGCATAGAGCAGGCTGAAAAGTCTATCATCATTGGTAACCACCGGGATGCCTGGGCTTTCGGCGCAACGGATCCGCATTCGGGTACAGCCGTCATGCTCGAGGTGGCACGCATCTTCGGCGATCTCGCCAGTCGGGGTTGGAGACCCCTACGATCGATTGAGTTCATGAGCTGGGATGCCGAGGAATACAACATGATTGGCAGTACCGAATTCGTGGAGAACAATCTGGAGAGTCTCCAGAAAGACGCATTCGCATATATCAATCTCGACGCCGCTGTCTCCGGCCAACAATTTCGTGCTGCTGGATCTCCGGTTTTTCGTAAGCTCATCACGAAAGTTCTAGACCGAGTCACGGACCCCATATTCAATACCACCCTACTTGCGCTATGGGACGAGCGGCAAGGCGAGCTGGAGGGACTTGGATCCGGAAGCGACTATGTTGCATTCCAAGACATTGCGGGCACAAGCTCCCTAGATATTCGATTCGACGGCGAGGCCCATCCGTACCACTCATCGTATGATAACTATGAGTGGATGGAGAAAGTAGGAGACCCTGGCTTCATTTATCACGTTCTACTCGGTCAGGTTCTTGCGCTCCTTATCTTAGAACTTGCCGAGCGACCCATCATGCCTTTTGACATGGGCAACTATGCGCTCAGTCTAGGTCGCTATTTGGGACAGCTCTGGCAGTGGGCGGATAAAAAGGGTCTTATGCAGGAGAACGATAAGAAAATCAATCTCGACCCTATCAGCTATGCAGTCAAGGAAGTTGAGACGTCAGTCGCTAAGTTTGAGAGCTGGGAGCCATTCTGGGAACAGAGTGTTGTAGCTGCAAATGGATGGGAGCCAGCTGGTTTAGGAGCTAAACGGTGCGACTACAACGGGCGAATGGGGAAATTTGAAACTGATTTGCTGGATCTCGAATTTGGCGGTGGCGTAAGTTCTCTCTTACTGGAGCCACTTGGATATCACATGCTAACCTTGAAACCAGATACCCAATCGTACCCAATTCAAGCACGTCGTCTTCGGCCCGCAACTGTGGTCAGGCTATGATGAGGCGTATTTTCCTGCTATTCGAGATGCAATTGAGGTAGAAGACTGGTCGCTTGCCCAGACCATCATCGACAAGACAGCGAAGATCATCACTGATGCCGCAAAGACGCTTGTCGATACGACTTGATATCGCGGCTCCTTTTGGTAATCATTGTATCTATAACAGATGCGTCTGTATTGTTTGAAGCATTGTACGGCGTTTGTGGAGCATGGGAATACTGTTGACTCAAGATATGAGGGCTAAGAGGGTTGAGGGACTCCTCTGCTCATGTTCATATGCTTAGGTACATATCTATCAGCTGGGGATGATACGCTGTTAAGAATTCAATCTCGTTTGTACATTCTACGTTGTCAATGGATGTTTATTAGAGGTCACTTACGACGTGGTTGCGAAGAATGCTGGCGTTCCTTTTGCGACGTGGACTGGCATGATTAAGTCTGCATGTAACTACCTATTCCAGAAGTGGGCTGAGGCTCCGCCAGAAAATGCTTCATCACACCAGGCCTGCATCACACCACCTCGGGACGATTTTTTTCCTTCGAGATCGCGTTCGCGTTTCAAAGCCGCAGGGGTCGAGTCAAGAGCGATAAGCTTAATATCATAGTACACGGCATAGAACACAGACGCGCGAGTCAGCGCGTATATCCGCTGAACTACGAGCTTCAATTCGCGGGGGCACGAGACGGGGCGACACTTCTACTCGATGCCTCTGGTCTCGTGTCTGGCGATGCTGTGTGATCAAATCGTAGCTCACCGTGTGGGAAGGGCTGTCTGGGTAAGAGATGGTTGTGTTACCTCCAACAGAGCATGTGTCACGATTAGCAGCAGATTTGCACCGGCAAAGGTTGTCGCACCGATTTGCTAGGATATCGAAGGTATCGGGATTCGGGAATAGATACTACGTAGATACGTGTACGTATGTGGCGTGGCGGTGAGGCGTGCCGCAGCGGCTCTTCTGGAAATGAGGTAAGTTCGAATGGAGGCTGAGATAGGACGAATCTGTCTGCTGGATACTACCATATAACACGAATGGTATCAGCACGCACTATCATCAGCAGACCGAGGTAATATCCGCATGCCGCTTCGTGATGGAGCTTGCGAAAGACGGGCCACCACTGGGGCTAGGAAGCTAGGGGGATGAATAAAGGTACCAATTTTTTTGTCCCTCTTCGCAGAAAGCTTGACGATAATTCGAGATCTACCATATTGGGCCCTGATGACCAGGGATGCACGGGATGGCGCTGACACGTCCCTATCAGCGCCGCGTTTTGACGCCATCTGACAGCGGTGACCAGTTCCGGGACGGCGTGCAGTGCAGTGGAGCTCGTTAGGTTGGGACCCGCAGCGGTGGGAATCAAGCATTTGTTTCAAGAAATTTCCTCCGTCTTGCTGCTTATTTGGCGTCAGGGCCAGATACCACCGACGAAGCACCAGCGATAGGTATGGGCTCTGTGCAGAGCTTGTTTCCGTAGTCTTCCGATGACGATAGGGAACCTGTCTTACGATCTCCAATGCCGATGGGGCTTGTCGATGGCGCCTTGGTTTGCATCTCGCGGAGATGGAGGACCTTGCTGGTGCGAGTGAGAACCCGTCTGGTGCCCGGGGCATTAAAAGTCTTTCCCTTTTTCGCGCCGCGTGAAGCTCACATGAATACATAAGCCTGGATTGGTATGACCTCGCGGCTCGTACCGCCGCCCGAGGTCCGACTTTTCCCTGCAAGTCTGTCTCGAATCTTTGTGCTCAACTGCCTGCTTTGTGACAAGTATGACTAGCATCTTGTCCTCCTGTACTGAACGATGGAGTCTTCCCTTATGCGCGCGCCCACAGAGGTGCGCATGCTAATCTACGAATACCTATTCGACGACGGCGGCCACGAGAGCTTCTCAATACGGAACGGGCGAGCCGGGAAATTGCCCAAGTGCGCAGGGAGGACCAGGAGCCGCTACTACGTCCTCGACCGATCCTTCCATCGGCGCTGTTACGACACGACGTACCGCCTGCACACCGAGGGGGCGACCTTCTGCCCGGCGCTGATGCGCGTCAACAAGACCGTGTACGAGGAGACGTCGTACCTGGTGTACGGGGGCCACTCCTTCGACTTCGGCTCGGACATCGAGGCCGTCGAGCCCTTCCTCGCGGACCTGACGGCGCGGACGCGCGAGCTGATCCAGGAGATCTCGCTGTACAAGCGCGGGCCCGTGACCATCTACGAGAACGACCGGGCCGAGTGGCGCAACGTGTGCGACTCGCTGCGCTCGCACACGTCGCTGCGGAAGCTGCGGCTCGTGGTGCAAGGGGGGCGACCCAACGTCCCCTGGGAGGGGCCCAAGGAATTCTCGGCGGAGGACTTCCAGCTGCTGGCGGGGATCCGGCACGAGAGCCTCGAGTGGACGGCGGACCTGGGCAAGCTCGAGGGCATCAAGGAGCTCGAGATCGTGGGCGATGTGCAGTGCTGCGCCGCGCCGAATAGCTCGAACATGGTGGTGTTTGCGGCCTTCTCGGCGAGTATCGAGAGGGGGCTGGCCGAGTTTCTGAGGAGGATGTTGCATCTGTCTTGAGGCTCCAGTGAAGGTCTTGGGAGTTTAGCGATCAGACTGGTTTTGTCTTGATCGTATCGTGTTAAAGAGTATTGTTTATGGTCAAAAGTTGCTTAGCATTGCGTGCGGGACCAAACCATAGTCCTCGGGCGGCATTGTGTTGGGTGTTGAAGGTGTTGAGAAGATTCGAATACGATTTTTCTTGTCGTCTCAATTATACTTAGTCAAGGGTGTTGCATGCTGTTTCCAAACGAAGTAATAAGTATTTCACGAGCAACTGGACCTGTTTCAGTGGAGCCCCTCCAGGCATAGAGTAGTAGTAGTTCGCAATTAATACAATCTCAAAGTACTACAGCTGCAGAACGATTTAAATGAACGAGTGACACAAGTCTGTCAAGCCAAGAATGCAGTTGTGGTCGATCTTCGGGGTAGATTTACTCTATAGGCTCAGATAAGATACCAAAATTCAACAAGCTAAGAAAGCATCTTGGCGCAGTGGAAGCGCGCCGGGCTCATAACCCGGAGGTCGTCCGATCGAAACGGACAGATGCTAGCTCCGATATATTTTTTCATATTTTTTATGTCTAATTCTCCTTAGTAAGTTTTGTCCCTGTCAAGAACGCGAATTCTCTCTATTCTAGAAATGCCAGCTGTCGTGCGTCAATTGACCTCCCCTAAAAGTTCGCTGGAAGCTACATCAGTAACATCTGATGGGAGGGGCACAGTATCATAGTGTGCATGTAATATGTACATCTTCACTTTTGTCTCCTATATGGCCTGCTTAGTCTAGGGTAGCAGACATATTGCATATCAAGTTTGTCAGCTAAGCCATAGGTACCAGTTGAAAGCATGCAGCCTGTTTCTTTTTTCTCTTCCGCCTGGGCGACTGGACTGCGCGATGTAGAGCTAGCAGTGACGTGGGGTTGCCTGTCGTGTCCTGTACCTGAACTTTCAATGGGACCGCTTTTTTTGCAGGCTGGATGCCTTAAATTTCGCGTCTGCAATCCTTGCGCCTTCGCTGCAGCCAGGCTTTCCAGAGTCGCAACATGTGTGGTATACATGCATCCGTTACAAGGTCTGGCTCAGTGAAGTTATCCCCAGACCTGAAGCAATTCTTGATCGACCGGGGTCCCGACCATCTAGGCCAAGTTCATCGTGAAGTTCGTGGCACAGCCACCACGAGTGCTGCGCTGCAACTCGGGTTCACCTCTACTGTCTTGGCACTGCGAGGAGATCACGTCGCCAGGCAGCCGCTCGAAAGTCAGCGTTCCGCATCTGTGCTATGTTGGAACGGCGAGGCTTGGAAGATTGGCGGCGAGCTTGTGGATGGAAACGATGGCGAAGTGATCGTTTCCAAACTCCCAGCTGAGGAGCCGCGCCTGCCTGATATCCAAGAGAACCAGATCTTGGATCTATTACGAAGCATCGAGGGCCCCTTTGCACTTGTGTACTTTGATGCTCCGACTAACCGCCTTTACTATGGCCGCGATCGACTAGGCAGGCGATCTCTCCTTCAATTCTTTGGCGGCACAAATGCCATGCAGCTAGCAAGCGTGGCAGATGTCCCAACAGATGAGTGGGAAGAAGTCCAAGCCGACGGCATATATGTAATGAATCTTGGAGATATTCCTAAACAAGAAGACACGAATAACCTCAGATGCTACATCACTCGACATGATTGGATTCCCAACGCTGCGCCCGGCCTGGTATGTTGTCGGATGAGGAAGTAACCTTCCTACACCTAGGGATACTAACTTCATCTCAGTTGTCTAATATTGGCTTTCTCAATGCAGCTTTACCCCAGAAAGACTACAGATTAGACTTCGACTGCATTTCTCTTGGGATCCTTCGTCGTAGGCTGGAGGAATCTCTTAAGCTTCGAGTCCTGAACGTCCCAGAGCCGCCGAATTCTACTTCTGCCGTTGACATACGGATTGCCATACTATTCTCTGGGGGATTAGACTGTTCTATCCTGGCAAGACTCTGTCACGACCTACTGCCGCTTAGTCAAGGAATAGACCTGATCAACGTTGCGTTTGAGAATCCTCGACAAGTCGCCCTTGCTAAAGCGCAACCACATCTACGCGCAGCGGACTCATACGAGGCCTGCCCGGACAGGGCAACAGGGCGACAATCCTTCGCTGAGCTGAAGACTACCTGTCCAGGCCGTCTTTGGCGATTCATAGCCGTACGTCGTCCATCCGTCGTAAGATTTCCGTATGTAGCAGCTTATGGTCGAATCTAGGTCAATGTTCCTTTCGAAGAGGCCATGTCCCACAAACCCAAGATATCAAGTCTCATTCATCCCCATAATACCGAGATGGACCTTTCCATTGCATTCGCTCTATACTTTGCTGCGAGGGGAATCGGCGACTGTTATATCGGTAGTACAGAATGGGAACCCGAGCCACGAGTAGCTCCCACACCTGCGCGGGTTTTGCTCTCGGGACTCGGGGCGGATGAGCTGTTTGGGGGCTACGCGCGCCACGAAGTCGCGTTCAAGCGAGACAATTATCGCGGACTAGTAGAAGAATTGAGATTGGATGTTGGACGAATCGGTCAGAGGAATCTGGGTCGGGACGACAGGACTATGGCTCACTGGGGAAGGGAAGTCCGCTTTCCTTACCTCGACGAGGAATTTGTCCGCTTCGCCATCGAAACACCTGTGTGGGAGAAGTGCGACTTCCAGAACCCATTCCATCCCGCAGTCATTGAGCCTGCCAAACGATTACTACGATTACTGGCAGACCAGTTGGGCCTCCCGAAAGCTGCCAGGCTAAAGAAGAAAGCGGTAAGGCCTGTCTATGATTTGTGGCGATCCAGAACTAACGATTCGAAGATTCAGTTTGGGTCACGTACGGCCAAGATTGAAAGCGCAACGGGTAGGCTTCGCGGCACAGCAACAATCACGGCCTCCATACCCGCAAATCATTAATTGGACCGGAGGTATGAGTACTTCTTTTTGTGTCGTGTGCCTTGACCCACGTTCGTCCTTATTCTTCCTGTCTTGCACTCGTACAAGCTCCACGGCTGTGATGATCCATCAGATACTTCCGAGTTGGCGTGCGTCAACACCTTACTTGGTCATCGATGTGTGTTTCAGTGCCTACTGTAACCCTTTGGAATCCTGGTATTCGGTATGCCGCCAGCCATGACGTCGTTAAAGGCAAGTCTGAGCCGTGTGAGCAATGCTCTGACTACAATCTGACCGAGACACGGGCGGGATCGACGCTTGTCTTTATAAGCCCTCCATAATTTTCTCCCTTCACCTTGCTTCCCTCTACATGCTGCTGGCTACCCTATTCCCTTTCATTGACTTGCGACTTAGGCTCTACTGCATTCTATGCCATGAAGTGACACGCTGCATGGAAAGTTCGCTATCCGATACCAGAAATCTGCCGAGACTGAGACACAGTTCAAATGCCGTAAACTACCGTATTCCAAGAAACGTGCGGGCCGATATCCAATAGTCGATCACGCCTCGCTGTTCAGGAAGAGTAGCGGTAGATTTTAGCAATGACGAACGGAGTGACCCTTACGCAGAGATGAGCAAGCTTGTCTAGCGATGTCTAGCAATCAAACTCTCCAGCGTATGCCCTCAGTCCTGGTAGAACATAGGTCTTCCCCATAAGGATCCGCCCCAAAGCTGCTTCATAATACACATCACACCGGGGACATGGAGAGCGACCTGGTTGTTGCTGTATACCGCATAAAGCTCTACTGTTTCTCGTTCTGGGCATAGATAAAGTTCGCAGCTTTATTATTATCAGTTAGCTCTTATAAGAATTTGCCGGGATCAGCACTCACCGACAGGCTCGAGGCCATTTTTCAATGCCCAGTCCCTCACACCGTGCCTCTCCTTCCCAGTACCCCAATGCTTCCGGTCATCAGGCTTCGTCAAGTTCAGTGCTTCGGTGGTGCCATTTGTTGGTGTGAACAAGAGGAAAACATATCGGTGCTTGCCAGTCTTGGGCGGCGGGCCCGGGGGCTTGTACGGCACAACATCATCGAGACTATATCCGTCAAGAGAAAGCTGGGTATCTGATGAGGACGACGAAGTGACACCTGTCGCGATGAAATGGCAAAATTCTGACCACTTCGGATCGTCCCGTGAGGGCGCATCCGGGTCGGTGATCGTGATGGCATATGTTACGCCTGGTTTATTCAAATTCACAAGCGATTCATCAAACTGCATCGTAATCGTTGGTTCCTTTTGGACAGTGTCGACTTTGAGTGTGTTACCGAGTGATGCAAATACCTCATCGGACCATTTGGCCTCGAGAGCCATAGACGGCACGAAGTCATCGATGACTAATTTGTATAAGTAGATGTCCATATACGGACCAAACAGGCATTTTACCTGTCGGTATAATTTCTGCTTTCTTCAGTCTACCAAGGTCAGAGTTCTGTATCTCTTTTCCTCGAGTGCCAACGTACTCATCTTGAACCTTGCCCATGGCAGGCTTGGGATTTGCCAAGCGAAGGGGTATTTGATCACCAGCCCTGGCTGCGGCCGCCAGCGGCAGAAGACTATAAAACTTCATATTGCCTGACTCCTAATCACTGGATCGCTTGGTTCGATACAAAATTCCTATGGTTGATGCCGGAATGACTGCATACACCTAGGCTAACTGTCCTCTGAGTTATTTACCAACTGCACGTACCTGACCGCCCAAGCCGGAACCCCGCAGCCACTGTGATGTCATCGCCGTTTCTGCGATACAAATTGCGTTTCAACTCAACTCCACCGCCTAGGTATCACACGGTCTTCACCTTCTCTTGTCTCGTCATTCTCCGTCTCTCGTGCGATCAAAACATCAATTAAGGTTGTCGGAGCTAAGCGTCGGATATAGTAATCAAATCAATACAGTTCGTCCCAATGCCGTGGTTTGCAGGTGGACCTGAAGAACCTTGGTGGCAGCTGCTGTAGCGCCCGTCTACTAGCTACAGCACCTATGTATGTACCTACAGCACCTAACCTACAGTGGATAATGTACGGGGCTTACTCAAGATAGCCGTTGCTCTGCCTGTCCGCGTGAGCTTCAGGGAATATGAAAGCTGACGTCCACATACTTAATGAGCATAGCCATAGCTTTCGTATACTGTTCAGCGAATACATACACTCTCCATTCCTCACGATGCCAAGGGTGCAGCACTGCACCGTACCTTAGGCATCTCGGGGTATCCGAGTACCCCGAAGATGACATCTCCGCAGTGAAAGGCCTCGGCACGTACCGTATTTGGGCAAACCTGGGGAAGTCGACCGAGGCGGGCACATCCACACAACCCCTGGCACAATGCGGGGGAAGCTGAAGAGAGGCACGACGGCGAAGATTGGAAGGATCGTCATTGGACAGTCTCGCCGTTATGAGGTGCCGTTTTAAAGCAGTGTTCTTGTGCGACTGGCATTTCAGTCAACCAGTTACTTTGTGCTCACTGCCTTAGGTACATTGATTCATTGCGATAAACATTCGTGGGTACCGATATAGCAAGAAGCAAAACGTAGGGCTACTGCCAAAGACCGTTGACGAGGTTGACCAAATACGGCGAACGTCCTGATTCTCAGTTCTCCTGTTCAATTGTACCTACAGCGCGCCTCATCCCCTGGCATCATGGCGTCTACCGTGGCGCGGACTTCTGAGGGGACAATCTATAAGCCTGCCCAAGAGTTACCAGTGCCAGATATCGACTTGATCTCACTCCTGTTTGGTTGGTGTGCCGAGCTATGTCTAAGCAGTCGCCCATCGCTAACCTCATCTAGACTCGGAGACCTGCCGGGTCGACGACGACAAAGTCATTCACGCCGATGCGGCTGAGCCATCTTATAATCTCACCAAGGCAAGATTGCGCCAGTTATCTAAAAAGACAGCTCACGTCTTGCGAAATCAGTACGGCGTGGGAGCGAACGGACCCTACAAAGATGTGGTCTTCACGATCGCCACGGGACACTTCATGATCCCGCTGATGTTCTATGGGACCATCATAGCTGGTGGCATCTTCTCATCAACGAACCCTTCGGCGACACCTGACGAATTTGCCTACCAGCTTCGGCAAACAGACGCTAAGGTTGTGTTATGCAGGCCGGACACCAAGGACGTAGCGCTGGCCGCGGCGAAGAAAGTCGGTCTTTCCGAGAGAAATGTGCTCGTCTTTGGTGGGACCCACGACCTGGAACTTCACGAGGCGGCGTCCCGGGCGCGAGTACCAATCTCGAACCAGGAACTGGGATGGAAGACTATTACGAACCGAGAGGAGCTCGAGAACAGCGTCATATGTCTATTGTTCTCGAGTGGCACGACGGGCCTGCCGAAAGCGATGCGTCTTTCCCATCGAAACAGTGTTGCCAGTTGCGCGCTCAGTGTTGAGCCTATGCGCCAGTACACCAAGGAGACTAAACCGCCAGACTATGAGTCGCGCACGCTGGCACATCTCCCCGCTGCACATATCGCTGGCGTCCAAGGATATCTAGTGAACGTGTGCTATAGCGGAGGAACCTGCTACTGGATGCCAAAGTTCGACTTTGTCAAGTTCGCAGAATATGCGAAGAAGTACAAGATCACGTCGATGTTTACAGTTCCGCCCATCTTCCTCCTCATCGCGAAGTCGCCACTGGTCAAGGACCACTTTGATACTTGGGAGGAGGCGATCTCGGGAGCTGCGCCCATGGGACATGACCTTCAGGTGGAGGCTGCGAGGAAACTCGCCAAGGGGACGACGGCGCTGCGGCAGACTTGGGGTCTCAGCGAAACGGTATGTTCCATGTCATTTGCGACTACGTTGTCCATTCACGTAGCGCCCTCCCGCCTTCCATGGTGTGCAGATCCCCGTATGGTTGGGCAATGGATGCTAACCGAAATAATCAATAGTGCGGCAGCATCACAGTGGTGCCCATCGAGTTGCTTCACTCTGCTCCACAGGGCTCTGTCGGGTCACTGCTCGCCAGCTGCTATGCCCGTCTTGTCGACGACAACGAGCAAGATGTCCAGCCTGGCGAGCCGGGCGAGATATGGGTCAAGGGGCCGGTCGTAACCAAGGGCTATTGGAAGAATGACAAGGCTAATCAGGAGTCGTTCAAAGATGGCTGGTTCTGCACTGGTGACATCGGGACTTTCAAAGATGGCTGGTTCTTCATCGTTGATCGCAAGAAGGCAAGTTCGGCGTGGAATATACAGGAGAGCTAGCACTGACATGAAGCAGGAACTCATCAAATACAAAGGCAACCAGGTCGCGCCAGCTGAGCTTGAAGCCATGTTGCTTTCGCACCCAAAGATCCTTGATGCAGCTGTCATCGGCGTTCCAGGTGGAGGGACGGAAGTTCCTCGGTAAGGCGCATCCTCCTCGTCTATGCTTAACCTGCCACTGATACTTTTTAGGGCGTATGTCGTTGCAAATCCGAAGGAAATCACGGATCGGGATATCATTGAGTGGTTCAGCAAGCAGGGCTTGTCCCACTATAAGCAGTTGCGGGGTGGAGTCGTGTTCCTCGAGGCGATCCCGAAGAGTCCTTCTGGAAAGATTCTGCGGAAGACATTGAGAGATATGGCGAAGCAGGAAGCACAGTCGTCGAAGCTGTAAATAGGCTATGATAATTAGTTCTCCATAAAAGAGCCAACGCGTGATTCGCAGGTAGTTGAATGCGAAGTCTTCGTCATGGAAAGCATGGTGCAGTGGTGAGGAGCACGAAGAAATTGTGAAGACATTCATATGAAGAGAATCGAAAGCCTGAGTTTGCCATTGATAACCGAAATGTAAACTTTGGTGTGGAAAGAAGATGCAAGATTTATCTACCTCAAGCCTGCGAAGCCCCAAATGCCAGAAAATGAACTCATTACGCCGAATCGAATCAACACACACCTTCCCGGTCAGTCTGCGAGTGATCATCTACACGTTGGTATAGGCGCTCGCAACAAAATTGTCGCGACGCTAGACCTCGTCCTCGTCGACGTCCTCGTCGTCATCGTCGTCCATCCAGGTCGCGCCCGTTTCCTCTCGCTTGACGTTCTTGCCCGTGTCCTTGAGAGTCTTGGCTTTCTTTGCGATGTGCGCCTTGATCTTCTGCTCCTCGACCTCGTCCTCGTCATCGTCGTCGAATCCACCAGGCTCGACCTTGCGTTTCCGTGCCGTGGCCGTGGCAGGAGCGGCTCTGGTGCCGGCGGAGGAGGAGGCCTTGGCAGACAGGCTGGTGCCGGGGCCGGAACCGATCGTCAAGCCAAACTTTTTACGCACGAGACCCCAGCTGTTGGAGGCGGACTTGCGGGCGAGACCGAGGTGCTCGGCCATGGTGTCGAAATTGACCTGTTGTTGTGCAAGGAGTGGAAGGTTCAGCGGAGTTCTAGTTGGATGGGCAGGAGAAGAAAGAGGAGGAACTTACGGTGACGGGGCCGCTGATGGATTTTAGAGCGGCGACGATGATGTCCATCTCGCGGGAGGTGGGCTTCTCTTTTGTGTCGGCCATTGTGAAGTTTGGAGTTCCTGTACGAAGGGGCGTTAGCAGGTATGTGCTTGAAACGATCGTGAAAAGGTGCAGTTGCTGAGACATACCAAGATGGTGTTTGGATGATTGATGAATGTGTATGTATGTGCTGGTAAAAGTCGGAATGGTGGAAAGTAGACTGTAGAGGCAGGAAGGATGGGTGGAAGGAGGTGTCAGATCGTTAGGTTGAATAGGGTAGGAAAGATTTATGGGATACAGTAGGCAAGATTGATAAGGGATAGCAGTGGATGACAGCCGTAGCCGTGGTCAATAATGGATAGGGTGAATGATGACGAACCCTACAGAGGGATCGGGAAGACAGAGGTACTTTTGAGTAGAAATGCATAAAGAAATTGATCATCATTCACGGGCTTGTACTTACCAATTTGGCACCTGAGAAATCAGATAAAAATTGTCTCGGGATGAAAGGGAGAACAAGCGAAGAAGGAAGGAAGCGTAACTGCCTTCACTTATCTATAGGAAGAAGGCAGGTGATCTCATGAGAGCTTGCTGTCCTGCATCTTATTCAAGACGACATCTGCCATGAAGAAGGTGACTGCCGGTACCTCCGGGAAGTCTAGACTGGTCCGTTCTCTGGCAGGGCCGAACGGAGGACCTACTGCTCCGGCCGATTTGGTCCAACTACCATACCACCATTGTGCCATTTAGGCAATCTTTGATGCTCTAGCGGGCGCCACGTGACTATCACGTGGCTCCCCCATAGGCACCCAAAGTGTTACGGATGTACGAGCTCCAGAGCGTAATTGTATATATACGCACCTAAGCATTCTGATTCCGATCAGAACAGTTGAAAGCTTTCGGGACCGAAATGTCCGTACGGACTGTTTGGTATAGCCCGTTGTATGTAATTGCATGCAGACATTACCTCAAGGCTCTGACGGATATAAAAGTGACAGATCCTGATGAAGTCGAGTGGCGACACAGACTGATTGTACTGCCTCAGATCTCATGTAACCATCAGGAATACTTCAGCTATGGGTGCCAACTGGATCAACCACGATCTAAGTAGGTATCTAAGCTGAAGTGCTGCATAGTGTCAGGAGGTGGGTGGCAGAGTGAAGGAGAGCTACAATATGGCAGTCGCTAGGTTGCGGGTAGTGTAGAGATGCATTGATCACTCTCCTTTCATAGACACCTAAGAGTTTCCAGCTGCTTATATCTAGTAACTTCAAATCAAATAACAACTAAGGGTTCCGTTAAACAGCAGCTAATTCGCCTGTCGCCCAGCCATATGACACATAGATAGGCTTGGTAAGCTATCCTGTGACACATCTCATCAGTTGACATCGTGAGTGCAAACAAGACACTTTAGTCTCTGACATCCTTCAAGTCTAAATCATGAGAAGGTGTACTGATACCTCTACGTGGATGGACATGCCCAATTTCTGGATAGCGATTCCACAGTCATGATCCCGCTTCAATAACAGGATTGTTGACATAGTTATGATATATTCCCGGCATTCCGTATAAGTTTACGAAGTAGTCTGGTTCTGGACAATTCCTTGATTTCCACAAATTGTTGTCATTCTGTTCCGTTGATCTGCAGAAGATCCCCATTTTAGTGCATTACTGTCAACGTGTGCACATATCTCAGCTTCCCGCCCTCCACGCGGAACTCATGCGTGTCCGGATCAGCCCCCGCAAACGTGAACATGACATCGCACGTCCCCATCGTCTCGTCCACTACATATCGCCTGTTCATGTTCTTCACCCCGCTCGGCACACCGACGTTGCAGGGGCTGAAGTAATTGCCGCCCTCGAGGCGGGCACACGGGGTCCCCCAGGGCACAGTGACGCTCTTGTTGTTGAACACGTCGAGGTAGGCGTCCGCCGCCGCCTGGATCACTTCCCGCGTGTCGCGCTTGTCTTCGGCGATCGGATCCCAGTTCTCTTGCGTCGCGTATTTGAGCGTGTTGGTGGGGTTGAACATCCAGTCGCCGGTGGAGGTCACGATGGTCTCGATCTTGCTGATGGTGTCGCCGGTGAAGGTCATCTGGGTCCCGACTACGTGGGGTGCTTTGGAGTCGGTGATGACTGCAGGAGACGTTTGTGTCAGCGACATTTCTTGATCGTGGTTTTTCTGTGACAGCCCCAGAGGGTCTGATATTTTGACTTGGAGTTCCCGTACTCAGCTCAGTGTATGTCTTGCATTGCGTCGTGTCGTATGTGCTTCGGTTGTGGTCGATCTTCTGCGGCTGTGACAGGAGCCCGCTAGCTAGAGTCGCGGTCTTGAAATTCTGAGTGTATGTGGCAGCGCTCGCGGCCGAGAGCACGTCTGGTTTACCCTGTGTTTGCGCATCGAGATATGCTGCTGTCCCTTTCTCCAGCACGCTCTTGTCGCAGGCGGCCTGCCTCTTCGGCGCAGCCAGCCCCGAAGGCGTTAAGGCCAGTATCAAAGCTAAAATATGTTGCTTCATGACACCTTTCGCTGATAGTAACCAACAAAAATGATCAAAGTCGCATTCGCCCCCTGCTGGATCGGATGATCGTCGTGTCCTTAAGTATCCTGGCTCCTGCGCCACCGTCTTAGAGGCGGGACTCGTACTTGACTTTACCCCAGAATGGAGTTAATTTATCTAAATTGGAAAGAGCTTCCTAGATAGAGAACGCCGGGTTCAAGGGAGTTATATCGGCAAGGAGTGTTGCTTCCGGCTAAAGCAGACGTCGCACCGGCACTGAACACGGGCATAGTGCTAAGCGAGACCGGCCAATAGTTAGACTTAGAAACATTTTCATAGATATATGTAGAAAATCCCTTCATGGCCGGCATCCAGAATCATTCTGATCGATAGTCATAGACCGTTGAGATAGAACCCGGCGTTTTACACGGACACCGATGTAAATGGTATTTTCTTTCCGAACCGAGTAACTCATTAAATGACACAAAACTGTGCATGAAAAGACTGTTGTGTTGTCAAAAACAGTGAAACGCACAGGAGAGATCGAGAGTAATCAGTAAAGACAGACCATGATGACTTGCCTGGTCAGATGAATAGGATCTGGATTAGGATACCACCTAATTTAGACCGTTTAAATATCAACTGTGGGAGATAAGATATACATTCTTAACGCGGTTTAAACTCGTGTAAAGGTCTTTCAGAGTTCACATGTCGTACTCTGTATATCATAATCACACTTATTGCCTGAATGGCTCACCAGATTCCCATTGTCAAACCATACGGATTCGTCATATAGTACAGTAAGGCAACTCGACTGATGGCAGTCCAGTGGTGTTCCAACTCATCATAGTTGCATCCGTGGGTGGCTTAAATCGTCTAGTGAGGCTCACAATTGATTCCAAGCCCGAAACTGAACTCATACCCTCACCAAAGTCCTCCCAGCTAGCCCCATATGTGTAGTGTCTACTTCAGGACGAAGTACAAAATCCGGGGGATAGTGACGAGCTGACCATCCAATTGAGTCGACTACGTGCGATAATTATACAGTTCGAATATGACACGGGCAGTCAAACTGTCCTCCACAAGCTGGAAACTGTCCGTTGTCACATTGACTTCCAAAGCTCTGCCCATGGAGTGGACAAGCAGACAGGAAAGGCGATAATCGTCGGGCGGGTTCCATCCACTCTCAATGAAGCGATGGAATCTTTTTCGATTCTCCCAGTCGCCGTTGACGGCTATATATGGTGTGTGATTTTGTAAGTGTGCAGGACCCGAAGGGAGTTGTCGAAACCGATTATCGTCTTTGCAAACCAAGATGATTCTTTTGACGCAATCGATGTCTCCGTGCCATGTGGCTTGGAGCTGAACGTTCCTTCTCAGGACGTCGTGGAGGGCGAACGCGTCGTCTTCCTTGAATCGGAACACCTGGACGGGGTTGACGCCCCGCTGGGACCAGTATACCCTCTTGTTGTTGATGCGGGCGGCGACCGTGTTGGACTCGCGATTGATCAGGAAGGGGGTGCTGTTGATGTTGCTACCGTCAGCGCGGCTGACATGGATGATTCGGCAGCTTGACACTATGGGTTTCCCAGTCAGAAGATGTCCCATATATTGCTATCGATGTGGATGCTAGACATATGAGATTGGAAGAACTGACTGGCCATCTCCTAGATAGCTAGACGAAGCTCCGTAGGGAGCTGCGGAAAGCAGGTGAAGGTACGGTTGTCGTTCACGTTGGATGCCATATTCGCGGCCTAAGGGCATTCAACCTCTGCGCATGAGCAACAATGTATTAGTTTGTTCTCATCATAAGCAACTTCAGGGGCTGAAGAGAGTTGATGTATGTGGCAATGGGCAAGAAGGATTTACATAGTTGGGCACCTGCGAAAGGCAAAGCCGGTAAGACACCAAGAACAATGACAGTGCAGCCAAAGGAAGCCTGTTCCAGTAAGGTTTCCAGGCTCAAAGAAAAATATTTGTAGACAAGAAAGGTCTCGAAGAGAACTGATGTGGGGTTTTGTGCTGGAAACTCACACCTAGGTATTGTGACTGCCTAGTTACCTATCAGTTGATATGGGAGTCGACCAACAGGCTAAACTGGGAGGTGGAGCAGGCAGTGAATTAACGTGGGGCAACAATAGATAGACTAGACTGAGGTAAACAGCTTTTCATTCTTTGATGATTGTACATATGGACTTGAAGCATGGCAACATGGCTTATAATTGGCCAAAACTGTCAAAGGGATGTCACGTGATGTGAGTATAATGGATGGTCGTGACGAGAAAGGGACCACGTGATAAAAGTCTTTGGGCAGTGATCTTACATGTATGAGTAGCCTTCTTCCATTCAAAAGCTCGCCATTCGCTTCCCTACAATTCTAAACCTTTGGGGGATGAATTATACTTGGGCATTCATGCATAGAACAATCTCAAGACCTCATGGATACACCAGCTCGCTACTAGTTACCATGGAATCCGGCATCGCATGGTACCTCAATCGAACCGGACAATCTCCGAGGTCGCATATTTTCAGACCAACTTTACGCGAGAATTCTGCATGTGAGTGTGGGATCCCAAGCTACAGTTGCAGGGACAAGCCTCTGCCAAGGTTAGAGCCAAGTTGAGATACAGGACCAAGACTCTGGGCAGAAATAGGGCTGCAGGACGTGCCAAGAGGTTATTACAACCTCAATCCTATGCGACAAGCCTCAATTTGGATGGTTTTCAGACATGAGGCCTTCTTACCAGCGGTGTGTGTAAGGCTTTCCGTCATTGTCCTCGACTGACAAACGACCAAGAAGAGCCACGAGATAGCAATAGAAGCTTCGGGGCTGAGGCATGTCTTCTTAGTCAACACGGTGAAAGGTAGAATTTTCTATCACCTGCAGACCTAGTATGATGCTGCTATCTAAGGTACACTCGTCAGGCCCTCTGCCCTCCATACTGGCTACGCCCCTGGGCCTATTCTTTCTCCCCTGGCCAGAAAAACCAAGCGATGACAACAAAGAGCTTGAGGGCTGCGGCAATCCAAAGTACACCAGCCGTACCAAGAGAGCTGTGGGCCAATAGCCCGCCTAGTACTGCACCGATCAGCAACAAGATGGGCGCACCTAGCCTGCGATTCCTCTCCGCGTTATGCACCGCAAATAGGTTAGCATCTGAGAACAGATCGCAATATATACTCGTCAGGACCACGCTCGTCAGCGCGTTGTACTTGAGAGCTCGACTCGTGACAGCCTGACCACAGCTCTGAAATGCCACGAGCGCGATGGGAACTAGCTCGGGCCAGCCGATGGCCTCCTTCGCGTTTGCGGTCTTGGGCCCGAAGGTGACGATGGCGGCGGCCGCGATGATGAGGGCCATTTGCATCATGAAGGACACGCAGAGGACCCAGCGCCGTTTGGGCGAGAAGAAGCGGTGGAAGAAGCTGAAGAAGACGGAGCCGATGCAGAAGCAGCCGAGGGAGGTGCCGGACTTGATCCAGCGGGTTGACTCATATGGGGCGGCGAGGCCCAGACCGAAGTACACGGTGTTGCCTGCCAGGAGAGTCAGCTTCATCGGCGTATGGCTCTGCGCAATGAGTCGTGTGCTTACCTGTTTGCATCGACACAAATGAGCCCCATGTTGATATCGAGGCTGAATCGAGCAGTCCAGTGATGATGTAGCACAGCAGAAGGACCAGGTCAGCCCAGTCTCGACAGATATCGACTGTCATTCTCCTGCGCCATCCCGACTTTGGAGCCCGGCCATTCAACAACGGCTGCTCCTCATCACCGTGGGTCGCAGGTGGTTGGCCTGCGCTGTTCAGCGCCCCGTATCCATTGAAGGACGCCATCTACAGGAGAGGGTGTGAGGAGCTGTGACGAATAGGTACTGGATGATATGGGAGCAGCCCTTCAATCCTGCAAATGTCGGGTGTCTGTGTTGTGATGAGTGTCGAAACTCCGAGCTTACTCCTTGTACCTTGTGTTGAAGTAGATAGTAAAGCGAGTAGAGGTAGCCAGCCGGTGGGCGGTGGTTGTCCGAAGACCCCAAGTTAGCGCCGACGTTGACCCTGCGTTCAGCTCAGCAGGTGAACAAGGAAGGAGTGAGATTTCTGATCGTCCAGATCTTAGATCTCGATAGATACTGCTCTTTCCGGTCTCGCATATTTCGGAGGTATGCAAACAGGACTAGACTGACTTGGAGGCCGACCAGGTCATTCTCACGGATCGTCAAGGAGTTCGTTCATTCAATGTCCTAATGCGGCAGGCTCTAGTTATGCAAGGCGCCGTTCTATTCTATCGTCGATGGAACATTCCCCTCCTCATCATGGGCATCGCGTGGCAGCCTCGGGTATCATAGCAACAGACAGCCCGTTGTCACAAATGAAATCCCTGGCCCAATGCGGTGGAAGGCGATGTGCTTTCTTTCCAGAATGGCCCTCACCCACGTTGAAAGCCGAAGTGCCGGAAGCCCCGCACCCGATGTTCTTGTAGCGGGCGTAAAACGAAACCTCCATGACGCTATTCATTGGCACCCCCTGCAAAGATGTGAGGCCAATGGAAGTTGTGTGTGCCTCGATTCATCGCATCGCCTACCCCTCAGCTCTTTTGGACACCGATGGTTGGCCCTCAGACCCTTGAACGAATGAAGGAAGGCTCTGGCGCGGATTGTGATGGATGTACGTTGGAGACCCCAATTCTCGGCCCTGGCTCGGCATTGTATGTACCAGTCACCCAGTTTTGCGTTTGAGCTTGCTTGCTGGTAAGACTCTAGATGTTGGGGTGTCTCGACCGCTCCGAAAGAGCTCCATGGCTACATAGTACATCTAGGCAGGTAGCTTTGAAGTGAGTTATGCCACTGCATTGCTCCAGTCATCCCATGGCCGAGCTCGGCGTATTGCCATCACGAAAGCTACTGTTGTGTTGAATTTTCCCTCTTCATTATTGATCCCACCTACGGATTTGGTGGTATTCTGCTGCAGTCTACTCACCAAACAGCATTGTCAACAGTAATAGTTCCAACCCTAAGCTTTCGCTTTGGACTATTTCTTGAAGTTCCATCGACTACGCGATAATGAAGCCCGCATCGCGTGCTCTCGTTGCTGGCCTGGCATTGGTCAACACCGGCCTCGCAGCACCCGTTGAAGATAGCCCGCGGCAGTATCTACTGGCAGGCTTGGACCTGCCTCCCAAATACAGCCAGAAGACAAAGTCGCCGTACAACCCGGGCTACAGAGATCCGTACGACCACGCCGTCGATACCATTGGCGAGAAGCTCGACCCGAAGCCGTACCGCAATGGATTGGGCGCCTCTGTCCTCGGCCCGTGGAACTGGGAGCGGTCGCGCCAGAGTCCGGATCTCGTTCGACCGCCCAGCACCGATAGTGGCAATATGAAGAACATGAGGTGGAGCTTCGCTGACTCTCATATTCGAATTGAGGTGAGAAAGAAGCCCGTTCCTACGCTTTGTTCGTTCACTAACACCCTACAGGAAGGCGGATGGACGCGACAGACCACTGTGCGCGAGCTGGGCACCAGCGTCGATCTAGCCAGCGTCAACATGCGCCTCGATTCTGGCGTGATCCGCGAGCTACACTGGCATAAAGAGGCAGAGTGGGCCTACGTGCTCGACGGCGAGGTCCGCGTGACTGCCATTGACTACGAGGGCGGCAACTTCATGGATGACCTCAAGAAGGGTGATCTTTGGTATTTCCCCAGTGGTGTACCACATTCGCTCCAAGGCCTCGGTGAGAACGGCACGGAGTTTCTTCTCATTTTTGACGACGGTAACTTCTCGGAGGAATCGACTTTCATTCTCTCAGATTGGCTTGGTAAGCTCCCCCTGAATCCTCCACGACTTTCCCAGAATGCTCACATGCGACAGCCCACACCCCGAAGTCGGTAATAGCAAAGAACTTCAACCTCGCACCCGAAGTCTTCGCGCATCTGCCCCAAGGGGAGAAATACATATTCCAGGGCTCGCAGCCCGGGTCGATTGACGAAGAGAAGCCCACCGGCAAGAACGTCAAAAAGTCCAAGTACAACTTCACCCATCGCATGCTCGACCAGGAGCCCAAGTTGACGAGCGGGGGCGAAGTCCGCATCACCGACTCCAAGAACTTCGAGATCTCCAAGACAGTGGCGGCCGCCCACGTCACGATCCAGCCTGGCGCTCTACGGGAGATGCATTGGCATCCCAACGCGGACGAGTGGTCGTTCTTCATCAAGGGCCGAGCTCGCATCACCATCTTCGCTGCCGAAGGCACGGCGCGAACCTTTGACTACGTACCCGGAGACGTCGGGATTGTGCCGAGGAACATGGGCCACTTTGTAGAGAACATCGGGGACGAGCCGATCGAGATGCTGGAGGTGTTCCGAGCTGATGAGTTCCGAGACTTCTCGCTGTTCCAGTGGATGGGGGAGACGCCCAAGAAGATGGTCGTCGATCACCTTTTCAAGGATGACCCTAAGAACGGCGAGATCTTCTGGGACAAGGTGAAGAGCGCTGAAAAGGATGAGGTCACACTTCCCAGCTCCGAGAACGAGGCTGAGGGTGATGCGCGCGAGCTATGACCTTAGGAGTACAATGAATTGCGCTCACATTTGCGGTCGACTTTGAAGTCGATCGACTGTTCTGGAAGTGTAGGTACTACGCCTGGGTAGCTGGCACTTTGTCTGCAAGCCACTAGTATGTTGATGTACATAATCGCACAGCTGCACGTAACCGCCACGAAGACGCGACTTGAATTTCTTATCATAATCTTGGAGATTTTAACTATGCATTGTACGCCTTGACCTCGTGCGGGAGCGTGCGAATGATGTGATCTTCGCAACCGCTTACACAGGTTTATGGAACACGCCATACCGATGTAGCACCGTGCTCTCAGGCGAGTGTCCCGTGGACGAATTCAACCTCGACATTTACAATGACCTTCGGGATCCTACCCGGACTACATCTGCGTTGCCCTTGAGCATACATTCATAGCGTGTGAGCCTACGGTACCAGGTTCCTGGTCAAGCAGGTTGAAACCCTTGTTCGAAAGATAGGTATGGTTGCGTCCGAGTCGTCCAGCAGAGGAGAGCCCCCCCCCCCCCTCCCCGAGAGTGCCCTCTTGCTCCTCGGCTCTCTGGCCTTGTCTCGACCTGAGTACCCGAGACTTCTTCCAATTAGACCTCTTCGGCGCAGCGTGCCCAGATCGGATTTTCAGCGCGTTAGTATGGAGCTCGCTATCGCTGCTGCACCGCCGAACAGCAACGTGTACACCAGACCCGCTGTGGGACTCCCTTGCGGGCATCGCGGGAGCTAATCTACGGCTTTGTAACAGGCTTGCCAGCATCGCGGGGAACCTGGCTAGCGCTCTAGAATTGGGGATACATATTCTGATAGTTATGTACTGTCGACGCTGATCTCTCTACCACTAGGTGCATCGGGTTTTGCTTCGCGCCGCCAACAATGGCAACGACCATATCTTCCAGTCCATTTCCGAAAGGCGTTCTCTCGCTGCGGTCTATATACACTCTGGACGTCAAGTACATGTCAAATGGATGCCCAGATTTGGCGACCCGAGAGAGGGGACACACGACACCCCCTTCGAGCAAACTTACGCAATAGGATACCAGATGCGGTACTGAACTTGCGTGATTGGTGTATAACAGAAAGTGGCTGCAGCGCGTGCCTAGATAGGCAACTCGTCCTCGACTGGCTGGCAAGAGAGCCTACGTGCAATGCAATCAATTGCTCTCTCTCCTCTGGCTACGCGTCGACTCCGCTACCGCATACTGTACCCTACCTAGGGAGTAGCTCTGCAAGACAAGACCCCAACGACGAACGACCCCACCAACCTGAGCACGTTTCACCAAACGTGATTGAGTAGTAGTCCAGTCGACCGTTGATGCCCCGTGTACAGGCTGTATTCGCGTCATCCATGTACGACAAGAGCATAGTGCTGTGATCCGGACAGGCATCGCCCGTGACGGGCGAGAATGAATGTCCTGCGCGGGACCAAGAGAAAACAAAAAGCCAAGGGCTATCGCTGCAGTGGAACGGTGACATTATGGAGGCTTGGTCAGGTTACAAGCTTTAATCCCTGCGGCTTGGTGTGCTTGGCCGGCAGCGCTCAGTATCCGAATCTGGGTACCGATATATCTGCCACGAAGCTTATGCTAGACTGGCCTCGATTTGCGCAACGCTTAGTGTCTATGGATCCTGACAGTGCTGTACGCAATACTTGAGGCTCGAGCGTAATTGTTCCATTTTTCTGCGTCATCGTTGTCGGCATTTCTTCAATAGTGGACACTCATGATAGTTATTACGGTATATATGGTAGATCAACTGGGTAGTGAGATGTGGTCCTGGTCTGGCTGCCGATGACAGCATTTTTAATATATACCCATATAACCTAGAGTGCAGCGCTACATAGTTGATGAATGGCAGCACTGAAACACGACTCGTAATTATATGATCTGAGGTAGTCTGCTCCGATCAAAACCACAGTACTAGTGACTCGCAGGCGGTAGCTGACTGTGTCTGCTACGATGCAATGGTGGTATGAGATCCTCGTTCACATAGTCACCATTCCACTGTATACGTCCAATGATAGTTCAGAATAGCCAGCACGCAAGGGGTACGACCTCTGCTAGTCTTTCACGTTGCATACCCGCTGAGTTATCACTACGTGCTCGAGGTCGAGACATTGGGTAGGTATGGATAGATCCCCGTTCCATATGTATCTTGACTCCCTGGCACCTAGTAGGACTGATTGCCTCCAATCATCTGTGTTCACCGACCACATCTTTCACCCATAATTCCCCTCCTCTCCAACTAGTTCGCCGTCGCCGTCGCCGTGAATACGCCCGACCCCACCTCCGGGAGAACATCCGGGCTGAGATCCAGCCCAGGTTGACGGTATGATCATCCAATATACCCAACTTAACAATACGACTTCTTGGGTAGTAATGCGTGATTGCAGGTGAGCTGTATGATGTGTGAAGGTTGCGCAAGGATGTATGTATTTCTGTTTTCCCTACACACCATACCGAATAAGAATATCTACTTGCAGCCATCCCACGTTTCTGCTCAGGTCCGGAGCATGTCCCTAGATGTAAGCATCACTTAGATTACCCCTCCAGCCTGACTATTCAAGCCACGGAGGCTTATTTGACCCCGAGTCTTTGCGAGACTTCGCCGAAGGGGGTGTGATGCTGGTCGTGATCCATACACCACCTGGGATGAGGCACTGCGTAGCCTGGAAGTAAACTTCACCTCAACAACACCTGCCATTTCTGTGTCTTTGTCCAAAAGACTCTACATGAGAGTAGTGTCCTCAGGACGACTGAATACAAAAGACGTCGTCTGAGCGTATCAACAATCGCGGGTTTCTGGGCACGTAAGGAGGATTAGTTTCTCCCTTGGCTCGGCACCTGAAGCATCGCCAGCACCTCCATCATGGATTTCGTGGAACATAACGCATCCAGGCTCAAGGAGGAGCTTAGGACAGATGTCACCCTGAATCGGGTCGTAAAGTACACTCGAGAAACTCCGCGGAAGCTGCCCTCAGCCACGAAGCTATACTTTCTCGACAAGCTCCCTATCATCCAATGGCTTCCACGATACTCGCCGTCATGGATTCCCCAAGACTTCAGTACGTATCCCTTGCTCTTTCAGGACTGGTAGAGGCTGTGTTCTGGGAGTCTCGACTTTGAGGCTATTGGCCAAGAGCTGGGCCAGCGAGAATGGGCATTAGAGACCACTAACATTATCCTCGATAGTGGCCGGTCTCACCATTGGGGTGATGCTTATTCCCCAAGGTTTGGCATATGCTAAGATTGCCACGATACCAATTGAAAATGGTTTGTACTCAAGTTGGATACCCGCGGCCGTTGCCGTCTTCATGGGAACTTCGAAGGGTGAGTTCAAGACACCAATTGCTGGAAAGGGGCCAGCACGCTCAACTGACTTTCTCGCAAAGATCTATCCACCGGACCGACCTCTATCCTAGGCCTCCTGACAGCCGAGATCATTTCTGATCTTCAAGACAAATATAGTCCTGCAGATATAGCCTCCGCCGTCGCGCTCATGGTCGGAGTCTGGGCTCTCCTTATTGGGCTCCTCGGTCTGGGCTTCCTCCTCGACTACGTCTCTATCCCTGTCCTGACGGGCTTCATCTCCGCTACAGCCCTGACCATCGGTATGGGCCAGGTTGAGTCTCTTGTCGGGCTCGACGACGTGCCCGATGGCGTCTTCAACCAGCTCGGCAACGTCCTCCGTCGCTTGCCGCACTGGGACGGGCCAACGTGCGGCGTGGGCTTCGGCACCATTGTGATTCTCCTCCTGCTCGAGAAGATGGGCCACAAATGGGGCAGCAAGCATTTCCTCATCAAATATGCCGGGACGAGCCGCGCCATCATCGCTCTGGTCATCTTCACGCTCATCTCCTGGGGGGTCAACAAGGACCGTGACGACCCCATCTGGAGCATCAGCAAAGTCGACACCAACGGCATCGTCCCGCCCAAAGTCCCCGATGGCAGTCTCGTATCCAAGGTCGCAGCTCGCGCGATCGCTCCTCTTGTCGCTTCCACGTTGGAACACCTTGCCGTCGGCAAGGCGTTTGGGCGACGGAACCACTATGCCATCGACCAGACGCAGGAGTTCAACTACCTCGGCGTGACGAACATCATCAACAGTTTCTTCTCCAGCATGCCTGTCGGAGGGGCCATGTCGCGGACCGCCGTCAACTCGGCTTGCAATGTCAGGAGCCCATTGAACGGCATCATCACTGCTGGTTTCATCGTCCTGACGCTTTACGTCTTCTCTCCGGCGCTGTATTGGTTGCCAAAGTCGACCTTGGCTGCCATCATCGTATGCTGCCCTGTCTTCCTATCGTATAGTGCCTGTTTTGAGTCCAGGAGAGCTGACCTTCAGTACAGATCATGGCGGTCATACACCTGTTTGGCCCACTCTCGCTCTTCTGGAGATATTGGCGCGTATCTCTCGCCGACTTCATCGCTTGCATGGTCGCATTCGTAAGTAAACCCCTTCCGAAAACCCATGACCATCTCGTCTACTGCAGTACTGAAACCTTGCCCCTCCAGTGGGTAACCATCTTCGTATCCGCCGAGATCGGCATCGGCGCGGCCGCCGGCTGGAGCGTAGCCTGGACCCTCATCCGCTCCGCCTTCGTGACGCCCGTCATCGCCGCGAGCCACAGCCCCGAGCACGCCACCATCTCCCCGCCCATCCTGCCCGTGAGCGCCAGCGCGGCGAGCAGCCCGACCGCCGCCGCCGGCAGCACCGAGAACGCTGGGTTTACAGTGCCCGAGGACACCGTCGTCGTGCGCTTCCAGGACGCCCTCTTCTTCCCCAACGCGCACCGCAGCAAGAACCACGCCCTCGAGGCCATCCAGCTCGTGTACCCGTCGGTACAGAACCCTCACTACCGCGCCGACGCGGAGCGCTCGTGGAGCGTGGCCGGGGAGCGGCGGCTGCGGCGGCTGCGGCGCGAGCGCGGCTTGGTGGTGAAGGACATGCCGCTGTCGGTGGTGGTGTGGGACTTCTCCATGGTGCCGTTCGTCGACGTGACGGGGGTGACGGCGCTGGCGGAGCTCCGGGACGACGTCCGGGCGCAGCTCGGGGCCGTGGTGCAGGTGCGGTTCGTGGGGATGACGGAGCGGGTGCGGCACCGGTTCGAGCGGGCGCGGTGGCGGCTGGCGGACGTGGATGGGCTGCAGGAGGACGGGGCGGACCTGGTGTACCCGTCGCTGGAGCGCGCGGTGTGCGAGGAGCGGGACAGCTTGAAGGGCGTGGTCTCGGAAAAGGCCTGACCCTTGGCGATATGCGGGCAGGGTTCGGGGGTAACCTGTGAGGCGGTGATTCCGGGGTCATGGGAGCATTTCCTGCTCTGGAACATCTCTTGTTGTCGTTACTCAGCTAGGTGTTGTGACCTTGCCAAGGTATGAAAATGAACATACACAGACACTTATTGGCTTGAACCTGGACCATTTGTACTTTTCAATCTGGAATTCAGTGGTGCTTTGCTGCCTGTCTCTTGACTCGCCTGTCCGTTGCCTGCTGAATGGATTCACCCAGAGTTCCGGTATTCATCTGGAGAGCCAGTACTGTTGTATCGTAAAGCCCAATATTTCTCGGTGCGGAATGGGTTTCTTTCTTTCCGGCTCTTATCGCCGCATCGTCACATGCTTTTACTTATCATTCATGCTGGCCTTGCCTGACCATGCCCGATCCGTGTGTCCAGTCTTGAGCTGCAACCGCCCTGGACGCTGTTCACGATGTCTAAATTCCGCTGCCTGGGCTTAGGTATCCTTTTGCCCCCGGCACTCCACGGTCGTAGACCACTGGTCTATTCTGGCTAGAGAGACTTGGGCCAGTGCATCCAGGCCTTGTTGGCGCCCGGGCATCGGGGCTTTTCACGAGCCAGTCGGCATACAAAGAGATGGTTGTAGGACGGGGCCTCAGCAATCAACTGTTCCTATCTCTGAACGAAACGAAGGGGGTGCATAAGGCTAGGCATGGATGTTTTCAGCTTTGGGAGTTAAGCTCCAGATACACCAATTACCTTGGCAAGACGGGCTTGATTGGGCCCAGTATGGGCGGCGCACGTCAGGGGTCGTCCCGGAGGTGTGTAGCAAATACATACTACATACAGACAGGTATACGATCAATGCATGAAATCAGCCGCCTCCGATGCCCATGCTCGCTCCAGGTGGTTGGGAACTTTTTGGAACTGTCGCAGATGCTCAGCTCTGCTCAGCTGGCCCCCAGCTTTTGTGAGAACCTACGGACGGTTCGTTCATCATGTCTTCCCGAAAACCTTGGCCTCCGATCTCTAAATCTCCAGAGCGCTCGTGCATCACTAGTCACGAAGTTTTCGGATACCTAACACGAGCGGGTGTGATCGAGGGGCACGCGCAGACGCGGCGACGATCTCATCAACATCGATAGGATACGAACATGCCTTGTTCGAAAATGAAAGGTGTTGCCGCGCGACTCGACAGCTTCAGGAGCAGGTTGACAGGATGGAGGGCGCAAGCTACTATCAACTGCGCAATCTTGACCGTCGCGTCTGCAGCTCTAGTGAGCTGCTCGGTTGTGGCAGCTTTGCGCAACGACGGCAAGATCATCAATCTATACTCTGGTGAATGCAATGGATCACCCATATCCCGCGTCAACACCGGGCTGCATCTATTGATTAACGTAATTTCAACGCTCGTGGTATGAAATCCCCTCCCTGCCTCAGCGCGAATGACGTCCCTCCCATTCACTTACTTCTTCCCTCTTCTTCATTTTGCCTGACCGAGAGCTGACCGAGTGGCATGCGATAGTAAGTGAAGAGAATCAGCCCGCAACTTTTGGCTTCTGTAACCACATTCGTGGCTGGCTAATGGCAGTACGCTAGGCTCGGTTCCTCCAACTTCTTCATGCAGATTCTGAACGCGCCTTCACGAGAGGAGGCGGATGAAGCTCATTCCAAAGGGTCTTGGCTTGGCATCGGAATCCCTAGTGTTCGTAATGCCTTTTTGGTGTCCAAGTCCAAGACCTGGTACTGGCTTTGCCTATTCCTAACCTCAATTCCCATTCATTTGGTATTCAACTCCACCGTTTTCGAAACCAACTACAATGGTTCCCTTTACCATCTCACAATCGCTACTGAGGACTTTCTTGGCGGTGAGCCGTATTATCCGCCCGGAGCTAGTCTAATAATACCCATCACGAGAACCAACATCTACAATTCCCATGGATCGACGGTCTTAGGGTCCTACGGGGGAATTGGCTACGGTGACCCCGACGTCTCTCAGTACGAGCAGCCAGACTCCGCCATACTCAGTAGTATCTCTCGAGCAGCAGATATCGCTAGTACCTGGACAAGAATTGAGCCAGAACGTTGTTGGAATCTTTACCTCCAAGAGGATGGTCTTATAGACTTTGGCGACGTGGTCATGATTGTGTCACAGGCTGGTGGATGGATTCGGGACGATATGTGGGAGTTAACCGCTAACCAAAGCCGCTACTGGGACCAATATGTCCCGGCAAATGAATCCAATCACCTGTTTTTCGATGCTACATGCATGGTGAGAACCAGTGGAGGTGGTATTCGCGAGAATACCTGCCAGGATGCGTTCGGTGCCAATGCCAATCAAACGTTGGGCTGGACCGGCGATTATGTCAGCTCAGGAGTCGTCTTTCCTCCGGAAGGACGCTTTTCCTTCATCACGGCCTACTGGGCTGACATGTTGAAGGGCACAGCGCCTTCTACACTTGGACAATGGTATTATAACCTGACTGGAGCCCCCGCGGGGAGTGAGTTGGGGTTCACGTCCGGTGCTTTGAATTTGTCGATGGAATACTGTCTTTCTGAGCCTAGTCACAAAACTTGTCGTATGTCTGCTATCTTCCCCACCCCAGTGCCGGTAACGATTCTGCGAAGAGGTCCTATTTTCACTTCGAGTCATCAATCAAAACTAACCTGGCATATCGACAGATGTCGGATTGTCGCCGTTACTTCTGATCACCGTCACCGCGTTCATCGTTGCGAAAACTCTCTTCGCATGGATCGTCACCGTGATTCTGACTCGCCGTAGCCATAGGGCGTTTGTTACTTTGGGCGATGCGATAGCATCGTACATCGAGAAGCCTGATCGCTACACGGTGGGGCTCTGTACTTATGACCAGACCAGTATAAAGACTGTTTTCAAGTCGAATCGGACCAGCCTACCCGAGCCTCACCGCTGGGAGGCAAGAAGGCCCCGAAAGCTAGACGCTGTGCCATGGTCTGTATGGACGACGAGCTATGTGCTGTTTGCCATTAGTATCATTATCGCGATTTATTATATGGCCAAGGAAGGTTCATACCTTGATGAGTATGTCCCTCAACAATGGATCCTGTGTTATGATAAACGACTTCTAGAAACTGACGGTATACCAGGAGCTCTTTTCTCCCGAGTGGCTCCAATCAAGCGATGCCTGAGAAGTTCACACTCAACGAAGCGGTATTACTAGCAAATAGTCCTCAACTTTTGATGTCTTTTTGTTACTTGGCGGTAAGGCATGCCTTCTCCATGCCGACTTGTCCCCCCTCATCAGAGCCACTGGTTTCCATGCTTCGACTGAATTTAATTTGCTTTATGCGCGAACACTCAATGCATCCTACCATCGCCTTGTACCGTTTCACAACTAATCGCTGGATTCCGTGCAGTACAACAACCTGTTCACTCGCATGCAGGTGGCAAAGGAATGGGCCAGTATGAGCATCGCATACCGACCGCTACGAGTTACTTTTCCAGAGGTAAGTTGGACCTACAGTGATGACTCCAAGGCAAGAACAATAACTCACCTGCTGTAAAGGGCGAACAAATCTCGACCTACCGATTGCAACTTCCATATAGGTACAGCCTACCTCTCATGACCCTAAGCGTTGGCCTCCACTGGTTACTGTCCAACACCATATACGTCTTTATCTCAACTGGGGGTACGTTCTCTGAATCGACGAGAATCACAGCATCGCCTTGTCTAACACGGGACCAGGTTATTACAATGACTTGAGCATTGGCGATTCTAGCCTTCCACCGGACACGGGCATTGGGATCAGATACTCATTAGCCGCCCTTCTATGCCTGATCGTGGTATCTGTGATCTTGGTCACGATACCCATTCTTCTCGGGCGCCGGCATCTACCTCCTGGAAGTATCAGCCCCGGCAGCAACTCTTTGGCTCTGTCGGCTGCCTGTCATGCATCGTCATTGTCGATAGGCCCCAAGCACGGGGAAATAGCCGTGGTAAGTGATACTGAGCCAGGGGTCCTACGGACTACAACGCAGAAGGGATTCCGGAAGACTTGTGTCCTTGGCGGCTAATCTTGTGATAAAGGGCAAGATGGAAACATCACCGCATGATCGAAAAGCTTCTGAAATGAACCTACATCAAAACCCTCTCATGGTACACGAGATGGAGCTCGGCAATGAGAGTCCTGAGCAGAATCTTAGGAAGCTTGCGCGGAAAAAGGTCCGATGGGGTGTGGTCCGAATGGCGCCGGAGTGGTACTCGGAGTATGCCAGGGACGAACCAGTGGAACATTTGGGCTTTGGTGCCGGAGAGCATGGGGTCTCTCCTCCGGTCCCTGGACATATCTATGCTTGATGAGTCGGTCGACGGGCCGACGAGGGTAAACTGTATTCTGTTTGTAGAATAGGACCTAATTTCGATGCCGCCATTCCAGACTTACCTGTGTTTGCGTTCAAAGACGACTGCTAGCGGAGTGTTGCATACAGCACTTATCTTCCAGTATCAGGCACCTACTGAACTTTTAAATCATCCTGGAAGTTGGCGCAATCCATTGTATTTTTGTCCCGGTGACTCTTGTTACCTTTATCGCAAGATAATAAGAGAACCCAAGTTGCCATAGCTCAGCTTGTGCCCGCTTCGTCACTCAACTTTCCGGCCGAACACTGAAGCAAGGGGCGATCTATTGACCGCTGAACTAGCAGCGTCGGGGCAAACATTTAGCCTAACCCACAAAGCATTACGCCTCGTTGTCTTAGTAGACAGAGCAAGCGGAGGTTAAGCCCCTGCAAAAAGACAACTTGAGTTGCGGCTTAGGCCAAATTTAGGGCCCCCCCCCCACGATTCCCGGTAACCTGGCCCAGAATCTAGGAGGGAAGGAAAGCGGCGAAATAGACCCTATGCTTGCCGCAGCTGGGGGGAGGGAGGGAAAAGCGCTGCGATTATGGCGGGGATTATCTCTCCGGAGACCGAGTTCACTTGCCTATCTGCGCTGCACCCAACGCCCAGCGCCCACTTTAGCGGTCTAGGCAAACATGGGATGCTCACTGATTAGCAACGGTACACGTTCTGTGACCGTTTATGAATCTATTTACCCAAGTACCCAAGCTAGCGATGTTACCCTATGTTCCCAACGAGTTCTCGAGAACAGCATTAGAACTCCTCGATATCTTCCCAAACTGTCGTGGGATCGGAATCCTGTTACCCGTCAACCAGCAAGCATCATGGATTCACCTACGCAGCGACAAGGTGCCGTCGATGTCGAGAAAGCGCAACAACCCAACGTGGTACGAGCTGTTGACACCGACGCGGGCGGCGGCGGCGGCGGCGGCGGCGATAACAAAGCTCCGTCTTCGGCACCCTTGCCCTTGGCGGACCACCCGAACGAGAGTGGCACCGACGACGACGAGGCCAAAGCATCGGCGTTGCCGCATTCCAAGGCCAGGTTGATAGGCTTGGTAGCGACAGTGACGGGCGCAAGCTTTTTAAATGTACGCGTTCTTTTCCTCAAGCGTCGTTGTCGAATAAACTGTTGTTGCTAACTAGGTATCGCTACCTATTATTTAGACGCTGTCCATCCAATCCGTCGTCATCATTCTACCGAGCATCGGCAAAGACCTCGACATCCCGGACAGCAGGTTGCAATGGATCATATCTTCCTATTCCCTCACTTTCGGCTGCTTCCTGCTCCTATGGGGGCGCATCGCCGACATCTATGGCAAACGCCGGATATTTGTCTGGGGCAGCGCTTTCGTTGCCGCCACTATGATCGCGAACCCCTTCCTGCCGAATGAGATTGCATTTGACTTGTTCCGCGGACTACAGGGACTGGTGAGTGCCCCATACCTCCCGCGTTTGGACAGATTGCACAGATACTGATGGCTGGCAGGGTGCTGCAGCGAACGTGCCGACGGCAATCGGTATCCTCGGTGTGACCTTCCCACCAGGCAAGGCGAAGAACTATGCCTTCAGCGCGTATGGTATGTCTCTCCTCATAGAACAGCGCACGTCGCGATCCATACTGACTACTCGAAAAGCCTCTGGCGCTCCTCTCGGCAGCGTTTTTGGCAATTTACTCGCAGGCATTATCGCCTCTTATGCCAACTGGAGATGGGTATTCGGTGCGACGGGTGGTCTCGCAATCCTCGTCACCTTCTGCGGCTTCTTTTTCATACCCCCTCCACCGCCCCATCTGGCATCCAAACAAGGCACTTCCGCCCTTATGAAGGAGGTCGACTGGATCGGAGGGTTCCTTGTCACCACGGGGATTCTGGCGCTTCTTTTCGCTTTGACGGAGGGTAACGTGGTCGGCTGGGATGTTGTCTGGATCTACTTGCTCATCGTGATCTCGCTGCTGCTGATCGGCCTGTTCGTCGCCTGGCAGTGGTACCAAGAGAAGCACACATCCCGTAAACCACTGATGAAGGTGTCCGTCTTCAAGAGCCTTCGTTTTAGCGCCGCGATGGTGATCATGGCACTCTTCTTCGCCGCATTCAACAACGTCATCGTATTCGCTACATACCTATTCCAGGATTACCAAGGCCTCAGCGCCCTCCAGACGACCCTGCGATTCATACCGACGGGTGTCTGTGGCATTCTCACGGCCTTCGTCACCAGCCACCTGATCTCCCGCGTACCGACGTGGATGTTGCTCCTGTTCGGCAATCTCTCGATCTCGATATCGTGTCTCCTCTTTGCCGTCCCGCTCCCCGACCACACCTCCTACTTTGCCTACGGGCTACCCGCCTTTATCTTCTCCGTCATTGGTGCGGATATCACGTGGCCGAGTCTGACGCTGTTCACCTCCAAGTCCCTCCCCCAGGACGACCAGGCCCTCGGCGGCGCTCTCATCAACGCCATGGGTCAGATCGGGCGCGCCGTCGGCCTCGCCGTCACGACCGCCATACAGACAGCCGTCATGGCCCGGCAGCGGGGCGTCTCGGTTCAGGACTCGGGTAAGATTACACAGTGGGATCCTGCTTCGCTGACCGGGCTGCGGGCGGCCAATTGGTTCAACCTCGGGCTGGCGGTGTGCTGCATGGTGGTTGTGGCGGTGGCTTTCCGGGGCACGGGGATCGTTGGGGAGATCAAGAAAAAGCCCGAGCGGTCGTCGGGGGAAGAGGGCATCGTGATACAGAGCGATCCAGAGCGAAAAGCTTAGACGGAGCTCTTTTCGTACGAGCAAAGGAATAGCATACTAGAGCGTAATAGATTAGGGGGTACAGGCCAGTCCAGCATTAGTACACCAGTGAGTCATGTGTAGACTGATTTAGGTGAATAAAGTAATCTTCAAATGTGTTTCGGCGAGGAATATGAACCGTGATGTAATCGATTGTCTGCAGCCTTTTCTGTGTCGGTATTTTGCAACAGGTAGTCAGTATGGGCCGTAATGCTTCTCCTTGGAAGATGGCTCTGCAATGCTCTGTGTTCGAGATACGATGTGTCAAACGGTAACTATAGTTACAGATCTAGCAATTACAAGCATAATATGGATCCAGGATATGGTACTACAACCTTCAGACAATAGTTTTCAAATCAAAGAGACAACATTATGCGCATAGCCTCTTCATCCTTCGCAGGCAGAAGATAGTCGCATGACTGCTTTGAAGTTTCAAGTTCTGACTACAATAGTTCATCCAGTGAGAGATGCTGGAACATCTAGTGGAGTATGATTTGTTTCTGCCGGATAATGTAGAGTTGGTATGGTGAATGGGCAACATATCAACAGAATAATCGGGATTAATGTACTTCACTGTTATGAATCCCCTTAGCTTCAGAATTTCACAGTAGCATATTACCAAGAATTATGATATTTACCATAATACGAACAGTGAGAACAGCAGTAAGTGATGTAGTTCCAAGCCTATGGCTTCTTGATATCAAGCCTTATTAGGATCATCCCGTATATCATTAACTATACCGCATTCCTATCAATGACGGTCAACCGAGGATAGTTAGACTGATACCTCTTCATATGGAAGAAGGAGAACAGTGATCAAAGCTATCTATATATCATACATGCAATCCAATTCGGTATCTCAAACCATGCATGATTGGGTATGATACTTTCTGATATGGTACCATCTACTATGGGCAGAAGTATATGTCACAGAAGGTCATCTGCACTCATTTTCAAGGCCAGCAAAGGTACAACGATACAATGGGTTTTCCCGTACTTACCCCGTTAGGAAGCGAGCTTCCAGTCTGCTGCACGCAAGGCTTGCCTCCTGATTCGTCGCCGACAAAGTTGATGTGAAGGCAGCCCAGCAACCCGAGGTAGGACCCATTGTTCAACCCATATGAAGGTCGTTACCAAAATCGTCTGCCAGCCTACAGGTCAGTGAGTAGAGCAGTGGTAAAGCGTCAAGCTTTCTCATTGCTGAGCCGTTGGTCATTGAGTAGCTACTTTGTCAACACAGCTTGCCTCTGGTAACGCATATGTGGCGGTTCGGTACCATCGACGGACAGAACTGAAAGTCGTTACTCACGAATATTTCTTTTTCCATTGCTTCCACTGACGTGGTAGAGATTTTTTTTTCTTCAGGGATACTTATTTTGCATTCGACCTTTGAACTTGTATTAAAAGTGTTTACATAAAAAATATATGCGTAGGAGTCCAGTTGAACCCGAGATACTCAGTCTGCCGCAGACTCGAACCCTGCTCCCCGTGTGCTGCCAGTGCCTTTTCCCCCTCCCATCTACTAGCTCCCAGCCTCCTCTGCCTCTTTTCCCGTGATACCTCCCCACGGACAATCAATGCCCTCCAATTTCTCGCATTCCCTTTCTCACTACTGCCCGCTTACCCGCACGACCTATATGGACTTTGATAATCAACATAACTTCGAGACTACGGACAACATCTTTGACCCCATGAAATAGAAGCGTAGCAGGCTTTGAAAAGAGTCTGTACGCATGCTTTCAGTCCGCCATGCAAGTTTTTCGTCATCCAGATCGGATTCGTGCTAACCCCTGCGTACGATGCCCAGCTTCGAGATCAGATATCCGCCAGCCGCACCATACTTCCGCCCCCAAACACTACTCCAAAGTACATGACGTCGAGTTCTACCGATATAAAGCGTCTCCGACTATGATACATACAGAAGACTGTATTAAATGGCCCATGAGCGATATACCGAAGTGCAATGGCAGCGGTAGTTACCCCACGATCCGCGTCAAGGCTGCCCCTTTCCACTTGGAACGACCATCACTATCACCGCAAGACAATCGATGATAAGGGCTAGTTATAACAATTCCATATTAAACTACGGATACTATGGCTTATTTACTTCGTGACTGGAGCACAAAAATCCTCCACGCCTATCGCTCATTTCGCGTAGCACTGTCCGGTGAAAACACGACCAAACTGCAATGCAGCAAAGATTTGGATTCAAGGTGGGAAACATAATCAATACACATGCCTCGGTGTCCTTCTCTTCGCACAACCAGTCTATTCCGCCGATCTCGTGGGTTATTGATACTGTATCCCCGGTGGTACTCGTGCCGCGCGGCGAGGTGCCCCCGCAAAGATGACGATAGCCTACATCAACTTCCTGGCGCTCTGAGGCGTGCTTCTGTGATCTGTCTTTTATGATTAAAATGAGACGTTGTAAGATGACGAAGAGCCGGAGAGAGCAGGGGAGCAAACACATGCTGGCCCTGCACTACGAGCGTGTGGCATGTCCACGCTGCAGTTTCGAAGAGGGTACTGGAGAAGTCAAGCAACGTTCAAGTTACATGCACATGAGCTCAGTACAAGACTCAATGTATGTATTATATTGGGATTTGATGTGCGATCTGAGTTGTATGTCAACTATGGGCCGGTCGCAGTCCCTCCTCACCATTTGGCAGGGTACCAATCACTGTTTCGTGGGGCCGTCATAATATTGCAGGTGGTTGGGTGCATATTCAAGACCTCCCATCCGCAAAATTTGGCTTCAAAGGTTTTCGAAACGATATCAGATTAGAAAATACCATAATATAATAGCTGGGCTCTCTAGAGCTCGAGGACTACATCACAAGCTATCTGTTCGACTCTCACCGTCTCCATCTAACTATCCATCTGGGTATCTCTCTTTCACCTTTCGTTTTACGACAGCCCCCTACATACCGCAACCTCTCTTCTACCTCTCCTATACACTGTCTCCTCAAACAGCACTTCCCTTCTCTTTGGTATTAGAGCTGCCCCGGGTACCTGTAGTATCCTTCCTGCCTATACTCCTCCAGCTCTTCAGACTGCTGAAGCTCAATGTATGATTGAACCTCCTACCACCCTCCTCGCCTCCCTGCGAGAATGCGCCCCGTACCACAGCCTTGTCCTCAAGCAGGTGGAACGTTCTCTTACACAGCTTCCAGAGCTCCATGCCCGCAACAAATATGATGGTCGCTGCGACCGCCAAGGCCCACTCCCATGTGATAGCGGTGTGCTTAAAGACTTTCGTGCTCAAGACGGGAATGTAAATGACGGGGAAAACGCTCAGTGCGCCGAGAACGACGGCCCAGAACAAGAACTTGTTTTCGTAGAGGTCCTTGAAGAGAGGGAACTTGCTCTCGCTGTCGGGATTCAACCTGAACATAGAGCGCCGAATCGACTTGAACTCCCATGCGCTAACGAGGATGAGCCAAGTCAGCTCGGCAAAGACAGCGGCACGCGCCCGGAATACAGGTATGCAGGACTCGGAGTAGGCTTTGTTGCAATTCTCGCCCAGCTGCCCACCGTTTACGCCGTAAACGACGATGATGAATGTCATCAAGGTCAAGACGCCCATGAGCAGCCCATACACAAGCATGTCAACCAAGACCTGGTTCGTAAATACACCGCGTTTCTTGTCGTGTGGTGGCTTACGCATTACGTCTCGGCTGGCTTGTTCCCGCCCGAGTCCAAAGGCAGGAAAAGAGGACGTCAGCATATTGATCCAGAGAATCTGAAGAGGCGATATGGGGAAGACGGAGTATCCAGATGCGTCTTGGAAAGCGAGACCGCAGATCAATAGGATGACCTCGCCGACGTTGGATGTGAGGAGATGTAGGATGAACTTCTGTATGTTGTCAAACATGCGGCGTCCCTCACGGATAGCGGCAACAATGGAGTTGAACTTGTCGTCCGTAAGCACAATCTTGGCGGCGCTTTTGGCGACGTCAGAACCAGATCCCATAGCAATACCAACATCTGCGCGGCTTAGACTCGGGGCATCGTTCACTCCATCGCCAGTCATAGCCATGAATGCGTTCCTACGGCGCAAAGCCTCGATCATACGGGTCTTCGTGTCAGGCGCGCACCTCGCCAGCACCAATGGCAACTCGGGTAGCGCATCGATCTCCTCCTCCGAAAGCTTATCAAAGTCGCTCGCCTTCTGAACGACAGCGTTGGCGACCTCGTGACTCAAGACAGACAAGTTATGAGGGATGATCCCAACCTCCTTTGCGATTGCCTCGGCAGTGGCTGGGTGGTCGCCGGTCAACATATGCACTTTGATCCCTGCCGATGAGCATTCGGCTATAGCGGGTGTGGTCTCTTTGCGTGGTGGATCATAGATGCCGGCAAGACCAAGTAGAGTAAGGTCACACTCAACCCTCTTGCGCAGAGCTTCATCACCTTCTGCACCCTCACCAGAGCTCTTCTCTTGGTATCTGCCCTCCCATGGCTTTGAAGCGATAGCGAGGACTCGCTGCCCTTGGCTAGCAAATACGTCCATTTGCTTCAAGATACGCTCCTTGTACTCTTCGGTCATGGGCTCCTGGGCATTCTCTATTCCGACAGAAGTGCAGAGATCCAGAATTCGCTCCACCGCTCCTTTAGTGAACACCATGCTATGACTGCTATTAGGCCCGTCATAGATGACGGACATACGCTTGATGCTGCTGTCAAAGGGGAACTCGGCGGCTTGTTTCCATCCTTCGGACTCCACAATCTTTTTTCCTTTGTTGAAGCGATGCGCGAACACTTGGAGTGCGATCTCTGTCGGCTCGCCCGTGACTTGCCATTCAGGATTACCGTCCGTGGGTTGTGGCTCATGTCGAACCGTAGCCAGATTGCACAGCGCTGCCGAAAGCAAGAACGCTTCAAGTTCAGGATTCATGGAAGCTTCTTCGTCGTCATCTTTCTTGGACTTCTGTTGATTGAGTTTCTCTTCGGGCACGTCGAACTTGAGCACTGCTGCACTTCGCTCTTGGTCAAAGTCGCGCTTTTCCTCAGCATCCTTCTGCTTCTCGATATCTTCGGAAAAGGTGACGCGACCCTGTGTTGGATTGCTCGGATGTTTCGAGTCCTTTACGGTGTATATTGACCTCGATGGAATCCAGACTTTTCTGACAATCATGGCGCCTTGTGTCAACGTTCCTGTCTTGTCAGAGCAGATATTTGTCACACCACCCAATGCTTCCAGAGCTGACAGATCTCGCACGACTACATTTGCTTTTCTCATGACAGTCACTGCCACGACCATTGTGATGGTGAGGACCCTGTCTAGTCGTCAGTCTTATGGGTATAGATGCTTTGAAGAGGTGGATGAGAGTACATACGCAATCAAAGACTCGGGGATAATCGCGATACCAGTGCTGATGGCATATATGGCAACCTCGGGTGGTACACTGAACTTGTTCACGGCAAATACGATGACTGCTAACAAAAGCGCACAGCCAAAGAGTGTGTAAGCTAGTTTTGACAACTTGATTTGCAGAGGTGTGCCTTCTGTCAGCCCTAGGAACTTGCCGATGAAGTCGTAGATGCGCTTTGAGAGACCGATGATGGGCTGCCGTTTTCCATACTTCTTGTAATTCATCGATCGGTTGGCTTTTCGGTTCTTCTTGCCGGTCGAAGCGGCAATCTTGCCAACTTCTGTCTGCATGCCAGTTGCGATGACGATACCACGACCGCGACCCTTCCGGACAGTGGTGGTGCCATAGGCAATGTTGATGCGGTCTCCGATGCCAAGTTCTTCGTCGTCCAGGTGCTCAATAATCTTCTCCACCGGAATGGATTCACCCGTGAGAGACTGCTCGTCTGCCGTTAAATTCATGGCCTCGAAAAGACGAACATCGGCAGGAACGGTATCGCCCATCTTGAGAATGATGATATCTCCAGGCACAACTTCGACACTAATAAAATTATGAGTAATGTTCAAGGGTTTGTGTTATCGACAGTGGCTTACTTACTTCGGTATGACTTTCGTGTTGCCATCGCGCAGCACCATTGCCGACGGTGACGAGAGAGCCCTAAGGGCGTCCATTTTCTTTTCGGCACCATACTCTTGGAAGAACCCGATTGATACATTAAGGATGATAACAGCTAAAAGAACGCCGCCCTCAATATAATCCGACACCGCAAAGCTCAAGGCCATGGCAAAGAAGAGGACCTTGAAACCATCAGCAAACAGAGGAGAGAATTCCGCAACGAAGGTCACACACAACATACCAGTATCATAGCATTGAAGAGTTGTTTCAAGAATATCTTATACCAAGGAATAGGACCACCGACGTCAAGCTCATTGGGAGGGTATTTCTGCTGGAATTCGGTAACCTGATTAGATGAGAGGCCTCTCTCGACGTCAGTCTCGAGTAGCCTCGAGACCTCATCGATAGGTAGAAGAAACGGATGGTGTTGGAAGTCGCCAGCCATGTTGTAGATGCCGTGGCTCACTAGAGTCGATTCGAGTTTCGGTTCGATGCTGTCATGTATGGTGTGGTACGTGAGGAAGGAAGCTTTCGGGATATTACTTATAATGTGCTGTCGAATTGGTAATAGAGTCGCTCTATTTCTGATTGCGAAGTATAGCACAAAGACTTGTCATTACGAATCGCAAAAGATAGACGCGTTTCTGGGTCTAGGGGAAAGCCACACCTTTATACTCTAAGCGGCTGCAGTGGGATGAATGACAACATTTGCTCAAGAACCACATCCTTACAAATGTCTTACCATTGCCAAGTGACCAAGAACGCTATCACCATCACCATGCGTGCTCACAAATAGGATGTGGGTGTACTGAGCCACACGGCTGGATCTATCACGACGGATACTCGATGACAAGCACCTACGATTGGTTGGCTGGGGCCAAGGACATTGGCAAACCCCGGTACCAAGAAAGGCAAACGTCAGCTCAGAAGTCGTAGTGGCATTGAGGCTCTTGGACATGCGACGGCGTGCTCCATGGTCGCGGGGTCGACGATAATGGCAACAGTCAAGCCCTATCAAGGCTTCCATCTAAAGTCTTTCGGGCATCGGCACTGCTTGGCCCCAAGGCAAACCAAGCCTTGGCGACAGCATGCCCAGACTTGGCTTCTAGAAGCTTTCCATTGTCGGAACTTACGAACGTGAGCCAGAACCTCGTTCGATGCCTGGATTCGGGCTGGAAAAGATAGCGTCCGCGGTGCCATCATCGGTCATTGTTGGCGCCTCGCCCATCTAAGCACGTTAAACGCCAATATTCAGGCCACTCACCTACTTCGCCCGTGCCATACTTGGCGAACGCGCCACGTGACTCGGCGCAGTCGATTTTTGCTTGGCCTGTGCACTTGGCGGCAGTTTAGCGGATGATCGGCATCTCGGCCGGATCATTCTGCCGCGGACATGGGCCAGCTACCTGGGTCGTTGCTCGAGAACTGATTAGGCGATTTCCCCCCGTTATTGCCAGCCGAGGGCAGCCCATGAACCTTCAACCAACTGCCACCTAACACAGCCAGAGCCAGGCAGCGCGACTGTGTCTGTGACTGTCCTGAAGACCGTTCCATTATGGATGTGCAGACAACGGGAAACTCACGCTTCCACATTCGCGTTCGCTTTCTTGATATGCTTCTCGAGCCTCTAAAATATCCGCGGTCTGTCAGGTTTGAAGCGGTAAGTTCTTGATGCCTTTGTCAGGCCTCTGTTGCGCTGAAGGCGAAGCAGGTTTGTCTCTCGTAACAAGCCGGACACCAGGTATTTAACTAAGATACGTAGAAGGTAGGTATCGGCAGTATTACTGTTGCTGCACAACAAAGCCTCCGATGAGACAACGGACCTATTTGCATACATTTTCTCAACCAATTGTTCTCATCTACATCAGTCGCTCTTGCGTGTTCAGTGCCGCGTAAGTCGCCCGTGAATCTTTCACGGCTCTATTAAGACCAACGGATAGGTGCAGGAGGTTGATGTACATTGTTGTGTCTATTGCAGTAGAGCCATGCACGAAATTGCTCCGATCCACGCAATTGACGAATGATAGCGGGTCTATCTAACGTCAATCGGGATCAAGATCGCAAAGCCCTGGTTTGCCGATGCTTGCTCAATTTGTTGAGCTCTCTGCGCCTGCGATACCAGCCATGGTGAATGCAGCGTGTGCAGGCTTTTGGCAAGTCTCAGCGCCTACTAGTAAGTACTCAGGTGCCTGTTATCCACTTGGGCCAACGGAGGCTATTGAGTTAAAGAGTCAACCCTATCCCAGTCAGCTTGCCCGCCTCCAAGTCCTCCTTATCCAAGATCCCCTCCTTGATGAAGTAAGCTGCCGCTTGTCGTCTAACAAAAGCTACCTACCAGATACCCTTCCGGTAGACAATCACCAATGTCATAGTGCAGGTCTCTCACGGGCCTTCTATACCCACGCCTCGGATGATACAGAGGCGTTTCCTTCCATTTTGATGGAAAAGGCATGTGTGTGAGCTGATGCTGCTTGGAAAGCCTGCAGGTAACTGACAAGGAGCTTCCCCTCACGCCCTGACTGCCGGTATGGATTATGTATGCGAGTGCTCCTACGGCAATAAGCCCGCCTTCCCCAGTTTCTTTGTGTCAAGTTACGTGTGAAGCTTTCCATCGTTGTTTTCCCGGCCCGCTGTCGCTTCTGATTCGCCTGTGCTTGTGCTACGCTCCGTGAGATGGATCGAGAGCAAGCTTGACCGACCTCACGCTGGACCTCCACGGCCTTTGGCGTGCGCTTCCGTTTTCCACTCCATCTCTCCATCTATCCTTCCTCCTCCCAAAACACCACTTTCTACCACATAGTCCATCTTGCGACTCTCCCGACTCGATGAGCATGAACTTGGTGGAGTATCAATACTTCTAGAACCGTGCTTCATCTCTATTTAGCTCTCGAGCACCTCCCCTCCTATTCACACTGTACAAGAGCCTGAGCTGTCTGCTCTTACGTCATCGACATGGCTGATACTACCGCCGACAACGTCGCCAAAGGTGAATAGTCCCTCGTATGCTCTCCATTTTTGTCGCAGATATGTAGTGAAACGTTGCGCGCGTTCAATTGACTCGATCGGATGTGTCCGCGATCTTGCGCGGCCGCGGTAGCTATGCGACGTGAGTTGATGCACAGTGAGAAGACAGTGCACTAACATTGGCTTTCTTCAAGCGCCAACCACCAACCCCGAGGCAACAGCGCCTGAGGCAGAGGCCAGCCTACCACCCATCGCGAAAGCGCCTGTAGACACGGCAGAGGCTTCAATGGTCCCCACTGCAGTCCCCGACGGGTCGAATGCGACCACTACCGTCGCACCCAGCCTCCAAGCCGGAGCTGCCGCTGCGACGGAGGAGGCATCTAAGACGGATACGACGAACAAAGATACAAAATCAGAAAAGCCATCGGAACCGGCAGTGACCCCCGTCGCCCTTCCTACCACAACGCCGGCTACCACAGCCACAGTAGCCGATGCGCCCGCGCTGACCAATGGCGACGCAATCGAGGCGCCCAAGCCAGTCTCCGTCGAAGAAGTACATGATCAAGATTTACCTGATGAGAAACCACCGCAAGCCACAGATAAGACGAACGTTGCACTGGAGAAGCCCGTTGGGAGTACCAATGGTGCAGAGGCCGCAGGTGACGATGATGGCACTAGCGAAAAGCGAAAGGCTGATGACGCTCCTACGGCTAACGGCGATACCGTCGGCGATGGTGCCAAGGGCGATGCTCCCGCTGAAAAGAAGCAGAAGACGAATGGTGCGGACTCCAACGGCGCATCCAAGAAGCCTGGCCGGCCGAAGAAGGAGAAAAAAGTGCCGGCCCCGGCACCCGTCGGAAGAACAGCCCGAAAGACGCGAAGCCAGGGAGCAGTGGAGTGATTCAATTTTGTTCTTGAATTATTGTGTGGTGAGTCACTTCATCGGGTGTTCAAATTCTTCATGGATAGGATTGATTTCAATGGGCTCTCTCAAAAAAGCTTCAACGTGTAGGATTTGACGGGGGCGCTCTATGCATCGGTTTCATTTCGTACATAATAAAGCTAGGTTCCTTGTAGGTAGCCAACAGCCATAGGGGATAAATGCCGTTTTGCCAATTCGAAACTCCTTAGATACATGTCATGAGTGGCATGGTCCTCTTGCTGTCGGCAATCGATGTTAATTGCGCCTGCTACATGTTCTGTTGTTGTCTTCGATGGCTTGATATAGCTCTTCTTACGAGTGCATCATCGCAATGATTCAGACTATACTCACTTTGGCGATGCTGCCACCCGGGGCTGAATGCTGGACAATCACGGTTGGTGTTACTTCGCGCTCAAAGCTACGCCGAAGACACTGCCGAGCACACCGGAGTGAGCGGCATCACATTCCAGAGTGTACACACAAGCTACAAGCAACAAAAGCGGATGGCTACTACTATTTTTGCCTGCAGCAGGCTCGCAAGGAATGCTACTTACTATCATAGGCTAGAAAGCACCTAGTCATTGCATTGTGTCCCAATAGCAGTAGCGCTTAAACTAGTTGCAGAATGAAAATAGAATGATGATGAGTGCCTACTACATACTTCTCACATGGCATGCAGTGTACAGCTTACATCATGGGGGCAAAAACGTGCACAATACCAAAAATAGAGCGAGAAACCGTCAGGTATTGACGTCCCCAGCCGCACGGTACAAAATCCCGAGTATATCCAGACCAATGTCCGCCAAGCCTAGAATCACCAACATACACAACACACCCTGGCGGCGAGCACCGAGTACACCGATGGCGAACCTATTGCCACAAGAAGAACTGATATCTGAACATCTCTTACACCAAGCAGAGCAACTTGGGAAAGGATTCTTTCTACCCTCTTCGGACCCTTAATGTCCTCACACAAGCTGGGGCCCAAGTCTGAGTTCTCGGCTTACACGCGCTTGCCTTGGGCTATCCACGTCTAATAGAAAACGATCAGCCCCAACAGCGAGCGAGGCAGCATTCCAACTACCTCCAATATATCTTCATGGATCACTATCTCTGCAGCCGCCTTGCTCGTAGTCGCATTGGGCCTGTATCATCACACTACCTCTTCGGGCTCCAATACCAATTCGAGCTCTGTCGTATGCAATCAACTACAAGATAACGTAGGGTCATCTCTGATTGTGCTGCCTCCTGACGCCAATTACACCCATTGATGTAAAGGGGATTGGCGTGGCAACGCCCGTCTGCACTTCACAGTCCGCAATCGCTGCCGCGGTCGTCATGGTGGTCACGAACCTCGTTCATCACCGGGTGCCTTTCGCCTTCCGTTTCGGCGGCCACTCCCCCAACCCATTCGACGCCAATATTAACGATAGTGTTCTGGCCTCTTTGGGAAAGCTGGACAAGGTCGCCTACGACATCAAGACGGGGCTTGTTATCATGGGACCTGGCGCTCGCTGGGATGCCGTCTACACCGAGCGGGCCAAGTTCCACGAGACCGTGGTTGGCGGTCGGGTTCTAAACATTGGATTTGGTGGCCTAAACCTTGGCTCCGGGTTGTCATATCTTACTGACCTACTTGGTCTCATATGTGATACTGTCGTCAGTTATGAGGTACGAACTGTGTATCCAGCGGGGCTTACCCTTTCAAGGTGTATTGTTACCGATGGTATGAAATGCTGGTGCTTATATTTCCGTGAGGATCAGAATCTGTGATCCTCGGAAGAAATAGACAGGAGTTCAACGCTTCATCCCAAGTTCCAACCAGCGTGGCCGGGAGATCCTTACGCCCCCAATGCAAACGAGCTGCTCCTTTGGGGACGGGGCGACAATCGGTTTCTCTCATTTTGGTAGTAGAGAAGAATCGTAGTGATCGAATCTGTGTGCCGCCATTTACAAAGCAGCTCATAACGCAGAAGAGATTGAAAACGTCGTCTCTCTGCTCCACTGGGAGATGCAGCGTCTAATTGAGTATGTGCGTGTACCATACGGTCCATAATGTCGCAATGGCGGTCTAGTGCCAAGTGGTTGGGAAGCCGGGAGTAAACCAAAAGCATGGGTAGTAGTCGTCTTGGTACGCCTTGGTAGGATAGTCCACAACCAACACTGACAGTCGGCTGTGCGCTTAGATTATCTGAAATAGCAAGTAGGAACACTCATTCGCAGAAAGGGCAACGAATGATCACTGGGATATCTAGGGCCAAATGGCGACTGTGTTGATTTTGACTTATGAGTGATACCGGTACCCTCGACAAATCAAGGCAGTCGATTGCGAATAGGAGCAGGATCAAACGAGCCAACAAACGACTGATCTGCGAATGGATATCGAAGAAACGCAAATATGAGGTACTGATAGGTAGTTGATCTAGACAACGCGCTTGAAATACTTCCGAGATGCAATGAACTGAGTGTTCTGCAGGGCCTAGGTAATGATTTCCACCTATGCCTTTCCTACACACCTTTTTCTCCCCTCAAAACAAGCCCGCGGCTTCCGAGACAAATTTTGGCGAAGGGGAATATACTCAGAGATTCAATCACATTTTTGCTCGAAAGGCGTACAAAACACGTGGTGTCACAGGCCTACTTACCCAAGGTGCCTCAAGGCTCATGAGATAGGGGTGAGAGGGCTGGAGAGGGGGCCTGTAGCGTCTGGCCGCACCAGCCCCAGCTTGCTGGCCCCTTCAGCCACACTTCCTTGCACTCCGCGAACCACCATTTTAGGGGCGTCACGTCAATTCACCCCGTGTTCAGTTCCCAGCTCTCCCCCAAGGCCGCGCGACAGCTCCCTACCCGAACCTACCATATCGCCAACTTCAGTCCACTCCTTTACACCCACCAATTCGACTTCTCTCTGTTCTTTCGGCGCTTTTGACTATACCACTTCTTCTATATCCTTTGTAATTCCGAATCGTTCACAATGGCTCCGACCAAAGCTGTCACCACCAAGGACAAGTATTCGGTTATCCTCCCGACGTACAACGAGCGCCGCAACTTGCCCATTATTACCTGGCTACTCAACCGCACTTTTTCCGACAGGTAAGCGCGATCGCCCCGTTTGTCATTCTACCAGATGCTCGCTCGAGGCCACCACTGACGTAACCTGTTTCCAGTAAGCTTGACTGGGAACTAATCATCGTCGACGATGGCTCTCCCGACGGCACCCAAGAAGTTGCGAACCAGCTCGTCAAAGCCTACGCTCCTCACGTCGTCCTCAAGACCCGATCCGGCAAGCTTGGTCTAGGTACTGCTTATGTCCACGGCCTGCAGTTCGCTACTGGCAGCTTCGTCATCATCATGGACGCCGACTTCAGCCATCACCCCAAGTTCATCCCGCAGATGATCGCGAAGCAGAAGACAGGTAACTATGACATTGTTACCGGCACGCGGTACGCGGGAAACGGTGGTGTATACGGCTGGGACCTGAAGCGCAAGTTCGTCAGTCGTGGTGCCAACCTATTCGCCGATACCGTACTGCGGCCAGGCGTCAGCGATCTGACGGGCAGCTTCCGACTGTACAAGAGAGCGGTGCTGCAGAAGGTCATCGAGAGCACGGAGAGCAAGGGCTACACGTTCCAGATGGAGATGATGGTCCGTGCAAAAGCGATGGGGTGCACTGTTGCCGAGGTGCCTATCACATTTGTTGACCGATTGTACGGAGAGTCGAAGTTGGGCGGTGACGAGATTGTCGAGTACGCCAAGGGGGTCTTGAGCCTGTGGTTGAAGGTTTGAGCGGAGGAAGAGTGGAAGTGGTAGCCACATGGACAAGAGCTTGGGCATAAGGGTCATACTCGTCTGGCGTCTGGACAGGTTGATATGCGCTTCTTCACAATCAAGAGCTCGTAATAGAGGCCAAAAACCTCAATATACACAACCCACCAACATCCGTCAATGCTTTACGCTCTCACATTGCATTATCTATCGGTGGATTTCACTACATGTTTCTGCCTCCTGTGACCATGATTGTCTGGCCTGTCACGTAGCTGAACAGCGGACTGCAGACCGCCAATACAGCACTCGCTGCCTCGCTTGGGGCACCTGGTCTCCTCAGTGCGATATCTGCATGCATCAATTGTCCCGCGGCGCTTGTTTGCGCCTGGGGGATCCCCAGGTCGATCTTTTCACCGCCAGGACCGGTGATGAAAGCCCCCTTTTCTTTCGCCTGGGTAAGTCTCGTCTGAATGTGCCCAAATGCAACCGTGTTCGCGCGTACTCCGAACTTGGGCCCCCACTCTTTGGCGATCGTCTTGGTCATGCCCGCTACGCCGGCCTTGGCCATGCTGTAGTTGATCTGGCCCGCGTTCCCGTGGATGCCCGAGGTGCTAGAGATGTTGACGATGCACCGGGGCTCGCCGTCCGTGACGCGGAAGTACGGCGCCGCGGCCCGGACGAGCCGGAAGGGCGCGGTGCCGTGCAGCGCGAGGATGGCGTCCCACTGGGCGTCGCTCATCTTGTGGATCACGCCGTCCCACGTGTAGCCGGCGTTGTTGACGATGACGTGGATCTTGCCGCCGCCGAACGCGGCGGCCTCGGCGACGAGGGCGTCGACGTAGGCCGGGTCGAGCATGTCGCCGGGCACGGCGCGGGCGCGGCCGGGGCAGGCGGCGTTGATGCCGTCGGCGACGGACTGGGCCTTGGGGCCGTCGATGTCGGAGACGACGACGCGGGCGCCCTCGTTGGCGAAGAGGCGTGCCGCTTCGGCGCCGATGCCCTGCCCGGATCCGGTGATGATGGCGACTTGGCCGGCGAGCAGGCCCTTGGGGTAGTTGAGCTGCGAGGCGATTTGCGATATACGTTCTGCCATTTTCAAGGCCAATGGAGAGACACGATGAACGATGGTTATAGAGCCAACAGAAAAAGGTTATGTAAGGCTTCTAGACTGAGTATTTGGCAGTTGTGCTGAAACGTTTCCAATGAACTATGCTACAACCTTTTGAGCACTTATGACACTTTTATGGCAATAGCTTCACCGAGTCGTGGGGCATTGCACAGGAGCTGCCTTACCCCAGAATTGTGTTTATGTAGCGGTGCCGAGGTTCCCCGCCAAAGCAGGTATCTGTCAGAAATCCGACATCCGAAGAACCCTGGACCTGCAACAGGTGCCTCATCGCCAGTGAGGTCCGAATTCGAAGGCTGGGTAATCGCTTGCCGAGTACATACTTCCTAGTCGCCATAGGCTGTGATCAAAATGCTACTTGGTAAACCAAAGAATGGTCTTTGTGTCGCTGATTGTACCCCGTGAGGTGTGATTGATCTCCAGCTATTTGCTCCACACTAGGTAGTCGCTGCACGCAATGCACCACCCGGTAGGTATGCTACAGTTAGCTCAAGGATTGCCGTCATGAACATAGGACAGGAGAGGCCGGTATCTCTAATGTGCAACACTCCGCAATTCAAGGGATACATGCATGAGGGCAGACATCCATTGTGCCTCAGTCAGAGCTTTCTATACTGGTCGCGTAGTGCGTGCTCATGTACAAGAAGTACCTAGATCAAATGCTCTTGTACTTTTACCGCTATAACTTGGGCACGATACCCTCCCAAGCTTCAACCCACGCCCACAAACATGGAGCGCTGATGATTGAACTTTCTCAGGAATAGTAGTATACGATAGCTATACAACCACATAGGCCATGGTATAAGTTTAAAAGGCATTATCGTCTTTTAATTGTTATTCTGTCCGCTGTCTGCCAGTCTCCTTGAAAATGTGGATCGACTCGTTTGCCTGACCCATGGATCACAAAATACCACATCATGGGTCTCTACGATTATTCCACCACTTGTATAGCTTGTGGGATATCTCCCGTTTGAAGCATTTAAACATTACAAAAGTCGCCATGCGCCACGCACGGTGATATGACCTATACTACAAGGTCAATTTTGCTCCCCGCTTCAACCGCACCATGCTACAGTTCGCCTTTGTCGTGCTACTGGTACATTACGTGTGTGCAAAAGACATATACGTATCACTGACCGGTGCAGATACTGGTAGTGGCAGCTATGGAGACCCGCTGAGCTCGATTCAGATGGCCGTGGATGCCGCTGCAGCAGGCGATACCATATTCCTTCGTGAGGGCACCTACGCCGTCTCTACCAACATACAGATCAAGAAGAATGGCACGGCCGATGCGCCAATCATAATGACAGCTTACGACTCGGAGATAGTGGTTCTTGACGGTGAAGTGCTGCCTTACACCCCCGGAGAACTGGGAGAAACACTGCCAGATGCGAATCGTGGAGTCCTACACATCGAGTACTCTAATTACTGGCGATTCTACAGGCTGACGCTGGTCAATGGACCATATGGAGTATATATGAGGGACTCTTCCAACAACTACTTCGAGCAACTCACGACACACGACAACTACGAGAGTGGCTTTCAGATGCAGGGAGCCTTGACCAATAACCAAATTGTCTATCTGGATTCCTATCGTAACCGGGACCCGAGGAAGAATGGCGAGAGCGCCGACGGCTTCGCCTGCAAGGAGGGCTCTGGAGAAGGCAATTTGCTGAAAGGCGCCAGACTTTGGGATAATGTTGACGATGGGCTCGACCTGTGGTAGATTGACCTGATATTGCTTTTCGACTTCCAATGGCTGACGTTGAATAGGGAGTTCAAGTCTGCTGTGACCATCACAGACACCATATCCTGGGCCAATGGCTTTAATCGATGGGACTTTGACGACTTTGAAGGCGACGGCAACGGGTTTAAGCTGGGCGGGGGAAACGAAGGGGAAATAGGCCCTGCGAACCACAGCGTCACCAACTGTATTGCATTTGGCAATGCCGCTAAAGGATTCACAGACAATAGTCAGACTGGAGAGTTTGTCTTGTCCCGAAATACCGCGTGGATGAACGGCGACGTCGGCTTTCATTTCGAGACGGCTGTGTCGGAGTTGAGCAGGAACATTGCCGCCATGAACCAGAACTCGTCAACCGCGTCGGATCAGGTATCACTGGTGGGTCAAATATCGTTGAGCAACTCTTGGGATGAGCCCGAGACGTGGACGAATCAGAGCTTCGCGAGGATTGATATCGATCTGGTGCGAGGTACTCGAGAGGAAGACGGTAGAATAGCAGCTAGTGACTTTCTACTTCCGCAGTCAGGTGTCGACATTGGAGCCACGACGAATTGGCAATAGAACCATGTGACTAGATGATTACTCAAAAAAGAGTGTATTTAGAACTTACTTCTGAAACTGGGAACCTAATAAACAGCGCCGATAGGTTAATAGCAGCTCGTTGTTAGTGTCACAGTGTGTACATATGCACAGGTGCGCTTTAGGGGAGACTATGGACCGGCACCAATATACTAAACAGCGCAATATGAAAACCTGAATGTGCCAGATAGAACGTAGAGTTCATAATTTGAGCCGAGACGAATCCCGTACATAGTTGTAACGGCTACGCGTGTGTGTCACCATAGCCTTTGGTGTTAAATGGCTGGGCCCAGTTGACTTTGTCCCTGTCAGGGTACTCAAAGAAGCCTCTATCGTTTCGCCGGCTCTGAAACCATTGCCAATCAGCAGACGAGATGCCTAATGAAGACGTGGGGGGTGACATCTGGGCATTCAACTGCTGGATCAATCGGGAAAACTGAGGCGCGGAACAATCGCGACAGAACGTGATTAGACGCCCGACAATACCAGCCCATCGCTGAATGTGATCCGCGTCCAGGGTTCCCTGCATTATACGGAACTCGAGGGTCTGTGGAATAGACCCGTCAGGTGCGTGTGTTCGTCCTTCCCCCCGCACACGCCATTTGATAGCGCCAAAGCCACGTACTTGAGATCGACCTTGTCGGCTTAGTAACATCCTGAATTCCAGATCGTTGATTGTTCGGCACCGCCAAACGAACTCGAACAGAGCCCGCGTTTCTTCGTTGCTGAGTACTTGATGGGGAACGTGATCTGAGAATTCCTGGCCCAACCTATGATACTCGGGACCATTCTGCTCGTGGCTTGGCAGCAGTTGCCGTACGGTTCTTCTCCGGCCTGCTTCCCGAAGCCTCAAGACAAAGCCACAGTTCTCTCTCAATGGTCTACAATACATATCCTGTGATCGGTCCTCTCTGTGCAGTTTAAAAAGGCTGTCCTCTAACACAAACCACAAGACTGCGACTTTCTTCAAATGGAGCAGAGTCCAGCCCCTTTCCTGACCGAAGTGCATGTGTAAACCGGTACGGACTTTCCGCACTGTTCAGAAAACTTGAGTCAGATAGTGTTTTCGGTCGAATCATTGACAGATCTATTGCTCAGGATTCGGAGAGGAAGAAGAGAAAGAAAAGAAGTTAGAACCTCTGGATCTACAGCTCATCCAGAAGCTAGGAAAATGCTTTGTGGGGGAGCAGACGAGGAAATATATAGTTACTGACTGGGCTTATGTATACGCAGGGCATCGCGAAGAGCACCACAAGCGTTTCTCAGGTTGTTCCAGGTAATCGGGTTGTTGAAGTCGTAAATCGGAGAAATTACCTCAGCGCTGAACCACCGGTATATCTCGGGTGCCCAGCCCCACGGGTCCCCGGTTCTCGGGTCCCTGGGTATCGAAGTAGGAGGCACGTTGTAATCTTCCGGGTTGATATCATTGCCTCCTACACTGGCATCCTTCGTGCAGTGCCAGGACCAATACTTACTGTTCGAACCGTTTACCATGACCGCGTGAGGGTCAGTCGCCCGAGCCAAGCCTCGCTCGTACGTGTGCTTCTCGTCCCTCAGTGTCGTCCTCGCTATTTCCAACCAACGATTGGCCACATCGTTTGCATTTTGGGCAGTGATTCCGGTACCTTGAAGGAAAGCGGGAATGCTTTGCCGAACCGTTTCAAGGGTTCTGAATTTCGTTGCAGCAAAGCGTAGGTTGTTTTGAGCATGATAGTCAGCAAACTGCTGCACGAAATCAACGGCTGTAGCTTCGACGTCCCCAGTCCCCGTATAGACCCCCCGCCAATTTCCTAACAAGGGACCATGAGGATCAGGCCGACTTTCGTACTCAAGACTGTGCCACCACGGATAGTTGGGACCCTCGTCCTCAATTTGCAAATCAAGGTTTTTAACCGCGACAATATTTCTGAGTCGGAGCTCATCGATAATCCTGTTTCTGCAGGTGTAACCAAACTCCGGACCCTCTGCGATGTCTATGAGCTCTCGACAAAGCCAGCGATCCTCTGCAGAGTGCGGATCGGGGCAAGCGGAATCGGATTGGCAGACGGCTAACCAAAACTCTAACTCGATACCGACAGTCGTCCGGTTTGGCTCGTTCGCAGGTGGGTTCTCATCTCCATGATCATCATCATCATCTTGAGGGTTTTCGGGTATCGGAGGCGGGCCATCATTGGTTGGTCCATTTGCTTGCCCTCTCGGGGGCTGGTTATTTCCCCTCGAGCGCCTAGCTCTCGCACGCCGCGCACGGGGCTGCCGGCGCGATGGCAACGGCGTCCGACCGCCCCTCCGCCTGGGGCGAGTCGGCACTGATCCCTCTTCGTTAGATCCAGGCATCATAGCTGCCGTCTCTTCGGCAGAGACCCTATCGCTCGGTCCAAAAGGCTGTTCCCGCACCGGAGGGCGGGACTGACGGGGTGGGTTCCGCCTGGGAAAGTTGAATGGAACGAAAGACATTTTGTTTTATTTATTTATTTTCGTCAAATATCTCGTAGATGTCAGTGATTTGTGTACATTAGACGGGGCTGTTGAGGTTATCTAAGACTTGAACTATAGCGTGCACTACCAGACTTCTTTGGATGTCCGACTGGTAGTTGAGCCCGACCTCATACCGCTTCCGGGTTATCTGCAAGACAATTCTTCGAGCCTTTCAAGTATAAGACTCTTTGTTATGACATAAAGGTAATAAAGTACTTGTAGGTCCATATATCAATACAGGTCATTTGGCAAGTGTCTTTGTTCTGAGATAAAGTGGCCCGCCATCGCGCATAGTATTGCAATCTTAGCGCTGCAATGCAGACCGAGGAGGGGATTGAGACCATATCTTCGTGAAATTACACTTCTGTATCGGTTTCCTACTAAAACCAACGGTTTAGCTCTCAAGTATTTTGAAAACGACATTGCCTAGAAACAGATCAAGACTCCGGGTTCACTAGATGATCCTAGCAGACAACTCCCCGTGGACTTCATTCCAAACGAGCTGTTGTACCTCCTTTGCATTATCGCTCCCCAAGACAGGAAACGACAGTCTGATTGAAAAACATTAGAAACGGCTGCAAATGCTGATGGCTGGCGATACTCACTCGTCGTATTCTTCTTCTGTGTCCAAAGACTCCATAAATTTTCCCTGTTGTTCTTGATGAGCTACCAGATATATCAAGAATGCCATAAGGAGCGAAGGATACTTACATGCTTGTCCGGAGATGACATTGCCGCTATCAAGTACCACCTGGCACCGTAATCTGCGCATTTGCCCACGGAGCTGAGATACACAGGGGTTGAGTATTGTTTAAATAGGGACTGCGTGGCAATGTTTCGTGCTATATCCGTATACACGATGCCGGGGCAGATACTGTTCACGATAATTTCAGGTCTAAGCTCTTCGTCAGTATGGTAGTGGATTTAAGCTGAAGAGTGCTTTGAGGATGCTCACGTTCCATCAGGCCCCAGTGCCTGCTTGCTTATCTCTTCGACACAGTACATCAGGAGCAACTTGCTATTAGCGTAGTTCGGCCGAGGCGCGCCGGTCGGCCAGTTACTCCTATCACTGAAGTACTTCAGAATCCCGCTTTCCCGCGCTTTATCAGGCCAACTTGAAATATCTGGTTGAAGGTGTGATCGAGAGCTAACGAAGACGAGATGAGGCGTATCTCTTCCCTGGTGGCGAGCCTCTTTCAACCACGGCAGCAGGAGAAGCGCCAGAAATATGGTGCTAAGTGTGTTCACCTGAAGGTTTTGTTCCCTGAAGAAAGCTATCAGTGACTGTCTGGAAGCCGGGGAACGTATGTTACCCACCAGCCTTCAGGGCTTTCTTGGTATTCAATGTTGATGCAGCCTGCATTCAACACTGCACAATCAACTGGACCTCGGGTCTGCTGATGCATCTTCAGCTCTTGTACAAATGAAACACAAGAGCTGTATCGGTTCATATCCAGTTCCATAACATGTATCTTTTCTTGCCCAACGATACCCGCCGCCTCTTCAATCTTCGCCTTGGCAGCTTGGCCTGATTTGACACTACGAGAAGTCATGATGACTTCCGCCCCTAGAGACGCAAAATGCGTAGCAGCTGCAAGTCCAAGACCTCCGGTGGCACCCGTGATGAGGACGGTCTTACCACCAAAGGTACCCGCTGGAGGCAACCTCTCGGGCCAGATCTTGTCGCGAATGCGTCGGTGGATGCGCCAAGCCATGTTTGGCAGCTCTCTTAAAACGTAATGACCACTTCTTTGAGCGGAAAGAATGAACCAGAGCCATCAGGCAGTGTGCCGTAGGATGTAGTCGCTGACAAAATGAAAAGGGATTTGTTGTTCCGTGAATGTACTGACAATGGGTGTCTGTAGTGGATTGACGCGGGATATTCAAGTTGGGATTCCAAGTCCAGGCCAAAGGGGCCCATGGCCTCGACGACCAGACGAACGACTGGATTTATGTACCATCATCCTCATCAGGCATTTGAATTCATCTGTAATAAGCCCTGTGATGGATCACCTTTCATGACTGACTGACTGGCATAGACAACCTTATAGCTGTGGAGGCTGACCGGCAATGACTTCATTTGGACTGGCTGACCTAAGAACAGCAGCTGCAATGCTTGCTTCAGGGGATCGGTCGCCCTAGCCATTTCCAGTAACATACCTTTGCAGTGATTGGTTCTCTATTTTGATCTTGGCTGCCGACGCTTGGGCCATCACTTCCGTTGCCCTAGGCTGCCCTGGGGGCCTGAAGTCTCGCGGGTCTACATGGGCGCTGGAATCCAAGGCAGTCCAGGGAAAGCGCTTTCTAAACTCCAGAGCAAGCTGGGCAACCCCGCTACCGAATGTGTCTGGCGCGTTCAATCTTGTTCTGCGCAGTCTCCCCGTTGGTTTGTCACCACACCCTCTGCCTTCACTACTATTTCAACGAAGATCTCGGGATGCAGATTGCCGCATATTGCATGCGCCCCTTTGACAGCCCAACGGACCTTTCTCTGACATGACTTGACAATGCGTGGACGCGGACGCGGAGGCGCAAGAGGAGCCAGAGGAGCTCAAGGAGCTTCTCGGGGAGGCAAAGCTCCTGCATCATGGGGGCGACTGAGGCCCGTCGAGTTGGATCCTTTGGAGGCAATCGGCCTTCCTTCTAAAGGCGACACCAGGTAGTCCAATTACTAAGCCATGCTGCCTTTTGCCCCAGTCCTCTGCTGACGGTGTGCCTACCATAGACTGCTTGACCTCAAGACCCAAGAACGGTACTACACCAAGATCGTCGAACGCTACATGACCTTCTGCTCCGACGCCGGCGAACGTGACGAACTTCTACGCCGCTTTGCTTCGCTCAACCTTTCGTACAGGGAAGACGAACTTCCGCCCACCATCCCGTCAGCCGACTCCAGTCCGGCTCCCAGGGGGGCGTCCGTAGCTCCATCCACAACACCAAACAACACCAAAGACCTGTCCGATGTCCTCTCAGCTTTGAGAAAGCTCCGTGAAGGCATTGTCGCGTCACAGCGCTTTGACGACTTCGCCATCCAAGTCTACCTATTCTGCATTCGCTTATCTGTTCTGGTAAAACATGCCGAATCATATCACCCTGCTATACTACACCTCTTGCGTCGAATTCAGCCCCGACATAGGATGACGACGGTTGAGATGAACGAAGTTGTGTCTTACCTAGTTCTAGACACGGCATGCAGGCGAAACAATCTGAGTGAAGCTTTTGCGCTACGGCACCGATACAGTTTGAAGGATGGCAAGATAGATGCTATCCTTGATGCTCTCGCACATGATAACTATATTGAGTTCGGCCGTATCAGGAAGAAGGTCGACGGCCATAGGGCGAAACTACTGGAGTATGCAGAAGAAGGGATGAGGAAACACCTGCTCAAATGCTTCGGAAGAACTTATATGAATGTGGATTTGGCGTTCTTGGAGAGCTGTTCAGATTCGACCTGGGCACATTTAACATCGGAGGACGGCGTAGGTTGGGAGTTAGATGCAGGCAAGGTTGTCATCAGAAAGCCCAAGGCACGATGATCTTTTGAGTCTATTGATACCCAAAGAGCAATATGACTTGCTCAATGTAACGTCGCTTGATGAGGAACGTTTCTTGCACGATCGTAAGACTTTGCAGAGAAGGCCTAGAGTTCGGCTCCGCAATTCGCATTTCAGATGCCTGCTATCCGTCGAGCTGTCTACAAGATTCCGTAGCTACGATATCCAGTCATACTGAAATCTTGACTGCTGAATTTGGTCTTCAAAGCCCAAAGTTGTCAGCATGTGGCGCACCTTATTCTCAACATGTGGTCACCCAAGCCCAATGAATCCGATGATATGTACAATGACCTACACCTCAATGAATCTCCCAGTGCAGCGGATTTCCTTGCGAGAAAATGCGCTTGATTGAACACCTTATCTGTGGAATCGCGCTTGACACATTCGAAGCAACTACACAACTCGCACAGATGAATGCTAAGCAATATGATTATAGGCGCTTAGATTAAGTATCTCCTTTTAGCCGAAATCCAGGTCTATCTGTCAACTTGTTCCTCGATGTAGTCTATCGATACACTATTCCCTTCCTCACGTGAGCGCGTGTAGACCGTGTCATTATATTTCACAGCCGTCACCGCCAAATCCGGCCCCCCGGGAAGCACGCATTCACCATTGACCCGGCACGCCCGAGCATCCAGGAACCTCACGGTACCCCAGTCGGGAAAGACGTCCTGCTGCCCGAAAAGGTTGCCGCCGGCCTCGACAATCCACTCCGCGGAGGCGCCGCGCGCCGGGAACGTCGGGCCCCGCCACGTCGTGGGCGCGTCCTGCTCGTACGAGAACGTCTGCGTCGTGTTGAGGTTCGTCAGGGTCGTGCTGCCGTGCAGGCCGTCGTCGGTGGCGTTGATCTGCACGCGGACGTGGTCGCCCGCCGCCACGGCGAGCTGCGTCGCGTCGAGCTCGACGTAGTCGTCGGGCACCCACTCGTACCAGGCGTTGTAGGCGGCGCTGCCGTCGGCGGCCCAGATGGTCATGTTGATGCCGGCCTGCCACAGGCCGCTCGGCGCCGGCGAGTCGTAGCCGTCGAGCCCGACCCAGACCGAGGCGGCGTAGCTGTCGCGCTGCGCGTGCGGGCTCGCGGGGAGCTGGAGGGAGGGGACGACGATGGTGGCCTCGACGAAGTTGAAGGGCGAGGTCCCGTTCCGTTGCAGCTGCACGGGCCCGGCCCAGCTCTCGCCGTAGGTGATGGAGGAGTTCTGCTGCGTGGCGCAGAGGCCTGCGGCTAGCGCGGTGATGGCGAGGGACAATGATGGCGGCATTCTGACAGATTATGGAGAGGCAAGACACTGTTGGTTTGTTGTCGTCCTACAGAAAACGAATATGGGTTCGTCCATGGTGGGATTTCCTCACGTTTTTGGTGTTTTCATGCGCGGGGCGACTAATTTCGAATACGAGATACTCGTCATGCACGCAGCGATGAGAGCCACATTTCAATCGCCAAGGTTCAGCAATGGTGAGTTCGCCATCTCCGCGAGCTTTTTAATTATAGCACGACCCTATACGAAGGAAAGGAGCTAAAGAACTGAGAATGACGATGCCGCCCCGCCAAGTGAAGTGGGTGATAACTACAGCGGTAGGCATGCGCCCAGCCACCGACAACAATACAGACCATTGCAAAGCGAAGTGATCAACACTTCGATATTAATCAAGATACGCCAAACCGAAGTACCAACTGACAGAGAAAGGAGAGAACAAGTACACAGAGGGACAAAGAAAAGGTCCCGACAGAAAATTACCATCTCTCACAATGCATAAGCCCTGATCGCTGGCTCGGCCGTGACCCCCGGCCTAAACTCCAGCGCATTCAACGCCGCCAGCGGGATCGTGCCCTCCGTCTCCGCGACGTCCGCGACATCGAGCGCCGGGTGCGCCAGCTCCGCGCACACGGCCGCCAGGTCCAGGCGTCCCGGGTCCGCGACGCCCCCGCTCTGCAGCGCGTCGAGCGCCAGCGCCGTCGCCAGGCCGTTGAACAGCATGCTCTCGTGCGTCGCGAAGTCGCCGGCCGGGGTGCCGGGGCACACGGACTGGATCTCGTTGTTGGAGACGCCGGCGCCGCGATCGTCCCGCAGGAAGGCGGAGGCGATGGTGCCCTCCTGCGGCTGCACCACCTCGTCGAAGACGGCGCTGTAGAGCGTCGTGGTGGGCACGAAGGCCGAGTCGCCGCCCTCGCCGGTGGCGCGCAGCGTGCGGATGAGGTTGGAGGTCGACTGCTGCTGGAGGACGGCGGGCGGGACGGGGATGGCGTCGAGGAGGGGCAGGTCGAAGGCGTCGGCGATGATGGTGCCGCGGAAGTCGGGCGAGAAGGCGACGAGCTGCTTGGTGGAGGTGCGGGCCGAGGTCCAGTACTTGAGGGCCCATTGCGCGGCCAGGTTGCCCTGCGACCAGCCTACGACGCTGACCTGCGTGCCGGTGAGGGAGGCGATGTAGTTCATGGCGTAGGCGATGAACTCGGCGTTGGTCTGGACGTCGTCGAGCATGGCGCCCGGGACGTTGAGCCAGACGGCCTGGCCGATGGACGGGTTTTCCTGCAGGATCTTGATCATGTTGCCCTGGTAGGTGACGCCGCCGAACGTGCCGGTGCCGGGCACCAGGAGGATGGGCTTTACGGTGTCGTTGCCCATGCCCTGGAACGTGTCAGGGATGAATATGGCTGAGCGCAGCTCATCCTCGCTCTTCGTGAAGGGCGGGTCCGCTGGGTTGGCTTGAGGGAAGACGGCCGTGGGTGGCGCCGGGTTGGTATTGTTGAACGAGTTGATGTTGCCGGGAACCGGCGGGCTGTCGAGGGTGGTGCCGTCCAGACCGTCGACTTGGAGGCCGCTGGTCAAGAACTTGAGGCCGATTGTGATGATGCCCGTGGGCTTCGGACCAAAGATGTCCTGGAGCGTAGACACAGCATCTGGTATGCTGTCGGGGGTCTTCGTCGGCTGCGTGCTGGCGAGCTGTGACGCAATGCTCGCTATCTGATCCTCGATCCCCTTTGTAAGTCCAGCGATGGGGTTGAAGGAGAAAGAAGCCGTTGGCGATGGCGCCGGAGCTGGATGCGGAGCTGGCAACGCAGCGGCGAGTCCCACGAGCAGGGCTCGGCCGACTGCCCAGATGATTGACCTCATCGAATCTGTTTAAGGCGAGTATCCGCCAGAGCGAGCGACTTGAAATCGAATCCAAATAATGGCACAGTCCTCTGATGGCCTCACTCCATTGTCATCTCATTTGCGGGATTGTATTGCTTTTGTGAGCCAACCATTGGCCCGTGTTGTAAGCCCCCTTTTCCTCTGCCGTCCACTAGACCACGAGAATATAATTGTCTGCTAATATTGCGGTGCATTACCCATGATGCGCGAGTGAAAGGTTCCATTGCATTCATGTGTGGTGGTGACCGCAAGAACTAGCTGAACGAGAGGGTATCAATCACATCATACATTCACAGGCACAAACATTCGGCCGAAGCACTTCCGTGGTATAAGCCCGTCGGCGCCATCCACAAGCAGACACAGCGTAACATTGTTGTGCGCCTGAGAAGTAATGGTTGCGAACTCTAACACAATTCAACAACTGCCGTTCACATGTAGTAACCGCATTCGGCCGATCATAACTTGCGATTGGACCGTTAGAGGCGTGTCGCCGTAGCCGGGGTACCCTCGACGCTCGTCGTGTTTCGCGACAAAGATCAGATGAAATTCTCCCGCGATGTGATGGAACGTCTAAGCCTCACGATTGGACCAGAGCTCTTGCAAGTACTGATATCAACCAGCCATCTGTTGTCATACTGGACATCATTCCGTAGCGCAGTGTCCACCTGCAGCAATGAACATGTTGGCATTGACCCGATCCTTAATACATATCCTCATCTATTACTTCAAGAGCATTAACAGCATCTCGTAATTTTCAACAATTAAATACACGTCTAATATATATAATGTGCATTTCTATGATGTTGTACATCATTTGCCTCTACCTTCTGTCCTGAGGGGAAACTGGGCTTGGCGGTAACAAGAATCCTCTTCCACTAGTATACCAATGTCGGGCAAGAAGAGCGTAGGGTGCAACAGATGCAGCTCTATCATGTCTTGGTTCTAGTTGCATGTCTCTTTTGCCATTTTCGGTCCATCAACTACAACCCGAGGTGTTCATAGTAGGCCGGGGTGAGTCTGGTCTTTGATCTCGTGCCACCGGTCATCGGTGAGGTAGCCCATCTGCCGGTTGAGCCGCTTGATCGCTCGATAACAGCAAGTCTCATTCTTGCACCAATATATAGAGGTTTTCGACTCTTGCTCGATTCGATTGCAGACTTTCCCTTTGGCGCGCGCCGTACAGGGTACGAATGACGTGTTGCCCTGGAATGAGTGCCCGCAGGCTAACTTGGCTGTTACTTCGCGACACATTTTGGCCTCACTCGTATATACCTCGGAATCCTTCCGGGGTTGTTTGACGAATATACGGTCTCATCCTACTGTATGCGCAGGGGGATCCCCTGTATAGTGTGTGGTAAGTTATATCATCTGTCTACAAAGGAGTCATTGTTGTCCCCAGAACAAGGCAACAATGACCAAGATTTTTTGGTCATTGAGAGCTTTGTCCTCGGTCTAAGTCATCGTGAAGAAGGTCGAAAGGGGGCCAAGTGAGCATGTAGCGACCAATCACCCATCAAACTTATTCGGAAGGGCTGTGTCAATACTATGATACATTTCTCTATTAACCATTATTTATTCGTTCATCATCATGAAAATGGGCGGGTTTCACCGTGCCCGGTCCCTGGTCTGCCACTACCTGCTTGGCGACCTGTACAGATGAGAGTCCGATGATCGCGTTCTCTCACGGCCCTCGACAGACCTCAATGAGTCGGGGCTTGAAGGGTAGTGTATAGATTCGTTACCACTAGACATATAACTCATTATACGATCAGCATTAGCTGTCTCCGGCGGAGTTTCGCGTGCACAGTCATTCCCGTATCCGTATGCTGACGAGTACTGAGTAGTCGTGTTTTCGTCATCTGCGCCATGGGAGGCGGACTCATCGCGGTCATGTCGAAGACTTTGGAAGGGAATATCCTCCTGTGCCTTAAGTCCTTCGATCTCGTGGTAATCGGTATGGCCGAGCCAGAAAGGCGGATGCGGGATGTGTGTGATGACTAGGATGCAAAAGTAGGCTATCGTAATCGTCGGAAGCATCCACACACTCCCAAGGAAGCCTTCTAATACATTCACTTCCTTATCGCCATAGACCGCTACAACACCGACGATGGTGAGAAGCGAAAGTGCGATAGACATCATGATACAAATGGCAGTGCGCGCTATGTTGAACGGAGACCATCCTCTGGGTTTCGAAATGATATGCATGACCGTCAGGAATAGTAATACGATTCCGGCGCACGCAAAAGCATACATAAACTTCACTTCTGTTAGATCAACTGCTAACATCCAGTCACGGGAGATTTGTGTGACTTACCACAAGATGGAATCTCTCCTCGATTGCTACTGTATTTTCCGACTCGAGATTCTCGGCGCTGCTGGCCTCAACTTGCTCAGGCGCCTCGATCTCAAACGCGGCAAAAATCCCGTTGACGCATGTCGCCAGGAGTTCCGTGATCGAATTCTCATAAGTGGCTTCCGTTGTGTCGTCGGGACTTGAATCGCCCCAGAACGATTCAGGCAATTCAGAAATGGTGTCTAGTTGCTCTTGAACGTCATCATACACCTTTTTGCCGTCCTTCAGCGGCGGGTACTTTTCTAAGTATTCGTAGACAATTTCCCCAATTGTATTCGACACATCTTCCGACGTATGATCATCCGGAAGCGACGCTGCTTTCTTGATGACTTTTTCGAATAAGATAGTGAGGGACTCCTTGATGCGAACCCAACGAATGAAGAGATTGGCGCCTTCTAGTAGCAGAATCAACGCTATATGGAAAGGCAGATGAATCGAAGCCCTACAGGTGTTCAGATTAGCTTCAGAGGGCTAAGGAGATTCGACGACCACGTTATGATCCCCAGTAAAGAATGGCTTACCACCACACCTGATGCCGCTTGGACATCGAATGTTCTTCTTCATGCATCCAGTCGAAGTAGAGTTGGAATATGATGTAGAGTAAAGACACGGCACTTGTCACAACGCCGATTAACCCAGGGCCTATGACCGTTAGCTAAAATCTCATGAAATAACGCCTGCATCATACTCCAAGTGGTTGTGGTTTCATCTTTTAGATAGGTATCTTTAACAAGAAGAGTGACACTCTTGGCCACAATGATACAGCCTATAATTCATCAGCAATGCTGGTGCAGCGAGGGAGAGGGGGGAAGGGTCACCTTCGCCCAGAATAACGAGCGTGAGGAGATTCAATCGCTCGCCAAGATGTGTACCGATGAACGTAAGAGCAGTAGATAATTGTGAAGTCATAAGGAGTACGGCCATCTCGAGCAGGCCGCCTATGTACCACACAAGATATACGCGACTTGTATCACGTAAGTTATATCTGAACGAGATCCCAAGATATATCATGGACGCGCAGAAGTGAACGAGGGTGGTAAAGAGGAGGGGCCTCATGCCTTCGTGGAACTTTCGAAGTTGAAAGGCAATGAATCCATACTGAACACTAAGAACAAGTCGGGATATAGCGAGGAAAATCGACATAGTTCGAAAGACGGAGGAAATCTGATCTGTTGGGTCGAAGTGTGCGCCGACCTCGGCGAAGCCGATCATGACACCAAGGTGAATTGCCTTACATATCCGTTCGAAGACACTGTCGGCAGCGTAGCGGACATCGTAGAGACTGGTAAGGAGCCAGGTGGTCCACAGTAGTCTGAAACTGTCAGTCCATCTGAGCTTGTCCGGGGGCGAGTAGCTGCGTACACGATATATCCGATAAAGGACGAGAAAGCTGGGATATCTACTATTTCGTGCAACTAGATCTCCAGTCAGCACCTGATGATGGTAAAAGTGAAGTACACATTGGGCCTCTACATACCCCGGTAAAGACACTGAGATTGGCCACAAACCAAAGATCGTAAAATAGCTGTGCCAAGAGTCAATCAATCTATGCCGAAAAGAAGGCGGTTGGTCGAGGGGATACCGACCTCGAAGCTTGTTGCTGCCTCGGCCTTCGCACAATCAGCTGGATGCTCTAAGAACTCATCAAATGGATTCACTTTACCCTCTCAAACTTAGGGACCTCATATTTCCTCTGCTTGTGAATGATACCCTCTTTGTCGCCGTGGAACAGGGCCCCGTGGACGAGGTCCTGGCCTGTCTGCTCGACCTTCTCTACGCGACTACCGGTAAGCCGCAATCGGTTTCCTGAATAGTCGAGATCGGTGGCTTTCATCATCGAGACGTCCTACAAAGACTCGCAGACTTGCAGACATTGGACGGCTATCCCGCTTGACGACGATACATGGAAGCCAAGAAAGACCAAGAGATGCTTCGGGGGGCAACCGAACCAGATATACCTAAGGTTTCCGCGCGTGAAGCCACAATGATTCAACCTAATATGCATAGCGGCGTAGACGATGCCTACCTATCACTGAGCTTGGTCGTTCGTACTGGGGTGTTTGTTCAGCTGCTGTGCCTCAGTGGATTAGACCAAGTGGGCGGATACCTGTACCTACTAATCTACAGGTACGGTATGTGGTCCCGGACGAACATCGTCAGCATGGTCGAGGGCCGTTCCTTGGGTGGAAGGTAAGTACCCACTGAGCCAAGACCGGCTAGAAGTAAGTACCTGTGGGCTGTGCCCAAGCGCTGTGAACGTATGAACGTGAATGATATTGAGGCACGATGCATGTCATGATCTCAGGTTGCCAGGGTGGGATTCGAAGAGAAAACAGAGTCTCTGCGACCATGGTACACCAATAGGTATGTAGGGCACAGTACAGGTAATGCCGGCATTCTCCATCTCAAGGGCATGCGGCCGAGGTGGCTTGGTAGTTCGCAGCCACGGCCGCTACAGCATCTATCAATTCACCTAACTCGTTGCAGGTAGGGGGAAGTTTAAGCCCCCAACCGCAGCGAAGACAGCACGGTAGTTCATACCTTTTACACAGTACAGTGGGTCAGTAGGTAGGTTGCCGCCTATAGCCAGGCGTCTTGTTACTTTGTACTTACTTACTGTACCTAGTCAGTGCCAGATATAGAAGCGGCGGGTCAGAGTCTCTGCACCTCGCGACAGATGAATCAGCAGATGACACGAGGATAACAATAAGAAGAAAGAAGAAAAGCGCTTAGTCAGCCTTCGCGATATATCGCCAAATGCATTGATGTTCCAGGTAGATCAAGGTTGCGTCTGCAGGTAATATCGCAACATGGAGACAAGGAAGGCAGAACTACCTAGATGTATGTATTCATTTCACCGTACTGAAGATCCCCCAACAACAGGTAGTAGACCAGGACCCCCAGGGCTGCCCAGGGTTAGGACTTTTCATTACTCGAGGACCGTCTTCGATACCAGTTCGGCCGCCAAGTCCACCGATCTGCGAAAGGACCCAACAGCACGGCCTTAGGGCTGGGGGCAGGATCCGAAATAGCCCAAACGGCCCAACACCAAGCCAGCCCTAATATAAGTCCCTTGCTGCGCGGGCCAACATCAAATCTTCGATTGGTACAAGTCCGAGCGACGCCAGCGCAGCAAGACACAGCGCTGTGCTGTGTTGCGAGACTGTTGCTGTGCGGACTCACCGCCTTCAGGAACGGTTGGTCCCCCTTCCTGCAAACACCAACATTCGATGCCCTGTTGCTCATGACGGTACCGGTGCTACAATACTACAGCCCCAGCTCTGAAAAGAATTCTTGGATCGACACCGCCGTTGACTGGGCCTGGTGGCCAGGAAAATGAATGAGACAGCCGAGTCATCACATCACCACCGATGAACTATCATTGGGCGCATCCTGCCGTTGATCAATCCACAGCTGCTGAAGTTTGCTTGTCGGAGATACATACCTACCGAAGCAATCCAGCCAAGAAATCGCCAAGATATTGCCAAGAGATCCTTCTACAGCGATTCTAGTCTACTGAGGTGAGTGTGCTGGCGTCAATCTCGCCATCTTACTGGCATTGATGGGACTAAGTCTCTGGTATTTATCTCTCTACGACAATCATAGATGAAAGCAGCGATGAGCTTGTCGCCGCGTATGTGCCAGGATCCTGACTACAGCGAAAAGAAGAAGGTGATCTCTTGGAAAAGAGCGCTCTCTTGCGTATGGGCGCCATCGCTCGTTGACAGCCCATTCCTGTCCAGTCTTTGTCTGTGCCGACAAAGGCATCACATGGCTCTCGGTAGTCATTCGCATCTGTCCACAATACCCACGACTAGAGTTCCTGATTCAGTCTCCGGCATTGCTGTGGCATGTGCACTCGATGGAACGGCTGCTCTGAAGTAATCGAGATATGGCCGACGTATCGACCGAGGTACAGGCCCTTGCTCGTAAAGAATAACATGAGTTCGCCACACATCTTATCTTGACCTGACATTCAAATCAATGCAAACGACGACAAGCGCTTTGTCGACTCAGAGATCCTTAAACATGTGAACAGGCTTCCACCTCGTTGATATAATGCACTCATTCCACAGCCGCTTCGAGATCATTAATGAGATTGACGGAGTGACTTAGAAACCGACCAGCGATATGTCGACAGGCAGGTGTGGATATATAGGACCATTAATTCATGGAAGCAAACCATTCGGCCCCAGCGCGCAACATGAAGTCGTTGATTATCTGTTCAGCGGGGTTGCAGTAAACTACTTGTCAAGGCACCATATTGGCATTCCTTGCGACGAGTTTTGGATTGATGAACCTGATGGATTATATCCCGAGAAGATGTCCCTGAAGCTGTCAAGTGAGTCAACCGGTGTGTTGAGAATCGACAGGAGCTCTACCGCGTTGAGTATCATACGGGCCTTCTAGACGCCTCCCTAAAACCCTGTGCCAAAACTCCTAGAAACCACCCCTAAAATGCTTTGCGATCTCTGTTAAACCACCAGAACGGCCGGGGGAATCTGCTGATCGCAAGTTCTTGAATGTCTGGCATGAAAATGGATGAGATGGCGAGAAAGATCAATAGACTCCAGCCAAGATGAGAAAAGAGACGAAGAAGGCGTTTTGGGCCCATGGCACCATACCAGCAATGGGAAGCGGGAGGATCTTTTTCGATTACGTAAACCTGATGGATAGATTTACTGAGAAGATATTCTCGATCTATAGAAAGAAAATCCAAACTTGGGTGCCTCGTGTAGGCCAAGAGAAGATCCTCTATGTCGGGATTCCGATGGCAAGGATCACAACGACGTTTCGAATGAGGACGATGGAAAAGCCGGGGAAACACTTTTCGAGCATAACTTGCAAGACCGGTTAGCATCGATCTAGTAAGGAGCTGCCGACTTGGGCGACTTTCTCGAGATCTCTTTCAAGCGAGTACCTGACAACTGACCAAACGATCCAACACCCAGAAATCAGACCACAGAGACACGTTTGGGTAATATTTACGTAGATATAAACTATCTAATTAAAGTTACTTTATTGAATTGTTCCTCCCTCGTCGCTCTGCATCGCAGGTATATCGCGGCCATCTGCGCTGACGTGACTGTATCTCCGACCTTGATTTGGACAGTTCACGTCGTAGCTTTGGAGTACAATGGCCCGTGGACTAGCTTTGGCTGATGTCGCTACTACCGCTTTTGGTACTTAGACTTCCCTGGGCTTCGGTCGTATGCCATACCAAGCTTTTGTAGTACGTCGTCTTCCTGAGGTAGGAGGAAGTCGCGTAATACCTGAGGAACTCTCGATTGTCGCGCGACCAATGCTACGTCCAGTCGAGTTTCTAAAGGTCTCGAGCGAACACGAAGACATCATCAAGACTCTATTTATACTTGAGTTTATCCTGGCACTCATATAGAGATCAGAAATCTATACATAAACCGTCGTTCTGCTCTGTCTGAGTACGATACCTATCTTAGGTCGTTCGACTGTACGACGTAACGCTGTTCCTCCTTCGTCATCCCCGAGCGACTCACTTGCTTTCCGAAGCATTAGACGTCGTCTTCCATCCGAAAACTTCCATCTATACGGTAGCCTAAGTCACACGGAGGAGTGCCAGTTGATCATTCTGTATCGCGACAGACACAGTCAGTGGGCAACAACTAAACTTCCATTGTTCCGGGCGGCCTTACTTCAACAATACCAACAAATAATGGCCATCAGACCTCAAGTACTCATCCGATAATGCCAACGGTTTAGCGTCTACAAACAGCTCTACATAAAAATAACTACCCTCTCAACAGTTCTTTGCCTTCGGCGCCCGCATCCCGCCTCATCACCATACATGCCTGCAGATACACCTGAGTTCACGCACACTTGCCGATCCGCTCAACTCACCATACTACAACGAATACTTCAACGACCCCCCACCCAACAGCCTCAACCACCAACATGCAGCCCCTCTGCCTCACCACTCTCGCCACAGCCACCTTGGCTCTGGCTATGCCGCACGTGCCTCAAGGTGAAGGCCCTTGGGGGAGTCAGTGCGATGTCGGTGACAGCTGGTGCCTGTGGGGAGTAAATACATCACCCAATAAAAGTCATCAGTAACGAAACTGATCGCGAATCTTAGACTTGTATAGGCGGAAGATGTGGCGATGCCAAGGGACAGGAGTTCAATTGCGACTTTGGCAGTGTATGTACATGAAACCCCTAACTATCCTCACCTTGTGGGACAGATTGCTGACTCCCGATTCATAGTGCGTAAGTGAAAAGTCCCAGATGCCATCCGACCCCTTTTCATCCTTTCTTGTAACGCTCGACGATAGAGACCATGATCTAACAATTTCACGAACAGGACTCGGGCTCGGATTGCTACGTCACTATCGTCAGCAAAAGCATTGGAAAAGCCTACTGCCCCATCGGCTACCCGTCTAAATGTGAGGCTTGGGCAACGGGGGACCAATGGTAGAGAGAATCACTGGTAACTCCTGACCTAGACCAAGAAGAGTAGGATGGTGGAAATACCACCTAGTACATAGGAATCAATAGTATTATAATTCGACCGCCAGAGTGGTAGTCTCGTCAGGACATGTGACCCTGTGCAGCCACGTCACGATAGATCTTTGAATGGACATCAGATGGTGGCAAGACGCAGAAGCTGGGTTATGGTCACAGCTTGCACTTAACCTGCTGTACTGGTGCTCTTTATGTCCTCGATACGGGCGCTCTTTGGACGCAAAGGGTACTCATCCGGATCCGAGCAACCTGCAATAATTTCCAGTATGTCAACTTGTTTCTTGATGAGTTTCTGTGTGGAGAAATACCTGATTTGACCTTGACACATGATGGTGCGATTTGTCTTCCCTATCCCGTAGTCGGCTTTAATGCCTATCTCAATCCAGGTTTACTTGAGGTATTCATTGAGCAGAAAACCAGTCGTCTACGAGTATTGAACTTCTGACGATGTCAAGAAAGTACTAAAGCCACAGCCATAGAACCGTAACCAACGGGGACGGCCCCAGAACAGGCTGATCAAGCCCGGCTTCGGTCCTCATAGGACGCGAACAAAAATGTTGCTCAAGACAATTTCACCGCATTTTATATTGCCTCTTGTCATCGTCTCTGCCCATTCGGCTTGGCATCGATTATGCAGGATCTCCATCAATTCCACGGAGGTCCCTCAGGTGACTTGGAATTCCAGCTTGTCTGTGAGTGGTCCAGGCTCACATTTCGGTGAGCAACCCCGAACGCAATTCGAATAGACTTGTAGTCTTTGCCTATGGCAGCGCTCAATTCATCTTCAGCGGTTTAGTGGCCGTGAAAGAGATGGGATGTGGACAGGCATCGAGCTGACCCTCTCAGGCATCGCCCTGGCTCAGCTCTGGCACCCATTCCTCTAATGCTTTTGGGTATGGTGAGTGATAACGTTCATGGTAGGCGGTTGCGTCAGGGGTAGTGTGACCAATACCAACCATAAGATAAATGATGATATCCGAAAGGCAGAAAAGCCGAATGGAGTTTGCAGCTTCGCCGATAGCTATGCCGGTCTCGGACATTTTGGCGAAGATGCATTGGGTGGCGTTCTAGGACTGATCATTCAGCTAGTATTTGCGAAAGGACCGAAGCCCATGTGATGAGTCAATATAGATAGCAAAACAGTCAGTAGCATCCTACGCATCAAGCGTATCAACCTTGCGGAGTGGCAGGCGGTAACACCGTAATGGTACGATGGTACACGGCTACAACATATAATTACCTAACCAAGAACACAGTGGACACAGATTCAATGTCAGTCCAAAACTTAGAGAGCAGCCAGCATAATGGATCTCGAGTGCGACGGCTCGGTGGTTAGCAACATAACACTAGCGCACGTTGCGACGCGACGTTTGTTGCAAACCTTGTTGGCGTCCCAAGACTCACATGGGGCGCGAAAACCTATTTCCCATAACTCATAAAAAGCCATGGAGACAAAGGTTGTCCTTGAATCGGAGGGGAAAAGCTCCAGCGAGGTATGTGCCCTAAAATAACTACATTTTGCTCGCACGCAAAACAACTAAGACTTTGTTCAGCTGGGAGTTGCAAGGTCATGGTTCAAATAAGACCTGCTGCATACTTAGTTACTGATAACTAACCACCATCTGCTGAAACCAGTCACACCAAGTCGTATCTAATCAGATATTATGAATCCTTTCAGCGTCACTGCACTGTTCATCTACCGAGAGATAGATGCGCTACCAAGCACACTCTTACCAAAATAACCTCGACCATCTATCAAGTATCAATATGACACCAATTCCCAGGAAACCGTCGATCCATGCCCACTGGCTCGATAATGTCACCTCGGACCTGTCTGGTAGAATCCATATACTCAGCGACCATGGCTGTGAGGTGATCGCAGAGCATCCCGACGTTGCGTTGGCCGATTATCTGTACGAGCACATCCCCCATCCCCAGCATAAGCTAGAGAATAAGCCCCATGTATTTCACGGCCATCTTGTCATAAACCACAAGCACGCACGGTTAGAGACTTATGTGGGAGACAACGCGAAGATCGAGGCCGGCACGTCGACGAAGCCCAAGAAATTAAGCAAATCGTATAAGCTAGGAGATTCAAATAAGGGCAAATGTCCCGTGCGATCGCTCAGCATTATCGGCAAGCACACAGAGGGTGATGCTCCCGCAGCAGCTCTTCCCCCCTTGCCCAAGCGGCCAAGCTTCTTGCGCATGCGCAGCGGGCCAGCGGCCCTCCAGCAACTACCGGCGCTCAACACAACCCTCGAAGACGCCAAGTCTACGACTGCTCTTCAAATCGTCAACAAGTCGCCCAAGTCTCCGCAGGCAAGAGGCCGCTGCCCCTGCGGCTTCAGCATGCGACAAGATGACGATAAGCCACTGACGCTGAACGCGCACTCCGCGACGATAACACGCGCCCTTACCCTGGGGCCGAGTCCTCGCACGCTGACAACGGTGACGCTGCTGTTGCTGATCAGCAAAATCGCCTTGAAGCTGCCCTTGCCGAGGCGTTGGATCTCGCTGCAAGCGGCCATGTCGTGGCATATGTGGGGGAGCCGGGTGGACGAGGATCATGATCCCGACATCAGGGAGGACGATGGTCAAAGGGATGATTGCTAGGAAGGTGTTTGGCTAGTCAACAGCCACTGACTAGACTAGTACATGCCAGTAAGTATTGGTAAAGATTGAATACAGCCTTATCGTCTTGACAATCACTGCGTACTGTATACTTATACATCTTATGGTCTGATTCAACTCGCATTCACGAAATACTGGACGCAAATGATCAGTGAGTTGTTCATTCGTGCTACACAATCTAAGGGCAGGGCGGGAGGACGTTCATGAGTTAAACTTATTTCGAGTACCATATCTTGGTGGCATGTGATGATTATACCTAGCCATCATAGTCCGCGATGCTTTCGGCGCCATCGGTGAGAGGACCTTGAGAAGCCACCATAATGAGCGCAAAACAAGAACTTTGTGCCGTCGCCTTTGACGTGTCGCGTTCGCGGCTGGTTTCGTTCAAAGAGTTCCAAACCAATATCTGTCATGGTATTGCTGCTTCAATCATCTGCACGGCGACGCACAGCCAATCAACCGGTACGGTGACATTGTCGGTTCTCATTGGACCCTACTCCAACCGCGGTGCATTTCGTCATCTCCCTCTTCGGCCCCGGCACACTCGCACCAAGTTGCCAAGAAACACTACGATTGAACATCAAACACCACATAGGTGATACTGGACACCAGAATGGACGCCTCGCCTGAGGAAAGCGGCGATCCGCCACCCTATGCATTTAGGACCCGGGACGGTCGGGACGAGGTCCTCCCACCCGTGATATTGGTCCTCGACGGCACCGTTATTCGCGCACAATCCGCCGGAACGCGACCACTTTTTGAGCTGTCGCGCGACATTATTGATGGCTCATCTGGTGTCACGACGCCCATTCTCCTCAAGCGGCTCATCTATAAAGTGCGCACGACCCGCAACGGGACGCCCCGAGAGGCGCAGCGAGGCCAGCCACTGTTCCAACTGCAGCACCTGGGCCGCGTCCTCTCCAAGGGGTACCCGTGGTGTCTGGAGGCGACGTCTCGGTCCTCCGTCGGAAACCTGGCGCTCAAGACCGTGGCTCTCCATCGATCCCGGCTCAAGGTCGTGAGGACCGCGTCGGTCGAAGGGCATGGGCTGCCCAAGGGCTACGTAGCGCGGCGGAAGTCGCTCAAAGACGCCGAGCTCGTTTTCGACATCGTGGAGAAGGAGAACCGCTATGAGTGGTCAAACGGCGAGGGAGAGCGAGTCGCGGTGGAAGACTGCTTTGATGGACGTTGCAGGTTGCTCGTCTTGGCGCCTCTGACCAGGCAGACGATGGACGCGCTGGTCGGGAGTTGGTGTCTGCGCCTGTGGCGCGCGACCGAAGAGTCTACCAAAGGGGAAGCCACGAGTCTGGTGAAGTGTACGTGTGTTCCATACTTTTATCTGGACACGGTCCTAATGACGGTTACAGTTGCGGTTCCGTTGAACGTTCGGAAAGCGCGAGAGATTCTACCAAGATACTGGTGATACTGTCTGACCGATTGGTCAGTGAGTAGGTATGTAAGTTTCGTCACGAAGTCAATCGTCACTGAGCCTGAGATGTATCGGAAGAGAGGAAAACTCTAAAGTCTACAGTTTCCGGAGATATGTTGGACTGGCCAGCAAAGATGCAGGCTGGATAAAGGGAATGAGCTCGCACAGGAACACATCAGCCTTGTCATTTGCTCACCACCGATCTACGAGCCTCCCCGAACAGTCCATCGCCTAGGCACGAGAAAGTATTAGCGATACCTCGCCTGAGTTGTCATGGTCGGGCTTATCAACTTCTTGAGACTCATCTTGCCATTTCTTACCACTAAAGCTCATGCGACTGCCTTTGCTAATGGAGCAAACTTGGATACTTCAACTTTGAGCCTTGCGTACATGAAACAGTTCCTCAGCGATGAAGCCGGACACGTCGTTGCCAACGGGACAGGCGTTCCCGAGATTAAAGTTGTGCAGGTGATAAGAATTGCCGAAATAAGCAAATATGATGGAAACGATACAGCCATGTCAAGAGGCAACATCACCTCGACACACGCTTCCACAGCAAGCGCGACAGACTCATCGCTGTCAGTAGTCGACCATGAGACCTACGAGGGAGTTCGAAACATTATCTCCTGGGCAAAACAGAGCAACCGGGTTAGCCCGCGAAAGACCAATCATCATTTCTATGGAAGAGTCGTGATGGATGTATGCGACTGCAAGTGGCCTTGGTACGTCGGCGTTCCAGAACACGAGGTGTGGGACTTCATGTACCATGCGTACAGCAGTTGTGACGACAGGCAGAGTGGTTGCGTCTTGGACGAGAATGCCGACATCTCACAGCTGCTTCCGTGAGGGAGACCGAGGGCCCCGTCTTGTTGGGGTTTGTAGCATGTCATTGTGGTGGAAGCAAAGGAAGTTCACGGAGGATACTTCGGCCAAGCCGTTGATGATAGAGCGCTCGCTACATCAAAAGAGGTCTATTGGGTGAGGCTGTTATGGGGTGGGAAGCTGTCTTGGCTATGATCACTTTGGTCACAAGCTATTATTCGAGGATTCTGGCATGATTTGGTTGTATGGCATGATTTAGCAAAGCGTCTCAGCAAGCGTCTCTTAATAATCTGGCCACATCCGTTGTCCTTGGCTACAAAATGTGGATTCACTGACACTACCATATGTACAATAGCAATCTATACGATGCGTGGTACACCTCACCCTTTGTACCTTGATTTATTGAAGAAGCGCACAAGGCCCGGCACCTCATCCGAATACCTCCCATGTAACGAATAACCGAAGCGCACCAATCCCGCATCGTTTCGCGAGCGGCCCCGGACACGCGCCGCACTAGCGGGCAGACTTTCCCCGGGACTGGTGGAGAGCCAAGCCTGGGGACCAGGGTGCAAACTGGTGATGGTTGCGCTCTGCGTGGGGAAGCCCAGCTGGCGATGATATCACCCCCAGCCGGGGTTTCTCGGGAGATGCCCGGCGCTGTCACGGCAGTCAAGTCGGCGAGCTGGGTGGGAGGGCGAGCTGAATTAATAAGAAGGCGAGTGCCTCAGCGTATCCTGTGATGGATGTTCGCTACGCTCTGCATGCCAAGAATCAGCCCCGTCGAACTTGTATGTAACCGTACCTGGTGTTGAGGTTCAGCTGTGCTCAAGATGTATCGCATTTCGAATATCTATGGTATGTGGTCAATATGCCAAATGCGCACTCTAGGGCTGACATGTCGTAGTGTTGGCCGCCTTTGGCACCATTGGTGGTGCTCTCTTCGGCTTCGACATCAGGTGTGTGACTCTGGTATCACACGCGCTCCTATGCTTTCTTGTGACTCACCAGTGGGACAGTTCTATGAGTGCATGGATAGGCACTGACCAGTATCTGAATTACTTTAATTCTCCTGGGTCGACGCTCCAGGGAGGTGTAAGACCACTCATCCTATGCGTATCTCGGGACCTTGTCTGATCCAGTTCGAGTAGATCACAGCTTCCATGTCCGCTGGTTCGTTCGCCGGCGCCATCGCTGCCGGTTTCGTTTCAGATCGCATAGGTCGCCGAGGCTCTCTCATGGTGGCCTCAGTCATCTGGATCATCGGTGCCGCGCTCCAGTGCAGCGCCCAAAACGTCGGGCATCTCATTGCCGGAAGAGTCATCAGTGGACTTTCAGGTACGCGCAAAGATAATGTTGCGCGGATATCGGGTTTGCTAATATTATTTTGCGCCCTGCAGTGGGCATCACCTCCTCTCAGGTATGCGTCTACCTAGCTGAGCTGGCGCCGGGCCGCATCCGCGGCCGTATCGTCGGTATCCAACAATGGGCGATAGAATGGGGCATATTGATCATGTACTTGATTTCCTATGGTTGCTCACTTGGGGTCCCGGGTCCTGCCTCGTTCCGCATCGCCTGGGGCGTCCAGGCCGTTCCCGCCCTTATCCTGTTGATTGCGCTGCTCTTCTTCCCCGAGAGCCCCAGATGGCTAGCGGGACAGGAACGGTGGGAGGAATGTCTTGAGACGCTTGCGATGCTCCATGCACGGGGAGATGTGGCCGATGCAGTTGTGCAGACGGAATACGCGGAAGGTATGTCGAGGGACAACACAGAAGTGTTATGTGGATGTGCTGACGGGCCAACTAGTTCAAGAAGCTGCGCGTATCGCTGCTGAGGCGAAAGACGTTGGATTCTTTGGTCTCTTCGGCCCTAAGATCTGGAAGAGAACCCTCTGTGGCACCTCTGTGCAGATGTGGTAGGTTGTGACTCGACTCGTTGCTTGCAGCCTATACTTACCAAGCATTCAGGCAACAGCTGCTCGGTGGCAACATAATCATGTACTATACTTCCTACGTGTTTTCGATGGCGGGTCTGGTATGTTTCCTTCGTCTCTGATATTGTCTTGGCCTAGCATTATAACGACTAACAATGCAATAGAGCGGCAACACGAACCTGTACTCCTCAGCGATACAGTACGTTATCTTTATCGTGACGACAGGCCTCATGCTCCCCATCATCGACCGCGTTCCACGAAGATTGCTCCTTCTGGTGGGCGCTGTTCTTTGCATGGCATTACACTTTGCCGTTGCTGGACTCATGGCAGTCAACGGACACCACGTGGACTCTATAAACGGTACGCCGCCCATATATAGACCGACACTTCGAGACAGACACTAATACGATATCTTGTTAGGTAACGAAATCCTCAAGTGGGAGCTCTTTGGCCCAGCGTCAAAGGGAGTTATTGCTGTAAGTATCGCCCTAAATTTAACGAATCTTTCTTTCTTTTTCTCTTGATCTTGTTCGCCAAACCGCTGGATCATCCTCTTGTTCCAAGCCAAATCGATCACCGAATAGATGTACTGAACAATATATCAGTGCTCTTACATATTCGTCGGTATCTACGGATTTACCTGGGCACCCACGGGATGGATCTACTGCTCAGAAGTCTTCCCACTCAAGTACCGAGCCAAGGGCGTCGGATTATCCGCAGCAACAAACTGGATGTAAGAGCACCCCGCGCAGAAATCCCCCCTTCAAACCTCGGAATGTCACACCTACTCACACGCCTACTAGCTTCAACTTCGCGCTCGCCTTCTTCGTCGCCCCGGCCTTCACCAACATCGTCTGGAAGACGTACATCATTTTCGGGGTCTTCTGCGCCGTCATGACCGTCCACATCTTTTTCACCTACCCCGAAACCGCCGGCCGCACGCTCGAGGAGATCGACGCCGTCTTCGACACCGACGTGCCGGCCTGGAAGAGCGGGAAGCTCCACGAGAACGCGTTCCAGGAGAGGATGCAGGCCGTGCGGGAGGCGAAGGGAGACGGGGCCAACGAGCCGAGAGCGAGTCAAGCTGAAACTGTCTAGAAGCCGTGGCATGTCTTGTTCGATACCGATGATGGAGGTTCGTCCTTCGCCCAGTGAAATGTGGCGTGCCAGGAATGGTGTTTCCCTGAGATTTTCTAAGATTTGCAAACAACCGGTGCCCAATCAGCTGTGGGGAGCTGTTGTGCAGAGTTCAACTTATCGAAGTTAAGTCATCATGACAAGCAATTTCGAATATCATCATGATCTGCAACATGAAGGTGGCAATTCCCATTACTAGGATAGAAGCTCCTCACCAAATCCATCTCGTTTTGTATTGTTCGCAATCCAAGGTACAACATGACCACATCAGATCAGGAGGGCAGCTCGCGTCTTGCATGATACGCTGGTGACGTGGCGGTGCAGTAGTGGCTTGATCACCATGGCTGTGCTCATGTGGCAGGAGATGCCATTGAGTGGCTTGACCCGGGATATTACTAGCTTGGCACACGCAATGTCATACGATCGGCGATACGCACATGGTCAAGAAACCTCGCTGCTCATTCGCAGTTTTCGCGGTTCGACTGAATAGGAGAAGTGATTGATCGATTGGTACTTCTTCGAGTGAACCCTGTTGCGATGTACCTATACCATTCGTGACTTCTAGGGTTCGGAAGTTTACTGCATACCCAATGTATCAGTCAATGCAGATAGTAAACGTACTGCCATGACGCAAAATTGAATTCTGATTTATTGTACATCTACATCTATCTATCCTGGTATCTTAGGGCGCGTATTCTTTTCGCAAGCTTTATCGTGTACTCGCTGAACTCAAACTCCTTTCTATGTTGAATTCTCTGCCGAATCGGGTTCTTTTGTTTCTGGTGACTGCGGCCGCGATCGAGGTGGAGGGACAGTCTTGTGCCCTTCGGAGGGGAATCGCGGATCCTCGCCAGCAAATACTCTTCTGAGGCGCTTGCAACACTCTGCATACAGCTTTTCTGACTTCGGCGGGGGTTTCACGGGATTCGGCCCCTTATCCCAGCCGTGCGGCACCTCGGGAATTGTGGTATAGAACACAGTCTTTCCGATGGGCGGCTGCTCGAGGCGCCGGGCCAACGCCTCCCCTTCTCGAAGCAGCATGTCCCATTCGCAAGTATAGAAAAAGATATAGGGCGGGAGGCTTTCGCCGAGGAGCTCGTCGCTTGCCTTATTAGGAGATAGGTAGGGATCGGCGAGATTCAGATCTGGTGGAAATAGGTACGAGGCGTCGAAGAGGTTCGTCAAAGTCGGCGGAAGGGTGTGCTCTGGTTTCAGTGCCGTTGCTCTCCGCTCTGCCCTGCTTAGAGTATAATCGGTAATAGGATACCAGGTCACTGTAGCGATTATTTTGTGTTCGGGTATTGATATCGTCTTGCCGAAGTAATTTAAGCGCATAGGAGCCGTTATCGCAATGTTCCCACCGGCCGAGAAACCCGACGTGGCGAGCTTCATTGTGTCGATACGTAGTTCGGAGGCATTCTTGATAACGTATATCAGAGCATCTGCACCATCATCGACGGCCGTTGGAAAAGGGTGTTCGGGAGCCAATCGATAATCGACCGAGACAAATATAGCACGAGCTCTCTCAGTAACAAACCGAGCAAAACGCGCATCGTCAGACGCGTGCCCTAGTGTGAAACCTCCGCCATGATAATTGATAACGGCCGGCCATCGAGTTTTCTTGTCGCTCTTCTTGTATCCGGCGGGAAGGTAAACTTGAATCTTGAATTCGCCCTTCTTCGTAGCTAATGTCGACGGGACGGATCTGACGAAGTCTGGGTTCGGCGGACGTGGCGGCGCAAGGAAATGCAGTCCCATCCCAATACACTGCAAGGACCGCCACCAACCAGCGGTCATGCGCAATGAAAAGCGCGACTGCGCACCTCCAGTCTTATCTTTGGCTTTCTTGGGTTTCACATTGGGCGGTAGTCTCTCTTCCTCTGTGGACTTGCCGGGCCCGAGACCAGGCGCGTTCACTGGCAAACCTTCAACTGTGGCCATGGTGACTCCTGCATCCGCTGGTGTTGAATTCATGAGAAGACCCATGGATGAGGTTTGAAATCGTACTCAACTCATGGCAGTATAGGAAAAAAGTGGTCCAACCAGGGTAGGAGGTCACTGCTTTGTCTGATGGTATCACAAGTGGCGGTAGGGTAGGGGGAACGTACTATTGCGATGAACGTGCGGGATAAGACAAACCTGAAATTCCGATGTCGATGGCCGCGAACATCCAAGGCTTGGAAGCGGGGCATGACGAAGGTGGCAGTGGGAGATCATTTGGCATGGCATTTGTCCACCTAATAGTATGTACCTTACCTAATAAGTTAAGGCACTGCTTAGACGCGCCTAGATTTGCGGCAAGCATGTGCTCAAGTTCGAAACTCGTTCGAGTCAAACAGTCACAAACGGAAGGCTTACGGGTCTCTATTCAAATACCTCTCTCGTCGTTTGAATTGGAGAGCTAAATGCTGTTATGACGTTGCGAAAAGACTTGCGGTGTCCGTAGCTGGCTCACGAACTCAAGGAAGGGAGACCAATCTGTTAGAGACGTAAACTAAGGTACACTTAGACACCTAGAGCGTGCGAGTACTGTTGAGGTATCGAGCCTGCCGGAGGAGTTGAAAGTAATCAACAATGCAGTTTCATGAGTAGCACCACCATCACCGGAATACATACCAATGAAAGTAGCATCAAGTGCCTGAACCTATGAGGTAGCTAAGACGGGGACAGTCCACGGATAGTGCGGTGCCTGACAGGCGACGAGACCCGGCAGAGTGGGCCATCTCTGTTGGCCAGCACACTCCAGATCGAATTCCAAGGATTGGGATCGGAAAAAGCCCTGAACAGGTGTTATCGATAACACGGTACGAGTGATGTCATTGTTTCACACCCCAGCCTCTGCCGGGCAGCCTATATTGACTTAGGTACCTAACAACGCCAGTCAATGCTGGTATCCATCCCACGCTCTAAGCGTGGATAACCTAAAAAGTTGGAGGAGGTAGAACAAGAGGTGGTGTAAGGCCTGGGGCCCTGGCAGCTTTTGTTTGGAGTTTGAAATTGCCTGCGTCCTGTGGTTACGAGTTGAGATTACACGCGACGGCCTACCGCCAGCAAACGGACCTCGGTGATCGGTCTCTGTTCGGGAATACGATGCTCGCGCTGTCGATGTTGTCGCGTAACGACTATCCTTGCATTAGAACCAGCCCAGCTGTCCAACATCCTCAGATCGAAGGCAAACGAGCGCTGTCGCATCTCCAATTTTTCCTGCGTAACATTGCTCATGAATGGCCCGTCTTTCACCTGCTTTCCTGCAGGTGTTATTTGAGGCTGGACCGGCGCAAATGCTCCGCGCGGATTCGCGGCAGGCCTGGCCTGACAGCCATGCTGCCCACGCATTTCGTCACAGCACGATCTTTTGGATCCGGATGCAAGGCAGGTACCGCATTATGATACCGTCAAGGTACCTGCCAGCGACACGAACATGATCAGGCGGCAGGGACGGAGCAAATGGTCGCAAGTGTCCAGAAGATTCATTTCTAAACAAACCCTATCACTAATCCGCGGTACCTCCCAAGTACCTACCTCCAAAGCGCCGTCGACTCGTGGCATGCAGTCTTACTGATTCAGCCCACCTGCCCATCACCCGCACCGAAGACTTTTAGCTTCCGCCATTCCGTGCCAGTTCCTGAAGTTTATTCAAAACCAAGGATCCCGCCCATTCTGACCTGTGGTCGTATCTTGTTCTACTTTCTCCCTCACCTAATAGATGACTCCCTAGAAGTCGCCCACCTAGGCCCCTCTCTTCGTCATTCTACCCTAAACCTTGGTAAAGCTCCCTTAGCAACGTTCGCGATCTCGGCGCACACAGACGGTGTTCAGCTCATCAGCTTTGCCCGTCGTCGCTCTTTGCCGTCACGCACAGCGCACACAAGATCAGACATTCCCATTGCCCACTGCTGACTTACCGCCGAATCTCCCCCTTGTCGACCACGACAACACCGCCGTCATGCCGGGCGGACTCAAGCAGCCCCTCCTCTACCTCAACCGCATGATCGGTCACTCATCGGCGAAGAACCATATGACCCCGATTAAATTAGGCAACACAGACGCACTACACGAAGATGGCGACAAGAAGCAACTCAAATCGCTTTACAACAAGCGTGCCAAGCGTCAATCGCAACAAGAAGAGCGGAAGTCGCTGCAATCCAAGAGACGAGAGGACGAGAAAGCCGCACGCGCCAGCGATAGCCCAGAAGTTGCCGGCGGCTACGGCACCGTCACCGAAGAGGGACTCAAGTCAACAATGACCATTGACGACGTCGCAAGATCACCCGCTGGCCAGATGGTCCATTTTGTTGCTCGTATCCACCACGTTCGCAACGTGAGCGCTAAGCTGGCATTCATCCTGCTCAGGAACCAGACCTCCACCATACAAGGTGTTCTCCAAGTTCGAGACGGAGTCGTTTCTGAGAACATGGTCAGATGGGCGGAACATTTGTACACGGAGTGCATCGTCCTTGTACAGGGCAAGCTGCAGAAGCCCCCCGAGCCGATCAAGGCATGTTCTATCCACGACCTTGAACTACTCATTGATACAATGCATGTCTTGGTTCCTGTGGAGGAACCTCTACCTATCGATGTTTTCGGCATGGAACAAGTTGCCGAAGATGAAGAGACTCACGAGAAAAGCTTGGTTGCGCCGGCCCGTGTCCGAGCTGCAAACCGAGTGCTGTATCTGAGAACCCCCATGATGCAGAGCGTTTTCCGCATAAGATCGACGATCTGCAACATATTTCGCTCAACGTTGTGCGACCAAGATTTCATCGAGATCCAGACGCCGAAACTCCAGCCGGGAGCTACCGAATCTGGCTCCTCTGTGTTTCAGGTCAAATATTTCGGAAGGACAGCATTCTTGGCGCAGAGCCCACAATTGGCAAAGCAGATGGCGATTTCTGCTGACTTCGGCCGTGTTTTCGAAGTTGGCCCGGTGTTCCGCGCCGAGGACAGTAACACACACCGACATCTGACAGAATATACAGGGCTTGACATTGAGATGCAAATTCACAACGATTACCACGAGGCCATGGACGTCATTGATGATATGCTCAAATCCATCTTCAAGGGCATATATGCCAAGCATCGCAAGGAGATTGAGATTGTGAAGCAACGATTCCCGCACGAGGATCTCGTATGGTTAGAAGAAACGCCCCGCCTGACTTTCAAAGAAGGCGTCAAATTATTGAACGACTCTGGTTGGAAAGACGACGAGGGCAACCCTGCCCCAGACAACGAAGACCTTTCCACTCGAGCTGAGATCCGTCTTGGTCAAGTCATCAAGGAAAAGTACAATACCGACTACTACATCTTGGACAAATTCCCGACCTCAGCTCGTCCTTTCTACACCCACCTCGACGCGAACGATGACCAAGTCACAAACTCTTTCGATATCTTCGTTCGCGGCCAAGAGATCACAACTGGAGGCCAGAGAATCAACAAGCCTGCACTATTGGCTGAGAGAATGAAGAAAGCGGGCGTTGAGCCAGACACTATGGAGGAGTACATGCAGGCCTTTGAATGGGGCGCGCCTCCTCACGCAGGCTGCGGTATCGGTTTGGAACGAGTTCTTTTCTTATTGCTCAATCTTGGCGATGTACGCAACGCCTCCATGTTCTTCCGCGATCCCAAGTCATTCCAAGTGAAGCACGACGTGGTCGAGAAAATACCGTTCCCCGAGGCCGACACCATTCGGTACGCCTTTGAGGGTGACCACTCGCACGTCCACTTGCCTGACCTGGAGGAGCTCATCGTGAATTACGGAGATGCCACCAACACGTCATGGCTCGACGATCAGTACAAGGTTTGGAGAGATACCGAAACTGGCGCAGCTGTCGGATACGCAGAGGAGAATGGTTACGCTCTCATCATGGGTAATCCGCTGTGTGATCCTCGGCAATACTCCATGGTAATTGGCACCTTCCTCAAATTCTTGAAGAAGAGCGAGGATTTGCGACCGCTGTGGTTGTTGGTTTCCAGCGAGGTCGAAGAGATCCTTGGCAGCAAATTGGGTTGGCGGACGCTGACCACCGTTGCTGAGGAACGTGTCGATGTGAACAATGTGAAGGATATGGGCAAGAAAGAGCGACAGGCCAAGAATGCGGACCTCAAATTCCATGAAACGTCTCTCGGACAAGAGGTTCCAAAAGACGTGAGAGATAGGTGCGACAAACGCATACAGGACTGGAAGGAGAACCGCAAGGGCAAGAAGCAGGTCCATCTCACAGAAGTCCGCCCATGGATATCCATGAAGCACCGCCGCTACGTATGGGCCGAAAACAAGGAAGGCGAGATTGTTGGTCTCGTCATTTTGCATAGACTTTCGCCGAAGAATGGATTCCAAATCAAATTCGGTCTCGACTTCCCGGGGTCACCATCTGGCTCTATTGAGGCTCTGATCTCGTACAGCATAAAAATGCTGCAGTCGTCTGGCGTTAAACAGGTGACGTTCGGCACAGGTGCGATGGACTCACTCGAGATTGGCCATAATTTGAACGGCATCAAGGCCAAGATCTTGAGCCACACATACAAGACCGTTGCACAGCAGCTCAAACTTGTTGCCAAGTCCGAGTTCCGCGAGAAGTTTGGAGCCGTCAACGACCCAGTGTACATCTGCTATCCATTCATGGGACTTGGTGTTTCGGGAGCTAGGACGCTGATCAAGTTTTTCGAAGACGAGATGTAGAAATTTTCCGCAAAGTCTCTAACTGTCGAGCTACGCGGCATCTGATGCCGTTATACGCATGTGTGGAAAAAGTTCAGTTATGGGGTTGGTGGTGGCTAATTTGTGATAAATGTGTCGTGGACGAATCCGACTCGTCTTAGATTTGCCCAGATCTGTTGTTTTTGCTAGACTCACTTTTGACACGCGAGCGCCTTGAAGTACCACTCTGTCGATCAGACTCTACTTGGGCGAAATCGGGTGTTCTTATTCGCTAGTTGTTTATACCCGCATTGATACATTAGCAGAACTAATAATATTTTTTATGTCGAAGTATCTTCGGAAGCTTCTGTAGACAAGAAGATCTATGAACACCACGGGTGCGTAGATGCTACGCACTGCTTGCATGCTGCTCTGTGACGCTTCCAATATCCTTTGCGCTTTGTCAACGATGCTGTTGACGCGAGGTCTTACTTTCTTGCATGTGTTGGACGACAGCTAGGTCTAGTGGCTGCCTCTCCGATCTTCGTATTAGTACCAACGTAAGCTAATCTATACTTTTCGACCGATCCCGAGCGGCAAAGCATCATTCTATTCAGAATCAGAATTGCTCGGTGAACCGCGTTTTTTTCACACCATGAAATTGACCCTCAAAGCTTCGCCAGGACTCCGTTAGGCTGTAATAACGAGATATATTCTGGTGTGATTTCGCGGACTGATCTGCACCTGTGAATGCATTAGTAGTGCCTCATCGTGTCGAGTTCGTCGTTCGAGCTTACCCAGCCAGCGCCATGCACGATCTGAACTCATCATAAAGTAAATCAATCGCCAGCTCCACCCCCTTCTGGCCATTGTACTATCAGTTTGGTCAGCTTCGGGAAGTCGGTATCAGCAGTTCCAAGTGGGATATACTGACCGCCAGGCCCCAGATTGCTATCCGCCCGGCAAAGCAGAAATCTGCGCCCAGAGCCAGGGCCTTGAAGATGTCGGTTCCGCGTCGAATGCCACCATCAACGGCGATGGTGATTCGGCCCTTCGCGACGGGTGCGACCTCTCGCAAGACGTCCAAGGAGGAGGGCACGGAGTCCAGCTGACGTCCGCCGTGGTTGGAGACGATGATGCCGTCGAAGCCGTTGGCAATGGCGAGCTCGGCGTCCTCGGCCGTGTAGACTGGAAAGGGCGGGAATGAGCTGCAGCTCGTAAGAATGACGGGATGGTGGGGGGGGGGGGGGGGGGGCTTGACGACTTACTGCCCTTGCCCCAAATTTGCATCTTGGTGTGTTTCCGGCAGAACTCTATCAGCTCTGGCCACTCGAACGAGGGGTCTACTCTAGGTCAGCGGGCTGTCTCTTTGAGGACGAAGTTGAGACACTGTGCCGTAATCCATGTCATCCGTAGTCTCAAGGTTGGAGACGTCGACCCCGGGGAAGAGGTTAGGGTATGTCATGCCCGGGGGTACACCGAAGTTGTTGCGGAACTCGTTCAGTCTTCGGCCAAGATAAGGCACGTCAAGCGTGACGAGAAGGGCTTTATAACCGGCCTCTGCATGGTAAGGTCCTGTCGTCAGCTGTCTGTGGCATCAAGTCCAGATCAGGTAGAACGCACTCTCGGCTCGCTGGATCAACTGCTTCATCGCACCCCGGTTCTTGAGCAGGCTCATCTGAATGCCGTAGGGGTTTCCCTGGGCCTCGGCCACGACCGCCTCCAGATCGATGGTAGAGTAGTTGGAAAGGCCCACGGGGATGCCGGCCTTGGCCGCGGCGCGCGACGTGGCGACCTCGCCGTCGGGGTGCGCCAGCTGCTGCATGGCCGCGGGCGAGAAGCCGAAGGGGAACTTGACCTTGGTGCCGAAGATGGTGGTGCTGGTGTCCAGCTTGCTGAGATCGCGCATGACGCGCGGGCGGATCTGGAATCGGTCGTAGGCGGATTCGTTTGCCCGTAGCCTGCGAGATAGTCTGAGCACAGCTTCGGGATGATCGCGAGAGCGAGATGGGGAACATACGTTAGTAGGTCCATGGCACCCTCATTGTAGTACTCTGCGGCAGGTCAGTGTAAGTCTCACGCTACAGGGTCTGATGATCGGGTTGCCTACTTACCTCTGTACTGCTGTGACATATTTGCAGACCCTAACCTTTCCAGGTCCTTGATGCAGAAGACCTTCTGGTCGTAGGTGCGTGCTCGGTTCGCCATGTGTTCTGGTTGAATCACTTAATGCCTTGAAATCGGCCTCAATAATGTATCTAATGCTGTAATGATTTCCTTCACGATCGGGATGATCAAGAAGGCAAGGAAGACTATAGAATCGTGAGAGCAAGTATTCAAAATGTGAAAATAGTCAAGTAGGTTGGCATTAGGTTCGCTGCACGCGGCAGTATCGGAGTGGAACAGATAAGCGGCTCCCAACCGACCTCATTAGTCGTCGCCATGACTTACATGCTTCACTGCTCGAGTTTTGCCGTTTGGGTTTGAGGCCCACGATGATGCTCCTTCGCTGACGGGCAAGATTTGCGGGGAAGTGGACGGGGAGCCACACCGGCTCCGGAGCAGAGCTATCTATTCTCAGATCCTGATGGTGGCAGACAGTCCAAATGTGCTGTTGGTACTGTTGGAGTTTCTATCACGAAGCTCTATCGCACCCGCCAGCTACCCCACGTACTCAATCCACGAGACCCTCACAAGCTACAGGTGGAGACGATTCGATGCCTTCGCCCCTCTCCTGAGCGCTTCGAGCTACCTTATCTGCGTCTGTATCTGCCAGGAGAGGAGTTCCGATTGGCCCTCGTCGAGACCTGCCTGACTCTATCACGGGCGCGGCAGACCTTAGGTAAGGAGTCTGGTCCCCCAGCTTTCTGCAGGACCCTTAATGAGATTTGATTCCTGGATTGGGACTCCAGCACCAAGGTCGAGATTGGTGGCTTGGCTCTGTGTGTCAGCATCGAATCAATAGATGCACCACGAGCTCGATTGTCAAGTGAAACCGACAGATTGCAGTAGATAGATTGACGACTCGAGCGCGGGGAAGTGTATATGGTGCTTCCTAAAAGTACGAGTACATAGACATTATAAGCAGTGAGAGATCATTGTTCCTCAAAGTAATTCTACCCTTTTCTTTTTATAGGTATCGAGAAGATACCTGAAGAATATGCAAATCGGCTTTGGACATGCAAGTTCCAGATCAGCAATGTCTAACCTCGCTTCGCGAAACAACTAGTCATCCCATCTCATCATGCGAAACACGAGAACTAGCAAACCATACTCCCGATAAAGCTGGAGGGAGACGGTCAAATTGCGCGCCTCTCTAGGAGGCTTGGGGTATCCTGAATTGCAGGCGTAACGTTTTTCGCCAGACGTAAAAAAGATACCATAACGCTTATTCTCCTTTGCACAGTTCACCGTTGGATTTCCAAATCTCGTACTCAAAGTCAGGCTGGAACTCCGTGTATAGTGTTTCCTATGACATGTTAGTCGGGGGCTCTCGTTGTGACTGCGTCAGTCGTGGATGCACTCACTGGGTCAGCATTGACCTTGGCGGTCATCTCTGCCTCTTCGGCGCCGACAAACTTCTTGGGCAAGCCGGCGCTCTCCACCATGATCTGCACTTCGCAAGAGCGCTCCATGAGCGTGAACAGGTAGGCGGCCTCGTCAACTGTGCCACCGCAGGTGAGCAGACCGTGGTTTTGCAGCACCACCACTTTGCCATGATCACCGAGGACCTCGGCGATCCTCCGGCCTTCTTCGTCGCCGAGCACGACACCACCGAAGTTTTCGTAAACGGCCTGGATGCCCCAGAAGTTACATGTGTCCTGGCTGATGATGTCGAGAGGCTTGCCAAATGTTGCCCAGGCCTTCCCAGCGGGCGAGTGGGTGTGGCACGCAGCGTTGATGTCTGGGCGCGCCTTGTGAATGGCACTGTGGATGACGAAGCCAGCTGCATTCACGGCCGTCTTGTTGCCGCCGATGACCTGGCCGTCCTCGTCGATTTGTACCATATCGCTCGCTTTCAGCATGCCAAAGTGCTTGCCCATGCTATCTTGCAGTCAGGGACGTCATCCTAGAGTGGACTGCGCAACCCTGGGAGTACTCACGGGTTGATCCAGAATGTATTGGGGTCTACGGGGTCGCGAACGCTGATGTGGCCGCTCGTTCCCTCGGTGAAGCCCTTCCGCGCGAATACCCTGAAGGCACCGGCCATGTGCTCCAGCTGCCATTGTCGCTTCTTGTAGGGGTCTTCGAACCTGGGAATTCCGGGAAATGGATAGCCTCCCGTTGAAAGAGCAGCGAGGTTCGAATCTGCTGGTGGTTTGTTGTCGTGCACAGCTGGTACAGAGATGGTCGTGGGCACCGACTTCTCCCCCGCCACCGTTTGAGTGATCGACGCTGTAGCCATTTCCTCTTTGATATGGGTTATGACAATGTGTCTGAGTTCTCTCTGAACGGTGGGAAAAAAAGAGAAAGGTATCGTGATTAGAACTCCATGCGATTGGGTAAGTATGTATAGTTAGAGCAAGCGGTCGGCTACTTTCTTATTCATTGACTGTTCGGATTATTCACGAGATTCGATGAGACCTAGACCTTTACTGAGGCGATGTCACTACTATGGGAAACGCCGTAGAAATGGCTCGGATGAGAAACAATTAATTATGTCATAAGACGAATACGTGAATAATTGATGTAAGATCTCGCTATAACCTGCAGGCCATCTCACTGCATCGTCGCCGTCGACTTCCTACGCCTTCCCCGCAATTGTTAGCTCCGCAACTCTTTCACAGGCTATGTATGTATTCCTTCTTTTTAGTAGGCACGGCAAGCCTCTGGTCTTATCAGCTAAGGCAGCGCTTGCAGGGTTGGCCTTGGTTGGGCATCATGGATCGTGATAAGAACGGTTCCCCACAGCGACGAGATCCGTTTGCATTACAGGCCGTCCCCTCCCCCCCTTTGCTCGCTTTCACTTTCCTACGGGCGTCCATTTCCACATGTCACAGTGAAATCACCGCTGTCCTCGAGCCACCACGCCAATGACCACACCGATGAGGTCCACGCCGGTGGCATGATATCCAGGATACTGAGACCTGATGTCCCTCCGAGGGAAAGCTGAGACACGGAGGCGTAAGCGGACTAAGACGTTCACTGGTAGGCGGAGCCCAGACGGCATGGGGCCGTTCTTGCGTCCATCACTAACAAGCTACGAGGTTGCTGGACCTGCCGTTCCCGGAAAGTGAAATGTGACGAGGCAAAGCCTTCGTGTCGTGTATGCATCGACAAGAACTTGGTGTGTCAAGGTTACGGAACCCGGCTTCAATGGCTTCCACCGGAGACTGGCTTCGATGTGCTCGGAGAGGGGCTGGCCTCCTCCGAACAAGCCGGGCCAGCCGCCGAAGCTGAGCAGCAACGTTGTCTTCGGCGGTATATCTTCAATGGTAGCTCTCCCTGTTCTCGGACTCTTTGGCACCCGATCTGAGGCATGAAACTGATGCGAGCTTTCTTTAGAGCCACCGCGGAGGATCTTGGCATGGCGTCGCGTAGATGAAATCCTGCAGACCATCGATGCAGCTGAATATGACTTGGGACCACGGGATGGTGTTGAACTCGCTTTGCATATTGAAAATTTCGGTGTCTTCGGCAAGAACTATCTGAAATGGCCTTCACCTTCAGTAAGCTGTGCCATTGCTACTCCTCGTGCGGATGCGCCAGCGCTGGCGTCTCCCCAGCATGGGTCTTCGATAGATACCCCCCAGCCAGGCCTCTATGCAGTGGGCATGGGTTTCCCTCTGACTTCCCAGACAAGGTCAACTGGGTCTTGGGACCATGGGGACCACCGGAGGTCATACAACGTGCTCAATCAACGGTCTTCGCCAGCACGTCAGCCTGATGAGACGACATATTCTCGTAGGCTGGACCCGCCACAACGAAGCTCGGCTCTAGGGTCCCGCGACCGAGGCGACTTGCTCATCTTAGCAGACGCGGCCAGGCTGCTGCAGCCGCCACTTGATTCGCCTCAGGACAGCAGGACAAGTAGCGGCACGCCCGCTGCTCCACCTTCACCATACTTCCTTGGCGAACAAGAGAGATATCTGTTGCACCACTACATGAACCGTGTGGTCAACCTTTTCTGCGTCATTGACAATGACAACAGTCCGTGGAAGACCATTCACTTGCCTATTGTACTCCAGAGCATTGGAGAACTGAGCATCGTGGGATCGACATCACGGGTTCGCAGTGCTCTTCGAAATGCCCTTGTGGCCATCAGTGCTTTCTACCTGTCCAACGAACACCAAGCACATAATCGTCCTGTGGAAAGCGAGAAATGGGAAAACATTGCATCGGGACATCGATGCGAAGCCATAGGTCTTCTCAAAGAAGCCGTGGAGCATGATCTATACACAGCCGTCAGGCCAAAGTATAATGACTTTCTCGTCACCATGCTGTCCATGGTCACAGTCAATGCAAGTCCACACTGCCAGCATTACGTTCACTTTCGAGCCATATCGACTAACGTATTCAAGGTCGTCTCCGGAGATACGAACTCCTGCAGTGTACACCTTGACGGTGCCGAACAGCTGATTAACCACATCAGCCAGACAGTAAAGCTCTCGAACGAATCCCAAGTACTGCATCGCATATATTTTTACTTGAGAGTCATCTACGAAAGCACTTCGTCGAAAGTCATGGACACAACCAGCCCTCGTTTTGGCTCCATGTTCGCATCAAAAGAACAAGCTGCTCCAGAATTGCTTGAAGGTGACGCTCATGACTTCCTTGGAACGAACAATGCAGATTCCACATTACTTGAGTCAAGGACAGATTCGCCACCGTTTGAGTACATCTATGGTGTGCCGTCCATACTTCTTGTAATGCTAAAAGACACCATCGACTTCATTGATGCAAATAATCGCGCACAGTCCCAGAATGGACGCAAGACTGCCTCGGATGATCTGGAAGGTATCTATGACAAGCTCGAGAGCGAGATACTAGACTGGTCGATGGATGAGCACTTGGAAAAGTTTCGTGATCTCGATGATGACCAGTTCAACATCATGTACCAACAGACCAAAGCATTTCACAATGCGCTCATCATCTACTTTTCACAGAACGTCGGAAGGCTTGGGTTTCGCCATCTGAGGCCGTACGTTGAAGCGGTCCTGGACAGCATCGAGGCCATCGAACACATCAAGTCGAAGACGAACGGCCTGGCTGCGCCACTGTACTGGCCAGCTTTTGTAGCTGCGACCGAGGCCTTTGAGCCCCGTCATCAGCAAAGGTTCCGCGAATGGTACGACAAGGTCGAGCAGTATGGGATCGAGGGCGCAAGGACCGGGATACGGGTGATACATGAAGTCTGGCAGCGTAGTCGCTCCCGCAATAGAGGGCAGAAGACGGCGTGGCGCTGCATCGCGGAGGAAACCGGGGCTACTTTGATGCTGACATGATCTTGTTGTATGATTTCTGTATTCAACCGGCATCTCGCCCCCGGATCTGCGTGTTCAGCTGGTTCAAAAATCTATAGACGCGCAACGAAACCCTTCTTCAGATCCCCCGTGACCTCCGCCGCAGCCCGTTCACCACTGCGTATCGCGCCCTCCATGTAGCCCTTCCACTCGCCCGCCGTCTCCGTGCCCGCAAAGTGCACGTTGCCCGCCGGGCGCCGTCCCACATCACCCCCCAGCGCGTCCAGGGCGCCGGGCGTCAGCGACGTGCAGGGGCAGCCCCAGCCGGAGTACTCGTCGTTCACCCACTCGTAGGTATACAGCTTCACAAATTCCGCCTCGATATCCTCCTTCTGGAACAGCCCTCCCAGCTGCCGCAGCAGCGCCTCCTCCCGCGCCCGCTCCCCCAGCGCCGCCCACGCCCGCCCCGGGTCCCCGCACATGAAGCACGTCAGGACGTAGACGCCGGTGCCGGGGCTCGCGCAGTCCCGCACCACAGACGCCGGGCCCGCGAACGACTGGGCGAGCCCGCAGAACCCGCCCGGGACCCAGAAGGGCGACCGGAACGCCATCATGGCCTTGGCGTAGTAGCCGTAGGTCAGGGCGTCGAGCCACGCGCGCTTGGCGGGCGGCAGCGCGGGCGCGAAATCCATGGCGCGGAGGGCCGGGCCCGGGACCGTGGAGATGATCTTGCGGGCGTCGTAGACGATGCCGGCGGCCCGCACCTGGGTGCTGGCGCTGGTGACACCGCCGCCGCCCGCCGATGGTGACGGCGTGATGACGGCCTGCACCGGGGTGCCGAGGCGCACGGCGCCGTCCGGCAGCGCGCGCGCGAGACCCTTCGCCAGGAGCTGGGTGCCCTGGCGGAGGCGCAGGTACTGCCCGCCGTGCCGGCGGTCGGACCGCATCTGCAGGAGGCCGCCGCCGGACCTGCAGTAGTGCAGGAAGTAGAGCGCCGAGACGTCGCGCGGCTCCTGGCCCAGCATGGCGCGCGTCCAGACGGCGGCGGTGCGGAGGGCGGCCTCGCCGGCGCCGCGGGCGCGCAGGTACGCGTCGAAGGTCAGGGCGTCGAGCTCGGCGTCGGCGGGGTTCCAGATGTCGAGGGCCTGGCAGTCGGCCTCGCACATGTCGCGGATGTGGGCGATGCCTTGTCGGGTCTGCGCGTCGAACTAAATGTGGTGTCTGGGGTCAGTTTTCGTGGCTTTGGCTGCGGAGAATGTTTCGCGTCCTGAGATACAGGTGGGATAGAAGATTCGGAGACGTACCATGGGCAGATCGCCATATGCAAAAGTTGAGCACTTCCCGTCCGTTCCTTGGAAGGCGACCTTGCCATCTGTGTTCTGCACGATGAGCTCGGCGCCGTAGCGCTTCGCAAGCTGGTAGACCTTGCTCTGGTTGGTATCGTTGATCCAGGCAGCGCCCAGCTCAACAGTGCCTTTCCCATCGTCCGTGGTCTGGCTCCAGGTCTTGCCGCCCACGCGATCGCGCGCCTCCAGCACGACGCAGGTGAGGCCCGCCTTCACGACGTCGTTGGCGGCCGTGAGACCGGCGAGACCTGCGCCGATGATGACAACGTCAACGGATTCCCTCTTGGCAGACGATATCGCTGGCGGGACCGAGGGCGTCTCGGGTACCGCTAGTACAGCGTCGACCTCGAACAACCACGAGGCCACGGCGAGCTTGGGTACGGGAACCAGGGTGATGGCTGGTCGGTGGCTGCGTAGGAAGCGCTGGACGTGCCGTGTATGTAAGCGGTGGGCAGGGTCGTAGTCGACGATGTATAGTGTGAGTTTGACAATATTCTGCGTCGAGGCTCCGGCGACGACCATGATCTTTCGTAAGTTCATCAAGGCGAGGTGAATCTGCGATTCGTAGTCTGCCGGCACATGTCCATCCTTGGTGCTTCCCGGCTGGCCGGCGACGTGGATAAATTTCCCTTGGGCAACGGTAGCTGGCGCATAGTACGACCCCGTCGTGTGCGGCAGATCGACCGTGCTGACGTTTCGATCCATTATGAGAGGTTGAAGCTGATTATACTGTAATAAGGCGAGGCTATAGCAGAGAGAAAGCGCAGACAAGAAGAACTATTATGACCTGACAACCTTTGAACGAGATTCAGAACTACCATCCGATCACCGTCGCAGCATGATGAAGGCCAGGGCGACGTCGACTCCGATGGCCGGCTTTCCGTGAGGCCGATAAGGCGGAGCGGCTTCCTGCACTGGAACGGACGGCATCAGCTGCGAGGGCGAGTTGATCTGTCATCGTCGCGCATCCAGTACTAATTTAATTTGTCGTGCCTGGCCTATTGTTGTGCAGTCTTGCAGATGCACGACTCCAGCAGCTAAGCAAGATTGCCTAGTCCTTGGATCTGTCGCTATGACCTTCCTATCAAGATTGCTTCGTTCCTATCACCAGGCCCCGGCATGACCTGCCCCTCATCACGGTTGTCACGCGGCGACTATGTCTATGGGAGAGCTTGGGAAAACATCTATTTGCGGAGGTCAAAAACGTAAATGGTCTCGTAATTGAATATCACGTTTTGTTCGTCATGCATTCGGCATTCAACTAACGTAATGCGATGATCTTCCTACATCGGACTGCGTCATTCTGGAGGACTCGGGGCCTCCCTGACAGGTCCTATACCATGTAGAGTTTCTTCAATGCCATCCACCCAAGCAAGTCATCGACTGCCACCAGAGACGAATGAATCCAAACCCGTTACGGTTGACAATTTACAAAGATTCAAGAGACAGCCGCTATTGTTGCTTGGATTCCATCTGAATGAATGATAATTTCATGTTCAAATACCACTGAAGAGCCACTCATTCACTGGCAATGGCGTCCAAGCCACAGCTGATAGACCCCTCGTTGTTTATCAACAAGAACTACATCCATGGACAATGGGTAGACTCTGGTTCTGGCAGGAGGTTCACAGTGACTGGTAATTGCAATCATACCCACCGCCATGGCGCTGTCTGCAATGGTCAGAACCATGAAGATTTCACGTCGGGGCTGACATGACGACTCTACTGTTATAGACCCCGCCACCGGCTGCGGAATCGGCACTTGCCCTGAATCCACGCCCGGAGACGCGCAGAATGCGATCAAGGCAGCGGCGGCAGCGCTTCCAGCATGGCGATCGATGTCGGGCCGCCAACGAGGGCGCATCCTGCGCCGCTGGTATGAGCTAGTGATCGAGAACAAAGACGACTTGGCGGCTCTGATCACCTGGGAAAACGGTAAGGCCAAGCCCGACGCGGCCGGCGAAGTGATATTCGCTGCCAGCTTCTTGAAGTGGTTCGCTGAGGAAGCTGCGCGAGTCTACGGCGATGTCATTCCTCATACCTCGCCCGATTTTAGAGTTTCGGTGGTTAAAGAACCAGTCGGTGTATGCGGGTTGATCACGCCGAAAGTCCATGACATCCCGCTTATACAGCTATGCGCACGGAATCAGAGACTGATCAGAGGATGAGGATACCTGCAGATGGAATTTCCCTGCCGCCATGATCACCCGGAAATTGGGTCCGGCCCTTGCCGCTGGATATACTGCCGTCGTCAAATCTGCAGGCGAGACCCCCTTCACTGGGAATGCTTTGATGGTCTTGGGTGAACGAGCTGGAGTGCCCAAGGGTGTGGTGAATCTAGTGACTGCCCTTGAAAACACAGCAGCAGTAGGAGAGACGCTCTGCTCGTCCGATATCATACGCAAGATCTCCTTCACAGGCTCAACACGGATCGGAAAGCTCCTCATGTCGCAATGCAGCAGCTCGCTGAAGAAAATGAGTCTCGAGCTGGGCGGCAACGCTCCGCTGATTGTCTTTGACGACGCCAACATCGATCTGGCTGTCCAGGGTGCAGTTGGCAGCAAGTTCAAGGGATCCGGTCAGACGTGTGTCTGCGCCAACAGAATCTTCGTCCAGCAAGGAATCTACGAGAAGTTCATCTGTCGGTTCAAGGATGCAGTCAAGGATTTCCACGTCGGAAACGGGTTCGACCCCAAAACCACGCACGGTCCCCTCATCCACGACGCTGCAGCAGACAGAGTTGCTGCTCTTGTTGAGGATGCCATTTCACGAGGGGCGAAGGTCGAGATTGGCGGGAAGAAGCGTCCTGATATCGGTACGTTATGGCATTGCCATACCCATCTCCAGCCTTGGATCGATTACAGAGACCGCTCACTTGCATTACAGGTCCCAACTTTTTCGAACCCACAATCATCACAAACGTAAGCAGCGATGCAAAAATCATCAACGAAGAGATCTTCGGACCCGTTGCTCTTGTCTTCACATTTGACACCGAGGAAGAGGTCGTCGACGCTGCTAACCGGTGCGATGTTGGACTGGCATCCTACATCTTTACCCAAGATGTCATCCGGGCGGCACGTGTATCAGAACAGTTGCAATTTGGCATGGTCGCGTTAAACACCGGCATCATCTCTAACGCTGCTGCACCGTGAGTTCACCCAACCAACACCTTTGTCTCGCCAGCGGATTTGCCTACTGACACCTGCGTAGGTTCGGTGGTATCAAACACTCTGGGATAGGTCGGGAAGGAAGCAAATATGGTATTGAAGATTACCTCCAGACCAAGACGTTAGTCACGGGTAACGCAGGAGTTGTCCACAGGTCTCATCTGTAGATAGCCATATTGATGCTGTCAGCCTAGGTAATGGAAGATCATGACAAGGATCCGATAGTCCAAAGCTTCCAGGAAGGGCAGTTTACCGCGAGCGCAAGTGCTGGGCGAGCGAGGGGTCCTACCAACGCTGTAAGGGACGTAATGGAACTGGAGGGGTATCCCCTGTTATCGCCTACAGGGCGTTATAGCTGCCGACAATAAGCGTGCTGATAAGTTCTGCTGGCCACTATCATTCCGCATTGGCGCCTATCATTCAAACAGCCCCGCGCCTCCGAGTGCGGCGCCGAAATCTCACCCCGCGTGCTCGCGTTATCTTCCTCTTCACACGTACGTATCTGGCCCATGAATAGCGTAGCCCACCGACCGTCCCGTCGCTGTGAGCTGCAACATGCCGATGTGAGATTTTGAACATACTACAAAGTATCAGTAGCCCTAAAGCGGCATTCAGGGTCCCTCCTGGAGCTGGGACTCCCGCAAGCGCTGATCGGCCCCGCCACCCCTCCGTGCCTTGATAATGACGGGATGCCTTTCCTTATAGGTAGGACGTGATGTTAGACTGAGAATAAAGGAGGACGAGCTGTAATACGCCACCCATCACCCCAAGTTAATTATCAAGTAGGTATACATCACATTATCATCAAACACCCAATCCTTACTGCTAGGTATATCGCATGGTACTAGGTGACCTTTTGCGATCCCAAAGAAACACCCATCAAGAGTAGTCACGGACATCCATCATGTCCAAAGCCAAGGTTCTCATTGTCGGGACCGGGGGCGTCGGCACCATGGCAGCATATGCCCTGGAAACCGGCGGAAAGGCAGAGGTGACAGCAGTCATGAGATCAAACTACGCCGCGGTCAAAGAGCACGGCATCGACATCGACTCGATAGAACACGGCCACGATATCAAGGGCTGGAGACCAACTACAAGTACGTTCAAGACAGCAACTCATGAGAGACTCTCCAGCCTGAAGCAACATAAACCCACTGACACCGTCTCCCTCCTCCCGCGCAGTCACCCAGGCCGTCCCCGACGTCAGCCAGCCCGGCGCCGCCCCCTTCGACTTCGTCCTCGTCACCACCAAGAACGTCCCCGACGTCTCCCCCACCGTCTCTGACATCATCGCGCCCGCCATCACCCCCGGCAGGACCGCCATCGTGCTCTCCCAAAACGGCCTCAACATCGAGAAGCCCGTCATCGCCCGCTTCCCCTCGAACCCCGTCCTCAGCAGCATCTCCTACATCGGCGCCACCCTCAAGCCCAACGGCGCCGTCCTCCACGACGACACCGACGCCCAGAAGATCGGGCCCTTCCCCGGCAGCTGCCCCGACAACACCGCCGCCGCCGACGACGCCGCCAAGCGCTACGTCGCCCTCTACAACCCCCACGGCACCCTCGGCGTCGTCTACGACGCCGACGTCACCACCGTCCGCTGGCGCAAGCTCCTCTACAACGCCTCGTACAACTCCGTCGCCGCCATCCTACACATGGACACCCCCCGCATCCGCATGAGCCGCCACGTCGTCGACGACCTCATCCGCCCCATCATGCGCGAGGTCATGGCCGCCGCCGCCGCCTGCGGCGTCGCGACCTTGCCCCCGGACCTGCCCGAGGCCGTCATCCGCGCCGACCCCACCGATACCGCGTTCAAGCCCAGCATGGCGCAGGACGCCGACAAGGGGAACCTGATGGAGATCGAGAACATCGTCGGGGAGCCGCTGCGGGAGGGCGAGGCGCGGGGGGTGCCCATGCCGACGCTGAGGACGGTGTATGGGATGCTGAAGGGGCTGCAGTTGCTGGCGAAGGAGAGGAGGGGCTTGTGGGAAGCCAAGTTCGAAGCGGATAATCCGTACCAGTGAAAGATGGTCGTCAACAAGGTCACAAATAAGCATGGCGTCTGTACTTTAGGAATATGACAAATAAATTTTTAGACCTATGAGAACTGTGGTCCGCGGCCTCTACTATCTATATAGCTTTTTGGGTTGCCCATTTTGTCTATTGCCCCGTCTAGAATATGGGTATAGGCTGGGCCTCATAATACCTGCCACAAAGCGTCCAGATGTCGCCATTTCAATTCCATGCCACAACTGGGCCACCAGCTTACCCTCAACATAAATGGCAGTTAGACTAGTGAAGGGACTGCACTGTACACAAAAATAAACACTTCACTCCTTCTCTCCAGAACGCTTGAACGGCTTCTTGATCGCGTCAACCACCTTGCCTAGCGCACCGAACAGTCGACCAAAACCAAAGCTCCACCCGCGGACACGCACGGTGTAGATAAAGAAATACACTAGGAACCAGTTGGAAACGCAAAAGGCCAAGAAGATACCAAAGTCGCGCCACTTCTCATCGGCCTGAATATTAATAGTCTTCAGATAGTCGTTCCCAGTGCGGTAAGGGCAGTACTGGCAGTCCGTCGTCGCATCCGGATTCAACAGATATCCGCCGGCCGAGTCCGCATACCCACCGGCATAGTCTCGACAGGACTCTCCGGAAGGTGTGTTGAAGCGTGCAGTCTCGCTCACGTCGCATTCGACAGGTGAGCCATCTAGTGTCGCGGCGAGCATGCCACCGATCCAGTACTGCAGTATAACAAATTAGCATTGAACACACAGCTCGAACAGGTGACAAATAATGAAAATTTGCAAGAATTTTTTTAAATGCGATAGCTTCTGCCAATAGGATGATGGGGCTCAGAAGGTCGGCCAGAATGGACACAAAGAGAAAAAGTCATAAAATATACATACCGTCGAAGGGTTGACATAGTACATCCAGTACCGCCAGAAGACCGGCAACAAACTATATGGCTGAACGACACCGTTGAACAGACTGAACATGACGAAGAAGAATGGAAGGACCTGCGACACTATCAGATATCATGCATCCATGCAATGTATGGATCAATTGACTTACGTTCGAGATGACTGTGAAGGTGGGCGCAAATGCGCAGATCCACTGGCCCCAACTACTGATAAAAAGGTAGAAAAGGAGAACCATGAGAAACGCGTAGCCAGATGTGGCACTGTCTGTTGGTAAACCGGTGGCAAAGTACCAAAGAGCCCAGTACAGCACAGCGCAGATAATGGCAGCCGGTAGCTCCGCTACAATATTAGCTGTGCAGAAGGCGACCCATCCGTATATACGTGAAGGATACTCGCGAGCCTGCCAGAGAGCCATGTTCCCGAAAAACTTGGGCAACACGGCATTGACGATCGTGGGTGGAATGGTAACGATAAGGAAGCAGGTGAACATGCGATTCTGCATGTCCTGAACAGAATGACCAAGTTGCCAAAAGGTGAAGCCGTTGAAGATGCCGATGACGACAGCTACGAAGAGCTTTCCGTAGAGGTATGAGGGATCCCGCCAGTATTGTCGGAACATGCGCTTTGTGAGCTCAGTGGTTTGTAACCACGTCGAGGCCGCATACTCTTTGTGGGCTTCAGGAGACTTCGTTGGGTGAGAGGCTATGCTCCTGATCCTTTTCAGGCCATCGATTTCCTCAATGACATTTTGCGCTGCTTCGCTAGTCCGCCACTCCTCGTTCCAGTCGATCTTTGTACCGTCTGGTAGTCGGTGAGGTCGTGCTGCTGTCTCCAGGATGAACTCAGCGACATTCTTGCCCGGCGGGCAAGTGGCGCCACGCTCTGAGAAATAGTCGATCACGTCTTTACCATTTTCACCCACGGGACCAAAGTAGAACGTGTTACCACCCGGGTTCAAAGCAAGCACCATGTCGAATTGCTGGATCAGTACTGAACTCGGCTGGTGAATCGTGCATACAATCGCCTGACCTGCACGAGCCAGTTTCTTGAGGAAAGAGACAATAGAATAGGCCGACTGAGAATCAAGGCCTGATGTTGGCTCATCAAGGAATAGTAGTAGGGAGGGTTTGGCGGCTAGCTCAACACCGATGGTGAGACGCTTCCGCAGCTCAACCCCGAGCGATGAGACAATAGCATCTTGCAAGTCGTTCAGTTCGAGGAGATCAATAATCTTATCGACATACGCCAATTTCTCGGCACGGGGTACGTTCGCTTCCTGGCGCAACAGCGCAGAGAACTCCATAGCTTCTCGAATAGTCTGGGTACCGTCGTGTAAATCGCCTTGAAGACAGAATCCGGTGTTGCGCTGAAATTCTTGGCCCAAGGCTCGGCCATCCACGAACATCTCGCCAGAGACTACGCCCATGCGCTGGCGTTGTGCAAGGGTGTTGAGCAGTGTCGTCTTGCCGGCGCCGGAAGCACCCATCAGTGCAACCATTACCCCGGGTTTTGCATAGCCGTTTACCTTATTCAGTAGCTTTCGCTCGCCGCCGAGGTAGGGCACCGTATACTCGACATCTCGCCAAGTAAAAATGGACTCGCTATTGGTGAGCTCAAGAGGTTCCTCAGATGCAGCGGGCGCGTCACCCAGCCTGGTGGCCGATGAACCACTCGAGCCCGCACCGTTCTTTTCCTCGTCAGATGGCGCGGCAACCTTTTTGGCTTGTGCTTTCGCCTTTCGACTCTTCTTGAATATCAGTGCACCGCCTCCACTTGAGGTGAAATTGAATAGTTCGGTTGCGATAGCCGTGACGATTATATACAGAACGGTAAATGCGATGACAACGCCAAAGTTCCGCCAGAGGTGAGATCTGCTATAGCCGAAAGTGGTCTCGAGATAATCACTTCCAGACACAGTATCAGAATTGGCTTGTGCGCCACTCAACGAGCATCCCTGGTAGCCAGCTTGAGCATTGGGACCCTGAGGAACGAGCTGTGATGTTGCGCACTCCATGTTACGATCGAAAAATTCGTTGGTCAGGACAGCTTCAAAGCTATAGGCAATGGGATTGATATAGTAAATCCAACCGAACCAGATATAGTTGCTTATGAGCTGTGTCTTCGGAATAACATAACCGGTGTAAATGATGAGCAGGTTGAGCGCTATGCCGGAGAATCGTACAGCTGTGTCGATCTCGGGAGACAAACTGGCAAACATGCGATACAGAGCAGTCAGCATGATGGTCGTAGTGTAGATGAAGAGCATGTAGATCCAGAACTTAGAGGCGACAACGTCAAGGTTTGTCATAAAATACATGATGAGGCCAAAGATGCACACTTGTACGAGAATCACAGGGATGTCCATGACAATACGTCCGATTGAAACGGCTGCCGGACGATAGAATGCGTAGTCTCGATGCCGCGCAACAACAGCTCGGCCTGATACAGCTTTCATCAGTTCTGTGAGTTGTAGCCAACCCAAGAACAATATCGAGAAGAACAGGGCACCGCCACGAGTGAAGGCACCCGCCGTGGAGAAAGGTTCGCCATAGTAAAGCGAGCCAACAATGAGACCGTTCGCTATGATAATAAAGAGTTTGGTCCAGATGGTCGTCATGTCCCCGAATAACAGCCAAAACTCGCGCTTGGTGCAGGCTACCACCTGACGAGGGAAGGAAACCGTATACGGTGACTTTTCGCTGACATACTTCGACTTCCCTTCCTTGACAGCACCTTCAAATCTCTTGGTATCCTCGTAGTTGGTCTGTTGAAGATGCTGCTCATAGTCGTTCACATCTTGTAGCACCTTCTGGTAGTTGGGCGAGTCTCTGAAGGCCTTCTCCAACTCCTCTGGCGTCTTTGGGGCTTTGTTTTCAAAGCCGGGCCTAAAGCGTCGCTCCGTCGAATCGGTCACGGCAGTCAAGAAATCCGCGGTAGTTTGTCTTTCTGGACACTCAAACCCGAGATCAATGAAGTACTGCTTGGCATCCTTAGCGGGTCCTGAAAAGATCTCGCGACCTTCGTCTATGACGAGAACCTTGTCCATCAACTCATATATGCCTTCGCCGGCTTGATATAGCGTTACCAATGTTGTACGATTGGTGATGTCGGTCATTATCCGAAGAGACTTGGCGTAATCGAGGGCAGTTGAAGCATCCAACCCTCGTGTCGAGTTGTCCCATGCCATCACGGTCGACTTCGAAGCCAGCGTCTCGGCAATTGACACACGCTTGCGCTCACCTCCAGATACACCACGAGTGTACTCGTCGCCTACAAGCGTGTACTTAGTATGACTGATCCCAAACATCCTCATTAGTGCATTAGCGATGATCGGGATGTCGCCCATGGCGGCCTTTTTTGTCTTGTTCATCAGTGCGAAGGTGAATGTCTGCCACACATTCAGCGAGGCGAAATGGATATCGTCTTCGCCGTTGTAGTTGACCTCACCACGATACATCTTCTTTTGCTTCTTAGCTGAAATACCACCGTAAGAGACATCGCCTTCGACTGCTGCAAACGAGTCGCGGTCATTACTGACAGCCTTGAGGAAAGTACTGCAGCCGGCTCCGGGACGGCCCAATACCAGCATCATTTCACCGTCTCGGACGCAACCGGTGAAGTCGCTGATGAGGTTCCGCGTCTCTGGTTTTCGAAACTGGAGAAATGGGATGAATTTGGATAAGTTCCGATACAGGTCGGGCCCGAATGTTCCGATAATGGCATCAGGAACAGTGCGGACCATCGAGGTGGTGCTTCCAACTCCCTTGACTGTGAGGTTCTTGTAGATGACACCAACCTTCTTCTGAGGCCCTTCCTCGCCACGCTTCTCGAAGTGGCCTTCACGCATGAACTTTCCAAGCTCGAAGTCACCGTCCTCCTCGCCTGAGCCACCTTCCATATCTGCGGCTCCGCTGTCGTCTCCAACGCCGGTGGTCTGCTGTGTCCGCCGCCTCTCCAACTCAGCTGCGCCTCCGTCGTAACCAGTCGCAGCGCGCCGAGTGCGTCTGCTTGCCTGCGTATCCTTTGTCCGTGTTTTGTGCAATTGGTTAAGGTTGTTTCGCAAGTCGTCCATCTCCGCCATTGCTGCTCGCTCATCCACGCCACCTACATCCCTCTCACCCCAGGTTCCTTCAGCACTTCGTGTTGCTTCCGGATCAGAAGAGCCATCTCCCCTTTGGTCTTCAGATGGATGCTCAGCTGTGTGCAGTCGGCCAGCATCAGGCTGGGGGTCTCCACTAGCATGCCACTGGTTCGTCGGCGGCAGGCCAGACTCCGTGCGGCGTAGAGCCTCCCCATCCAGTGTGGTTGACCACATTTCCTATGTGGAAATATTACGAATGGGCCTTATTAGCAGGATGCTGCCCGACAAAGCCGAAGATTGCAGTAAGGTCGAAGGCCAAGACAAAGCGATCGCCGCCAGAGTATGTTCACCTCTGCATATGTCGAATCCTGTTTGCACGAGCGGTATCTATATGTAGTGTGTGCGCTTACGAAGATCTCTCAGGTGATGGAGAGGAATAAAGTGAGTGACGCCAAAGTATGAGTGAGAATGAGACAGAATGAGACAAGAAGGCAGGTAGAAAGTATATCTCAAAGTTTGACGCAAGCTTGGTAACCAGGCTACTTAGGTTGACGGGTGTCTGCATCTGCGTTTGCATGGCATACAATTTTTTTTTCTTTACACTTCTCGGAAGATCTTACCTTTCTGCTGCCCAGGTAATGACGTCCATGTGGCCCAGCAGCATTATGTACCTCTGTACTGCCTACTCGACTAGGGCACGAACTCTAATTGAGGTACCTTGGGTACATAGTAACTGCACTCGGTGTGAGGGCTTGGAACGGGCCGGGGTAAGACTTCATCAAATCCCAGGCTTGATTGTTAATCAACACGGCTCCCAATCGAACCTCGAGGCGGTCCCGTCTTAGGCTCTTAGGCAAGGGCCAACGGGAGTCACGCCGAGGGACCGGAACCTCCGTGCGGTATATCCACTACCTATGAACCGTACATTTTCATTGGATGCACTCATCTAGTGCTATCTTAAATGCGTTATCACCGGCACGGCGAATTCATTAGGGCAAGTGGGAAGACAGCTTCAGGGCTCCGTTCAGGGCTCACTAGCGTTTAGCTCTACCGTCCATAGCTTATTTGCGTTATCGCCGAACATTGGCGAGTCAACTAGGGTGCCGTAGTGGGATCTGACTGACTGGGTTTGCTGGGGCAGCCCGCCCTAGTCGGTGACGATCACAGGTATGTACCAAGAAGTAAGCATGGCGGTATGCCGGCCGACTGACAAACATCGATCCAAAAAACTTCAGCAGCCCCTCTGGTCCGAAACTTCGGAAATGCGTCAGGGTCACTATCAATCCGCCCACAGAGGAGTAATCCCGCAATAGTGCTACATTGGCCTTCTCAACAGCCGATGGAATGCAATGAAGAGTCCAATTCGTGGTCCGCAGACATTCAATGCCAAGGCTTAATGGGTTGCTTCTTACGACTAGTCCATGAGCATCGAGTAATAACTTAGGTCGTAATCTCTGGAAATCACAAGAATCTTTCACATCATTCCTTTCCAACTCCTAGCTCGTAGCTGGAACACCACCGAGGGCAGTCTCATGTAAGCAAATAGGCCAAATGGCTGAGCATCAGTAGAAGCTGATGGCTGGCAAGTGAGGACTTTTATTCGTGTCTCAGGCATACTTCTTAATGTCCGTGAGACACCATCACACTGGGCCAATGAGTTCTCCTCTCAAGCCGCTTTGAATATTTTTTTGAACTATACTTCCGTCTTGAACTGCCTGGGTGATCAACCCATCTGATTACCATCATTTACTTGCTGATCATGGAACTGAGATGAGATTGCGGAATCTCTTGTTGGGACTGAGTCAGATGAGCGCGTTGATAGGGAAGAGAGTCGGAAGGGTTGACTGTTCTCTTGGCAACGTCGCCGCCACTCGAAACAACAGAGTCTCACCCCGTCGCTTCTTCCGGGGTCAAAATACTAAGCGAGTCTCACATAAGTGCCAATGGGCGTCTCAGTCCAATGCTGATGTCGTTGGCAAAGTATATACAACTACAGCCTAGCACCGAGTGCACCTTGGTAGTCAGACGGAACCACGAGTCCGTCTTCTAGAACTACTCCGGTCCGCATGTGGAACCAACCTGCCTGTCTCAGGCACGAGACACGCAGCATGCGGTTTCCCGATTTCTCTTTACTTGGTAGAACCGATAAAAGGCGTTTGTGTCCTGGTCAAGTTATTCTTGCAATTCTCGGCTTCGGCCTTCGCATAGACAGTGATCTGCGCAGGGAAAGGAATATGCCTCTCGCTACCTCAAACCCGAACATATACTGGAGACCTGAGAGTCTGGCATGTACCATACATACGAGCAGAGAAAAATTGCTGGCCAAACCCTGATAGCGAGCTGGATGAGTTCTGCGATGGCGTTTGTCACTTTCCCTGCTGTGTGTATGATGTCTTGGCGGCTTCTCTGCAGAACCAGCCTGACGATTGACGGCATCGTTTGCGATGCGAGCCGAAAGAGTAGAGTCTCCTCTTATTGCGTACGAACTCTTGCCCGTTGCTCCACCAAAGATACAGACAGTGCGTGGCACGCAAAGGCGGTATGGCTACACCCGACAGGCAGACTAACCCGGGATTATATCTCCACTCTCAAATAGTTCAGAGCGGAGTCCGATCTCTGTCCGATGTCGTGGTCAGGGCGTATCAAATTTGGCGTCGCGGGACTTGATTCATCAATTGATTCGTTGCCAGAAATATACCGAAACAAACTTCACAACTTGCGCAAATTGGAAAGCACTGGCATTGGAAGTCACATCAACTCCAAGCAAGGCTTCAAAACTCGACCAACACTTCCTGGCATGGACGAGACTCAACCGTTGCTCCAGGATACCACTCTGGTCACGGTCTCTAGCCGCGATGGACTTGATCCCAAAAATATAGTCGACTTTCATCCCGAGGGTGATGCCGATAATCCCCTAGACTGGCCGAAGGCCTACAAATGGGGCATCGTCTCTCTATTGGCCTTTATGGCATTTACGGTGTGAGTACATATCCTCGAGCCACAGATGACGTGCACCGCTGAATGCCAGCCAAGAACGTTTACCTGCATCTCTGTCATACCGGTCGCAAACCGCATTGTGTACGACTTAGATGACGGCAATGCCAGCAAGTCCGCGAGCGTACTCCTCGTGACCATCTGGGAGCTCGGCGAGGCCGCAGGGCCTCTGCTCATCGCGCCGCTGTCAGAAGTGTTCGGCCGGTACCCCGTCTTCAACGTCGCGAACACGCTGTTCATTGCTGCGACGATCTTGGCGGCATTGTGTCAGAGCACGCCTCTCTTCATCGCTGCCAGAGCCCTCACTGGCTTGGCCGTCGCCTCGAATGTCCTGAACCCTGCTATCGTGGGCGATATGTTCGCCTCCGAAGAGCGAGGATCGGCCATGAGCTTGGTGGCCTTGGCACCACTCGTTGGCGGCGCTGTCGGTCCAGCGATCGCCGGCGCGATCGCCGAGAGCCTGGGCTGGCGACAGGTCGTCTGGATGAGTGCGATCTTGGCGATCGCCTGTGAACTCGCCTTTCTCACTTGCTTCCGGGAGACGTACAAGGTGCCTATCCTACGCAGAAAGGCCGCGAAGCTGCGGGAGGAGACCGGTAATCCCTCGCTGCAGACGGTGTACGACGTGGACGACGGCCGGTCGGAAGCAAGGAAGATCGGTGCTGCCATCATCAGACCAGCGACTGTCATGGCTGCATCAGGAGTTTTGCAGTCGTTGTCGTTGTTTGGCTCGATTGTGTTCACGTACTACTACATCATGTCTACGACGTTGCCCGACATTTTACATGACGTATACGGTCTTTCCCCGGCCGCCACCGGGTCTGCTTTCATCGCATTCAGTAAGTTGATATTTAGTATTGATTGTTTTTCTTTGATTTTCTAAAACGTCTAACACTTGTCACAGGCGTGGGATCAACCATCAGTGTGATATTTTGCAACCAGGTCCTTGACAAGATCTACGTCAAGCTTTCCAAGAGCCACAACGGTGCTGGAAAACCTGAATATCGCCTCCCGCTTGTCATCCTTGGCGCTTTCACTCTTCCGTTCATATTCGCGTTTTACGGTTGGGTTGCACAGCTGCAGCTTTCGCTGGTGTTGATGATGCTATCACTTGGCTTAGTAGGTGCAGCGTTGATGCTGGGATTCTTGCCCCTCTATGCATACGTCGTCGATGCCTTTGGTCTGTACTCGGCCTCGGCCATGACTGCCATCATCGTCTCGAGGTGCCTGATGGGGACGTTCCTGCCACTTGCCGCTGGGCCTCTCATCGAAAGCTTGGGGTATGGTTGGGGATGCTCCATGCTGGGCGGGATCTGCCTCATCCTAGCTCCCATTCCGGTTCTTGTGTTCAGATATGGGTCAAAATGGAGACAGCGGTCCAAGTATAGCAGGGACTCGTGATGCCAGCAGGATCCCTTTTGGCGCTATCAACAAGTAATGCCTGAGGATCGTACCAGCGCCTACGTAGATACACAATGTTATACCAATCTAATATTCCAGCCGAACCGGGATCCTGTTATATGCACAGCTTCTGGCCATTCGTACGATATCTTTCTCGGCTCGTGGATTAAACGCCACTTTGGGAAGTGCCATTGCTCTTGCGCGTCCTTGGTCACATTACGGGCCAACACCATCTGCAAGGTGGCAGTGCATGGTGGCGGTTACTACATGTCCGGGTTTAGTCGGGCGTGAAGATATCAAGCCCCCCCCCCCCCCAAATGTGGAAAAACGGGCTTGCTCAGAGTCAAGAGGCGGGCTCGCCAAACACCGGCAGTTTTGGCTGTTCTGCTTGGAATGGGAGTCATACATGATGCACTCTTAGCTGTGAATGGTTCTCAACGATGCCGATCGGGTAGCTAGGTACCTCTTGCAGAAGAATCAATAGGGATGACTCGAAAGCATGGCCGAGATGAGCCACATAACGCGCAGGGTGTCCGTGCATGGCAACATACAGTGCAGTGAAGTCGGTCGCATGCAGTAAAATCGATTTGAAGCACGGTATTGCACAGTGTTTCATCCATTCAGGCAGGCCGGTGACTCTTCTCCCCAAACTACCAACGGCAGACTTCAATCATTCCACGGCACAAGGCCTTTCTCCAAGTTCATTTCATTTTTGTTTTAAGATGCCGACAAGATCAGATGGAAATTTGTTTGGGTAGTAGAGCTACCTACCTCCTCATTGTTTCTTTCCCAGCAGCAAATTCCCCCTCAGAGGCCCGCTCCCTCATCCGTTCTTCCCTCCCCAGTTCAGACGAATACCACTGGAACACAACCTGCACCTGCTCTCAAAGCTACGCAATAAATCATGGGAGGACTTGCATTTTCCTCGGGGAAGCATCCCCTCCGCACACCCCGCATGAGTCGGGAGGTCTATGAGAAGGTGCGTGACCGCTGCCACGCGCTTTTGAGAGAGAAGTTCGTCATTGTCGTCACCCCTATCGAAGGCCCCGGAAAGGACTCTTTTGGTGACATTGACATCGTCGTGGCCTGGGACCGCGAGACCGCCTTTAGCGTCCCGTCCAACCTCGAGCCCAGGGAGAGGGTCACCTCGGAGGAGATTGGTGACATTCTCGGGGCTGTCAGAGTCAAGGAGGAGCAGCCTGGAATCGCTTTCATCTCGGCACTTCCTTGGCCCGATGACTCCGACGGTCCCGAAGAAGTAGGTGAAGACAAGGAGAAGCTTCACATTCAGGTCGATGTGCACTTTGCCAAGTCTTTGCAGCAAATGCAGTGGATGCTGTTCAAGGCCGCTCATGGCGATCTCTGGAACATCCTTGGTTTCACCATCCGACGATTCGGCTTGACGGTTGACGGCACCGGTCTCTACATCCGCATCCCTGATATCGAGAAGTTGAACAAGAAGAAGGCCAAGGTCTTGCTGACTGAGGATCCGGCAGAGATCCTTAACTTCCTCGGCCTGAAGAATGACGGAACGCAGTGGGAGGAGCCCTTCAATACCGAACGTGAATTCTTTGAATATGCAGCATCCTGCCGCTTCTTCCAGTCAGGTCATAAGTCTGCGCCTCCCTCGGTTGAATTTGGATCCGCTAAAACAGCTTCGGGCTTCGGAATAGAATTGCCTCCACCTCAACCGTATGTATTCTGAAATGAGTTTTCTCCTAGAAGCGCCAAATGACTGTTGATTATACTTATGCCTGACCTTTATCCCAGGTTCGACAAGGATAGGGTGGATATGTCCGGATTGCTCGATGGTACCGCATTCGAGAAGAAGAAGAAATTGAAATTCGACGAGGGCAAGGGTTTGGAATCCGACAGGGAGAAAAGCCCTGGGTCCAACGAGAAAAAGACCTCTGGAGTCACCGAGAACAGAAGGCGCGTCTCCGCCGAAGATATTGCATCCTATTATCAGAAGACAAAATCTAACGACCGTCAACGACTTAGATACCGTCCCGTCTTTCGTAGATGGCTGGAGGAGTATGAGCAGCCGTGGGCAGAGGAAGCTGATCACGACTCAGACCAGCATCGCCGGGCTCGCGACACCATTCGCGACGAGGCTTTTGTGTGCTTTCCCGGGGCCGAGGCGGAGTGGCAGCGCCGTGTCCTGGACTTCAAGTACCAGCGCCAGCGCGAGACCCTATGGAGCACTGTCATTAAGCCTGCCGTCCCCACCGATATCGATAGCATGTTCCGCGGGCTTGCGTGTTCGGCTCTAAAGAAGATCATTCTCCAAGACGACTCCTCGTTTGGCTTCACGTATCCCGATTCCCTCAAAGATACCGACGGCTGCTTCGTTGAGGATGAGGTCGCTAAGTGGGTCACGACTGTTTGGAAGCAGGTTGGCTTTGCTGCCCAGTGCATCAACACTCAGCGTCTTGAGGAGAAGAAGACAAAAGATGCCGAGGAAGCGACCAAGGTCACCGATAAGGCTGCCAATGTCACTGAGGAGGTTGTCAATGTCACCGAGTCAGCTGGTCTTGAAAATGCTTCAGATCTTGTTCAAGGCCCCCTCTCGACGTCAGGCAGTAAGCGCACTGCTCCGGGTAGAGTGAAAAACTGAGTCTGATTGGCTATCGCGATCAGACGAAATGACAAGATTGATGAGGGACGATACGATGGAATTCTCGAGACATTTCATTAGGAGTTCATGCTAGAGATACCCAAATTTGTTTCCCTCCTTCCGTAAGGAAGGTCTGTCTGAATTGGCGATGGATTCCCGCAGTACGGTACGGGCGTTGGTGATAAGGGCGCCTTTGGCAAGCACCTGGCTACACTGAACAGAGGTCATCATGTATGTAGTGCAGGAAAGCACAAATAAAAAAGGAGTGAGCTTCATAAGTACACTCCCATAGTCTCTACTAAAGCTTGAAGTCTGCATTTGTCTTCTCCCATCCATGTGCCGAAGGCGCCATACCAGCAACTCGTTCTGCCAGCTGGACCTTCAAGCTCTTGGCTCGGTCCGTGCAGAGTTCGTACATCGTGGTAAGGTTGAAGAGTAGAGTATGTGATGTTTGCCCTGCATTTACCATGCTCTCAAGGATATCACGGCCCTGTAAAATGTCAGTAAGTTTAGCATATCGACTCAGGGCAGCGACCTCACCTCTGTCATCCTTCCCGTGTAAAGCAGGCAAACTGCCAGATTGACACCGACCATCTCATCTTGCGACCCGCTGTTCTCCATAGCCCCTTTAAGCTCTTGCCACTTGACGAGTGCAGACTCGTAACCCCCATTCGCCATATCAGCAAGTGCATTCACAACCTTTTCCCCATTTTCCCCGGCTCTTGCATCCCTAACGCACCGTCTTGCAGCCTCTACATCACCAAGATGGAGCCACAACAACGCTCGGCTCATTGCAAGCCGTTCATCTCTAGGACCTTTATCCGAAAGACTGGCCAGGTGATCTGCGGCACCAGCAATATCGTCCATCTCGATCAGGGCGCCAGCAACCTTAATGCCAAGTTCATTCAGCCGTCTTTTCCACAGCTCAGCAGAGCTATGATCATGCTCCTTCCCAGCCTTCGAAACCTCCGCCCGCGCTTCCTTCGCCAACTCATAGTAGCTCATGACTGCGCGCCGGGGGTCTCCGAACCCGATCGTCTGCAGTCGCACGGCCAGCAACCGCAGCTCCCACGGCACCAGATGCCGTCCGCTGAGCGCGTCTAGATAGAATGCTGAATTGAGATCCTCGAGCGCCTTGGCCTCCTGCGCCGCAATAGGCACCGCGTCCACCAGGCATAGGCATGATAGCCGGACGTACAGCAGCTCGAAAATCCGCGCGTGGTCTAGAGGGCTCGCAGGCGGGTGCGCTGCTGCTTGCGTGGCAGACACGGGACTGCTAGTCAGTGCCTGCACGGCGGCGATGGCGGCTGCGCGGAAGTGGCCAGCTGCAAGGAGCTCGGGAATGGGCGTATCAGGAGAGGGTTGCCGCGAGGGTGTGCGGAATGGTGCCGGGGCTGTGAGGGGTGAAATCTGATGGTATATCTCGGGTTTGAGAAGGAAGGAGAAGTCTTTCGATGTCAGCGGCGCATCTGTTGAAGAAGCTCTCGCTGATACTGTCATAGGTGTAGAAGGGGCAGGTGGCCGTACAGGCGAACGCGGATACGTTCCACTTGTTCGCGGACTGGCATGCTGGCTTACGCTCAAACGCTGAGGTTGTGGTGAAATTGGTGCTGCCAAAGGATTGCTGTGACTTGTAAGTTATGTCAAGTTGCCCAGACTTCGAGCGGTAGGCTTACTCGGTGTCGTCGAGTGGTCCCTTGGTCGATGTCCTAGGCCGCGAAGCTAGAGCGCCAAAGAAGTTAGTGAATGGCATCACGATGAAGAATTATCATCGAGAACGATCGAGGCACATCATAAGCTCATCGTTTGTTCCGTCTCGGAGCAATTGAGGCACCGCAAGCTGCTCTATACGACTCGGAACGGCTCCCAACGCTCCTTCCATCACCATTGTACATAAGAACTTAGGTAGCTATGGTCTCAACGCAATCCTATATGTCTGGCTTCCAAAAGATATTGACTTACGCCTTGCACCTGACTTGTTTCTCGAGTGCCCTCTTGAGAGCCCACCTTGCTGTGGCGAGTCCATTACGGCAATCAATGTCGTGCTGAGGCATACCATTCAGCATTCGCGATGGTTGTTAGAGACAGGGGCTGTCAGCTGTCGCTACAGGAAGCCAGGGGGATCATCGGTTCAACCTCGGCTAACACTGTGTTTGCTCATAACCACATGTCCTCGCTACAGTCGTAAGCATTGATAGTGCATAAAATGCATAAAACAATACCATTTCTACACCTATTGCATTAGCATACCTCTCTGGCATACCTATTCATGGTCTAAACCGCTCGCATCCTACCAACTGTATCTGGATTCTGTGCCGCAGGAGTTCACTCCACGGTAGGATCCATCCCACTAAGGTAACTTTTACCCATGTCAAAAGTATGAGATAACTAAGATTGTATTGGCTTAGATACATACCCTGCTATGCACAGGCGGCAATTTCGTCAAGGCGTAGTGAGACTAGCTGCCAGTTTCCGCGATGCGTTGAACGACTTGAGCGCCAGGTCCCTGGTCGACCTCATAGTGCAAATGCACCCCTTCAAAGCTAGTCGCCCATAGACAACTAGAGCCACCGTTCTGTTATCTGTTACCTCTCAACACTTGTAAAGATGTTCGGGGATCTCCTCTCACCATTGGTGGTGAACCTCGCCGTGCTGTCTCTGGTCGTCATCACTATCTGTTGGCATCGATACTTGAGCGCACGCGCTCAATTCACTAAGGTCCAGAACCCTAGTGACGTGGGTTCCGTTCCTCCAACATTCCCCCACGTGTTCCCGCTACTGGGAAGCTTGCCCCTGGACTATCTATGGAGTCCGAAAGAGTTTGTGTTGAACCCAAAGTAAGCAACTCTGCGCGAGGTCAATAAGCGACTGCTGAACTAAATGGCTTCAGCAACTTCTTTCAGAGTCTCCAACCAGCATTGGTCAGGGTCCTTCATCATAAGTTCTACGTTGTTCGTGGATCCGAAAACGTGAAGGCCCTCTTCAAAGCCTCTGGGGCATGCACTTCGATCCCATTCGTCAAATTCGCTCTTGGGTATGCTTTCGGTTTGCCAGCCAAAGCCCTGCGCTTGTAAGATCAGGATGATTCGGGTGGCGGTCATGTACCGCACCCAGGCGGTAAAATAGAGCCGCACAATCGTATCGACTATCGCGTGCACCAGTCTTTGTCGCAGTTTCTGGAAGGGAAGGGGTTGCAACCCTTCTGGAACAGGTTCGCAGATAATATAACTCGGCAATTCCGTAGTATGCAAGACCGCGTTGGATCCGATTGGGTGTGCCATGAGGACTTGATGAGCCTGGTCGGGAATGAGGCCACGGTCGCGACGCTGAACGCTCTTTGCGGGCCTTATCTCTTGAAGTTGAACCCAAATTTCCTGCAAGACTACTGGGAGTTTGATCGCAATCTACAGACTTACCTTCAAGGTACGCTATTGACAGCACGAGTGGGCGAAATTCTTCATTAACAACGACTCAGGCATGCCTTGGTTCCTCGCTCCTAGGGCTTATGCAGCTCGAAAACGGGCTCTGAATGCAACTCAGATATGGCAGCAACACGCGAGAGACCATTTTGACGAATCTAAAATGGATGCCAACGGTGATGACCCATTCTGGGGAAGCAGCTTCTTCCGCGAGAGACATCGGATGTTTCTTGAGATGGATGGTTTCGACCGTGCTGCCATCGCATCCGAAGATTTCGGAGCAATATGGGCGTAAGTCGCAGAATCCAAACCATGAAGGCTGCATTAGCTCTGACTAAGCTCATACAGAGTTCGCAACTCTATCACTGCTGTTTCTTGGATGATATTCGACATTTATCGAGACCCGGAGCTACTCGCCTGCGTGAGAGCGGAGATTGACACTTGCATACGCGAGTGTACGAATGGCGTCCCCGAATATGATGTAGATCAATTGCTTCGCCTGCCAGTTCTTCAAGCAGTCTATGCAGAGACGCTCCGTCTCAGAATGCATTTCTACATCATCAGAATGCCCGACAGGGTAGACATCAACATCAAAGACTGGGTGATACCAAGGCAAAAGGTCATCGTGACGCCTACGACCGTCGCACACATGGACACTCAGGCATGGTACACAGGTTTGGACAATGAATATCCAGTCGAGAAATTTTGGGCCGGCAGGTTCCTTCAATCTTCGCGGGAAGCTACTGGGGGTTCTTACGAAGCGCCGAGGTTTTCGACGAAAAACCTTGAAGGCTCGTGGATCCCATATGGCGGCGGACCACGGCAGTGCCCGGGCCGTCATTTTGCTAAGCGACAAATTCTGCTTACTACAGCCTTGATGATAAGTCTGTTTGACTGCGAGATACAACCAGAGGGTATCAATATGCAGGAGGATGTGTCACTCATGGGCTTTGGTGGAGGCGTCTCTCATCCAGCTGGCAAAGTGCCTGCCAAAATAAGACGGAAGAAAACAAGAACGTAGATAATTGTATTGGGAGATTTGAATATGGTCATACTCCGACTCTTGTGGCGAGTCAGGTAAATGTATGATCACGACGCATCCATTGCTAGCAGAAAACAGCCGTGTACGCCACGCTTAGTTTACAAAATGCCATTCATGTCCAAATTTCAAGTCATAAATTATCGACACGGGTCAGTACATCACTCCTCCTTCTGGCCCACCTTACCGCTATTCTTCATCCCGAACCACGAGACGAAGACGACCACCACCGTTGCGGCGAAGATTGTCCAAAATGCGGCTCTGTAGCCCACCATCAGGGCGGCAGCATGGTCGGTCTCCTTGGAGTGCTCGGTAACGGACGCGGCGATGGCTGCCGTCACGGCCAAGCCCACACTATTGCCGAACTGGGCAACTTCGTTGAAGACACCACCAGCTAGCGATTGTACATCCGAGGGGAAGGCATCAGCAATTACCAAGTTTGACGCCGTAAAAAGGACTGTTAGGCTATCAGCTAGGACATCGAGATCACGATGAAGTAGTATTAGCTTACCATCAGGGTTCATAGGTGACAGGAATAATGCCCAAAAGGGTGCAAACCAGTAGTTCTCGCCAACCTCGACAGTAGCCATGAGGATTGGGGCAATCAAGGTCACGAGACCCGATATCACGCCAAGGTATTGGACCTTGACGCGAGATATCAACCACGCAGTCGCCAGGTTGGTCGCAGCGCCCATGATGGGGTGCGGGATAAACCTTATTGAACTCTGAAGGGCACTGAGGCCTTCCACTTCCTGGAAACTATCATTGATGTCAGGGAGTTTGCTTGATGAAAATGAGTACAGGATGTGACTCACTAAAGCGTGGTGAAGTACTCGATACCATTCAGTGCAGACCAGCAGAAGAACACCGAGATACAGACGGAAGTAAACGATGGGTTCTTCCAAAGACGGTTCGGGATGAGAGCTGGGCGGCCTCTCTTAGTTTGGAAATGCATCCACAACGGGAACGCCACCAGCAGCGCCAACGATACAGCCAGAAGGGCTGCATTGGAAGCGAACGTGATGGTCACGTAGGAGGAGCTCGTCATAGCGAGCACATACATGAGAATCCCCAGCGCGGCACTGAGGACGATGGCCCCAACCCAGTCAATGTCGGCGAGCCGCGTAGTCCACTTCTTGTCTGAGGTCGAGCGTACCTCTGGCAAGGACCATATGGACGCGGTGGACAGGACGACATTGATGATGGCCATCATCCAGTAGGCCCACCGCCAACCGATGGTGTCGGTGAATATGCCACCCAGGACCAGGCCGAGCGCGTAGCCCAAGGGCTGGCCCATCCCGTTCATGGCGAAGGCCGTGTTCCGCCATCCGCCCCGCGGGAAGGTGTGCGTGATGAGCCCGACGGCCGTGGGCAGGCACATCGAGATGGCACAGCCGAGCAAGGTGCGGAAGATGATGACTTGTATGCCGGTCTGGGCGAAACCCAGGGCGACAGTGAAGGCGGCGAACAGGTAGCTGCCGGTCACCCACATCAATTTGGCGCCCACGACGTCCGCGACGGCCCCGAAGATCAACAGCAGACAACCCGCCGCCAGCGCGTACACGGCGGCGGGCCAGAGGATCAAAGACTCGTCTAATCCGACGTCGCGGGCGATTTGAGGCGTTGCGGCGATCAGGATGCCGGAGCCCATGGTGTTGAGGAAGCTCACGCCTGCCAGGGTCGCAATGACGGTTGAGGCTCTTGCCTTGGAAACGGTTCTTGACGGTTGTCTGGCGGCGGCCATATCCGCCTCCTCGCCCTTGGACGGCATCGCTGTCTTCTCTGCCGACACGGGCATCATGACCACGTCTGGCTCAGCGACACCAGTCACTGGCTCAGCACGGCTGATCGTGGTGGTTGAAGACATGTTGCAGGCGTCGCGAAAAGAGGGTGAGGAACGAGTAGCGACAGGCGTCGTGGTCGCGGAATGCGATGAAGCACTGAAACTGATTCACATGGCAGAGCAGGGACGTTATACTGTAGCATCGCTTGCTGACACAGCTGGCGAGTTGAAAAGTCCTACGACGGGAGAAATCCGAATCCTGCTGTTTGCAGCTTTTCTGACGTCATAGGAGCCGGATCGCCGATACAAGAAAAGTTCCAACAGCCAACGGGCAAGATACCCCTCATATATCCGTCGCCGCTCAGCGGCTTTGCCGTAGGAAGAGACCCGGTTGGATATTCATCATCTACCCGAACTGTGGTAGATCGCACCAATCGGAGCAGAAACGTCGCGGGTTCAGCCCAGGGGCCAAGGCTGACATGATACGCGTGGCCAAGACAGGGTATGATCACAGGCAGGGCTTAGCTCCAGTTCAGATACAACTACGCAATGCAGGCTACTTATGGTTGGACATCATTTCAGCCATTCCAGGGGTAAGAGTCCATTCTGCTTGCCATTATGGCGGAGGTGCATCTGCAATGCTCCTTCGCCTACTTGTCAGAAAACAGACAATGCATACCTATGTAAGCTTCGTTTGCGGCTAATTCATTCAAGGTAGGAAATGTCTATGACTATCCTCGAATATAGGTTCCTCTTGCTCCTCTGTATCTTCTACGCAAGAGCTATTTGACCAATCCATCCCACGCCGCATTAGCCGAGAAGCTGAAAATATGTAAAAGATCATCGAGATTCACCACAACGCTGCCACGCGCCGAGCACGTGGAGGGGATGATCAGGAAGCTGTCCGCCAACGACGACACGTTGTCGATATTAGAAGGATTAATGCGGAACCACTGCAGGTCAATCGTGGACTTAGGAGATTCAGTAAAGTCCGGGACAGGCCATGTGCCGCCTAGCTGAGCCGCGTCTTAGTTCAGCTCGGAGTGGATTCCAGTGTGTCCGACCATACCCTGGTAGTTACACGACTATGGCCAATGTATAGTTAACTCGGAAGCTCGTGGTCACGACAATCCACTTACTGACCACGGTCGGTGTGAAAAGCCAGGTATCGGCGACAGTTTTTTCCCCTCTTCGTTTGTGAGCTACAAGACAGCCCATCCCATCTCTACCTTACACAAATGACGAATCCCAAGCCAGAACCGGTGTATAATCCATTCCAGTCGTGGAAACCGGGTATTGTTGCCCGGTAGCTTGGCCATAAGCAACCATGTAACTACCTAGGCTGCAAACAGCTATCGTGTCCGAGCAGAATACACGAAAGTCCTAGTCTAGAACATCTTGGTCGTAGTCTCACATCATAAAAGTTCCCCGCGTTATTTGTACATCACACAGGATTATAGCATTTACATCGGTAAGAATTGTGACAGACACGAGTCCATTTAGTGCCTTTTTCCCCTCCCCCGGATCGTGTTTGACAGAACAAAGGATTACACTATTCGTATAATCGCGAATAATACGCCAACGTCTTAAGTAACCAATGCAGAACTTTTCAGTAAACGGTGATACTTATGAAACGCCTGCGTGTTGTTTACATTGAAACAAGTGCCTTAGTTACTAGATCAATCTTGCGAATAAAGGAATCAGAGCGGCAGATCGTCTCGAAGAGACCACTGCCATTCGACTACGCTGTTTATCAGCTCTCTCTAGACTAAGTGGTAGCTAACACGAGTAGTCGTGCCATTAACTATACCTTGCTAATCATGTACAAACGGTTTCAACCCGAGACTGGTACGTATGTGTGACCACCGGTGAATAGCACTAGCGGGATAATTAGGTCAAAATCACAACCAAGTTCAGTCAAGCGCTTACATGCTGCGATAAATGTATCAAGAAGATCAAGTCATGAATATTATTTGTGGAAACGCGGACTTGTTGGCATAAGATCAGGTAGCTTTCGCTTAAAGAAAAGGGGTGGGGATGGTAGCACGACACTCTGGGCACGGTCACAGATCGAGTATCAGAGAGAAATCGACGGTACAGGAGCTTCAGGACTCTTCGGTTAGAAACCCTCTGCAATGCCATGAACTTTGATTTGATGCTAAGGATCTCATACATGTGGGTTGGCAGTCGAGACCAAGCCGTGGCATTGCTTACGCAATGACGCAATAGGATTTACTCCCATGCTGGCAATCACCATGGATGCTGTGGATTTACGTATGCAGCTAGGAACGTCAACAAACCTCACTTCAGGGCTTCCAGAGACGAGATCACGATGCCTCACGAGATTGACGTCAAACACGGTTCTCGAGCCTTGGGCGGACCCATCTTGGAAACGATGACAGCAGAAGTAACTTTGTCATCGACGATGCATATCTCAACGATGGCAGATGCTTCTAACTACGATGAGAAAGCTTCAAGCTTGTGTATAAAGCCATGCGTTTTTCCAGACAGTAGACGAAATACAATCTCCTCCTCACCAGCATCTTAAAGCTTCATATCCAACGAACAGCAACTTCAGCAAGCCTTTGCGCAATCTCTCGAGTTTTGACCTCGCTTCTCGTCCAAATTAGCCTAGAAATCTCAATTCACGTGCTTCATCGGCCAAAATGAGTTCTAGCCAGAGCCAGAAAGTTGTTGTTATCGGTGGTGGCCCAGTAGGTGCACTGGCTGCTCTCTACGCCGCCCGACGTGGATATCAAACTGAGCTTTACGAACTGCGAGATGGTAAGTAACTTTGACAGCATTCATTGTGACCCAAGGAAGACTGACAGAGTGAAAGATCCTAACCATGGAGATCCTTCACTACGACCTGACTTCGCCGTAATTCCTCTGGCTTTATCGCAGCGCGGCATCGAGGCAATTGAAGAGGCTGGGGTCTCAGGACTGCTGGAGGGCATCCTGGAAAACTCGAGAGATATTTTTACTCGGATGATTCATACCGAGAACAGCAAAGGCGAGCCGGAACTCATTCCGATGGTGTATGGTCCTAACGGCGAAGTAAGTGTTTACAGTCCATCGTTGCTGATGAGCCCCTCTTAACGCTGATATAATAGTGTCTGCATACATTGCAGCGGGAGAAGGTCACTCAGCATTGTCTTATGGCTCTTGAGAAAGAGCCAACGGCAAAGCTGTTCTTCAACCACAAGACGGTTTCCATTGATCTTGACAACAAGAAGCTCAAATTTGAGAACGTGGTGTGGCGCGAGAGACATCGCATTGCTGAGCAGCAAATCGTCGACGACATTAACAAGCCCATGCCTATCGCAAAGCCTTCGGTACGTGTCATTGAATGCTATATGCTCATTTCCCGGAGCTCAATCCGAGTCTGCGCGCTCTCTCTTATCTATAGCCTTTTTCTTTGAAAACCAGAAGCAACATGTATTTCGAGCAACAGTGGACAGCATGCTAACCTACGAGCAGGAGGAAGTGAACAACAACCACAAGGCTCCCGTCCACAAGTCGGGCGATGCGAAGCCAGATGAGACTCAAATAAAGGAGGTCAAATATGACTTCCTCATAGGCGCTGATGGCACCTACTCGTCTGTTCGTCAGACCCTCATGCGCAAGATGGAAATCGACTTTCATCAGACCTATGTCCAGGCACATTGGTGCGACTTCATCATCCCTTCCGCCAAGAATGGCGACTATCCCATGGACTCGCGCTGCCTCCATGTATGGCCTGCTGACAAGTCTATTGTTATGGCTCAACCAGACTTTGTAGGTCGAGCCCCTTTTCCGCACCTGCCTCACTATAGTGCTGTATATGGAGAACTTCGACTAATGGGAACATATTAGAACAATACATTTCGTGCCGGGATGGTTTGTGACACTGAGCAAATCCGCCACTTCGAGGCGCATCCCGAGCAATTCGCCGACTGGTTCCGCAAAGAATTCAAGGGCATCGTGCCGGACCTGATGTCCGCGGAGGAGGCCACGGCCCAGTTCGTCAAGCACCAAAAGATCCCGCTCAAGTCCATCAAGCTCAACAAGTTCGGCTACAAGGACGACGTGGTGCTGCTCGGCGACAGCTCGCACACCATGACGCCCTTCCACGCCATGGGCATGATCACTGGCCTCGAGGACGTGCGCGTCTTCTTCAAGAGGTTCCGCGACCCAGCCGCGGCCGCCGTCGCAGCCAACCGGCCCACGGCCAAGAAAGGGCCCACGCCCTTCTGTCCCGCCGGTACCATCGCGGCATACACGGCGCACCGGATGCCAGACGTCAACGCGATGGTAGATCTGGCGCACGAGCACTACGGCGAGCTGCGCCACGGCGTGCGCTCGCCGGTTCAGCGCGCGCGCAAGATCTTCGACGCCGCGGTGCGCCGCCACCTGCCCTTCACCGGCTGGAACACGCTCTACGCGCGCATCCAGTTTGGCACCGAGCGCATGAGCGAGGTCGTGCAGAAGGAGCGCAAGCAGACCAATATTGTCAAGGGCATGCTCAGCAGCACTGGCATGCTTGTCGGCGGCGTCGCCTATGCCTGCGTCAACTTGCTTTTAAGTCAGCAGAGTCAGGCAGCGGGTGGTGCTTCTGGGATATTGGAGGGTGCCTTTCAGAACGGCACAGCTGCGAGTGCTGCTATCGGCGCGGCTTGATCAGGGGTTGTTGTGTGGCTTAGCATTCACGGATTTATATTTGAGCGACGAAGAGCGAGGCGTTTGCTGATTTATTGCATAACTGTTCTTTTTTCCTTTCTACGACCAATGATTTCGTTACTGCCTGTACCTATTCTGTATCTAGCAAAAATTTTACGAGCTAGATTTCCTGTTAGCTTTCATGAAGTTATTTGCTCTCCGGGATTTGAGCGTCTTTATCCTGTGCAGGGGTGCCTTAAAGCAATGATTCCAATCTGGTCAGGACCTATCTTATCACATCTACCGTCAGGAGACCAAGGCATGTCGCCCCATCCAAGTGCTCATGAGTGTCGCATCTGGAGGTACTCAGAAAGGAAGCAAGCGATGCCACACGATCAACCTGTCAAAACGCGACTCTACACGTCGTGGAATTAAAGTTGTCTAGACATGCACTAATAGTGTCAATCTATACCGCTATAGGGCAAATATAGCGACCTGGTCCCTGAAGCTGCAGGGGATCTCCACCCCACCTTGTCATTGCACTGAGGTTCGGGCCGTCTCCAGTAATCGGTCACTTCGTCATCATGTAGCATCACATATGCATTTGTGTTTATTAATGTGCACTGCGCTCGCCATCTGCATTTCATTCTTATGTAATCTTGATCAACCTCCTAGAAGATCGGTGCGACTGGTGTAACCTGACCTGAGCTAATCTGTTCCGAGAAATACGTCATCATGGGGACGGCGAAGCTGTCAACCAATGCATGCTACCTAAAATCACGAGAGTATATATTCTACCAGCAAGAAATTCGGGTATGAGTAGTGGCACGACTGCTTCGCTTCCAAAAGCTCAGAGTTATCTAGATCTAGATCTTCATGGTGTAGAATCGATTCCACTTAAGGACAAACTCCTGTCCACTTAAGGACATACTCCGGTCTCTAGGTAAGATCTTACTATGAGCTTTTTGAGGTAGACAGATATACACCTGTTTGTTTATCCAAAGTGACACACTTTGATTAAACATGGGCAATTGGCAGGCATCATTCCGTAGACCAACACATGCATACGGGCAACCCTCCCAGCTGTCTCCAATGGCAGAGGCGCATGGTGGTCGCGTAAGCCATGGGCTGAAATTCAGTGCATTGTCAGTATTCTCTCCCTGACATAAGAGAAATCATCATTACGTGCGTGCAGGGGATTACTTTGGGTAGCACAGCAGTGGTTCATCATGAGTGGCCAGCAGTCATTTGATCTGCCAAAAACCAGGAATGGTCATTCTTTCACACCACACGAATTGAGCAACTACAGGCAGGCGTGCCCTACATTTTGCTTGAAATTTGGTGCAGATATGAATACTTGAATAAGATTGTGTGGATTCATGCCTAAAGTGATGCCGCGGCACTCAAATCAGGGGATTCTAATATTGTACCATCGCTAATAAATCTGATAGACTCTCTTAACTACCTGAGCCCTTCAAGCCCTGCGGTTGCGTTTCCATTCTAAGGTGGCTGACTTTTCGGTTAGTATGAGGTTGCTGTCTACTAAAGTGTACAAATTAAAATCAAACTCGCGCATTCTCACTCTCGCAGCTGTTCATACCATCTTGGAAATTTTTATTTCGTACACCGGAGCTAAGCTAGTAAAGGTGTACCCGGTAGTTATGGGACAATCGTCTAGAGCAAAGACTTGGGCATTGCGATCATTGTTAGTGTTGATACAGTTATATGAACTTACGTACGCAATAAATAAAGACATATACACATCGCTGGGTACGATGCTCTGTTGACAAGTGTTTAACGTAGAGATATTGAATCTACCTACTTATTCAAATAATACATGCAATGCAGGGTTGAATTTACTCTAAATAAGTAGTACTCCATCGCATGCAGGGCTACCTCCACGCCCGGGTTTGACTGACCCAAATGGCTTCCGATAGGACTTGCCAGTGAGCATTAGTCTAAGGAAGGAACACTGCATTTCGAAACCCGGAGACATTGAGGCCCACTGAGTAGCTCGTGGGGATATCCATTTCAGCCACAAAAGCATCTGAGGTAACGTAGGTAGTTGGTTACGAATGTTCATGTCAGGGTCACTACTGAAGCCGTTGAACAACATAACACAATGTCTCCAGACTCTTTGCGAGCGACGGACTAGGAAGATCTCTGCCTTACCCGGCAGATGTAACTGTACCTCTAGATACTAGTCAAAATGGTGTTAAGGTAGGGTTCGCACTGATGGGCCCTTAGAACAGGCGTACCGGGTCAACCCACGACTTGATTGGCCGCACGTTTTGCGCCTGCTTCGGAGGATGCTCGTCTTTAGCCTCTTCCGAATTTATCTTCTCGGCCCTATCTCAGCATCTCGAAATATCATGACGGTAAACTGTCGTGAAAGGTACTTACTTCATTTGGTTGACATGTTAAATACCTAGCTATTACATTTTAATAACAGCGGAACAAGGTCGATAGCTGGGTATCTGGCCTGAGGCAGACACGCCCCGTTGATGCCCTAATCCCAGTGATCCACTACAATCGCCGGGTAGCTGAGGAAGCAACCCGGAGGTAAGGGAAAGAACGTGGTGAATTAGGTGATTCGCGTAAGCATCACACGGGGAAAAATTGCAAGCCATCTGCTACATCCGCACGCCGTACATTTCAATACTAGCTGGAGTTCCGTCCATAGTGAGCCGACAGCCATGGGATAGCCAGGCCTTGAGGGAACAAACGATACAAAAAGGGGTAAGGGATGAGAACCTCGTGACAGAATCTCGAGTTGAGTCCGACCTAGATGAAGTGATATACGCCTCCAACGGATCGATCGTATGTAGATAGGTAAGGACTACTCTCTCATGGGATATACCTCAAGTTCGCAACCTACAGCCTTGCCTGGAGAAGTAGAATGACGCGCAACCTGGGCATAGCTACGTTAGAAGTCCGTAGCGACGAGGGTCAGAGCTACAGGTAGCAGAGTAAGCCAATCATAGAATCAAGATTCCGTACCTTAGTTAATCATCCACCTACAAGCGCTGAAGGTGAGCATCTTCAGTGCCGTCAGGGACTTCAGGGGGTGAGCTTAGCCAGAGGAGCCAATCACCTGCCTCGGCTGGGTCCTCTGCACGCCCCGAGATATCACCTACCTCTCCAGCTTACCTAAAGTAACTTACCTATCTCCTGACCTGATTGTACTCTGGATGATGGCCCTCGACAACAACCTTGAACCTCTCATCGCCAAGCTACTACCCTGCCTCCATCATCTTTCAGCCTTGCCGCAGTGTTACACACGAGGAACGAAGTTGACCAGCACTCTGCATTCTGAACCATCCTGTTGCCTCTGGCCTTTTGGTACCCAGTCTCTTGACTTGTCTTGCTTAGCCACCTTGATACCAGACCATAGAAGATTGGCCTGGCTTTCCATTGACCAGGCGCGTTCTTGTTTCTCATCCCACTGCCCCTCCGCAGGCGAGGCAGCTCGCCTGCCTTCCCCTACCACAGTACCATCCCACATCCACACCTCCCATCCTACCTCTCTTTCTCTTCCTAAACAGCTGCACCGGCATCGATTCTGACCTCACCCACACACGTCTTTGGACCCAAGATTCTTGGACGGTCTGATCATTGTATTCATCTGCTGAATTGTTATTGCTTCATCATACGAACTTCCGTTGCCTTTGCAGCGGTGCACGCGATCGTTGCAACCCTACCAACCCTCTTCTGCCATTCTTTGGTAACCAACGTCGCCTACGGCTCCTCGAGTCGCTCCATCTTACCATCTTGCAACCACATCTACCCGACCATCCCCCCTCTTTGCACACTTATCCATCTTCGTCCATCTCATCGAAGGCTACAGTCCTTCCTCCATTGACTTCTTGGTTCTTGTTGGTACCTTGGCTTGACTACCATCTCTGGACTAGTCCCAGCCTCCCTCAGTTTGTCATAAACCGATCCTAATTGTCAAGCGTTGTACGCATCGTTGATCTGCTCCATCGTCGTTGTTTTTGGTACAGCTCAGCCCGGCTGCATCACTGACCACGATGGACGCACCCAACCCGACCGCGTCCCCCAGCCCTACGGACCTCAAATCCTACACCCTATCCGAGGATGGTGAACCCAAACTCGTTGGTATGACCGTATCCTACATCAATCAGCAATGCCATCCCTTTTCACTCATGACGCGCTTTCTGGAGTCGTCGTCTAGAGCGGAATTAGAGCGTACTTACTGTCACCCTGCTGCGGATTACCAGAGCCGAAACGGTTCCCACGATGTCGAGACTGCGTGGCAGATATGGATCAGCCAGAAGCGGCACTTTGCGCAATACTTCAAGACCCTTCGTGGAACAGAGCAGCAGCGCTACGAGAAGCACGTTGGCCATGTCCTCGAAGCCAGACGAAACCGGATGAAAGACCTCATGGCCTTACTGCAGCGTGCCGATAACAAGATTGATCAGTTGCGCAAGCCACCTCCTAAGCCTCGCCCACGAGGACGCCCGCCGAAAAACCCCAGACCGGAGACCTCGCAAGTCGAAGATGCTCGGCCACGAAACCTGGACGAGGACAAAGTCCATAATACCCTGGAGTTGCTGCAACGACTTCTGCTTCGCCAAGATTTTCAGATACGCGAGCCAAAGTGCAAGAAGCGTACCTACATCACGGGCGTAGGTCCTGTCGAGGGCTTTGCTTGTAAGTCTTTTTCAATCCGCCTCGACCGTCTCTCCTGCATTCAGGACAATCTACCTCTTGTTTATAACAGCTCCAGTCTTTCTGACAGTTACTTTCTCGTGACCCAGTAACTGATCTGTTGATGACAGCCCTCCAAGAAGAACAGTGGTTCATGGGATTTCATCCCGGTGACCATATCTTCCGCTTACTTCGCATCGAGCCCGACATTGAGTTTAAGCCTTCAGATGAAAATACACCCATGTTTGGCATGAGTCTTCAAGACTGGGGCGTTAGTGAAGAAGATGAGCAAAACACGCGCTACAAGCTCAGATATGAAGGCATTGTGCCATTCAGCGAGGCACAGTGTCTTGAGCGATTCGAAAAGCAAGTATTCCCAGACTTTTTGAATATGGTGATCGCTGCTGTCGCATTTGACCCGAGCAACCCACGCGGTGAGTTGACACCGCTTATGAAGGCGTTCCAAGATTTAACTTCAGAGGATATGAACACGACAATCTTGGGCGACCTGCCTTGGGCTCTGGGAGAACTTGGCCGAATCTGGACACTCAAGTATGGCGACCCTGATGCTGCAGCTCAGCTACCACTTTGTCTCCGCGAGCAAGCAAAAGACAGCAAGTCTCGACTTGCAGAGGTCGCTTGGCTCGTACGAAGGCTAGAAAAAGCGAAGCCGAGCTGGATAAAAATCTGGGAATGGTGTCGATTCATGCTGAAGGCCTGGTGTGCCGATTTACTGCCCAAGGGTGATCTTGAAAGCGACGTTATAGCTGGGATGACAAATGTTTACCTAGAAATCCTGCGAAAGGAGGCTTATGCCAGCATGGAGGAAGATGGCAAAGACAACATCCTGTTTTACAGCTGTTGTACCGAAGCGAGACCTATTGCGAAGGTGAGTACACGCATTTCCTTATTTCACCGCAGGCAGTCTTATCCGGTCCCTTCTAATTTCCTGTCCTGATTTTTGCATCGTTCTTTTCGCCTGCTGGTGCCATAGGACGTGTTGTCAAGTCTGAGTTGGGAGGACACGCGCAGTCATGGGTAAAACATAAAAGCAGAATTGAGGTGCTACACGCGTCATGTCTTGCAAGTCTACTTCACGACACATGATCTCGCCATGCCGAGGTCGGGTCTCCCAGGCCGTTGCCCCACTAGCGGTTAGCTGCCTGGGTACCTAAATAGACCAGATCCTGCAGCAGGTGCCTGCAGCTGATCCTTGCATCTTACCCAGCTCCGACACATCTTGGCATTTTAGATTGGAGCTCCAGCTAACTTTTTTCTTCACCTCCAGAATATCCCAACCCTCGGCGACATCTACAATTGTGAGAGACCCGCTCTGGAAACACCTCTCTCCTTTGCACAAATCACCGAGGTAACGAATATCGCTTCCGAAATCTGCGCGATTGAGATCCCGCAGTCGGCGCCGAAACGATCATACAAGAAACGCAAGGCTCCTGTTGAGGCCTCAACCAGCGAACCTCGGTCGAAGAAACAAAAGGACGCAACTGCAGACGCCGACGAGGACACGAACATCATCCCCGATTCCCCTCTCATCGCCAATTCCCCTCCCGTCGCCAGCCCGACTGCAGTCACCAATTCGACCGTCACTGCTGGCCCCTCAGTCGTACCAGGTTCGCCTGCCGCCGCTGAATCATCGGCTCACGACGAGAAAGTCTTTGACAAGGCTGAATTTGATATTTCTTCTATTCAGTCTCCAACGATCGCCCTCTCTCGAGACCCCAAGGGAAAGACTCTTGCAGTTTTCAACTCTCTTGCCTTGGCCGCGCCCCCAGCCCCCGTTCAAGCTGAGAGCCAAGAGCGAGAAAAACGGGCACGAACCGACGACGACGACGACGTTGATGATCACAGAGCCCACAAGAAGGTGCGAGTTGATCATATTCTGTCTCGCAGTTACGGATTCGATATCTTGAGCAGTGAACCTCTTCGTAACAACAGTGCTGAGGCCACTGTCAATAAACTCAAGTCAGTTCCCTTCCCTGTCGATCCCCCAAGGTTCGACCTTTTCAATTTCAAGAACGGTTGTCAATACAACCCTCTTTTTGCTGAGACAAAGGCTCAAACTGTACAGCGAACCGCTGCCATATCCCTCCCCACCGAGACAAAGCTCCGACGTATACAGGAGCCTGCTGTCACAACACATCCCATTGGCGTCTCGTCCAGAAAACGTCAGAGCTCCCCAGCCAAATCCAGTCACCAGTCTCGCCCTGAACGCAAAGTCCCAAGGCCTGTGATTCACACGGGCCCCGCCCAGCCACACAACTCATATCAGCAGAGTCATCTCTCTCAACCCAATTTCCAACATCCAACGTCATATCTTGGCACGGGTGCACCTGCTATCAGCTATCCCGCCGCTGCCTACCAAAGTGGTAACGGAAGCCTCCTCTCCAGTCACGCCACCACCACACCTAGCACCGGTTACTCGACGCCGTGGACGCCGCTCACGTATCCTGACAATAGCGGGTTTCCAGCCATTCCCCAGTTTCCTACTGTCAATCCAATCAACTGGGCAGAATCCGCGGCCACCACAGTCCAGAGTGGTTCATTCACAACCCCGTATCAAACCCCTGTTACATATCAGAGTTACGCTTTCCCTCTGCAAGCCCAGCCTTCTTCTGTCTACCAGAACGAACCTTGGATCACAAATGATCACCTAGCTCCCTGGACGTCAAACTCTGGCACCAGCTCTGGCACTGTATCTAACAACTACTCAACAGACTTCCAGTATCTAGATCCGGAACTCTTCAAGGGTGATCCGTCAACGAACCTCTCTGCCCCACACTCTGTAAAGACCCAACAGGCCTTTCTGGAGCAGGCTTATCCATCAAAGACGCCTTGCAATTGACGAACACCGCAACCTGTAGACAACATACTTTTTGCACGACTCCGTTTCACAATGTCTACAGTACATCTTCATAGCCTCTTCTCGAGGCTCGCGCTCTCGTCCAACCGCCCATCGCAAATGCTGTCAAGTAAAAAATGCACGTCAACTGCATATTTCTCTACCAAATCGACTTTCTTGGGGGTTCCCACCTTCACCATGACCGCATCTCGATCATTTCATACAACATCTCCTCAGCTGGCGAAAGGTGGAAAGAAAAAGAGAAAGAAGGGCGAACGGGATGGTCCTGACCCTCGAATTGTGAACCTGAAATCATCTATGCCCCGAGCTGTTCCTGCTCCTTTGCGATTTGCGCGTAATCGAGCGCTTCGACATTGGACAATCCACCGTGCTTGGCTGCTGTATCAACGTAAGGAGAAAACACGTGAAGCACATGAGTTGGAACGGTATGTACTTTCCCTTCCCGATACGTACTAGTGGAAGAGGGAACTCTGCGAACAGACACTGACGTTGCCACTTCTGCAGTATGTATCAATCTATGCACAATGCGTGTGAAGAGCTCCGAAAGACTTCTGGTCCTGGCTTGCGGGACGAGGGATATCTATACCGTAAAGCTCTGGAGAAACATGGAATGTATGGTCACAAGGCTATTCCAATCGAATATGCACGTGCGCAAACCGAAACTCCTGCTCGAGAGGCTTGGAATCACGGTTGGACACGATGATACTTCGATACGAAAACTGATACCCTCTGCACTTTCCTACGATGCTGACGTATCGTGGGTTTCTCACTTCACCGCTTGCGAATTCATGGCGTGTAATATACATGCGTGGGCAGATTGTTGCTGAAGCACATTTCGGTGATGCGCATCAACTCGCTAATAACCCCTCACCGTTCGTGGAATATGGAGACATGGTTCTCTTAAGATAGTGGCTGCCATAGACCGCAAACATGGCTTTCTCTAGTAATGCCATACATGAGATGCTGGTGGTTTTGGTGGATTCTCGACTGGCATAAGCATCTTGCCTGGGCACAATCTCGATCCATTGTACTATAGTCATTTTCCTCATTTGCAGGCAAGCTGCCTTGTAATTCATGAACAAATCTTCACAGGCCAGGAAATTAATGATCGTGACATACTATTATCTGATCCGTGTTTTCGTGAGCAACACTGTCTCAAGTACCGGCTCGCCATGAGCCGGCGAAACCAATCAGTTATACTTTGAATGTTCACAGCATTACTTGCCATCTCCTTCAATGTTACATGAAGTCCGGAAGGGGGAGGGAAGGGGGGGAGGGATATTGTGATGTGTTCATCGTAAGAAGCTTGAGCTTCAATAATCTGGCGATAGGGAACGTTGAAAAGGAGCTAAGGTTAGGAGGGTGTTGGGGTCAAGGCAAAAAGGGAGGCAGCAAGTGATTCTCAAATGAGCGTGGCCATAATCTCCTCCAACGACATTGATTCAGGCCATACGGGATCGTGCAGGTCTGGCCAGACTTCAGTTTTGGTTTACTGACATGGACAATCCTGGAAGCAGCATGCCGACTGGCAACCAACAATAATGACGGGTCAGGAAGATGGAGGACTCAAAGATCGATACATCATCACATTCGCTTTCTTGCTTTATTTGTTCAAATTTGAAAATCCGAAGATGGCTTTTTTCATTCTGCTTCGACCTTTCGTGCTCTGCTAATATTTGTCCATCTCGCTCATTATAGATTTCAGCCCACAGTTAGCTTCTCGAGGTAACGTCAAGGCCGACCCGCCAAGTATCGTGACCAAGTGACCAGGCGACCATTCAATTGTTCGATACACCTTCAATATCGTACTTGCTATTATGTCCACGCCCATCTCCTCAGGGTTATCATAGATTTTTGAAGAGATTCCTAGCGGATGAGCAAACTTCCATGACGTCTCTTTCCAAAAACCCCCTTCGCTAAGATTGAAAGCAAGGAATTCCAGGCTCAGGAAAACGGCATCGCTGTCTATTCATGTTTGGTGCTAATGTTGATGGTGGTGATTCGTCGTCAAAAGTTGGATACTAATACAAAACAGTAGCCGCCCAAATAAAAATTCCCAGAACTCTTTTGGTGCCAGATATTGGGTCTTCGTAAGATTCATGCGCTGGCCTCTCGATGTAGCGATTGTCAGTTTGCATACGCAGTTGGTAAATTTGGCAGTAGGTATCGTCGTGTGTGTTGATATTAAGGAGCCGCGTTCTCCACGCAAACTCGAAGGATTGGGCGCCTCATCTAAGTCGCCCTGGATCCATTTCCTCGTCCGTCTTCTATTATCTCACGCGCCAATTTTAAGTTCCCGGCCGTTTTCATAAATATGCGATGCCGATGCCGATGCTGGTGCCGGCGCAGACCCGCGACACTGCAATTTATAATATGACGCAGCAGCCACCTCGCTCGCCCTTCTCGAATGTGAGCAGCGCCGCACGCGTTGCAGCCTCGAATACGTCGTCAACACCTTCACCGCTTAGACTGGAGCACTCGAGGTATTTGCGAGCACCGATCTCCTGTGCTGCTTGTTCGCCTTGTCGCTCCGTCACGAATTTGAGACTCTTCTTGCGCATCTCTTCCACGGCGACAGGGTCGTCGCGTAAATCTTTCTTCAGACCGACCAATATAATGGGGACGTCGGGACAGCGTTCCGTGGCTTCCTCTATCCACTAGTATGTGTTAGTGTCCATGACAAGGCGATACGATACCAAACTCTGCGGCCTGTATCCAAAACAGCCGAGGACATTGGTGCCAGCGACGCACCTTGTGTTTGACATTGTCAAGAGAATCTGGGGTATCGATGGAGAAGCCAATGAGTAGGACATGTGCTTTCGCGTAAGCCAGCGGTCGCAGCCGTTCGTAGTCTTCTTGTCCTGCTGTGTCCCATAGTGCTAGCTGTACTGACTTGCCATCCACCCGGCAGTCCGTAACGTAATTTTCAAACACAGTCGGTATCTAGCCAGTTAATTTGTCAGCGGCTGGAGTCGGTGCGCCATGGTCGCGCTATTCGTGAGCTGCAGGGCGGCAGGTGTATCGGGATGCTTACGTAGTGCTAAAAGCGGTCAGCACGATGTCACACACCAATGATCAGATCCGTATGAGGGGCAAAGCAACTCACTGTTGGGAAATAGCCCAGCGTGAAGACACTGAGCAAAGAGGTCTTGCCACATGCACCATCACCGATAATCACCAGTTTTCTAGATATCGCGTTAGTACTGTCGACTCTGAGTGGCATGGTGCAGTTGGATGTGAAGTAGGTTTAGGCAGCGGTGCGATGCACGAAAGATTTAGAGAGGAGGGCGAAGAGGCCATCTTGATGTAGGGAAAGATGATCAAGAAGCTCTTCAAGGCGACGTCATGCAGTCGAGGTTGGTGGGCATCCAATAGCCAGGCGAGAAGGAAGACATTCCCAAGCATGATCGACATTCAAGCCGAAGACGTACCTGCGAATGACATTTTGCGGATTTGGACTCGCCATTGCTGGACACGGCAAAGACAATCTACCCGTGACTAGATGTCGTCACAATGCTACGTGCAGACTACGTGCGATCGGAGACGCGAGGGCTCGATTTCCCTGGGTAGGCGACACTCGAAGATAGACGTTGGGCAGGTGTAGATGTAGATGCAGTAGACTAGACCGCACGAAAAGGAACCGCTGGGGTCTTTGAATGCTATTGAGCCCGTCGAGGCCTCCACGTCGAGGACAGCTACCTTAAGATGTGTGATGAAGACGACTGCAGTTGGAGTTGGGGTTGTTGCGTAACGGTACCAAAACAAGTCCACGACGGCCTCTCTTCAATGTCGAGTTGTTGGTTTTGACGGGTTTGCTGGTTGCGAGCTGGTCTGGGAGAAATTGTCGAATACGAGCGACCAGTTCCGCAGGCCAGACGTGCTAGATTATGAAGGAAACCGGGTTCCGCGGTGGGCTTTAGAGCCACGCCCAGAGCCAGGATTTGAGGTCAGAAAGGCGCTGCTGGAGAGGCCGACAGATGCTTGTCGTCAGTGCTGCCCGTCTGCCCACTTCTTCGTCTCCAGCTGTCGCTAGGCACTGGTTGAACCCCTAGGAGCTGCTAGGAGTAGCTGGAGGTACCTAACCTTATGCCCCAACTCTGCCCCGATTACCTAAGTCCATACTTACCTAGAAGGTAACCTGTCCAGTGTTATGGAACTCGAGGGTATTCGCATGGACCCGTCCAGCAATGCTGGATCCTTACCCTCTTAACAATTATTGTTATGACCTTCTTAGGTATTCTACAATACCAGACCACAATTTCAGACCCAAACTTACATCATCCCGTCCACCTGCGCATCTCAGCTGCCTTCTGTGCAGTTGCAATACTATTTAAACTTGTCAATCCACCCCTGGAGTTCATGCATACTTCGGCTCGTCTCTGTTGGCCATTGGCCGGGTTTGACCCCAGACCATTTCTATCCAATTGTCAACGGGGACATTTGAGCCCCTACAGACAGTCGATGCCCCGTAGTGGGTTCACATCATCATTTGGCGAATTACTAGTTTATAATTAGCAATGGGCCTGGCACTGCGCATGTACCAATTTCTACACGGCATGGTTTCTTTGGGCCTCCAAGCCTCAAGCTCCGATGGCCAGCATACGCCGCTAATTGGAAGAGAACTAACCAGATCGTCAGTCCGCGTTTCGAGGTTCTAGAGCACTGACTTTACACTCACAACTGTCACGTTACAGCGATTAAGCTACGGCAGAATTAGGTACGGGTAGCTCCAGAAAATACGCCAACGACTTGGTGGAGGAGGCTGTGCAGCGCTCCGTTCGTCACCGTTCTCTGGCTGGAGCCGAACCACAGTTTACTAAGGCAATTATGTCCATGTTTGGGACATCATATATCATACGAACTTAGATAGTCAAGCTGAGATGTAACTCAGGAAACAGTCGTCCCTTGGAACGATTGCTTGAGCGTACATCGAGATTCAGTTGACTCCTGTGTACTGCTGGAAAAGCCGAAATGGTGCTGGTTTGATCGCCTAACCTAGCGTGAAGGGCGTCGCTACCTTAAGGTAATCAGATCTACCAAACCCTCTCTATCTGATGAACCACCAATGATCGAGCAACAAATACCTACATACGAAGGGACAAAATAGTCAAAATACTCCAAACACGATTATGACTGGTTCGTGCTGAGAAGGCAGCCCAGCCTATTGGTTCACGTGTAATACAGATTGAACTTCACCGTGGGTAACAATCGTCGTTGCCGACGTGTTCCACTAGAATAAATCCCGTGCCTCCTCAGAAAGCCTGGCCAGAGATTTGAAGTCTAGCGATTCGCTAAGTTCGTGCGCGCCTCCACGTTTGCAACGGCTACGACGGGTACGAGGCGGCCACTCCGCCGTTGGGCGGTGACATCTCGCCCAAGCCCGCAGACCACTCCAAAGAGGCGATAAGTAATAAGGTGACTAACTATCAAAACTTAGCTGGCGAGGACTAGCCCAGCAGCTGCAGGTATCATGATCGTCCAAGGCGTGCTGTAAGTTCGCTGCGGCTCTGGGGCATAGTCCAATGAGAACACTCTATGATAGCCTATATGCGGCGAACAGCAAACCGCGAATTGTCGATACCTTCTCGCGCCAGATCCGTCCAAGACCCTAACGAAACATGCCCAACATTAACGCGATCGGCCCATCACATCATTCATTCGCTCTAAATCCACTGATAATGGCCACTCATTGTCTAAGGCAAGGCCCAGGTGTACCAATGTTGCAACGATATATTCGCACGCATCACCAAGATTTGTACTCAATGTCAGCATTTATCACTTGACGTTGCCCTTGGCGGCCATGTAATTGCTCGTTGCGGTGGTAGTACGAGTAGACTATCAAGGCATTGTTGAGCAGATTCCGGCATGACTAGATGTCCCATACTGACACAACTATTTTGGTAGCATTTTGGTTCATGAAAACATCTGTATGTGCGATATCTCCAATACAAGCAAATTCAGCTGCACTTCCAAAGCATGATAGGATTCCAAAAAGTTCCATCCCTAATAGTAAACAAGACATGCCTGGTCAGCCCGGTCAAATTGCTGGGAGCTACTAGATGCATTCACCTTGTTTTCTTGTCTGGAGTGAATAAAAAGTCAATGATGACCAGGGGCCTTAACGATCACGTCACGCCGATATAGTATAATTTGAAAGACACGATCGGGCGAGACATCACGATCTCACTGGCGAAGCGGTATTAGGACTTGCAATCGGCCGAAGGCCATTTCATGCCGTAAGGCTGTGTTCGGAAGTGAACTTTTTTGGGTTTAAGTGCCGGGAATATGATGTCAGGGTCGGAGAGAGGAGCAGGTTTGCAGCTGGGACTGGCAAAATCGGGTCTGGAGACATTGAACAATACCTATTGGGGATTCTCCTGTCCATCTTCCCCAGAATTGAGAGATAGTCACGTGAGAAGGACCTTTGTGGACGCACCAGCCCATGGCTTTGAGCCATCTGGCCGACCTCTCTCTCAGCTGGCAGACGGTTCAGCCGGCGAGGAGGGCACAGGCAAGCAGTGGCAGCTCGAGGCTGATGTTTGAGGCTTACGATATTTGGGACTTGGTTTCTGGAGAGAGGAGGCTGGTGAGCACGAGCGCGAGGAAGTGGCCCGTGCGTTCACGCGTACGCCGTACGGGCGGCAGGCGCAGGTACGTACAGCGTACAATCGAGCTAGCCAGGTAACCGCAATTCGATATTGTGTGGTATTTGCATCTGCACTGATTATCGCTGTTGGGGGACAATTCGACCTCTTTGCAAAGGCACAGCTGCCAGCACCAACGTCAAACCGCCAAACCATCAGTCTGCGGCATTCCCCCAACGTCTCTCTACAAACAGCCATATTACTATTGCCAGCTACAGTTGTTTCCTGCTCACCCGGTGTGTATCTCTCGTCACTAGCCACGACTACCTTCCCTCTCAATCCTCTCACTCTCAATCCATCTTAGCGAACGGTCCGGCTGGTCTGTTGGAGAGGGGCACTGGCACAGCTGTCCACGCTTTCTTCCACCAAACAAAGCCTCACCATCACCATCTATAGTTTCTGCTCTAACCAGTAATTTGATTGCTCACTAGATATTTGCCACCCAGGAATCTGGTCTTGCCCCAATGTACATTGCGACGACGACGACGCCCGTTAAGCTGCCGCGTACATCATCGCATTTCGCCGTTAGCTCTAGGACACGCTGCATCGTATCTCACCTATGACTTCCATCGGCAAAGCTTTGTGATAGATCCTCGGAATGCCCACCAACCATCGACAGTCTGCATCGCAGACAGCTGCTTCGCCGGCCCCGAAAGCTACTGCGAAATACACCAACAAAGATGGTACCAAGTACATATCCGTGCCCAAGTCGACCGCGTCCACCCCACCCGCACAGCCCTCACCCACGACGACCTCATCATCGAGGGGTGGTGCTCCTACAAACGCTCCTGCGCCCGCCGATACTACGCCCGCACCTACAGTGAATAGGAAGAAGCAGAAACGTCGTGCAAAAGCTGCTGCCAAAGCTGCCGCTGAGCAAGAGCACGCCGCCGCAAATGGTCTTGCCAGCCCTTCCTCTACCGTGAGTGCGCCTCTGCCGCCTTTGCCGGTATCTCACGGAAAGGCCGCGAATCATCTGCATGGTGATGATCTAGAGCCCGAGACGATACCACCACCGCACGATAATCATCAATATAGTGGCGACGATTGGGGGGATGAGACCGAGAGTGATGATGAACACCATCACCATCACCACCATCATCATCATCACTATCATGGCCAGGCCCACGATTTCATGTCGACGAACGGTTCCGTGCCCCAGTCGAAGAAGTCCAAGAAGAAAAAGAAGCCGGGCAAGGACATAATACCCGAAACGACACACAGTCATCATCCTACCATGTCCAAGGAGAAGATATGGAACACGTCAGGCCCTGAGGAGCGAGAAAGAATAAAGCAGTTCTGGCTCGGGCTCGGCGAGGACGAACGGAAGTCCCTGGTCAAGGTTGAGAAGGATGCGGTGCTCAAGAAGATGAAGGAGCAGCAGAAGCATACGTGCAGCTGTTCTGTCTGCGGACGCAAGCGCACGGCTATCGAAGAAGAGCTGGAAGGTCTGTATGATGCATATTACCAAGAGCTTGAATCCTTCGCAAATCACCCTCATAATCATCCTCACGGATCCCCGATGTTTGCCCCGAAGCGTTTCGGCCCGATGAGCGGTTTACACCCTCCCGGACATCCTCCCGGCGCGATGCCATCGAGATATTCCAACCACCACCCACCCTCACATGGACGTATAGTCGAACACGTTGACAATGACATGGATGACGACGAAGAGGTGGAGTACAGTGACGAGGAACCGTTAGAAGACGAGGAAGAGGACGACCCTGATGTGATGCCCGAAGATTCCTACGCCAATGACTTTTTCAATTTCGGGCAAAGCCTCACAGTCAAAGGTATGGCGCATGCCTGCCCCTGCCGTATGTGCTACAAGACCAGAATGATAATGTTTCTAGGCGGTATCCTTACCGTAGCGGACGATCTTCTCAAGAACGACGGCAAGAAGTTCATCGAAATGATGGAGCAACTGGCAGAGCGCAGGATGCGACGCGAATCGGACGATAGAGACTACGCCGGAGATTATGGTCACATAGTAAACGGCAACTCCCTAGCCAACACTCACACCCACCCGCCTCCCGACGACGAAGAGGAATATGACGAGGAGGAAGAGGATGAAGAGTACGAGAGTGGGGAAGAGGAGTATGAGGAGGAAGAGGTACCCAGTAAAAGTTCGGACTCACTGTCAACCTACGCTGATCATCCTCAGGACACCATGACAGAGGAACAACGCATGGAAGAGGGTCGTCGCATGTTCCAAATCTTCGCTGCGCGTATGTTCGAGCAGAGGGTCCTCACCGCTTATCGCGAGAAGGTTGCCAAAGAACGCCAAGAGAAGCTCCTGGAGGAACTTGCGCAGGAAGAGTCGCAGGAGTCTCAGCGTAAAGCGAAGAAGGCCAAGGATGCTCAGAAACGCAAGGAGAAGTCGGCTCAGAAGAAGCAGGCGCTACTTGCGGAGAAGGAGAAACGTGAAGCTGCGAAAGCAGCGGAGGAGCAAGCTCGCTTAGCGGAGGAAACCAAACGCCTCGAGGAAGCCCGACTCAAGGCTGAAGAGCGGAAAAGGAAGAAGGAGGCGCAGAGAAAAGCCGAAGAGGAGGAACGCCATCGCAAGGAAGCCGAGAGGCAGCGCCGTGCTCATGAGCAAAAGGAGCGTCAAGCTGAGCAGGAACGTAAAGCTCGTGAGGCGAAAGAGCGTGAGAAGAAGCAGAAGGAAGAGCAACGACGTAAGGAGCAGGAGGCGCGCGAACTCAAGGAACGGGAGACCCGCGAACGCCGAGAGAAGCATGAGAAGGACAAGCGAGATAAGGAACAGCGAGCTGCTCATGCGAAAGCTGAACGTGACGCCAAGGAGAAGATGAAGCAAGAAGAGAAGGCGACCATGAAGGCTGCAGCGCTGGTGGCTCCCATCCCAACGCAACCAAAGAAGCAGCATCCTGTCTCTATACCAGCATTACCCCATCATACTCTGGGTAACAATACCAGCCACGCCTCGCCACAGATATCGGTTGCTACTCCTGCTTTACCCAAAGCACCCACGCCTCTGATGAAGCCACGCTCGGTTTCGCAGGAGGTACAACGGTCTCTCTCTCAGGCTTCTCAGTCACAGTCTACTTCAGGTCCGAGTCACGCTACTTCACCCCATGCTCTCAGCCCGCTACACGCGAGTCCCGGTCCCATTGGTCCCCCGAGCAAGACTTCATCTGCAGGCCCTCAAGCCCAGCCTCATTCGCCGCTACCAGCCAGCGGTATCAAAAGTCCTCCTGGCCTACCTCAGGGCCCCTTCAACATGGGCATGCCGCCTTTGGGAATGCAATTCCCCCCTGGCATACCCCCGATGGGACCCGGTTTCCCCGGCATGCATGATCATGGATTTCCTCCCATCGTTGGACAATTTCGCCCGGGTGCCATGCCCGTACCGCCTCCCGGCCTGGGTGGCCACATAGGCGCGAGACCATTTCCCATGCCGCATGCTCCTCCTGGCTTCCCGCACCCCGCAGACCAGCCCCTTCCGGGTATGCATCATCCTTGGTCTTCAGCAGACGCACCTGGTCACCTACCGTCGCATTCTCGACAGCACTCTGGCTCTTTCGATCAAAATGGCTCGAATTCTCAGCCCATTGCAATCGGAAAACCGGCGCCTATTGGAAGACCAGCGAGCGTCGTTCAAGGCCAAAGAAACCAAGATCTGGCGCTGGACATTGATGACATGAGCGATCAATTGGGCAGCAGTGCGCTCCTCGATGATTCTGACGAGCCATTTCCTATCGGCAGTCTCGGATCAAGACAAGGCACTGCCCCTCCTGGAGCTCGACCGAGCTTTGCAGGAACCTCCTTCATGAATCCGGTGTTTGGCTCGCCGTTGGGAGGTGGATGGGGTGGTCCGAGTGTCTTCTCGCCGCCTCCCGGCTTTGCGAGCACGGCCTGGCCACCTAACCCAACCTTTGGGGCTCATCCTCCGCCAATGAGGCCTGCACAGCCACGTAGCGTTGCTGTCCGACAGATGCTTGTACAGTCCTGTCATGACTTACAAAACCATGCCACAGATGCTGCAGGCTACATTGACCTTTCCGCGATCAAGGCTCACGTGGATTCGCTCAATCCCCCTGGATCTGATCCTGTGTCGGAATTGGAGGTGCTCGATATGTGCGAGACGGAAGGTAATCCTCAGAACGGTGGAGGAAGTTTCGATATTCGACGCAGTGATGGAGACAAAGTGGCGATTCGATTCGAGAAAAGTGCGCCTTCAACATCCTCTCCCTTTTCGAAAAAGGTTGGAGCACCAGGCGAGATTGGCAGCCCTATTGTCGGTAGCGGAATACCCTATAATATTCGGGGCTAGTGCAATCATCGGGTGGTGAGACTCGATGTGGTTGTGTTGGCGACGAACATTGGCGGTTGACTCTCCCTACTGGCCGTAATAGCTCATCTGGGTGACCGTGCGCTCAATTCATTCATGGGAAATGGAGTCGTCGTGGGTGAGCACGCACGACTTCTCTCCCATTGTAACTCAATAGATGTATGGGTTCTTGCAAGATCGTTGCATTTATATTTGTGTTATGTTCCCTTGCTTGTGTGAAGCTCATTTCGTTGGACAGCGCAAGATCAAGTGACGTGGTCATTAAGTCGCTAAGTCCAATGATGTTTTCTCCGTGAGTTTGCAATCATGTATGAGCTTGTATACCTGCCTATTTCAATACTGAGACGACCTGACTGAGTCTGTCGCCAAATATATACAATTTCAGGAGACACAGTAAACTGGGGAAGTTCGACACTAATAAGTCACCTGGACCACATTGATGTTGTTCACTCCCGTTGCAAGATAGATACTCCGCCAAATGCGTTCTGAGTAGACTGATGATAGAGACCGCTTCGAATTACTCTCATCATTGTCACTCTACTTGGTCGTGCCATACTCTTTCTGCAGGAGTATCTCACAACCTCTTGGTGCCTGCCGCTTATACGACAAAAATGCACCGGGGAGCACTTCCTTGAGCGGTTCTGACAAGAAAGTACGATGCAGTCCACTATGGATCGTACCGGGGCAGGCACTGATACTCTCGGTAGTCAAAAACTAACATCGGTCCACGTTCGACTTTAGGTTCAGTTTCACGACAAGCCCATCACTTCGGTGGCATTTTACCCGGATACCATCAAACATCATCATTGTCATTACCTCAACATGTCTAAAGAGGCACCCCTTCCCAACCCTGCGGAACCGCAACCCGCGGGCTCCTCCGCCTCCACGGCGCCGTCCCATCCCACCAACGCCGACCTCGTGAGGGACCAGCTGTACAGGCCGCTGCCGCGCCCCGTGCGGCTCCCGGACCCGACGGACACGTACGGGGAGTTTGTGTACGGGGAGCAGGGGCTCGCCTGCATGGTGGACGGGCGGCGGATCCAGCGCGCGGAGCCGGAGGACCTGATCGAGAGGGTGGCGAGCCTGCAGGGCCGGTACCTGAGGGAGGGGGCGCCGCCGGAGGACGACCTGGCGTGGGCGCGGGCGCAGTGCCGGTTCTGGAACATCAAGGGCGGGGAGGAGGGCCAGGACTGGAGCAGGCTGGTGTATCATATTTCGCGCAGGAAGGTGAGTTTCGGGTCGTTTCTTGCCCGTCCTCATCAGTACCCTGTTTATTGATTTTTCTTCTTCTTCTTCTTCTTCGTTGCCTGCACCGCGATGGGACTTACGGCATTGTGGTTGGTTTGCGCTATTGATCTACTAACGTGAGTTCTGGGAACCAGATTTAGAAGCCCGACTGGGCGATGAGGACCAAGGAGCATTACCTTCGACTTGCGTACGAGGCGCGCGAAAGAGGGTTCCGGGCCGCGGAGAGTCTGTGGGCGGACCGCGAGGCGGCGCGGCGGACGGCGGTGGCGGATCTGGAGCGTAGGGAAGAGGAGGAGCGGAAGAGATGCGGGTGGCCTGGGAATGCTAATCACGATGATAATGCTGAGGCTATTGACGCTGCTTCTGGTGCTACCGCCCGTACTCCCGATGCCGGTACTACTTTTATTCGAGCCACCAATGCACTCTCCCCTTGTTTCGCCGCCAAGAGTCCTGCTACCGGTGCTGTTGCGACTGCTCCAACGGCAAGAGATGGGAACGAAGTTGCTGATGAAGCGGCTGATGACGGGCCGAGTGGCGTCTTCCAATTCCGCATCTTGGATGACTCGGACTCGAGCAGCGATGTTGATCCGGGGAATGATACTACGATGACTGTGTTGACTACACCGTTGAAGACTCCGGTGAAGAAGGGCGCAGAGGTCGCTGGAGATGCGCACGGAAGTGACAAAGAGAACGACGAGTCGCTGGCCGCGAAGGTCAGAAACGACCTTCGACAAGCATACCCGTTTGAGGACGACGATGAAGATATCTACGGAGTGTGAGGTCTCACTCTTAGTAGGATAGAGTTTGATCTCGATACAGGGGAAGAGTATGGATATTGACTAGCCTCGCCGTTGACTCTAAATTAGTTGTCGGGTGGTCTTTTCGAACAAGCCTCGACTAAAGCCGTGAGACTTGAAGTATTGTCTTTCGGAAATTTTTATTCAAGAGAATCGATGACCAACAACTTCTCTATTCACTTGTTCGTTCGAGGGTTGCTTACAGGAATCGTTACAATAGTATCATGCCTGTTGAGCTTACAAGTCGAGAGGAAAGCGAGACAGGTAAGGGCCATTGGATTGTGTTCATAAGTTATTGTAACAGATTTCTAGTCCATGTCCCTTCTCCTGTCCCAGAATCTGTTGACAAATGGGCACACCAGATCGAACGCCCTGATGTAATGAGAACCTGGACTAGGCACGTATGAGGTACTTTCCAAGGTCAACCGAATACGCAGTCAGGTTTGAGCTCGTGCCAGGTCGCTGTTTTGACTTCGTAGGTCTAAACAATAAGGCTGTTAGGTCCTGACTTACTGCCTTACCTGTCCGGTATGACGTTGGAAGATCAAGTACGGGTCTCGATGCGGATCCAATGTTATCTTTTTACTATCGATGAGCTTACATAGAGCTCATCAAAGATCCGAAACAGTCCTCGGAAGAGCCCGATAGTAATGGCTGTCAGGTAGGCGATATCGATCGTCATGTCGACCTACCAGTGAGGTTATATCTGCATCTCCTAAATTCTCTTAAGGCGTTAGAGCAAGTGTGTGAGTGATGAATACCTCACAGCAAACCCTGTCACAGACTGGAGCAGGTTATAGATATGACCAGTCACTATAGGAGCATTGCAAATGCGAAGGAAGCACCAGCGACTGCTCTCCTTTTAGCCAACTCGTGTCAGAATGGAGCAAGCGTCCAAGCAGACGGGTTCGACCCGCAGCGGGGCGACAGCCGCATCGACATCTTTTTCTGGTGCAGAGCCAGAGACACGGAGCCGCGATGGGTCATCTCATCACGAACCAAGCACGATGGGCCGGTGGACGCTCCGAGTTCGCCTAGCGCGGAGTGTCAAGTTTCGGCCATTGGCCGTTGAATTCTGCGACTGTGTTGTTGGCGGTCTTGTGGTCACCGCCGCTGAGCTGGAGCAAACGGTAGGTAAGTGGATAGGGTGGTAGACCCAATCGCAATTGACGGGGGATTGCGGATGAGACGATTTGATGGCTGCTTATGATAGGTATGGACCAGATCGTAGGGCTGGCTACCGTCGCATCTCGTCTGGTGACGGACTACATAGCTTGGGTTAGGCATGTGCAGGACCTGGCGAGTCGCGAATCAATGTCTCGGATACAACATAGGAGAAGTCAATATTGGGAGGGTGCTTCAGATAAAAGGAGAAAAAGGGGGCTGTGGCAGAGGATACCTAGATCTGGCAAGATGGGTTCCAGCTAGATCAAACGCGTAATGTAAAGCGTATTGTTAAAAAAAGAATGCGCGTGTCTGGCCACTGGCAGGAGAGTCCGCACACACGTCAATAACTCCAGATGCTGCACTCCCTCTGTAGAGTGGTGTGCCATGGTTAGGTGCAAACTATACATGTATACCACTTAAATTCTCCAATCGCAAACTTACCTCCCACTTACTTAGTACCTGGGGTAGGTGTGTACTTAGACAGACGGCCATAGCCTGGTCCTCACAAACAAAAGCTTGAATCCGTCAGTGTCGAGATGAAACGGGCTACTACATCTGTCCCAGTCTTAAGTTGACACCAAGTAGAGTCCAATACCAATGTCCGCAAGACTGAAAACATCGAAGGTCCTTATTCTGCCGCAAATCAGTAGGTGTGACAAGAATGCCCCTCTCGTCGTGGAGCTGCAACCAATGACGTCTTGTTGTTGCATAATCTTGTCTAGATCCATACCTTAACTAATACAGCACCGCTAGCGGCATACGAGAGCTGAGAATAACCGGGGGGGCCCTTCTAAAAAGCACGACTGGATGTAAGTTGATGATGACACGTGGGGGGGTCAATGACCAAGATGGCTTAATTGGCTGAGATAGTCCCAAGCCTGCCCGGTTGCGTTGATTTTGATATCCATTCTCATCATGCCGGTAAGTGAAAGAAAAGGAAAAGGGGCTCGCTCAACGTACATCTCTTTAGCTTGGCTAGGCGATCTTCCATCTTGGGTCGATAAGAACCCGTCCAATTTAAACTGGCGAAAATCTTGGCGCCGACGGCTGCACGCCTTGGCATTCTTACCCCTGCACGGCTACTCAGCGACCCAATGTTTGCTTGCGTTTTCCCCACCACCTCCCCCGTTGCATTGCGATGAGTGGCTGTGCTGTGCCCAATCTGCCCAGTTGGAGCTGGCTTTAGCGGGTCATATTTCCAACAACGCGACCCCCTGACGGTTGGCAGCAGCCCGCCAGTGGCCACCACCTTAACCCACCCACCGTAGCATGAACCGTGCAGGCCCAGTTGTTGCGTGGGCTTGAACTTTTTATCCCCGGGAAGCTCCTTAGATTTCCTAACCTTGGCCCTTACCTCAACATCTGCCAATTGGATAAAATCCAAAACTCTTCCATCTCCCACCCTCGACACTCACGCACGATCTCTCCTGTGTCGACCCTTCAACCTCGAGTCCTCCTCCCCTTCAAGCAAGCAGCAGATACTCGCCCGTCACCATGTCCGCACAACAGGAAGACCGCAAGATGGAGGGCGGCGGTGTCGCGCCCGCGCCCGCCGGCAGGAACATCCACCCCTCGCTCTACGTTGCGTATGCTACCACCTCTATCGCGATGGTCTCGCTTGTCACCGACGCCAGACTGACATTGTTTTCTTCCTCAGGCTATGGATTGCCATGAGCTCCAGTGTCATTCTCTTTAACAAATGGGTTCTTGCGACCGCCCAGTTCGGTATGTTTGTGGCTAAACGACGGAATGTTAAATCTCTTACTAACTGACATCTTCAGATTACCGTGAGTCGACCGCACGATTGTGGCCGAGGCCATGAATGAAAGGACTTGCTGATCTGAAATTCGCAGCGCTCTTCCTCACCACATGGCACATGGCCTTCGCGACGTTGATGACACAGCTCATGGCTCGTTTCACCACCACGCTGGACTCGCGTAAGAAGGTGCCCATGGACTCCCAGACCTACATGTGAGCAGTTCTGCACTTTGCGATTTGTTGTCTTTACATGAGCAGCGCTGATATTGGAAACAGGCGGGCCATTGTCCCCATCGGTATTATGTTCAGCTTGAGTCTGATTTGCGGAAACCTGGCCTACATCTACCTCAGTGTTTCCTTCATTCAGATGCTCAAGGTACGTCTACCCAACTCCACCCTCGACGCGGCCAACAACTTATCGACTACAGGCCACCAATGTTGTCGCCACACTGATTGCTACCTGGATGTTCGGCATGGCTGCTCCCAGCATGAAGACGCTGGCCAACGTGTCCGTCATCGTTGTCGGTATTATTATTGCTTCTTTCGGAGAATTGAAGTTTGACATGTTCGGTTTCATTGGTATGTGATACAGCATTGTTGTCTGCGACGGTTATCAGGAATAATACTGACCCACAAAACAGTTCAGGTCAGCGGTGTTGTCGCCGAGGCCCTGCGCTTGGTCATGGTCCAGCGTCTGCTGAGCTCGGAAGAATTCAAGATGGACCCCCTTGTCTCCGTTTACTACTACGCTCCGGCTTGTGCGCTCATCAACGGCGTTGTGACCCTATTCGTTGAGGTGCCTCGTTTGACTATGGGCGATATCTTCGGTCTGGGTATCTTCACTCTGCTCGCCAACGCTATCGTTGCATTCGGTCTCAATGTTTCCGTTGTGCTTCTGGTAAGATCTTCAGCCTAATCTGTGCATAGCCCCGCAAGCTAACAAAGGGAACAGATTGGCAAGACTTCTGCAGTAGTCCTGACTATGGCTGGTGTCCTCAAGGACATCTTGCTTGTCATGTCTTCTATGATCATTTTCGGCGACCCAGTCACCGGACAACAGTGGGTCGGTTACTCTATCGCTCTGGGTGGCCTTACCTATTACAAGCTCGGTGCCGAGAAGATGCAATCTATGGCTACCGACGCCAAGCTCGCATTCGCCGAGGCTCGTCGAGAACACCCTGCTAGAGTCAAGCTCGTCGCCCTTTGCGGTATCCTCGGCGTGATTACACTATTGATGTTCGGCTGGTCACGACAAGTACCCGGAAATTCTCTGCTTACCCCCGGCGCCTAGAGGGCATGAGTGTATGAGTAGATGATGGGTCATTGTTCTCAGAAGGATATAAATCTGATGACGTCGCGATACATGTCGTGTACGATACTAGGGTGTCATCCAACTTCCCTTAGTGTATATACTTTTTTCTTATGCTTTGTATTCACTAGATCGGGGACTCAATAGATGTAAAAGTTGGGAAGCATGCGCGTTTCGGTTGGATGAAAGGCTGTGTTAACAGAATAAAGATATTATTATGCTGGATCTTGAAAACGAATATGCCCAGAACGTTAGCGTGATCGACTTCCCCCTGCCATTACAGGAATGGTAATACGAGGACTGAAACGTTGGAGTAGCAGTGCACCTGGCGGCCATGGACAGCCATTAGTGTAAATAGTTGTGATGGTCCAGTGAATTGTACCAGTTTCTCGTTTTGCAGTAGTAAGTTTCTGTGTAACATTGTTTATATTCTAGGCCCCGTATCAAGCTACACAAGGGTAAACAATATATTCTTCGTAATGGCTCCCGCGGTATTGTCATGTGATCCCAAGGGTATATGTGACGATTGTCGTACAGCATAACTGAGATGTTCGAGAATTTCCCGGACAAGACGGCAAGAAGGATGGGGGAAACACTGATATGACTCTAGAAACGTCGTCAACTCTTGTTATCAGAGGTACGAGTGTGATCTGGCCATTTAGGGTCCTAGGAAAATCCCCCATAAATGGCCTGATGGACGTTGGTGCTCTCCAGCCTAAATTTTGGCCAGAATGGAATAACCAAATTTAGTGATATCAACCGTAAAATTGCCATTCAATAGTCCCTGTGAAGCTACTGATACTTCCGAATATTTCGGTGAGCTGAACGTGGACTCGAGCTCTCTCAGACACGGATACTCGAAACACTCTCCGCTCGATCTTCTATCCATTGAAATACTCGGGACGTAAAACGACACTCTCAGCTTGAGCGAGGCCTACATCTCTCAACATATACTTTTGTGCAGGCAGCAGTATAAGCGAAGATGTGGCACGTGTCGATAAAGCCTCACACAGCCACCATTACGGCAACTACGAACCGTTGTAGGGGTATACCGTCTCGTTCAGAGAACACTTCCCGGCGCGTCGCTCTACTTGGTCGAACAAGTGCCCCCCACGGGATCTGCGTCCTGACTTTTATTACTTACTTGCTCCGGGACATGGCGACTCTTGTCAAAATGTAGGCTTCTGCTGAGGGTGGCCTTGTTTGACGCCACTGACATGATCCTGGCCATGTACTTGGATTCGGGGAGTCCCATAGATATTATTAGTAGTACTCCCTGAGAAAGAATAGCTGTATTTTGTTGGGTTGCTTAGATGCTCTCCTTGGCATGCTCTAAGGAATTCATGGCCGTCGAGCCAGGACTCACGGGTTGACAGCGGTTGTATAAGTCTATATGTCAAAGACGTCACCAAAGTAGCCTTGTAGTTTCTGCTTCTATTTTATTATGACGCTGCGGTGCTCTACACGAATAAGTGATGAAGAGACTGTGCTATGGCTTACAGCGGTATTGGGGCCAGGTCGGCGGCAGGCTTGCAAGTTCCAATGACTTATCTCTCTAGAAGCCTACCATTCAAGACCAATTGCATCTCTCCTATTACACACTTTTCGCTATTCCTACTTACCATCTCCAAACCCGGCAAATACTGCATCTTCTGGCGCAGCTCCCAGCCTCAACTCCTCCTCCGACGCCTCACATAACTTCCTCGCCTTATCAGGTACCCTCCGACCCCGCAGATCATCCGTCCTCATCACGAACTGCATTGCCATGCCGGCTTCCGAGTGCCAGATGACATGACAGTGAAACAGCCACACGCCCGGATTATCCGCCACGAACCTAAGCACCGTCCACCCGAAACCCTCGACCGTCACCGTATCCCTCTTCATCGGGTTTGCTACCACGCTCGAGTTCTCCGTGTCTAGCAACCCCTTGCCCTCGGGTCGCAGCCCTAGCGCCTCGTAACCGGGAAAGTACCCGTGGCCAGAGCCGAGTACCCACATCTGGATGCCGTGGAGGTGGAATGGATGACTGTTCTCGTCCATATTCTGCAGGATCAAGTCAACGGTCGCTGTGGACTGATGGGAGATGGTGAGCTCGGAGGTTCCGTCGAAGGCGCGGTCGTTAACGCCTTCGATGGCGAAGGATCCGTTGTCTTGGGCGAGGCCGTCGAGCACGCGGTGTAAGCTGGGGTATTTTAGGTTCGGTCGGAAGGAGGATGAGTTCATGACGCCGCGTTGGAGGCGCCAGTCACCGATGGCTAGGTTGACGCGGAGATAGTAGGAGTGGTCGGCGGACGGTGGAACGGGTTGGGGAAAAGAGGGAATGAGGGAGGTTGTGGAGGTCATGTCTTTGCATGTCAGGACAGACTTTATGTTGGACATGGTCTGGGGTATAGAGGTATTGTTCTCAGGGATATCTTCTCCATCGTCATCTTCATGGCGACGCTGCTCGCGAGAATATCTGATGATGGCTTTTGCTTCATCAATACCATTTTCTGGCAGACTTCTTTCTGCGAAGCAAGCTGTGACTATACGAGCTCGAAGCCAGAAAAGATCGCTACTTGGTTGATTGGCATCTAGAACAGTACTATACCTCTGACCAGGGGCTATAAGCAAGGAAGGAATTGATGTGGCCTCGACGGCCGTGCCATCAGCTTCGACAACATCGAGGCTGTCATGCTCATCTACAGCCACCTGGAACCAAGCGTAACCCCCAACATTGATGAGCCTGATTCTGTGACTTGATCCCCGGGCAAGGTGCAGGGTCGGCAGATGCGTTGCCTTCGCATCGAAACACCGTCGATCCGGATGATCGCCACAATCAGCTCGATTGACGCCGTTCAGCAGGCCTGTGTTGGGTATGGGTGCGTCTTCGACGCCCGGAGATAAAACTTCTCTCATGAGCGAGCTGGCTGGATTATAATACCAGTCCTGGAGCAACACCACGCGATCTGACGAATAGGGGGTGGTTGGATGATCCATCTCACTACGGCGGTGTACGACCATGGGCCCTACGAGCCCGTCCAGGGCTTGGGCTCCTTGATGGGCATGGTAGAAGTCTAGTGTCCCAGTGAGTATGACGAGCATGATTCGTCGTCCGATATATAGGGGCTTCAAGGGCGCCGGGACTAAGGGTTTGCTTATAGCTGGATTGATACTCACATGTACCGGATTGCCCTGTCACATTGAACTTGTACTGGTACATCGAGCCTGGGATGATCGGGCATTGGGTGATACCTGCCGCGCCATCCATGAACTCGGCCCCGTTCTGCAATATGCCGTGCCAGTGAATGGCGGTCGAGTTCGAGGCCTTGTTCATCACGTTGACGACGACGATGTCTCCCTCGTTGATCTCGATGAGAGGGCCTGGGAACTGGCCGTTGATCACCGTCATCCGCTTATTTACGCCATCTGGGCTACCATCTCTCTCCTCGACGATCCAGTCATAAGTCCGAGTCTGGCTTGGCGCGAGGAAGTCCCAGTCGGGGTCTAAGATGTAATCCTCGTGTACAAGTCGGAGCGAGGGTAGATCTTCACTTCCCGGGCCAGAACGTACGATGAACTGATCCATCGATATAAGGAGCCAAGTAAGTATGTAAAGTCCGAGGAAAGAGGCCGCAATCGAGCCTACGACCAGCCCTGTCCCATTGCCCTTGGTTTGAGTCAGTGAGATTGTATCCCAGTCATTACTTCTATCGCTGGGGGACGCTTGAGTATCACTCTCGCGTTCTCTGATTCCGTAACTCCTTGGGCGCCTTGGTACATCACTTGTCGACAAGCCTTGGCAACGCTTTCCTGGTAGTGAAGGTTGTGAACCTCTAGGCTGGCGGTGTTGCGTTGCCATCTCGCAGAAAACCCTCCAGGCTTCTCTTCGTAACTCCAACGGTCCTCGGAGACCCGTGGTGCTTCGCAAAGCTCGAGTACTTTCAAGCCATCGAAGATGTGTGACAACGAAGCTTCCAGGAGCATCGGCGTTTGCTCATGGCATTGTACGCGATTTTCGTCGACTGATGGAGCTTTGGAGACTTGCGACAATGGTAATCTGGAGACAGATTGATCCACTGAAGGCAGTTGCAAAGCTGCCCCCGTTTATACCGGTATGCCCTTCGCACAAGCTTTACAAACGGACTTGGGCCTTCAGAGAAGAAAAGTAGATAAAAAATTGCATCGAATCGCAGAGGCTGTCCTTGTGTTGCGTTGTGCCCTTGTCGTGATTGGACAGCGAAGACCTGCCTATCTCGGTCCTCGCGACGACCTTACGGAGTACCGGAGCGGATAAGGCAAGGCAAGTAGGCGATATTTCAGGGTGTGACGGATGCAATCGCGCGCCTCCATCTGAAGCCGCAATCCAGTAAGCGCATGTCTGCGTGCGAGAAGCGTAGCATCCCGTGGCTCCTGGGGCGCCTCGGCCAATCGCGAGAGTTGCGTCATCTCCGGCATTCTTAAACTACCGCCTTGGATGTGTGACTTTCGTCTAACTACACCACCAGCTTCGTTATATTCGACTTTATGATGCATTAGCAGCTGCTTGCAACGACGCTCAGACACCGCTGCCTTACATTTATATTGTCGTCGGTCGCAGTAAATCGCCAGCTCGGGTTGAAGTAAACACAGAGTTATTGCACTTGAAGAAGAAACATGACCTTCATTTAGAGATGCGGAATAAACGTTTGAGACCAACATTTGGAAGCAGTTCTGGAATGCTACTGAATCATTTGCTTTGCGCTTCCAGAGAGAACCAATAGATAGTCAAATATACTTCGGTGCTTCACGTCAAGGAAGAAGTACAACACGGTCGATCTCTTCGTAAACTTACCTATTCATGTCCAGCCGGAGAGCTTAATAAGACATCGACCGGGTTGTTCCGCTCCGTAAGCCTACCCCTTAGCTAATCATTCTTCGCCGAGTCAGTGAACACACAGACCCGGTTCCTGGCGATCACGCCTGTAGATGTGGTGTCCGTATTCTCTAAAGCGAAGCATGCGGTTGGTGTTATTCCGCTCTCTGTCTACTTAGGAGTTATAAAGTATGGTGAAACCGAGGTGCAGCTGGCTCATTCGAGAGTGACACCGCGCCGTTTGGGCGAGTGTACCTGTTCCCTGAGTCTCCCGTACGTCTTGGGCGATAGCACCGGCGCTGGTGGAATGTCACTGTTGGTTTGACACTTTACCGCAATTGCTCACAAGATCCAGGTGGCTACCAGGGTAAGTACCTGCGTACCTACCTGTTAGGGATAATGCGGGTACAGACTATGGGGCATCTTAAGGAGGTAACTTTACATAGAATAAAAGTGACAATGCAGGTACCTGGACATCTCTGCAATGCGGGGATGAGGCAGCATATGAAAGCGCCTTCCCTTGAGGTACATAATGAGGCTCAAGCAGGTAGATCTCGTATGTGCGTCTTCCACGGCAGTCGAGATGCTCGTTTCTGACCCGCAAAAAGAGTCCAGTGTTCTCCCCGGTCCTCGACAGGTCTCTTTGTTGGCGTCATTTAATGGAAATCGAACACGGATATAAAGTCTTAAGTCCGTTCATGCAATGGCATGTGAGATATAGAGGATGTACTACGTAGCTGCGCAGTTTGAGTCATACTCATCTGCTAGAAGTCTTTATGATCGGGATTATGTGAAGTTGGAGAAATTACTGACCTAAGTCGTCGACCGGAGCTGAGGAATTATCGTAGTTGATAGTGAGAAGACAGGCGATTCGCAGTGGTGGAAGCAGCTGTCACCGCATTTCCTTCAAGACATGGCTGTGCCGCTAATGCGCATCTTCTTGCCGGTCGTGCTCTCAGGCAGACGGGCCAGGCAATGACTCACAACAACCCTTGCATATACAAGATAGTAAGAGTAGCAGAATAATAAGTAGCCTTGCATAGTAGCACACTGCCGCTGGCTGAGTACAGGAAGTTGTGCGTAAGCACACCTGGTGCCTGGAGGATCATGACGCTCCTCACTATGGCTACATGATCTTCTTGAAGAGCCCCGTCTTGCTTGACACGACCCTGGCAAGACCTTCCCAGTGGAAGGCGATAACTTGTACCGCCCAGCAGCCTTGCTAGGCGTGCTAGTGTAGATTGCCCATGATCGACACGGCTAAGGGGATTGTAAACGCCGTCGAATAGACTCGACGCTGCACTAATGCTCCCACTACCTATGTGGGTGGTGAGTAACTCGCAAAATACTGGCGTCTCCCGCCTGCGAATGGTGCTTTGTTAGGAGCTTAATAATAATAAGAAGAGGTAACTAGACTCTGTTAGGCAAGGTATTGTGTAGAATACCTAGAGTAGGCATGAGGGGGACCTTGGGCGATGATGGACGGCGGAGAAACCCCCACTATACTGTTCCCACCCAAAGTTACGGTGGTAGGGATGCGAGGAAGTATGCTTCGTTCGCTTCGCTACCTACCCTACCAAAGGTATGCTGACAGACGGCTCGTCACTCTCTCTCCTCCATCTCTCAACTTTTTTTATGGTTGTCGCAAGGTGCTCAATCCTCTCGAAAATATCTCTTCTCATCTTGGGAACCTGTCTACTTCCTCGGAAACGATTGAGCGTAGCTTCGCGAGATCCGACATTGAGGTCTGGTCGCATCGTCTAAGCTAGCATCTTGTTGCATGCAGATTGAGAGAGAGCATTGCTTCCAATGCCGACTTCTGGACCGCAATCCATTGCCTCCTCGGTAGCCATTGTCTGATCGAGTGAGTAGCTCCTATGCAAGATTCAGCATTGAATAGCTAGGTCAATTGTCTAATAAATGTATACTTTTAAAGACAAGTCTTACGTTTCGTTCTTGCCTGTCGCTGTCGCCATCAGAGCCACGAGGTCACCCCCGCCCGCGAGATCTGCTTGACAACATCACGGAGTCGCGCAGTCACACTCGCCACAGCCTGCGCATACCCCGATTGGCCATAGGCAAGCCCCTCGGAAGACGAAGTACCTTGCCGAGAAGTCCAATTACCACAGCTTGCTTCGAGCCTGCCCAACGCTTGAAGATACCACGATCCTACTGCAGATACAGTCGCGTGTGCCTGTGGAAGCTGTGCCTCACGAGCTGAGGAGCGAATCTCCGGAACATTCTTTGGGGCAATGATTGCCGGCTTGAAGCTTCAGCACATGTAGCTCGTGGAACCATCCCCTTAATACCTTGCAACTGAAGCACCACGAAACATTGCAGCTTGGTCTTGATCATATCGAGAGCCATATTGTATCCCGGTATATCTGCAGCCAGCTCGCTATCTCCGGAGTCACGGTACCTGACACCTTCGTCAGCCGTGTGGCTGACTCACTAGCTCTCTTGACGACTCGGTTGCCCAATCCCGAACCGTCTCGAGTATCGACACCAATACCCCTCCAACTTGGTCGCGTTGGCTGGTGGCGGACCCGTATTCTTTATATCACTCGACCCTCCTAAGTCCGGCAGACATCTCACAAGTCGAGATCAATTGAGCACCCGGGACTCCCCTTTCAAATCGCTTGTCCCTGCTCCCACGCGCGCCATTCAACATGACCCCCACCCCTCCATCTGCGACGACATCCTCCTCGGGCCACTCGCCTGAGGAACACTTTCGGGTGGTCAGGCGCAGAAACCGGGTGCCACTTAGCTGCTACCCATGCCGGACGAGGAAGTGAGTAGGACCCTCGTCTAAGTGGCCGGCACAGTCTGAATGGCCCACACAAGACACGTGCTGGAACGGAGTTACTGACGTCGTGCTTAGGCTGAAGTGCAATCGAGGAACTCCGACCTGTGAGAATTGCGTGAAGCGCGGCGACGGCCAGTCGTGCGTTTATGCTACTCCAGCTAGTCGGAGGAAGAACCAAAGTAGTGCTGGAGCTAATGCTACCCCTGATGATATGCAAAATAGAATTGACCGCCTTGAAGGTTTAGTACTCAGCTTAATGCATGGCGGCGCAAACGTTGACCCAGCGGCTGTCGCGGCTGCCACGAAGCCAGCCAGTACAGCGGGTCCTACGGTTTCGAACTCTAATACTTCTCCGACGGCAAGGATCGATGAGGACGACGAAGGTGCTATGAGAGACGAAGGCGAAGAAGTCGACAGCGATGTTGATGATGGTCTAGCTACCTCTCTGGGAGTGCTCAAGGTTGATGCGGATAAGGGGAAGTCTATGTACATTGGGCAAGAGCATTGGCATACTCTTTTGGCCGACATTTCCGAGGTCAAAACCTTCTACACAAATCACAAGAAAGATCTCGAAAGCAGTTATCAGCGGGTCATGTCATCCAAGCCGGCCACTGCCCGAGACTCTCCCATATTTCTGCTGTCAGCACCACCAGCATCAGAAATAGAGCTGAGGGCAGAGCTGCCTGCCAAGACTGCTATAACGACACTTGTGTCGCGGTATTTCAATTCCCTGGACACGGCGGCTAGCATAATACATGGGCCAACATTTCAGCAACAGTTGCGAAGCCATTGGCAAGATCCTTCGAAATCAACCGTTATGTGGGTAGGACTCTTATATTCGATGCTGTGTCTGGCAATGCTCAGCTACCACAAAGTCGGGGATGAGCCTCCAGAGTGGAAGGGAAGGTCTTTGGAGTTGGCAGCCGAGTACCGACTACGTACAGTACAATGCCTGATAGTAGCTGACTATACGAAACCGGTTGAATACACTGTAGAGACGATGCTCCTGTACCTTTTCGGGGAATACTCTTCACGATGGGATGCGGATCTCGGTCTCTGGCTCATCACATCCATCATTACGAGAATTGCCTTCCGCATGGGCTATCATCGAGATGCTGAATGGTTTCAGTCCATAACACCATTTCAAGGGGTAAGAGCGCGATCGCTGCAAGATTATTGCTCTGGTGTGGCAGCGTGACTAATTCAGATCTCACTACAGGAAATGAGGCGACGCACCTGGTCTCTGTTACGGATGGCGGACATCATGTTTTCCTATCAGGTAAGATATCTCTTGTGTAGCCATCCGGAATCATGTGACTGACCTGTTGCAGGTTTCTCTGCCGACCATGATTTACGAACATGATACCGACACCAAACTTCCCCACAATATCTTCGATGAAGAATTTGGCACGACTACCAAGGTGCTACCACCCTCTAGGCCAATTACGGAGCCCACACCAATCGCATACATGATTGGCAAGTGTAAACTTTGCGTTGAGTTTGGTAATATCTTACAAGCGGTGACTAGGGTGGGTAAGCAGGTGACATATGATGAGATCCTGCAGCACGATCGAAGGTTACGGGAGATCATGGACGAGTTTCCGCCACACCTCAAGCTACAACCTCTAGAGGGTTCACACGATCCGGTCACGCTCATCATCGCCAGATTCAACCTAGACCTCCTGTATCAAAAGATTATGTGCATGCTGCATAGGAAGCATATGATCAGAGCCCGGCAGAATCCACGGTACGCTCACTCACGTCGCACCGCTATCGAGTCTTCTTTGGAGACCCTCGGACACCTCAAAACGATCTATCGGGAGTGCCAGCCTAACGGGCGTCTACGTACCATGCGATGGTTTGTCTCCTCCACCTCAAGAGACACTCTCCTCCCTACGATGCTTGTCATGCTCGATCTTCACCATGACAATTTGGCCGCAAAGTCTGGCAAGCGGCAAGACTCACAAACCATATATTTCTGGACTCCTGAACAGCGGAGGGATATGATTCAAACGCTGGAGGATGTGCGAGACATCTGGAAACAGCTGTCGTCAGAATCAGTGGAGGCTTTCAAGGCCAGCAAAATCCTAGACATCATGCTCGACAAGATCAAGAACCCTATCCCTCCAGTCGATCCTCAACTCAGCGGTGTCAAAGACGAAAGCCTATTTGGCAACTACAACTCTGGCGACATGCAGCCCGAGCATTCCGCAGCCATGACTCTGGGCATGCTCTCCGGTGGTCTGTCGCCGAATAACTTCCAATCACCTGGGGGCACTACATATCCAAATCTGGATTTTGGGACGGGGCTAGGAACGGGAACGGGGCTTACGCCTGAGTTTCAGCCCGACACTGGTGGCATCAACAACGCCGCATCGCCGTTCTCGATGTTTACCAACTTGGGCAGTAGCAATATGCCGATCGATCAGAACTTTGACTGGGTAAGAAAGCTCTTCTACTTCGAGGAAACCGTACTAACAGTTCAAAAAAGGAGGCCATCGACAACTACGCCCAGACAGCCAATTGGGGCCCCGATCAAACGTCTTTCGGGTTCTTCGCTGGGAATCCCGAGCAGCAGTCCCAACAAGGGCCATCGACTGACAGCTCGTTTCAGTTTCTCAATACCAACACGCCTGGTTCGTAATCACCATAGAGCCAATGGAAGGGCGATCACGATCTGAGCTTGATCACGTTGATATCAAATATATGTCCCGATTGCGAGGACTGTCGAAAGTACTCAAGCCATGCCGATCGATACCTAGCTATCGTCACGAATGGGTCCGGTCATGGGAATGTGTATGTGTATGTAGGGATGAAATCAGGCCATAAAATAAAGCGATGCTCCTCACTCCTACACCAAGGGCCGTACCTCCAAGTCTAGGGTGCGTTGTGCAGACGAGTCCCCACATAGCCCCATTGAGGATTGCACTTATAGAATCCTTTCACCCCTTTTCATTACCTGCTGAGGACCCTGAAACCATTTGCTGGTAGTCTTGGTGAGCAGTACAATGTGGTATCTTGGTGTCTTATTTACGGTTGTAAATAAGAGCTGTCTACGACTTCTGGCGAGTGCTTACAAACAAGCAGTGAGGTAAGTTGAGAGACACGTATCAAAAATCGGGATGCCTTCCCCGGATTTTCCCCCGCAGCGACTATATGTCGCAGGCCGTAGTACCTCGAAATGTAGGAGAATTTGGCGAGTATATTCGGCCCTTCAGCGGGCATTGCACTTTCTCGGAGTCTCCAGCGTCGGCTATGGTTGTGTTCTGCGGGGACTTTGGAAGCGTGTCCAATGACGATCGGAAGACTCCGGCGCTTCTTTCGAGGATACACATGGGTTTCCAGGTTCGTCTCGCCGGACCGAATGACAAGCCTTTGCAAGCAGAGTTCCCGGAATATCCTACAGTGACTTTCTTGCAGGTGCCTCGGCCTGCTGTTGCTGCAGGCCGATGCTGTCTACACACAGGTGAGTTACTGTGCTCACAATGCCGGCTTGTCAACGGTGGGATCACTTGCTAGGAATACTCGATCTCGGCGAGCACTCGGCTTGATAGTCTAGTCGAGACAGTCCTCGGTCAAGCCACATAGTTGCAGCCGGCGGTGATAGGCTGTGCGGAATCTCGGAACCGAACTGACATACCCCATACATACCGATTTTCTCGACGTTCCTGGGCGCGCGATCCCACCTTACCGATTTTGTGGTTAGGCCCGACGAGGGCACCACATGATCTAGGCACCTGGATTGGGGACCCTGCAATGCACCACGACCACCCGGCTCCAGTTCCGCACATGGGACTTGACTGCAGTAGGCAGCTGGCTGACTGAGAATGCGCTAATGAGCCCGTGGCTTGTATAAAGAACATTGACTGAGACTCCCTGGTGGGTGCTGTGTAGGCACGAGAAACAATATCGTCGAGGATTGTTTGTTTGCCCACGCCGCGAGAGGAAACTTATACCTAAGTTGTCGCACTCGTGTGAACTTGCTCGGTTTTCTCTCTCTTTCCTCACCTCGATCCGGCTCGGCCGACTTTGTCTGGTGAGCCTCGCGCAACGATGCAACAGGCTGTAGTGTCGGCGGCCCTGTGGGCTGTGCTCGCCAGCGCCCTGACGACCGATGAGTGGAAGTCGCAGTCCATATATCAGGTCATAACCGACCGCTTCGCGCGGACGAGTCTCTCGACCGATGCGTGCTCTGATCTGCGGTCGTACTGCGGCGGGACCTGGCAGGGCCTGATCGACAAGCTCGACTGTGAGTTTGCATACCTTTTCAAATTGGTGATGAACCTCGGTGGTGTCAAGAAACCGCTGCTGCTCGGATGTCAAGTCTGTCGGTCTGGGTTTGGGAGCTGATGGGATGCAATGCAGACATTCAGAAAATGGGCTTCACAGCTGTCTGGATTTCGCCGGTCGTCGAGAATTTACCCCAGTATACAGACTACGGGTTGGTCCTCTCTCACCTCATTCGCCACTCTTACATGTGCTCTATGTGCTGACAGCTCCTCAGCAACGCCTACCACGGCTACTGGGCGCAGGACATCTACTCGCTCAACGCCAACTTTGGCACGGAGTCAGACCTGAAGGAACTCTCGACCGCGCTCCACGACCGTGGCATGTACCTAATGGTGGACGTGGTGACAAACCACATGGGCTACGATGGGTGCGGTGACTGTGTCGACTACAGCGTCTTTAACCCGTTCAACACGCAGGACGACTTCCACTCATTCTGCCTCATCGACTACGACTCGGAGACCAGCATTCAGACGTGCTGGGAGGGCGACAATAATGTCAGCCTTCCCGACTTGAAGACGGAGGACGCGGGAATCAGGGACACGTGGAACGCGTGGATCACGGACCTCGTGAAGACGTACGACATCGATGGCCTGCGGATCGACAGCGCCAAGCATGTCGAGCAGGACTTCTGGCCCGACTTCGAGGACGCGGCGGGCGTGTATGCTGTGGGCGAGGTTTTCAATGGTGACCCGTCGATCTATCCCGACTGGTTAAACTATCTCAGCGGCGTGATGAACTACCCAGTGTAAGTCGTCTCCGTCTCCTTTCCCCCCAACAAGCGAGCGATCGCCATTGACGGTCTCCAAGTTACTACTGGGCCACCCGCGCCTTCGAGTCGACGTCTGCGACCATGGACGAGCTCCTCAACGGCATCAACGAGATGAAGGGCCAGATGGCGACCAACACGCTCGGCTCGTTCCTCGAGAATCACGATAACCCGCGCTTCGCGTCGCTGACGTCGGACCTGGCGCTCGCCAAGAACGCCATCGCCTTCACCATGCTCATGGACGGCATCCCCATCGTGTACCAAGGGCAGGAGCAGCGTTTCTCCGGCGCCTCGGACCCGAACAACCGGGAGGCGCTGTGGACGAGTGGGTACGATACCAGTGCTGATCTGTACGGGTGGATCGCGAGCTGTGAGTAATCCCTACCTCTCATAAATTGTCAGCATTGTTCTCTCTCAGACTCCTGTGGGGTAAAAAAATCAGTCGCCTGACTCCCGGCCCAGTGAACCAGATCCGCAACCACGCCATCTACGTCGACGGCGACACCTACCTGACGTACCAGGCCTGGCCGCAGGAGCCCGACAGCCACACCATCGTGCTGCGCAAGGCCAGCGTCATCAGCGTCCACACGAACATCGGCGCCAGCGGTAGCTCGTATACGGTCAGCCTGGACAGCAGCTACACTGGGTACAGTGCCAGTGAGAGCCTGACGGAGGTCATGGGCTGCAGCACCGTGACGGCCGACGCGAGTGGCGGGTTGAGCTTCACGATGGGGACGGCGACGAGCGTGTTTTACCCTACTAGTAAGCTGACTGGTAGTGGCATCTGCGGGCTATAAGGGGCATGTAGAGTGCTTTTGTCTTATGGCACTTGGCCTGATGGGTTTGGATTTTGAGATATCACTATTGTGTTACGGGTCTGTGTATATGTCTTCCGTTCTTCTGTCCATACTTAGTTAGGCACATCTTGAGCATTGGGGTTTTTTTTTGTGAGACTTCATCCGCTTATCGTGTTCACTGCTCTTGCCTATACCAACGCTGGCTCGGGCACTTATCATGCTACTTTGTGAGGATGAAACTGAGGTATCTGACAAGGTGGAACTCAGGCCAAGATCATCAAGTCGCTATTTTGGTATCTCAGATTTCAAGCTACCGGTAGTCTCAACTTCGGGGGCTTTTGAACCAGAGAATACCAGATCCCCCACAATCGAGGCTGCGGGTCTTGGCCATCGCGACGACTTTCTCTGAAGGCCAACCGACTTACTTGAGAGGTGGGTAACCCTAGGAACTTGACGCCTGACGTGTGGGTTTTGCTTCCCTTGAGCGCATCAATAGACTGCGCTGCAGAGTTTTTGAGAGGGATGTATATAATCGGAGTAACAATTTCGGTAAAGTTCAGTAGACATGAGGCATGTTCAATAATTTGTAGTCCTAAGACTTCGCTGCCACAACTCTGATTTCCACCCATCTCATTAGTACATAATTATGGATTTCTACTAATTCTGCGTTGAGAGCGAAATAGGCTATTGGGTAAGAAAGCATAATGCGGAAATGGGGGGTTGACATTCTTGAGGCCCAAGCCACATGTGGCTGAGCATATGCTCGCTGCAAAGTTTCCCTACATACATATCACGACAAAAGCCCGCCCTGTACCTAGGTACCTAGTCATTGAGTTGGAGAGTCTTGATACCGCGGACAGCATGACGAAATGCGTGCGGCCCTGGGAATGAGGACGGCTCTTGCTTCTGTATCTCCAAGGCTGTCGGCACTATCACGGACAATACACGCTCGCAGCAGCATCGCGACTACGGTGCCCAACGAAGAAACGGCTCCCGAGTTGGTAAAGCCGTTTGCGCCACCTTCGCTGCCAGCACAACGATTGAATTCCTCGCGTTCAGGGGCAAGTGGCGGGCCGCAAGAGAAGCGCAAGCCACCCGAACTCGTCCCAATCAAGGCACGAAATACCACTCAAGAGCAGTTAGCCAAAGGCTATCGGAAGAGGCTCGAAATTGGGAAGCCATGGCTCATCCGTAATCTACCTGGTTTCTTGGAAGGCCAGAGTTGGTTTGAGCACAGAAATGTCGCCAGTGGCACTTTTGAGGCGCCGAAGTCTTCGCCCAAGGCGATGGAAAACCTCAGTTTCGCCCTGCTTAAGGAACTCCTGGCGAACGCTGCTCCGGGTTTGATCACCAAGGTTTCGGAGACCAACGTAACGGCTGCCGAGTTCTTGGGGACCGCGTTCGACAGCTTCGTCGCCGTGTGCAAGATCTCCCGCGAGACGTTGATTGGAGACGTTCCGCCCCTGCTGAGGTTCCGCGATTGGCTGAAGCAATCCGACCAATTCAAAAATCAATCCGACTCTCTAAATAAAATCATCACTGGCATACTGCGGACATACTACGATCAGCCAAGACAACTGACACCTTTCAAGGCCCCGCTTGCGCTCATTCGCGCTGCGCATCTGTACAACCACGAAATGAGCAGAGCCACCAGGAGTCCGCGGTCTGCGAAGGGCCCATCGATCCATGAGACGTACACCCCAAACTACATTTCGGGACTGGGCGGTCTCGTGGTATTGGAGGATGAACTGACAGATGAATTTCCCTTCCCGCGCGTGGTACGAGACATTGGTCAGACGACATATCAAACCAAATCATGCAGCATCCGCGCCGGTATCCGACCTCACCGTTCCGACATACGGCGGTACAGGGCCAGCACGGTAGTCGTAGGGCAGCTGGCGGGCTACAGTGTCGTGACGCTGATCCCACCACGTCTGAAAGCGCTCCAAGGCTTGCCACTGGACTTTCACGAGCGGGTACCCAAGCTGTCATATGATGAAGCCCGACGCTGGCCGATGGGCAAAGCTGGCTTGTCTCTATCAGGAAAAGCCTGGACCCGCGACTTTGAGGACGAGCTTGTCAAGTCTGGCGACGTGGTCGTCGCAACACTGGTACCTGGCGATGGACTGCTTGTCCCTGAGGGATGGTGGTTTGGCGTCCGGAGTATCAACAATGACTTACAGTTGCACGCTACTGTCACATGGTTTCTGAGTCGCGCTGACCGGGATGACGCAGAATACGAGAAGAGCGATGGTGAAGACTATTTCACGCCTGGCAAGCCGCCGGTCGTCGAGATTTAATGACTTGTATTAATATCAATATCTGTATGAGTGGGTATAAAGAGCAGATTTCTGTGGTGATAGCTTAGTTGCTTTACCCAAGCATATATATTTATAGACCATGTACCATATAGTAACGTAAAGAATATGCAATTTCTAATTCTCTCAACACCTGCATGTTGTAGTGCCAGCTATGCTTCCCCCATCATTGCAAATAAATGCACGTGTCGACAACTCGAGTGGCCTCTCTTGCAAGTACATTTACAAAACTCACATCTGTAACTGCATCATCTCTAGAAACGGGCACGATAGCCAACAATGGCCCCAAAGATATGAATCTCATGGAGAGCGACAACACGTCGAGGGTCTGACCAAACGCAGACAAAAAGGCCAATGGAAACAAGGGTCATCAGAGAACCATGCGGTTTACAAGTAAATATAAGTCATGCGCATCGCTTCAAGATCAAGAGATCATAGAGTGCTACAGTACTTTGGATCTTGGACTAGAGGCCGACAAGAAAGCGATCTAGGAGGCGTCCCAGAAGAAGACCGCTAAGGCTCGTCCTGCCCACGACTACTTGAAAACATTTTCCGAGGACAAAGACGAGCATCAACTGGTAGTCGAGCAGATGATCTAGGATACAAAGGAAGCGACTCGAGCCAATGACACGATTTTGAAAAGGATCGAACCTTCGCCACCGCAAACAGCGAAACAGTCAACAAAGTAACAGCGATCTGATCTTCCCAGTCCAAGTTGGGATGGCGAGGCACAGACAGCTTCCGGCAGTATCCAGGCTCCGAAAGTATACCACCTTATCGACATGTCCTACAACCCCGAGGAGCAGCGCTCCACAAGCACTCAGCCGGAACCCAAAGGACACAACCGTAATCAGGACAATGGTGCGCAGTTAACCTCCAACACCAGACCCAGGAAAAGCCTAGAAGAAGCCACGCAGAAACCTTTCCATCTGAAGCCGAACCGTCTTGCTCGCAGGACCCCCGCGCGACCGGCACCTCGTTCACTAGAGGCCTTGATCACCGGGCCCTGGAGTGATCCGAAAGCCGCGCCCACAGAGGACCAATATCGCGCCGGACAGTGGGAGCTCGCGTTCTTCCTCGAAGACCTCTGCGACCTCGCCGACCGGCTCGAGTGGCGCCTGCACCTCTTCCGGCTCCCGCGCCGCGCGGCGCGCCCTCGTCCGCCCTGCAGGAAATGCGGCGCCGGCTGCAACACGGAGGCGCGGTGGGCCACGATATACCAGGCGATGTGCGCCGCGGGCACGACGGCCGACGAGGTGGCCCGCGTCGTCGAGAGGTGCCCGCCGGAGATGTGGAGGGTGTCCGATTGGCCATTTTTCGGAGGCTGGCTTGACCGGGCGCGGACGGCGACGGCGCGGGTCACGGGGACGCTCAGCCGGGACTTCTGGGACGTCTCGGCGCGGTATAATGAGTTGCCCTATGACCCGTGCTGCGGTCGCGAGGTGTACGATGCGCTCAGAACCTTCCCGGTGGGCGGGAAGTTAGGGACGGGCTTGGGCTGGAAGCCTGAACGGGCAATCGTAAGTACCCTAGGGTATGTGCTATGGGATGGGCTCAAGTATCTATGTGGACTACTTATATCAAGAGCTACCTGTGAAGCGTGTATATATATTAAACGGAGCCTCTAATCCAACCCATTTGTCATCACTTTACTTTCTCGCTCAAAGAAGCTCTTCTGGTTCGAGAATATCGTAATGTCGCACTTAGGCCTGCTACGCGACCCTCATGGAGAGAGGACTTGCCTGGTGGAAATGCACACTCGACAAGCCTCATCAAGCACACCTCGCACTCAAAAGTGAGATATTACCCAAAATGAGGCATGCGGTGTTGAATTCTACTTCGATTCCTATCCTGCGAGTTGCCAATAAGAGCTTTAGGGCCAATGGCATCAAGTCCGACCACCATGACTATATCCGAGATACACGCTCATATCCAGTTTTGGACTCATCGACTTTCGAGACTTCGCGATAGGAATTCTTGCTTCCATGGGCTCGTTTGAAGACTGAGTGTAAACCAGGCTTTGATTTCAGCGACATGCTATATGAAACCTCGATAAGAAATCTAGACTGCGGACTGGAAATCCGGCAAATTAAGCTCCCAAGCACAGCATAGAAGCACGAGTCGTTGTGCCAGAGGACGCTACTCATTGGGCCATCAAATCCTCTATCGGCAATTGTCATGTTTTGCAAACCTGCCTGATGGTGCTGTACTACCCTAGGAACCTAGGGTTCGATTTGAGAGATAGATCAGATTGGTCTGGTCTCCCTCTTGAGACAGAAATTTCACAGACATGAAATAAAATATCAAATAGATGATAGACAATGCCTACCTGCTTCTTATAAAGGAAGTCGGCACCCGAGGATCATTGCTTCCCCATGAGCAGCGAAACATTGTCAATAGTGATATGTCTAACCCTCATCAAGGACTTTTGGGCTGAGAAGTCGGCGGTAGTGTGTTCACAATTAGCACATGGGATATAAAGTATCAAATATTGACATTGAAGTGGTCAAAGTATGTACAAGAAGTCTTAATCGAATACAGAGTTGCCACCAACGCCAACCATATGCCGTACTACAAAGTCCCTTGAACGCCATTTCCAGTAGGGTGCTCGTATGAACGAATTCTGTTAAGAGAACCCTCTAAAGGTTGAAGGCCGTCTTGGCGCGGTTCCAGTACTCGCTGCGCGCATCGGTCATGGTAACGCCCACGCACTCCATGTACGTGTTGAAGCCGGCGTCATCACCCTTCGCAAGAGCGTCGACGGTGGACTGCGGGCACTGCGTGGTCAAGAACCAAGCACCCGAGGCGAAGTTGTACTTGTCATCGATGACAAGATCAAGCATCTGAAGCTTCTTGTCGTCGCTATCAAGGGTTCCGATGGCATCCAACTTGGTCTTGAGCTCGGGAATGGAGTTGGCGTATTTGACATTGAAATCAGGGGACTGCATGTTCGAGGTGCCCTGGCCAGCGTTGCCATCGATGTGGATCTTGTAGGCGTAGTCATCAGACTCGAAGGCAGTCAGGGCGAGAACGGCAGCGATTTGACCAGGCGAGTTCAGCTTGTAGTCCGAGAAAGCCTGGATGAAATGGGGGGCGGCCTGCACGTTGGTGCGGCATTGATCGGTGTTCGAGCACGACACAGACTTGGGGGCAACCTGAGCGATAAGGTCTGCCGCAGTTGTGTCGCGGGGAGTGATGAGAGTAGGCGCGGCATAGGTGGCACCGGCCATGAAGAGGGTGGCGGAAGCAGTGGCGGAGAACTTCATTTTGTATTTGGTGAGGTTTCTTGAGACTAGCTCTTGTGTGTTGATGGTTGGTTGACGTTAAGGTCAAAAAGAGAGTGAAAGAATCGTATCAAACGAGAGAATGGTTGAATGTGTATAGCTTGGGTTAAGCAGGTGAGAAACCGAGGAATCTGCGACAGTTGCTTGACTTATGTATGCCTGGGGGAGTTGAGCAGATGATGTCCAGACTTGGCCTGCTTTGTGTACTCGAAATCAGGTGGAGAAAGAATAGAAAGGACCGTTCGGGTCTAGGCGTGAAGAAGTATATTGTTGGCGGTCAAAAACAAGGACTACGTTCCTGCGAGGTCAAAGGAGGGAGAGACGGACAAACAACAACTGGACTAGGCAAGTAAAAGAAGGTGTGAAAGGCTGAGGCTGATGGATGAAGGGAGGACGACGGGTAATATACTTGGCAGGTCTGGAGACGACTCGGGCAGAGCGGAGTGAATGAACAGGAGAGAATGATTAATAGCGTCCCTGGCATATAATTCCTGCACAGTCTAGCCAGCCCACGGAAGGGATCACCCCATACAAGTTGGAGAAAACTTGACCGAGATCTGTTTGGTTAGCAGCAGACCGATGCAGACAGTGCCCCTGGATCTAGAGGAACGTGAATCGCAGTAGCCAGCATGAGTCCGGCATGAGTAGTGGACGGGATGCTGCAGCTCAGATCTCCCCTGTCCGAGAGTAGCAGTGATGTGAGACTGGGGCAAGCGGCTTAAGGTAGGGAGGCAGAACTGGGGCTCTGCTTAGGTCGGGATGGTCGGGAGAGTCATGGGTAGGGCAGAGGAAGTCGGCCAATCACATGACGAGATATGTTGCTGGGCTGTGCAGTTGAAACAAAGCGCCTGCTAAGCTTGAGTCGTTTCAAGTAATGATCCAACAATGATTGGCTGAACAGTTTCCGACCTGAGCCTACATACCCAGATGGGAAGGACATGTGAGCCAAGTGGCCGCCAACCCCCTGATCTGTTCACATCACGACTGTTCACCAACACATGCTCATTTATCTGGAATCTGCAGGATTCAGAAGGGGCGAGGAACTGAGAATGGACTGGTCAAATTGTGCACGCGTGACAAACCAACGAAAAAGACACAGCGAGGGATTTCCTCAAGCACCAGTGGACTAATGTTAGGCGCAGCGACAATGCCTGCAACCTTTCATGCCAGGGACGCATTCTGCATTGAGATCATTAACGAACGGACAGAAAAGTTCGGACGGTTGTAGGCCTCCGGTCTAGGTGCAGGAAACTGCAATCGATGCGGTGGGGTCTTTGGAAAAATCAAGCTCATGCCAGTCCGGCTGTTGCCAATTGCCTTTTTGGCAAGGTTACCTAACCCCGCCACCCCCTATAACAGGTGCGGGATCTTGTGGGACGAAATTCAAATGGAAGGAGGAACTCTGGCCTCTGAACTCAGTTAGACTGGGACTGGGCTGGAATAATCCTTTATCCGACTCTCATGGTCAGATCCCTGGAATCATCTGAGCCCAGGTGGTCCTAGCGCCCGCGTGGAGAAGTTAAAGGTACAGAGATACCCTAGGTTGTCAGCACCTTGAGTGCGGAACTGACGCTCGGACCAATGCCTCTTGTTGCTCTGCTCCTCGACTGAGACCCACTGCTATCTCCAAAGCTTCGATTTTCCCGACAGGTACAGGATCACAACTGTACTGAGCGCGAACAGCCTCGTCTTCATTGTGATCTGCCGCCATAATCTACCTGTTGTAAGCTTCTACGACTGCAATCTATCTCAACCTCCCCATCATATTAGAACCTGGATTGCCAAGATGTCCAACCTCTATGGTTATGTCGACAGTAAGTCCCCCGTCCCCAAGCGACTACACAGGCGCTTCGAACATGAGCTTACAGCAACCCATCTGACAGTCGCGTAGAGAAGGTCCTGGTCATGACCGCTGACTCACGAACCCTCGTGGGAAACCTTCTCAGCTGCGACCAGCAAACGAACCTAGTATGCAATCTACTACTTACTGATATCTTCCCAATTGCCGTCTACGGCAGCTGACATTGTCTCGAACATAGGTCCTCGGCCAGACTGTTGAACGCATTATTCGCACACCCGACGAAGATGAACCATCCGCAGAGGTTCCCCTGGGGGTCTACATTGTTCGAGGCGACAACGTATGTGTTGTAGGATTAGTTGACGAAGCTCTAGACGAGAGCATCAAGTGGGATGACGTGAAGGGTTCGGCCATCGGTGGTACCAAGCATGTCTGAGCCAGGGAACTTTGGCAAGCTAGCACAAGAGAATTACGGATAATGCATCGGCGGCGTTCAGGATGGATGCTTGGATCTTTGATCAGAGATTCTGGAGGGGTTTAGGGTATGCTTCTTGTCTCAATGATACCACATTTGCGTCTTGCTGACACCCTTCTTGCCGTCTACTTAATCCTTACTGGTCCCGGCCTGCCAAGTATATGATACACTCCGATTCTCTCAACCAAACAGTCGCTTCATCAGGAAGGGTGCGAATTCATCAAATCCGGGACTGTTCCCAAATCTGTGGATTCTGTTACCCCTCCTGGCGCTCAACCAACCGTCGTCATCCCCTGCTATCTCCACCAGAGCCTGGCCATCCGCTCGTACTCTTCCCCTGCGATCCTTGACGTGCATGCCATGCGTCCACTGACCAGACGTCTCGACACGAATATCCTCGGGTGCATCCTTGACCAATTTCCAGGCCGGATTGTCACGTGTCAGCATGTACCAAACTGTGAGAGGATCATGGAGAGATAGACCTGGCTCCTCATCCGGACCGACTATTGAGGAGATCTGGCGGAATATGCCGGTCATGAATGCATTGACCCAGGTCCCAAGAGGACTCTCGACGGCAAGCTGGGTCTCGATTTGCTCAAGGAAATAACCCATGTTTAGGAGATGGGGCGTGGTGATGTCTAGTGGGAACAGGCTGATTCTCAATTGCTTGGAGAGCTTCTCTGGGTAGGGCGGTAGGGTAGACTTGTCTTTTGGCACTGGGGGCATGGTAGACGACGGAACTTGAGATGTCAGTGCAAACAGCCTTGCAGTAGCAACCGCGTCAGCATAGGTATTGAACTCTGCAACCGGCGTAACATTGCCGACGACGTCGACCGCCCCGCCCATGACGGCAATCTCCTTGACTCTCAGAAAGGTCTCTGGGTCTTCGGATGCAGCCATCGCCAGATTCGTCAGAGGACCAAGGGCGCAAATGGATACAGTGTCGGCCGGCTCTTCCTTGAGAATGCGCAGAATCTCCAGATGAGACGGTGTCTTGGAAGGGGTGAAATATTTGTAGTATGATGGCTCCTTGTCAGGGCCCGGCAGCCCGTCTTTGAATAACGCCTTCCAAGTATCCGCAGGTGACAAGTGAGGTACCTATTTCAAATATCAACAAGCTGTTACCCTAAAAGTTTGACGCAACGTACCTTGTCATGTACACCGTGCAGTCCATCAGCGCCATCTGTGACAGCAATTCGTCAGTTATGTTCGCTGCCATGCACGGAAGCAGTCAACTCACGGAAATCATCCGCCATCAAGATCTCGTCTTCCAGAGCATGCTCTGGACCGACTGCAACGATGGGCTTGTGGGTGCGCAACGCCTCAAAACCTAGGGGCTTGTTCTGCTGCTTACGCCACTCCATCTCATGGTCAAGGACATTGAATAGGCCAACAACGTTCCGCAGACAGGCTTCTAGCGGCACGTTACCGTACGTGACGGAGATCATGAGGACCTCCAGCTCCTCGGGAGAAGAAGCCAGAGCCAGCAGCATAGCTAGGGTGTCATCGCCACCTTGGAGACGAGGTTAGCGGGGTTCGTCCGAACACACGCAGCATGGAAACCTTACCAGGGTCGGTGTCGATGATGATCTTGTTTTTAGGTGCCATTATTCTTTATAATGAGAAAAACGGGCCAAATATTGTGTGTAATAAGGAGAAGGTGTCACGAGGTCGAGGCTGAATGTAGGAATTTCCTGCGTTGTTGGTTTATTAGACGACCCCTCCACACCTTTTGGCGGCAGATGGAATTGATAAGGGAATTGCGGCTCCTGTTCGTCCCTGCTTACATATGTAGTACATAGAGCTACTGGAGATCGCTGGTCTTGGTAGGATTGGGGCCGGCGTCGGCGTCCGGCGGTCACCAACGAAGGCCGGCCCGCTAGCTGCCGGGTGCACATTTGATAAATGCATCGAGTCCGACTCTGCCCACGCTGCACCTACGCATACTCACGCCTCCTACGACCTAGTGAGGCATTTGAGCTATATAGCTCGCTCGACCGTCGTGCGCAGCAGAGACATGGACGCGGAGGCGGTCCGATGACTACTGCTGCGTACGTAGCTACCTCACCTAGGTGGCTATGTGTCACTTGCGCTGCAGCGAGGCGAGATGTGCAGACGTGGCACGGCGCTGAGACGGCATCATAGGCACGGTTCACGCGTGCCTTTCTACTACCCGGTATCGCTTTGAGCAGCTTCCCGAATGCCGTGGGACAGACGGCCGTTTTGATCCCTCTGAGACTCTGTGACAATTTGCAGACAACATCGACATGCGCTTGTCGATGTTTCTGGATACATTGATTACTTTACTATTTTTGGAAAGAGCCAGTTGGTATGGCAGCACCCGCTGGTTTGAGGACTTTGATACACGAATCGACATGTCATTTGGCTACCTACGTATTCAAAACTACGTGATCAGATGAGATACATGTAAGTGAGTACCTGTCATGAAGGCTGGGTTCGTCCGATTGCATGCCAACAGGCTTCCGAGAGATCGCCGTCTTTTGTCAGCGAAATAGGATGTATTGTTGGATTTCAGATGAGCTGCTTTGTTACCGGTAGATGGGCAAGTTAATTTACTGGGTATAGATACATCGACACGGGCATCAGACCTAGAAAGACAAGTCCCTTGAAGGATCATTAGCAAAGAATGAAAAGTATGATAGGTGTCTGCGGTACAGTAATTGTTATATGGAACTGCGAACATCTACAAGAGGTAGGTATGTGATCCAAATAGGTTACGGAGATTCATCCGGGCCGTGACACACCGAAGCTTGCGTTGATGCAACCGACAAGGTTATGGTGGTGGTCTCGTCCCGTGTCGGATCGCGCGAAAGAGCAAATGAGGCTCGCATCGGAGAGACTGATTAATATAGTGGATTCGTAGTATCATCGGAGGCCACATGTTCATTTTACGCCGTGGGTTTCAGTCAGCGGGAATTGCTGCATTACCAATCGAAATCGCTCGAAATCGCCTTTCGAGATCTGGGAAGAGACATTAAGAGCAGCAGTATTGACAATTGTTTGCTTGCTTGATCCTGGATTTACCTCTTTCTTAGCTCGACTTAAGGTACCTTCGTTCTTATACCATAAGGACCTACATTAAGTAAGTACTTACCTACCTGACCTACAACTTACTGGCTTGCCAGTTGTTGGTTATCCAATACTACATTGCCGTAGATAGTTACTGACGGTGATAAATCCTCCGTGGAAATAAACACGATAGTACTTCGGTTAGGGTACTTATGTACTTACTTTACCAAAGCGCACTTCCAGCCGCTGTGAACTTGCACCACGAGCCACCGCAAATGCTCAGTGCAACCAGTGCTGCCGTACGCATTAGCCAGCATAAGCACGTGCACTGTGGCGCGCATCTACCGCCTAAACGATACAGCTACAGCGGGCTTTCGCGGCATCAGCACATGCCCAGGCCTGCCCAGGGCCCAGGCGCTAAAGACTGCAGTAGAAGCCTGCCCATCCCATTGGAAGGTTTCTACACCCCTGACAGTTCGAGTTGATGACAGACAACCTTGTCTTCTCACCTCGCCAATTGACCACCGTCCACCAGCTATTACCACCAATTCCCTCCACGTCTACCAGATCCGAAGTAGACTTTCCCACACGACCTGACATCCACTCCAGCCTTTGACTCCCCTTCTCTGCATGCGATCAATCTGATCAATTCCCTCCCCAGGACACGTCTTGCACGTTGGCCCGTCTTCGTCCTGATGTGACAGCTTCTCTGCCAATTCAACAAGCGTCTCTGCACTCAGACCCTCCTCTTCGACAGCCTCCAGTTCGTCTCTCGTATTCCCGTTCATTGCGCCACCGGGACAAGCTGATCTGGCCTCATTGCCGCAGCTACCGAGCAACAGATTGCCTAGGTAACCTGTATCCTCTCGCCCACGGCTACTCCCCATCATTGTTCAATCTCGTTCGTTTCATTCTTTTCAAGGCCGCCGATCACCCCGGCTCCTTTCCTCTCGCACCTTCGTACTGTACTCGACACAGTTAGCCAGCGACCTTCCGCCAACGGTCTAGCTTCCCTCACACATTTCGTGTCACATCACACCTGCGCATACATCCTGCGAGGATCGCTGCGCCACTACAATTCGAGATCAACTATCATTGTTCGCGTCCTCTCCCCCTCTTGCCCCTATTCCAGTGAACCTCCTCCCGTTGCTGTCTTGAGATCTACCCACAGCCGACGTGTAACGGGTAGCGTCACCACGCCATTCATCATGGACATGAACGACCATTCCACGTTGACCACCTATGGTGGCTGGATGGTTGTTGCACTCCTGGGCACTGCGTTGTACTACGGCCTACAGAAGCCGAAGCGGGCAGCACCCCAAAAGGGCGTTCGCAGACAGTCCGATGCTGTTGGCGACACCAAGAAGAAGTTAGAAAAGGCCACGAAACCGAAGCCAAAGCCAAAACCTTCGAGCGTATCCAAAGACTCGGCGGTGACCCCAATTGACTATAACCAAGACGAGGAAGATGCGGCCAACAAGAAGGCCGAACGAGAGTTTGCTCGACAGATGGACAAGACCCTCGCTGGCACCCAATTCAGCACCAAGAAGTCAGACAATAAGCGTCAGAAATCTGTCAAACAATCCAAGGCGCAGGAAATTTCGGCCGGTGCGACCGAGAAAACCTCGGCTCCCTCTTCTACGACCGGTGATGCCGATGATGATCTTTCACCTCAGGTGTCTCCTGTAGTTGGAGCTGCCGATAGTCGAGATGTGTCTGACATGCTCGAGCCTGCCGCCCCTGGTCCGTCAGTACTCCGCCTCACCGGCACAGACTCGGCGAAGCAGCAGAAGAAACCGAAGGCCAAGGCAGCTGAGCCCATCGAGACCAAGAAGCAGCGTCAAAACCGTAAGAAGAATGAGGCTGCCAGGGCCGCTCGTGAGGAGGACGAGAAAGAGCGCAAAGTCCTACTTGAGCAACAGAGACGGACTGCTCGCATTGCCGAGGGCCGAGCTGCCAAAGATGGCACGTCCTTCGCTGCCAATCAACCCAATGCGTGGGCGGCTGCTGACAAGTCTACCAATGGAGGTGATTCTGTTCAATTGCTAGATACTTTTGAGCAGGAACCCAAGCCGAAGCCATCTAAGGAGACCACCCCTACGCCTGCTGCTACGGCCAAGACTTCCAGCACCGATGCGTGGTCAGCCGGATTGCCATCTGAAGAGGAACAGTTAGAGATGATCCGACAGGAGGATTCCTGGAGCGAGGTCAAGACAAAGAAGAAGGGCAAGAAGAAGGAGAATGCTGCCGAGACTGCTCCGGGCGCAACCTCTACTCCGACCAGCGGAGACAACGCCCCGATTCCAGCCAGCTCCAAGCCGCGGACGGCCGTCAACGGCGTGAAGAAGCCTGTCCTTAACAGCAACTCCTCATTTGCCGCACTCACCCCTGAAGAGACCCACGATAATGACGAGGTTGAGAAAGAGTGGGATGTGTAATATCATACCTGCGATATCAGCAAGTCGTGCATTTTGATGAGAGCAACTTTCTCATGCAGGTGCATACCCAGGTTCGATACTTGATTCTCATATTTCGGCCAATAATCCCTTGTACACCACATTACGATGTTAGCCTGCATTGCAGCTTGCATGCATCAAGCATGGGGCGCTCTTCCAATTGGGCACGAAATTGGATCGGGCAACAAATGGACATTCGGGATTTCTGGATGCCGACAAATGGACACCACCCACTCGTCCTCAGATCTGTATTATCATTGCACCATTTATATCTCATACTTGCATGCCACGGAAATATAGATGGGCGGCAACAATTCTCCAGATAGCGAGTGCTCAACATCATCATGACGCGTTGTCATGCGCTATCCCTACGTACCAGACTCGCGTAAGGCCAGCTACGCCGACCTGCAGCCGGGGGCTGTCACGGGACGGAACGCTTCTGCAGTTCATTTTATACTCTTTTCTTTTTGTGGTAGGCGCGAACAAAATCGTTCATCAATGGGAATTCCTGAGGAGGAAGAACAGCTCGAGCCAGATCTCTAGAATCTCGAGTCTGTACAGCCTGGGGGCTCGCGCCTCGGGATATTCGGCTACGTACTTTAGTGGTATCTACCGGACAATAAAAGCGGATTTCACCCAAGTTTATTGATTTTGCATGACAGGCTCGTGAAGAGGTGTCAAACGAGTTTGGACTGATGAAGAGACTCTGTTACACACATAAAGAGGCTATGTGCACACTGGTTACACACATTCACTTTACACACATGCAGGTTACAGGCAATCGTGGAACATGAGACAGGCTGAATATCTGCATCAGTTCTCGAAAGCATTATGAGGTACGGGACATCGTCACGACTTAAAACATGCTGTTTTGCAACAAAGGGCTATCGATGGCTCAGCTAGCTGGAAAGCTACCTATGTCGTGTTGCTGGTCTGTATTTGCTTTCTTTTCTCCTTGTTCCCCTTTTCTCTCCCTTGCTTATACAAGACAGCTTGGCGGATGGTGGATGCCAGAGGGATCACTCTAACACACCCTTCCTCGTTCAAATCATAGTGGCAATATGAAATCCACCCAAGGGGAAATGGAAATCTAGTCCTCCAGGGACATGATAATGAAGCGTTTGCTGGCAGCTGACAGGCACGTGGCTAACATGTGTTCTAACATCTACCGTTGGTCAAGACAAAGAGCACCTACTGATGGAGGTTATCACGGCCGTAAGAGCAGGGCGATTGCTACGTCAACAGAAAGAAATTCCAAAGTTTCTTCCCTGAAAACATTCTTTAACACACAGCTTCGCATTTCAGCTCCCATCCGACGATTTCGGGTATTGTCGTTGATCCTCCACCATCAGAACCAAGTCCGTGGGAAGCAGACTGCAGGGAAACACTGTCCACGGTACATGGATGACCCGCCCCACCCCGGAGATGCCTCCATTCCCCGGCATCTTTCACACATGCTAGGTGCCAGACATGGACGTTTCCGGTCATTTCTCAACACCCACAGATCATCACACCAAACAGAAAAATGTTATGGGGTTGGTGCTTCGCGTCCAACGGCATTCTCACTCTTTCATTTTGGACCGCCAACCGCATATCCAAGGTACAGTTGGATGTTTAGACTTTTACTTCGTTCTTTGTCCTCAGGTATGACAGTTGTGATACTTGCGGTGGGAGAATGGTGTATAAATGCCTGCCTGAGTCGTGTGCCTGGTAAGTTGTATTGAGTGCCCGATAGAACCTCGTCCGCCAAATTTCACTGAACAACCCTTCATTATTTCCCCCCTTGAGATCATCAGACCCGTCAAGTCATGTGTAAAGTTCGAGAGCAAGTATGCTACTGTGGGGACTTCCGCCATCCCCCGGAATTACACAAGCCAAATCCAAACGACCCGTTGGATGCATTCTTCATGCGAATGTACACCACGGAAATGTGTCAAGATCTTGCAAAGCAAAGCAGCAAGAACAAGTCCAACTCTGAGGCCCCGCCAGTCAGGTGCAAGAACGTCCCGATTGTCGAACGCTCTGGAGGGCCCCCTGTTAACAGACCCTTCAAGTGCGCAAAGTGCCGCAGGGGAGACGACTCATGGAAGGTTATGTGTGGTGCCTTTAGGGAGATGAAACCAGAACTCGTCCGGCAAGAACCCAACCAAGACTTGGTGGGGGGCGTGTTGCGCATTCCAGACATTGAGTATCGGTCTCTTGAAGAAGATCTCTACAAACAGTTCGAACAAGAACATGACGAATCCATCAAAGCACTCCAAACAGAACTCAATCGCCTCCGCGAACGCCGAAAAGCACGCAATAATGATCTTCGCAATAAGAGATGGGAATACTACGAGAAAATCCTACACACCCTTGAGATAATGTATTTACAGTATTTGCCAGGGCAGGCGAATGGGCCGGTGCCGAAGGCATTGCAACAGTGAGCACAAGTGCAGGGACCCCAGTACTTGATACAGAGAGAGCCGGGTCAGCGATAATCGTGAAGGCAAGGGTCGTTCTAGTCGTTCCAGAAGGTAGTCGAGTCACCCACGCAAGAGCAACGCTTGTCGAGGCCTCAGCCTTGATTGCTGTGGCGGTGGCACGGGATGCGGTTGCCGAAGGACTTTGTTTGCTGTCGTTGGATGACGTTGAGGGTTGAGGGGGGGGTGGGGGAGGGGGTGTTGGTTTCGACCTGAAGGGTGGCTTTTCGGAGTTGTTCAATTTGCTTGCTTTGGCGTTACGTCCTTGGGGGAGGGGGGGATTGGATTTTCCCATGTCGGTAGGGTCGGTTTTCTTTGGCGTTATCATCCTGCAGTCGTTCTATTCTTACACTCATTTGAGACTCTGCTCTACACCTTTATGCTTAATTAAAATTGGTTTGCTGAATCGCCGTGTTTCGAGGTCCAGTTTCTATGGTGACAACGGTCTGCATTCTCTTCTCCAAATTCTTGAAGTACCTAAACATGTGATTTTCATTGATTTTGAATCGTCAGTGAACCGGTAGAGGGTTTCCAAAGTCGGGGGGCTTCGAAAAACACCGGATATCTATTAGGTAGTTACCTACCTACTTCGCTCTCGCATCATGAAATTTAGCTAATGATAGTCTGGAATATTATCAGGAAGTGGTAGCAGAGCAATCCAACTCTTCAACATTACCCGCTCCAGTGGCCTATGGCAGGCATCGTAGATGACGGATCGGGGTTGATGAGAAGCTGCCGCCGAAGCCCGACAGTCCCCAACATTTGTTCCCTCGCCAGCTAGAAGATATTGCTAATGCAAACACTGGAAACACGAGGCAACTGCGATGATGTGGCGGCTGCTCTCGCAGTATCTCGTTATGATATAGGAACTTGAGTGTAAAGAAATACCCTTTATTATTGGTAATCGAAGAAGGATAGCTCTCAGCACCATAGCGCGCACCTGCTGAACCAACCTATACGTGTAGGCGGACGATCATAGACATAAGGGTCCGTCTTTCGGAAATCCATCCCTGTCTGCGATCTGGAGGGGCCGCAGGCGACGGATCGTCTTGGCGTTCTGACCCAATGCGGCCCAGCGCCCAGTCAGCAGGCAGACATCCTTGATTCCCTTTCACACCTTTCCTTGACGCGTTTCCCCGCAGAAGATCGTCGAGTGCCCGCACGCCTGGTCACGAGGCAACGCGTCATGAGCGCGTTTAGTGGTCTTGTGTCGATAGAGTTTCCCGGGTGCGTGTGAGAGGCTTTGGACCATCTTAGCCCTTGGTGTCCATACGAGGGGGTGAGAAAGGGGCGGGGTACGATCGGGGATTAGGGGTTGGGATGGAGAGGAAGGTTGAGAGAGGAGTATAATAACAAGTGCTTGCCCTGCAGGTATGTTCAGACTTCAGATATCTGAATGAAGCACTCGCTATATCAAGGCTACAATCCAATCGATCGCGATGTCTAAGAACGTCGTGATTGCCGGACTCGAGGTAAAGGGGGCCATGGTGAAGGCAAGTTTTGGCGGCCGTATTGGAGTCCATCGCTTCTTTTTTCTCTCTGAAACGCCTGCTGTTCTATGTGTTTGTAATTTAGTATTCGCAAATGATTCTCCATCTTATAGCTATGATTATCTTAAGCAGTACATGCTGCAGATAGCTCTGTCAATAGCACACGATCGCCAAATAGACGATCGATGGGTGGCCTATAAGAGACAATCAACTAATCCGCAACCTAGGTTGTTGACTACAATGATCCTGGCAGCGTAATATCCGCCCTCACTTCCGTCAAGGCAGATGCCGTTCCCTCTTTCATCGTCGACCTAACGGGCTCCGGCCCCGACATTCCCGCGCGCTGTAAGCGCTTTGTCCCCGCCGAGTACGCCAATGACATCCAACATAGCCCGGCAGGCCTTTCGGCAGAGCCAGACAAACCGGTCTTCCGTCGTGTGATAGAGGGCGTGTGCGCGAGAGAGGAAACTGAACATACCCTCGTCTGCTGTGGCGTGTTAATGGGTTTCTTCCTGCCACGGGGCAAAACGGGGTATTTTCCTGACCTGGGGGACGATATGCCCGGCCTGATCCCGGTACCAATGGGAAGCCGGCCGCGGATGGTGTTGGTTCTAGAGAATGCCGGGGAGAGAATCAACATGACCATGGCAAGGGATGTGGGTAAGAGTGTGGTGCGCATGTTGAAGGTGCGGATGAGTGGCTGGGAGAAGTATTCATATCTGAGTGGTGATCGGGTAAGTTGGGGGGAAGCGGCAGAGGTGCTAGGGCGGATTACGGGCGAGCACATTCAGATGGAGCATGTCGGGCTTGAGGAACCACAAACCAAGGCTATGGAGGAGGGAGAAAAGGAGAGGGGGAGGGAAAGGGATCAGATGAAGATTCTCGCGGCGGAGCTGAATGAGGTTTTTGGCATTGGGAGTGAAGTGTTGCCGGAAAACAGTTAGTGTTTCGAGGAATTAGAGTGTATGAAATTCGAGGCCGTGATGAGCCAATACCATGATAAATGAGAGTAGCATTAGACTCCGGCTTTGAGCTATGATCATGGGTATTGATGAGTCCTTTGCTTTTGTGTTTCTTATCGTCATCTGTGTCGAGATGATCGTAAGGCGCAACTCTCTGCACATGGCCGTGGCGCAATAAGCGATCCTACGAGATGAAAGATGAACAAGATGTTTAGATATCAAGTGCCTTGAACGCCAACATAACACGGAAAGATACATGTGGGGTATCAAAGTGCTAAATTTCCCGACAGTTATCAGATGCTCAATGGCTGATATATCAAATTAGCGAGGATACTATAACACAGTCATGTTCGTCTGAGGGGAATCATTAGGAGACCCGGTCTCCCGAGAAAAGCGAGGCTACTGAAATGAATTGCGGATGGCCGCTATTACTGGCTGACGGAAGTAGCGTATAAATCTGAAGGGGATGACTTTTCGGTCATGATCTTCAAGTGCAGCGACACACAAACGGAGCTTCTGGTGACCTCTGGCAGTTTCCTGCTCATCTACGCTTTTCTGCCTCGAAACGAGAGCATTGCATCTCTCATTTTCGAAAACCTTGGCGCTCGCTTAGGCTGAAGCTGGAAATCGGTTCCTTCTCAGCCACCATTTGACGGAGAACGGCGTGAACTCAGCCCTGAATTTCTGAGCCGCCAAAACGCGGAGACAGAAAAAGATAGAGCTCTGAACGGTGTCTTGTCATAACTCTCTGTTGGCTAGTTAAGGAGTTCGAGCTCGTAAGGCCACGCTCAGTGCACGTCGAATGCCTCATTTCGACAGTGTCGTCCACCCCTGCGGTATAGTGTATCTGCTGACATTCCAAGCCAGGGACTTTGCGGGTTCAAAGGTACGATAATAATTGTGACAAGTCATGGGAAGCCTGACTTAGGCAAGATCAGACAGAACGTGCTCGCCTCGATTTAGATGAGGCATTTTGAGTTTTCATCTTGAAGATGCAGGGATGGTTTTTCGTTGTTTAAGGGTATTGTATAACTATGGGAAGAATGTTGAGAGGCAATTCTGTGCGCGAAGCAGTGGGCTGACAAGGCCTCAACCAATGTCAAGCAAGATGTATCGCTGTATACTTGCCTATCATTTAAAGCAGATATTCCAATAATCATGTGCGTTGGTGATGATGTAAGACAGTTCCACGCAGCACAGGATCAATGATATGCCTTTTGCGGTGAGGCTACCAGATCACGCATGACTGGGATAGTGGTAAGAGGGAAATTATATACGTCGTGAGGTGGACAAATTGCCGATCAATGGGTACCTTGGTTCAGATTCTCCTTCCAATTTGGCGTTTCACGTCAATCAAACACACCACTGCATGTCAACTATCACGACTTCATTCAATGACCCTAAGGAGAGTAGAAAAAGAAAACATGATATTTACACTGGGCTTCCGTTTCGATTTCTGTTGTTGTTGTGTAGTTGGAAATTCGTTCGCTCTTGCCACTCGAGATATTACTAGACCATACGACCTGTTCAAGGGGTTTGCAAGAGCCTGGTGTCGCAAAGGTATTTGGAATGTCTCGTTAATCGTATCTTTGTGAGGCATGAGGTTCGGCCTTCCACGGCAGAATTGCCATGCAATCAAAGCTAAGAATTTAAGATGTGTCTCGCGTGCCGGTTTATCTGTGAGGATAGAAGTTGCTTGATATAAACCCCCCCACAGATTCCCTTGCGCATCGTCATCTCTCACCGTCGCCCAGGAGGGGGCACCGGGATGAGCATGGTGGAACGATTGCATACATACCTACTTACATGGACCGGTACTCACCTGCGCCACTAAATCGGGGCATTAAACCCACGCAGCCAATATGTATATACCTTATGTATGTGCAGATATGGGCTTGAATAATCTATACAAAAAGCGAGAGGTGTTTCCTGTCGTTGCTGTTGGCCAACGCGCAATTCGCTCATCAATGTGTGTCGACTAATAATAAGTTGGTTTCTGGAGTTTGCGGGGAAAAGCAGCCTTCATGTACATGAGACGCTGCATTGGCACAATGCGAGGACTGACCAGGGGCTGACCAGGGACTGACCATCAGAGGCCGTGAGATTTCGGGGTCCAGAAGGAGGGGCCCGAGACATCTTGGCCAGTGGAAGAGTGGATCGGCGTGGCTCACACAGTGGCGTGAGTGGCTGCAGCCCCTATTCTGGGTAAAGATCAGTTAAGCTTAGTGGGGGGGGGGATCAGGGGGCTGTACAGGGCAAGATGATGACAAGGGAATGATGAGGGGCTCAGGGGGAGTTCGTATACATCTATGTACAATGTAGACACCTAATAAATGATGCACTAATCAGGATCAGCCTATCTGGCGGGGCTCGAGATACTAAATTGGGCAAGCGGTGTTGTGGAAACGTTTGACCATTCCTGGTTCTGTTCAGGCAAGCCCCGACCCAGCGTTGCCCATCCATGCCCATCCATGCCCATCCACGCCGTCCCCCATCCTTTTCCTGGGCTAGCGTGGCTCAAATACACACATACGATTGATGAGTCAAGAAGAAGCGGATAATGAAATGTGAACGGATCGAACGGTCACTGAGGTTCGGTCGACCTGCAGAGGTGACGGATTGTACCAGATTTATGCCAGAGTAGAGACACCTCGACGGCCAGGGACGGGCTCGATGGTCCACAAGCTGCGGCCAAAACAACCTGGTCCTGCCGCCGGTGCCTCGAAGGCTGTCTGACATCTGTCTGTCGCTTTATCACGCAAACCACCTGCATCCATTTCCTCGGTATCTCCACGGTGTATCGAGAGAGGTGCGGTGCATTTGCATTCCCACCTCCCGCCACCCAACGATCGCTCGTTTCTTCTCTAATCAATTGCCTCACTCTTTGTATCGCCTCACCCTCGACTGGACATTTTATTTGTTTCCGCTGGTGTCCTGCTGCGTACGCCGTCACAATTGCCTTGTTGGCCGCCTCCATTCGCTCATTATACAACACCTGTGTCTCTTCTCTAGCATTTTATCACCCCCATCACCAGATTCTTGTCTCGTGGACCGATTAACAAAAGAAATATACCACTACACTGGCGCACGTGTGTTTCAACAATCCTGCCTCGCATCCGAACCAACCGATCCAACTTTGAAACCCACGGTTGTTGCACAGCCGACAATTCACCCTCCAACCTGTCACACCTTTCTACCTATCATCTTATACCGACTGACCGACATATTCCCCTCTACTACCCTTCGTAGCAAGCAGCTCCGTGATACACCTCACCTTCCCATCAATCTGACCGACGCGCATTCCCGCCCTTCCTTGCACCCCAGCTGCATCTTGTCGTTTCGAAGGATCGCCCAGGAAGATTACCGTGTACCCTCTGCGACCTAGTCGGGACTGGCTTATACTTCCTTGCATTGGCCAAATCCCTCGATCAGATATCCCAAAACCGACCTTTCGATCACCAAACACCCCCCGCTGTATACCAGATGAAGGCCACAAAGTACACTCATCGACTTTTCACCTAAGCCACCTTTGCTGGTCCGGCACCGACGGTGGCCTTTGCGAGTGGTTCTTCGTCGTCGTCATGTCGTTCTGTGTGGCTGTACAATCTGCCATCTTCTACATCGTCTCGTGCGCGCCATGCCACCAAACGCGGCACCATCAGAACTCCAAGAGGGCAGCCAAGAGGGAGCGCGAGGAAAAGGCGCGTATACATGCTGAATACCCTGGTACATACCAGCATCCGGACCCTTTCAACACAAATCCCTACTGGTCCGAGGAAATCATGATGGGTCCGCATATAGAAGCCAAGAAATACACTGGAGGAAATACAGGAAGCAAGAATGAAAGAAACGAGAGTCAGCGAGGTCTGAACAGTGCTGGGAAGGAGGTAGCCAGCGGTGCTGGGAGCAGTGTTGGCGTAAACGGCACGAATCCAGAGAATAGTCCTTCAACAGCAAACGAGGATGGAAAGCTGAGTTTTTCGACTACTCTTTCAACGAACCTGTCCGACGACTGGAATCGGAAGCGGTATCAAAGGGAAGATGAGGAGCTTTGGGGTCATGAGCTGTACAGGACCGGTCACAAGCTGATGGATGCCATTAAGCAAGCGGGAACGTCAGCTGGCCGTCTCCTCGAGGCAAGCTTAGGCAAGGAAGCCAAAGATATTACCGAACAAGATCGTCAGAATTTCTATTTCGCACCCCGGAACCCTCCCGTGAACGATTACCACCCTCCAATTGTCCGCCAGCTGCCGACCCATCGAGACGGACACAAGTGGATGCTTCAACCACCACCGGCAGCAAAGGTTATGGAGGGCAAGGTTCCGGTGAGCAGGAGTGCGAGCTTTGCAAGCCATCTGAGTCGGAGAACTACGGCAAGTGATGGGGCCGGCTTAGGGCGACTCGTTCACGAGAGGACGATGGAAGCCAAACTTAGCCGCGGAGAACTGCCCACAGAGCTCGAATCGAACCCATCGTTGCATAGACCAGTACCGAAAAGACGTTCTACCAACACAACGATCGGTGCTGCCAGCCGGCGAGTTTCGAGAAGCAGAAGTCTGTCTCTCGAGTCATCTGACGCTTCGGATGACATGGTTAGGCGACGACGTTCGCGAAGAATACGGACACCATTACCAGTAGATTTTGATTCTTCAGAGGAGGAATACTTCCTCCGGAGTACGGAGTCAGTTGGGCGGGGACGAAGGGCTGCTACGCGCCCCAAGTTACAACCCATTCCAAGCGAGCGAGACTCGAAGGACTCTAAAGAGAGAGTGGCGAAGAAACAAAGAGAACGTATTTCGCCGCACCCGGCCACCTCACCCTCTCCATTAGCGGGCATCTCGAATATGCAGGAGCAGTCTCAAATGGAGGACGCCACAACTTTAAGTAAAGTCAGCTCAGTCGAAACTTCTACGGTCCCCGAGATTGCAGTATAGAGTCATTGCAGATTGGGTCGCGTCAAGTCAGATAGCACTATAGACATTCGGCCATCGCGGGCGACGCAAAGTTGGTGCATCCAGTCCACGTCGAACGGGGGGGTTTTCCTTGCGCGGTCTCGGTGAGTCAAAACTGGGACCAGAGATCAAGAGCTTCTTGTTCTTCGTCTCTCCATCTTTCAATCACTGCATAGCAAGCACATTTGTTTTAAGGCATGGCGCACAGGGAATTGCATGTCATCTTGACCAAAACTGGGGGTTTGGGTTCACGGAGTACTGGGAGCATTAGGACTATCGGCATTGGGGCGATTCTTAGCACCTTGCACTTCGTATAGAACCCTCAATTGATTTTCTTCTCAACAAATGGTCTGAAACTAGATTCCTTCAGCCGAATTTTGGGACTGCTGATAGCATTGCATCCATGGCCTTGGCCTCCGAAATGCCGAACAAAAAAACCACTGACTTTCCACGTGATCCATAACCAAGAATTGATGATTGCTATTGACTGTATAAGCTACTTAGCTTCGAGACGTGTAAACACCAATGGCATTTTTGGAGATTTTTACTGCTGTTCCTGCAGTGTGTACGGGGAACTCGCGCCATTGATCTCTGAGTATTGCCCCAAGGCGAAAAGCCTTGTGGCTGGATTGTGTAAACCATACTTAAGCTTCTCAATCATGATACCGATCGTCTGTCTACTGTTGGAAGTCTCTATGCATCGTGTCGTGTTGAAGTCTCATCCGAGCTCCTCTCGGTCTAACATACATCAGTAGTGCGGGCTGGATGGTCAATCAAGAGACTGATGACAGCATTTGATGGTGATGCGGGTCTCGAGGGGGCAGTGTCTTCCATCGGACAGGCCTTGTAACGCGATATAGTCTTATAACCCTGCCTATTGTTTCTCTGTCATGGTATTTGGTGACGATGCCGTGGGTCTCGACATCCGGTTTCCGCGTCATGTCACTGTGCCCGGCAGATGAAGAATATCTTGGTTTCTTGGAAGAGACTTGATCCAAGGTGAGATTTCGTCGCCTGACGACCTTAAGTGGCTGTTCGTGACGAGGTGGGAGCTGTGGGAAAGCTCCGTGCGGTTATATCAGTGTCTGGCTGCGTATAGTGGTGAGGAGCTTGAGTTTGGTCCATTCTATCGCGCTATTCTGGTCTATTTCCCGTGTAGGTCATTCGAGATAAAGCATCAGGGTGAGTCAGACTGGATGGTCCCATGAAGTTTCATCACTGACTGGACTGCGCCGCCAATGTTTCGAGACGAGGCATGGAACACTTCATAAGGGATAACGAGGACAATGCTCCAAGTGCAGGTAAAGAGAAGAGGAAGGAAATATGAGGGTGATGTTCCAAAGGTGGGAACGATGTCGAATGACTTCTTGAAGTCTTATGACGAGAATCTTACTAATCCTGCGCAAGGGGGCGAGAGAGACCTCCTTCAGCTTAGCCGAGAAGATGTATCGTGGTCCATGTGGAGTACTTCATCCTTACTTCTTGATCAAAGCAAGCAGATCAATACGTGCGTACTCTGGTGATGCCTTCGGATATGTACTTTTGAGCGGATGGCCAACTATGTTGAAGAGTGAGAGACATCCACCACTCCTTGCATCGTGATACTTTATGTTGCATCTAATAGTTCCGAAGCTCTGCATCTGGACATTTCGCGGACCATTAAATGCCTCAAATGTAGCAGCTGGTAAGGTAGTAAGCATAGCCAAGATGTGCACATGATATTACCAGAGGAGCCGCTCAATTCATTCCCAGTACAGCCCCTTACCTTGAATATTGAACATTGTATAGAGGTAAGGTATGTATGTTTGCTCAAGAGAGAGGTTCAGACTGGACAGACTTGGTGAATGATTTACGTACAAGAAGCACTTGTAATTGACTGTGAGATCATATGCCCTGGTACATGGGAGGAGGGCATCGCGTTCATAGCCAATGTGGCCGCTCGCTTCATATTGTTGAGATGGAGATGAAGTTGTTTGCGCTTTGAGTACACCCAGGGCAATACGATTGTTCAAAGTACATAGCAGACTTAAGGGCAACACCGGATCATGTGAGGGAGTTAGATGGCCGTCGAGAAACATAGAGAGCCGTTGGACCGGGAAAATATCTGTCTATAAATGAGCGAGAGAATGCTCTGTTTTCAATTCCTTCCGGACCCATCCCCAACAACATCAGAACGATAGCTACATACTCCTTGCCGTAAGCAGGATCTTGAGAAAAACCATCAACCACAACAACAACTTAAAAACAAAACCACAGCAGCTTTAGTCGACAGTGAGTTTTCTTCCATTGCCACGATCCTCAACCTCCAACTTGCTGACCCTCCCCATAGCACAAATTCCAGCAACGATGGCCGTCATCCGCTTCTCCACCATCACCCTCCTCCTTGCTGCCATTGCTTCTCTCTCAGCCGGTTCTCCGGTCTCTGCTCCAAAGGCATCCACAATCCCAACTCTCATGAGCAAAGCCGAAGCCTGCGGCTCTGACATTGGTACCTCCGCCAAGCCCGTGGAGGGTACTCCCCTGCTGGACAAGCGCCAGGCGACTTGCTGGTGCGCTAGTAACTGCAAGTGGATTTGCTGCATTATCGGAGGAGGATGTTATGAGCAGAATGACTGCTGCTAGATCAAGCCTTTCGAATGGGGTGCATATGCCCCAGTTTCGCCTCCTTGGGCATGGGCTGGATCGGCATGGAAATGTTTTGAGCAGTTGCCTTTCTTAGGTATCAGGTGAAGATCCGTGTTCGGGATCTTGTTCTATCTATGAAGGTGCGGTGATTGGGTGAATAGGGGCTGTCCTATCACGATTGGGGGATCGTATCACTACACGAGAGAATGGGTTGAGTCTGCAAGAGGTCAGATCTTGATGTACCGATGTCCTGAGATCCCACGAGGAAATCTCAGTATAACTTACGCTCGCTAATAGATAAATTACTGTCCAGTCCTGTTCTTACGAAAATATGCCTGTGACCAGTCCAGGTGAAATGAGGCCTTGTGTAAAGATTGTGGAAAAGACAGTCTAAAGGCGCTTAGTGCTAGTCATATGATAAGATGTAAAGGATCCTCTCAGCAGACTCGCGAATTCGCCCCTGGTGATGCCTCGGATCTTATCAACCACCTGTGCGTCACTATCGATTTCAAAAGTGCGGGCATGAAGTGTGACATGATTCTATTGTATCGCAGACAGTCGCTAACTTAAAAGAGAGATCGAGGAGGGCCGGTTTGCCCCTTTCTATACAGCAAAACAACAAAAGAAAAGAATGAGAACAGCCCTTGATGATGATTCGACAACATCGTATGTCTCATCGGATGGCCGGGCTTAGATCAGCCATCTAATCGTCCTCGTCCTCCGAGTCCGAATCCACCTCACATTCGCCGTCGCTGTCGTCGTCGTCATCGTCGCGCTTCCTCTTCGAGTCAAGGGGCATGTTGTTAGGCTGCTGGGCCTGGAAGGTGCCAGCCTGGCGGGTGGTGCACTTCATCTCCAAAGAGCAGGAAGTACCACAGCTATAGATCGTCAGACGGGTGCGCCGGCTCTCCGGTCTTTGCAGTCCATGACTTACCCCCCGATGGAGCGCCACACCGAAATGTCGGTGATGGTACTGCCCTGCGTCCACGAGCTTCCGCTCGAACTCATACAGTTGATGATGCAGCTCGACTAAAGCGTTTCGCTCATGTTAGCCTTGAAGTGTCTCATGCCGGTGACGTTTGAGGTATAGCATGGTTTCCTATGAGAAGGAGGGTCCGAAGGTAGAAACATACACATTCTGCCGGAACATCGACCCATTTGCTCTTGTCGAGCCCGGGGTTCTGGTTGCAGTCTGCTCGCTTCTTCACAGCTGGTCCCTTGATCTCAGAGACAGCGCGCTGCTGGCTAGGAAGAGCAACCGCGCTGGTGGCCATGAGAAGGCCGAAGACAGGGAGGAGAGCAGCTTGGAAATGCATTTTTGAAGATGGAGTAGAGATTTAGAAGTATAGAGCTTGTGAAATTGTTCTGAGAGAAAGATATGTTGTGTAACTGGATAGTTGTTTGTGATGACTTGTCTGGTGTTCGAAAAGTCAAGAAAGCATCGAGAGAGTTCTGTCTTATATATTGCTGAGATCTCATCGCTACCGTTGCCAGGAGGCCCATATCTGTTCTCTGCTGACAGCAATGCCATCATCTCTCGCGAAACGTTCTTGGGATCGAGTCACTTGGCACGATGCCAAGCTGTCATCTGTGTCGATATCTTTAAACCAAAGGTCGCCGACGAGGGCGACCAGAGTTCAGAAAGTTCTCTTGGCCGACGACAGATGGAAGTCAGCCACTCGAATCGATATACCCTTTTCCTCCAGTCTATGCTTGGGAGTATAGGTGGCACAGTCGATGATCTGGTCAGTATCTGCTTGGCCTACTCAAACTACTGAACTTATGGACAATGTGCCCGATCCTGAGGGTATGCTAGGATTGGGAAGGCTGGCTGCCAAGAGCAACTCGTGAGGCAATTTCCAAGGCATGCGGAGTGCTGTTGTGTAGATCAAATTCGTCGATCCACGCTGAAGGTATAGAATCATCGTCGGATGAAGGATCGTGCCTGCAGTAGCGTAGGAGCTGGGCGCCATCGCTGGAACCAATACCACCAGGGCCGCCGTGCCCCATACCAAGATGTGAAGCAAGTAAAGCAAGTCAGCGCGGCCGGCAACGAGATAGAGTGCTTACGATCCCGGCTGACTGCATGCAAAAATGAGAACTTGCCTTGTGTTGATCACTCTACCTAATCTGAACCATGCATTTTCAAGATTGACTTGACTGTTGGCGCGAGAGAGGCATGAACACGTTAAACTAAGTAAGTATGTACTTAAGGTACCTAAGGTATGTGAACGTGGTGACCTACATAGCTACAGGAAGCGGAGGCCGCTGTGGGGGTGATGAATAAGTATCTTGCAGTCTGGGCAAAGTCTGGGCAGACCTGGTTTGGGGCTTCGGGACTTTAGGGGGCTCTGGGGCTCTGGGGGTCTACTAAATTTAGCTCTGTACTTTAAGTAACTAATGGATCTAACTATAGTATCACGCACCCGCTGCCTTCATCAGGGCTCTGGAATTGTAAATAAGTACCTACATCATCGGCTTGGCTTCTTTGAGGTTCATCGTCGACGCCAAAACCGTACACACAGTACTAGACAACTACTTTCTTTTCATCAAGACATAGACACCCGATCATTTGGGCATTTCTTCTCCAAGTCCCAACATTTGTACCCCTCGTGTATGCCATCCTACTCGCTACACTACACTACAGAACATGAGCGCCATTCGCCATGACCTTCCCGCTGACCTCTCGTTTTTCATTCTGCCTCCCGAAATACGTCTCAAGGTCTACGAAAACGCCTTGTCATGGCCCGACCTTGCCACATGTTTCTCAAGCTGGCAATGCGACGAGCTCGAAGAGGACCTCCTGGAAGACAAGCGCGCCTGCGAGGGTAAATATGCACCCAGAAGCAGTGTCGATGTGAGACAAGTGCTTCCTCAGCATTATACGACACCAAGCTGCCTATTGTTGTGTCGCCAGATCACCCACGAGGCCTTGCCTGTGCTGTATGCCCAACCGCTGCATATCAGTAAGCCGACGCCGTATTCTCAGCTGATGGCGCGACCTCTGGACATCACCCATTTCATCTCCGAACTCGCACTGCAGCGTGCCCAGCATGTCGTCCTGGAGATGGATCTTGAACGTGCTAGCTGGAGCTGGACTAGGGTGGTTGACACTCTGCTCGACGTCTGGCACGACGCCAACAGCCTGCGCAAGCTAGATGTCGTCGTCGACCTGAAGAAGGATATGCCACGCAGCTTCACCAAGCTACGTACCGAGGGGAACCTACCTCCGACTCACGATCTTCGTATTGTCGCCAAGGTATGTAGAAAGTACCAGCAACTTGAGCTGAGGCTTCTGTCTTTGTTGTCGTCGGAGCTGACCATTTCTACGTAGTTGACAAGGTTCGGGATGACAGTACCTGTTGAGATACGGCGACATGAACCTGAGCCGTGAACGCCAAATTGACAGTCAGATGCACGTCTATCAAAACTCTCTATGCGTGAAGATGGGGTTTCTTGCTCTTCCGAGGATTTCTCGATAAGTTCATGGCTATGGCCTCCTGTCGGTATTCCCCAACATCATCCAACCGTCAACCCCATGAACAGGCAATGATCCTTTGCCCAAGCATTGCATCAAAGTACGTCTTGCATTTCCGAAGGGCTTGCCCATAAAAATAACGGCGAAGTTTACGAGGTTGTCAAATTCCAGCAGTGATCGAGCATGTGCATAGAAGATCTATCACTATCGCCGCCGGCGATAAGGCAAAGCGATGGCTACCTGATCGACGCATATTTGGACACCATAACGGGAATAGGGGTATTGAACCATAGTCCTACAGCACTAGGTTCATGATAATGATCCGTTCTATAAAACTCTAAGCTCTATATCTGAGATGGCTTTGTTTGATCGAACATGCTGAAGTGGATAGCCATTACCGAGAGTACCGCACGTTGTACATGTGTACAGCATGGATGGCAACAGACCTCATCCACCTACATAACCAAGTCATATGCCAATGCGTCGTCGCATATTTCATCCCGTATCTTTTGGACTCTACCTTGCGTCAGTTTTCAAACTATCCCTATAAAAATGGTTCTTGGGGCTTTACTTCTGATGTGCCGGATGATCCGCGTACGCCAAAACATCTTGTTCCGTCTCCATGACCGTCATTATTCCCAGGTCGAAACCCTTAGCCCTGTGGGCAGTGCTGGCCAATGGTGGACCCATCTCGAATGAGCGCAGACCTATGGTAATCAGCCTCCCCTCGAGTGAGGCGTGGAGATTTGGAGATAGTTACCGGGGATGACTCCAACCATGGCCTGACCCGTAGTTTTCATCTTGGCGATCTGAGCCTGCGAGATATTCGGCTTCAATTTGAACAGGACTGCTGAAGAGTCAGTGGCCAGACTCATGAAGTCATGACTCTCGTGGCTGGCGACTTACCTATGTGAAGTATGGCCATGGTGACGGAACTGCGTGTTGACTGCTCGATTGAGGATGTTTGAGCAAAAGTGAAGATGGGTCACGAATCCCGAGGTGGGTGGACGATTGCTGACTTGAACCCCGCGCTGATCTCCAGTCATCGCTTCCCCACCACCTCACCTCGTAGAACACTCGGAGATAATGAAAAGACCACGGACAGTTACGGCTGAGCCCGAGAGCCCGGATACCTTTTCCCCAAGTCAAGGATGGCGCCAGGCGGAGAAGCCTGTCACAAGTCGCGTCGGGCCACAGCTGCGTACTCAGTGACACCACACAAGCTGGAGTCGGCTTTGGCGACCTACATGCCTATAATGTACTACCATGGGGCTCTCGGGGTGTCGGATGATTCCACAGTCCATGCCAACAGAGTCTTGACAGGATTGTGTACCAGCCACCATATCTGACTGGGATGAATGATAAGTACTACATCGAGAATGGCCATTATTAGCATCCTTCAAATGCGACCCCGCATCTCCTCTCAACCTTTAATAGAGCAACTCAGGTAGGAGTAATCTGGGCGCATATCTTCACCGTCGATCAACAGCCTCTTTCAAGCCTCGTTCCGTGACGGACGGCTCAGCCCTGGCCCCGATCTGCTATTACCGTCCCAATATACTATTGCCGCCCCAAGCATGCCACCTGCAGGCCCGGCCCGGCGCGCCTCCTCCAAACCCGAGACTCCCACCGAGCCGGCGCCGAAGAAGGCCAAGACCTACGACGACGACACCATCAACGCCGGCCTGCGCGCCGTCTTCCCCAACTGGACGCCGGAGGACCCCATGTTCATGCTGAAGCACGGGTTCGCGGAGCCGGACCAGATCCTGCGCCGCACCTCCATGAGCAGCGCCTCGCCGTCGCGGCCCGCCACGGGGAGGGGGAGGAACGCCGAGCACAACCTGTCCGACATCTCGACGGGGCCGTACTCCGACTTCCTCGACCGGTACGGGCAGAAGCCGGAGTACTACCCCGCCGCCATGATCCGCCAGCTCGAGAGCCACCGCAAGAACGCGGACGCGAACGCGGACGCGGCGGCGGCGGCGTCCAAGTCGCAGTCGCAGTCGCCCGACGACGCCTCGCCCGAGAAGGACCTGCCGGGGGGGCGGCGGCGGCCGGCGTTCGTGGTGATGCACACGCAGCGGGGGGGCTACGCCATCAGCGACACGAGCTTCGCGCTGCACGGCGTCTTCGCCCGGCTGGAGCTCGCCAACGTGCGGGCGATGGAGATCTTCCAGAAGCGGCACCGCAACTTCATGCTGACCAACTTCCCCGAGAGCCCCGGCAGCGCCGAGATCCCCTTCGTGCAGTCGCGGGACCAGCTCCGGGTGCTGACGGAGGACGAGTGCGAGGCCTCGTGGTGGGTGGACGGCGGGGGGTGTCTGTCGCTGCGCGCGGCGAACTGGGGGTCGGGTGATGGGAGGATCTTCGTGGTCAAGCAGGATCTGGACACATCGTGATTTTCGACTGGTCAGGGTACATGAGGTCTCCGACGATGTAGATTGTTTTAAGCAAGCAGTTAGAGTGATGTACTAAATTATATTAAATATGCAGTAATGGTATTATCACGAGTCATGTGTGGGAGTTAGATGACCATTGCTGTGAAGCGAGGAGCCTGTATCTAAGGTCCCCGAGGAGGGGGGTGCATAGACTCCTTATGCAAATCATGGCAGATTTGAAGACAACTCACGATAGTTCGTATATCAATAAAGAGTCTGAAGTATTTCTAAGGAAAATAGAAGCCTGAGATTATGCATAGGTAACCCGGAGTTTCTGATGTAAGATGGATATCTGTTGTTGGTCCAAAAACGGGGTGTCCCTCCAGATGTGAATGCTCTTTGCACTTCAAAAGAAATCTGCTACCCTGCCACACTTGGGTTATGACATTCTTCCAGATCGCGTACAGCCCATGAATGCTCTGAGCTCGGTGCTATCTCGTTCAGATTCCCACTCCACTCCTTGTTCTGCTGAGGACGCTGATCAGTCCAGTATGCCGAGTCAAGGTCAAAGTGGCACTCTCCTCTATCTTCATCTGGCGGGTTGGTGGGGAGACTATCTGAAAAGCTTTCCGGAACACCGATCATTGGAAACGTTTGCGGAACGCAGTATTCAGCTGGAAAAGTAGCCGCCCCTTCGTCCACCAGGCCTTGAACGGGCGTTTCCATTCTTTTTTGCGAATGTGAATCGTTCGTCGCCGGGGCTTCAGGCACCTCATGGTTCGAACAGTATTGATCCTTGCCGCGTAGGAAACTCTGCCTCACAAGATCAACGATGCTCTCCCAATCATCTGGATGCAATCTTCCGACATTGTACTCGTCCACAACTTGGTTCTCAAGCTGGAATCTCAGCTGTCTTGACCCTAACTGGGGTCTCAGCTGTGTTGGCATAAACTCGACTATGAAGTCTGCAAAGTCTCTGACACCGATGTGGTCTGTCTTGCCCCTGTGATCGGCAAAATCTGAGAGATTTGTCAGGAATGTCTCTATGGAGATGGTTGTCTCGGCAAGGTCAACATACACGGAGAAGGTAATGCCACATTGGGGAAAATGATCTTGAACATGATGTTCCACCTTTCGACCTCCGTCTTGCGCCATGTGAGCTTCCGATCTTTCAATTGCTCTAGAACAGTTCTCTCTTGATTCGATCGTGGTATTGCACTGCAAGCATTTCGGCTGAGCTGATGTGCGCGGTATTCTTTCTGCAACCGGAATGTTTCTAGACAGCGAACACATTCAAAGCGTGGAAGGTGTTTGCACGTGATATGTTCCCTATGTAAACGGGTGATTAGGACGATGCTTGCACCAATTAGTACTTCACTGATTTGTACTGACTTCAGGCGAAATGAGTTCCAGCTTTTTTTGGAGCATTGCGGATCCTCAGAGCAGCTCGAGGGGTCATGAGCAAAGTATGGACAGACAAGGACAGCAGGTTCATCAGTTAATCTTGATCCCGTCTTTGTCACTTTGCGTTTCTTCGGGCTGTCGCCGTCCTCGCTGTCCTTGCCGCCGCTGGCACCACCAGAATCTTTGTCCTTGTATTTTCCTCTTTGTCTCTTAGACGATTGTGATTGAGGAAGACCAGATGTGGTTGGGGTGTCACTGGACTTCGAGGTCGATCCATGTGCACCATCGGGGACTTGGTTGATTTGCGCCTCTAGATCATTTGCAAAACTGTAGAGATGGCCACGAAGCCTCTCTGTGACTGTACAGATCAAGAAATCTTGCATACCCTTCGTGAGATAGAGTCTTCGATCCACGGTCATCACGCGTGGCCTGTGGGCTGATGGCGTTCCTCCACCATCCCGAGCCACATCCATAGCAGAAGTTCGATTCACATCTGGTTGGGAGGGGCCCTGATCCGACGCCTGATTATCTTGAATGATATTTTTAATACGTAAATAGGCAGTATCCTCGATGAATGCGAGTTGGTGCATATGTTCCAGGACACAAGGGTCGATCTTGGCTAATTCGATAGATACTTTGTGCCGGTGGATGTGTTCCCAGATGTGTCGCAAGCGGTTCTGGAAATTTGAATGGCGATCGACGGAGTCAAGTACATCGCGAAAGGCCGGGGTGTCACAGAACCAGCAACTGACCTTGGAAGGTAGTTGGTCCCGGAAATGTTCAGATACGATATGCTCAGACCATCGATCAAAGTCATCAATATCGAATCTACGCTCACAGATGCCCCAGCTCATTAACTCACATGGAAGGTAAGCCGAGTCTCCGTGTGGATCGAGGGGGGCGTCATTATGTGTCTCCTGGTGGTCTCCTTGGCCCTTGTTCGTGTCCGAGAACGTAGTCACAGTGTTGGATAGATTTCGTTGTATAGTGTCAGCATCAGTGGCGCTGACCAAAACACCCTCACTTGACGAGCTTCCTTTCGAAGCGGGGTAACGCTTCACCAGGACACGGTTCGACGACGCAGGAGCAGAGTGAATCAATCTGGTGTTGTTGGAACTTGCATCGTTGACATTAGAATCCAAATGATCGATGTCGTGGTCAGACGTGACCAACACGGAGCTGTTTTTGCCTCCAGAACGGAGCTGATCCGAGTGTGAGCTGTCGAGGATATCGGTTTGGGAAGTGCGCGACTCAGAAGTACGCTCGGGGATGGTCAGTAACTTGGTGGATGGAGAGACCACACGTTTTGGGACCGGCCTTGGCGCCGAACCCCTCAGTGCAACGTTGATGAGACTCGGTGTAGCTTCAGCACTGCTGAAAGATGATGTCGGCATCGCTAATGCTAACGTCGCTCGTGCTGGTATCTCTGCCGGCACGGAAGCTGGCGATAACGGTGCTGATGTCGCTTGTGCTGGCATCTCTACCAGCGCGGAAGCTGGCGGTGCTGATGCTGATGTCGCCTGTGCTGGCATCTCTACCGGCACGGAAGCTGGCGGTGCTGATGCTGATGTCGCTTGTCCTGGCATCTCTGCCGGCACGGAAGCTGGCGATGACGATGACATCCGCCTTGTTGCTTTCATTATTGTCTCACGAGCTTTGGATCCTCGATCATTAACCTCCGGGATGCTGGTGAGCCCGCTGAGTCGAGCGATGAAAGAATCGCCGTCATCCTTCAGGTAAGTAGATGTGCGGATACTGCTCAGAGGTTTAGGCTCATCTCGACGTTGAGCCCGTTTTGAGGAAGAAAGCTCTTGATCGGTATCCATAGTTCTCACATGAAGTGGCGGACTTGAACGCAGATAGAAATGCAAGATCTCGAATTCGAGGAATTAGATACAATCAAGACCCTGCCCAAATGAATAGAAGTAAGGGTGCATGAGTAAGTATCGCAACGGACATTGTGAGATTATGAGGAAGAGACAACACTCCAAAGCTTTCCATTTTTTATTTTCTTGGCATTCTCACGGCGTCAGTTCGCGCAGCAGAAATCTACGCAGCAAAAGTTTACGCAACTTGCGAAAAGTCTAGCCAGGATGTCTTGGGTTAGGTTGAGTGAGCATCCAGCGGGTGGGAGTAGATGCAAACCGATTGGTAGCCGACAGGGGTTGTTCATCTTCGCTGCAGCCCCATGCACAGATTGGCTGTCTCCTGCATACCTACCTGTTCTGCGACTCCCCAAACCAAACTACATATTAATGCCGAGTGTATGACGGTTCTCCGCGTTGAAACGAACGGCTGGCATTCTGATTTCCCCGTGAACTTGTATCTCGGGGACAGATTGCTGGCAAAGCTAGTGAATCGACACCGCAGTCTTGACAAGCAGACAAGCAGAAAACATTGAGAGCTAGGTATACTGCCATAACTATGCTGTACACGCTCCAACGCAGTTTCAGAACACGGTATGTCAGCAAGAGCCTCCGGCTTGTTGTTAGGCCTCACAGCTACACCGATCACTACACTGATCGATAATTCCGGATTCGATCTTGGCAAGAATCTGTATCATAATCTGTAGAGTCTTCACGGACAAGGCTTAGCGCAAGTCGACATTCAGCATTCCACGAGAGGCAGTCACATGATGGTATCGGGACATAGAGGACTACTTACATAACTAGGAGCCAGCGGATCAGGAACTATGCTACCGAGATGCCTGAAGTCTTACGCATAAGAAGTTCGTTATGGAGGATCAAGGCTTGAAGCAAATGCGAGAGAATTGGCCATTAAGTGGCCCATATCAATACATAACAAGTTCTTATCCAATGGACGAGCGGAGTAACTGACAGCAAAGCTGCCATCACTATCCTACCACCGGAGCTTCGTTATTGATGATATAAGTAGGTAGCTACTTACCCAACTTTCCAGAATTCCTGGTCCTGTCTGCTTCCAACAAGCAATTGGCTCCTTCATCAAAACGGAAGGTGACAGTGCAATCCGCGGGCTTTCGGCCTCGAACCAGTCAAGCCTTCTGGCTGGCGTTACATCCCGCCGTTGTTGCGCGCCCGCGACCCACCATATTCTTGAAAATACGAGCTGGTGAAGGGTATAATGGCTCTCACTTTAGGTTACCTGCATGTATGCATTAGACATGAGTTGGTATAAGTTCTCCGATCATGCACTGATTTCATTCTTCCTCGCTCGACATCTCTGCATCGTTATCGTTCTTCCAAGATGCGGACCATTTCACTGGCCATCACCGTCGCCGCCTGTCTCTGGCAGAGCGTGCTAGCAACGCCGGAGGATTTGTTCGAAAAGGTTGCCGAAGCACGGCGAAGACATTTCGATCGCATTGTGGTTCAGCCGGATCCAGTCACTTCGACGGCCTCGCCTCTGGCCATCCGAGCCAACACGACATCTCCCTACCTGAATGAGAAGTCTGCACAGTTTGTCGTCAATGGAACCGGCTTTCCCGAGGTGGACTTTGACATCGGGGAGTCATACGCCGGCCTTCTACCTATCTCCAAGAACGCCAGTGAGACGCGAAAGCTGTTCTTCTGGTTTTTCCCGTCCGACAACGTCGACGCAGATAACGAGATAGCTGCTTGGTTCAATGGCGGGCCAGGCTGCTCATCGCTGTCGGGGTTCCTGCTTGAGAACGGCCCTTTTCTCTGGCAGAGCGGTACATTCATGCCGATTCAGAATCCTTACTCATGGCACAAGCTCACCAACTATGTCTGGATTGAGCAGCCTGTGGGTGTTGGGTACACGGAAGGGGAGCCAAACCTCCTGAACGAGATTGACTTGACCGTCCAGTTCAAAGGGTTCTGGGAGAATTTTGTTGACACGTTCAACTTACACGGTCGCGACATGTATCTTGTAAGTGATGGATGGACTCTGGCCAGGCCCGACGGATGCTGACGAGTGCAATGATCAGACTGGAGAGTCCTACGCTGGGTTCTATGTTCCCTACATTGGAAACAGCTTCATCGAGGCAAATGATACGGAGTATTTCAATCTGAAAGGCATTGCTATCAATGATCCTCTGATCGGGAACGCCGTGCTCCAAGAAGAGCTTCCCCTCCCAGACTACGTGGAGTACTGGAAAAATCTGTTCTATCTCAACGACACCTTTCTTGAGGATTTCCGCCAACAGGCCGACGAGTGCGGCTACACCAACTACACGAACACCTATTTCCAGTTCCCTCCTCCGGCAAAGCCATGGCCGGAGGTCCCGGTCGACTGCGGCTTCTTTTATAGTCTTTACGATGCCCTTCTCGACATCAACCCATGCTTTAACATCTACCACGTCACCGACACCTGCCCATACCTCTACAATCACCTCGGCATCACCAACGGCGGCGACTACCAGCCAGATGGCGCTGAGGTCTACTTCAACCGGCAGGACGTCAAGGACGCGCTCAACGTCCCCAACGCGAAATACTGGTGGCAGTGCACCCCGATCGGCGTCTTCATCGGCGCCGACCGATCAGAGGGGCCGGCGCTGGACGGGACGCTCACCCACGTCATCGAGACGATCAACAACACCATCATCGGATCCGGGGCCCTCGACCTGATCCTCCCGACCAACGGCACGCTCTTCGCGATGCAGAACCTGACCTGGAACGGCGCGCAGGGCTTCGAGGAGCGCCCGTCCACGCCCTTTTACGTGCCGTTCCACAACGAGGCGACGCGCGGGGCGATGGCGGGCTCGGGCACGGTGGGCGTTTGGGGGCACGAGCGAGGCGTCACGTTCTACGACATTCAGCTTGCTGGACACGAGGTGCCCGGGTACTCAGCTGGGGGCGGCTACCGCAGTATTGAGCTCTTGCTAGGTCGGATTGAGTCCCTGAGCGACACAGCACCGTTGTCGGGCATCTAAAAACAGATGGGTCAAGACTGACTATTATTTCGCTTGAATCAATATAAAAGATATTTATTACTTTATTAGAACCCCCCCCACCCCCTCCTCTGGTGATACGGAAGGTGGTCGACGGGATAAGATAGGTAGTACGATGTGCTCACGGCTTTGAGGCCGCCGTCCTTTCTCTGCATCGTGGTGATGTCTGTGTCGAATACCCATTTACGCATGTACGTTGCACTCAAAACCCGATAACCGGGGCGGTCATGCATCCTCGCATATCTTATGGTCCACGGTTGCTTCATGCCATGAGAGGTGGGTCAGGGTCTCCAGGGCGTCGTCTTCGTCATCCATCGAGATTCCTGGTTCTGGGAAGATCTCAGCCCTACGGGTAAGCCACTGGACCAGGGGATTCGCAGTCTCTGCGTGATGTCTATCTTTAAAATCCTCAGCCCGGCAGTGTGGCACTGGTTTCTACACACGCGATCGGGGTACTTGGCACCGACCGACCTGTCACTGGCAATGGCAATGGGGGCGAACTGTCTCTCAGTGATGGTCATATACTGTTAGAGCCTATGAGACCTTAATGTTCAGGTTGGCAAATTGAGAGCTGAACCAAACACCCCTGGGAAGCAGTATGATTGGCCTGCTCAGATGAGCTGAGCCCCCCAACGCGGCCGCATACTCCGCGCCAAGGCACTTGATCAGCCGTATACCACGGCACGGTAGCGAAATACCAAGCGCATTCACGGACAAGACTTTTTGCGATCACCTGAAGTGGCAGAGTGAGGAACGAATAATTTCGAGGCGCAACGACGGATGATGGAAGAATTACCCGTGTCAGCCGTGGGTAACACATGCTACCTATAGGGGTGACCTGGCCCCTTTAGCTGATCGCATTCGCCCTTCTCGTCCCTCATACCTATCCTCTTATACTGTACCTGGTTCGTCATTGCCATTTACCGTCCCATGGGTGACTTTTGGTTCTTCCTCATGATTACTTAGTCCGATACGCCCTGCAATCACGCCATCGCTCGTTTTAGTTCTGCTTCACTTGGGTCACAAAATCGGCACCTACCTACTGGCGGTCGGTGAGGTGACAGATCAGCTACCATGAAGCTAGCTTTACTAGCACATACGGGTATCATCGTATCTTTCCTCGCCATCATCGCATCGGCCGCAGACCAAACCTGTTACTTCCCCGACAAGTCCGTCCATGCCGGAGGACAATCTTGCAATCCCAACAGCACCGATGGGCAACCCTGCTGCGAGAAAAACCAAGGTGCCTAGACCTCCTATGTAGCATACCTACGTTCCCTCCATATCCATACTTGTGTCTCAGGTCACTGACGCGGCGCCCCCTCACTCACACAGTATGCCTCAGCAACCAGCTCTGCTGGGACAGCTCCAAGAACCACGTCGTCCGCGGCTCCTGCACCGACGTGACCTGGGGCAGCGGCTGCCCGCACTACTGCCGGGGCCAGCGCCAGGCCGACGCGGTCGCGCACCTGCGCCAGTGCAACCACGAGGACAACGTCTGGGTCTGCAAGGAGGACGTCACGGTGTGCAACAACACCTTCTCCGTCCCGCCGGGCTACGTCCGGGACTACCGCGCCGCCGGCGACAGCGGCGTCGTGGCGGCCCACTCGACCGAGGACCTGGATGGCGGCGACGGCGGTGGACCGAGCGCGCTGGCGACGGGGCTGGGGGCAGGACTGGGCGTGGGTGTCCCGTTGCTGGGTGCGCTGCTCTTGGCGCTGTGGTTTCTGAGGAGGGCGGGGAGGGAGCTGGCGAGTGCGAAGGCGGCGCTGGTGTCGGCGGAGCAGAAGAGCCAGATCTCGTCTCCGGCGGCTTTCGCGACGACTCAGGCGTGGAGCCCGCCTCTGCCGAAAGACGGACCTGGGGAGTTGGGTCCACGGGAAGCTGCCGAGGTAGGTAGTGGTGTTGTTGCATCATTGCGCAAACCATCCCAAGAGTGTGTAGCAGATTCGTATGCTCCATCTCAGCACCGACATACGCCCTCGCAGACGTCGCAGGCCTACAGCTCGGCGCAGCAGCCAGTGGACGGGACAGGCATGTATCAAGCTTCTGCGCAGTCCATGCAAGAGCTCGAGGGAGAAGGGTACACTCATGAATTGGCTGAAAGGCATGAACGGTTTTCGTACATGGGAGGGGAGACACCTCTCGTGAGGAATAATCAAGTGGTCATTAGGAGCCCGGACACGGTGAGATGAGTTGAGGTTTATATCGTCCATGGGCTTGCAGTCACCATGTTCACCATGCCCTAACTACCTACCTACCTCCCTACGTAGAGGTACCCTTATAATCACAACTTCTTGTAATTGCGCAGTACTTGCCAACGTTCAGGAATTGAAGGTAGACATCCAAAGTGTAGCCTCAGTCGACCATCGTGACTACATGTGACTTGCTGAAGGGGTAGACGACTACTTCGCCTGCCATGAGGACCCGAGCCCATCTGATGCCATATCCAGAGATCGACGGGAGAGCCGCTAATAAGACGATGTTTTCGCTCGGGCCGTTCCGTTGCGCCCGGAGAGTCACAAGGTTAAAGCAAGCGCCCTCCATTTCAATAGTCCCGAACCCTACTTGGGCCCGAAAGTACTTGATTCCCCTATCAGAATGCTAGCATATCGTTACATTTCGCTCAGCCACGCTAGTATGATATGTAGGCATGTTCTCGTAATTTTCATACATAAGGGAAGAGGAGCTAGGTAAATCCGAGTCGTCAGAATGCACCTTTCGAAACGCCAATTCCATCCGTGCTACGCTCTCAAAGGCGCAAATGCGCCATCATCATCAACCCGACATCACCGTCCGTACCCGGGAGCCCCGTACCATTCCTGGTATGGCGCGAGCTGTCGCTCCCCGCAGAGCCTGCCAATCTTCTCGCTCGCGCCCTTGTACTCGGCGTCCAGGACCCGGAGCGCCTTGTCGCTCTTCTTCCCGTCCATGCCGTAGGCGTACACCGCCTCGTCGACGGCCCGCTGGAACGCGTCGTCCATCTCCGCGCCGACCTGCGCCCGGCTCGGCTCCGTCAGCAGCGCCATGTTGTACTGTGTCAGCGTCTGCTTGATGCGCTCCGCCCGGCGGATGTCCGAGCGGTACGTGCCGCAGAACTTGCACGGGCCCGCGAGGGCGTGGGATGCCGATGATGACGATGAGCCGCCGTAGGGGGGCAGCTGGGACGGGTCGTCGAGGCTCGTGTCGATGCTGAGTTTGCTGCAGAACGGCCGGCTTGGGTCGCACTTCGCGCACGGCACCACGAGCGAGCTGAGGTGCCGGATCACCGTGCTGTCCTGCCAGCCGGTCTGGCGGGCGTGATGGCAGCCCGGTGCTATCATGTAGATCGTGCCGACTCGACACATTGCGCGCGGCGGCCCCAGAATAGTCTCTCGTCTGCCCTAGCGGTGGGCTTGGCGTTTGCGGATTCCAACGACGTGAGGAGCGAAGAGGGTCTCACGAAATGCCGTTCATGATCTTGAGGAACCTCGCCTCAACCCAGAGCAGGTGTTCTATCCTCCCTCGTTCCCTCTTTCCCGAGCCAAAAGGGACCTGACAGCTCGCCAGGCACAAGAGGCCCAGCCTGTGACTAAATCGTTTGCCCATCGTTTGCCCTCATTGGCGCGCCGGCCGTTTCTCTTGTGTAAAGGGCGACGGGTGCTTCGACCGAGGGCAGGACGCCAGTTGTCGGCGGGCCATGGGTCCCCCCGAAATGTCGGCACCCTGGTACTATTACCTAAGAACATTCCAGGCATTGGCTCCACGGGCTGGTGCGTTAGCATGGCCCAAATGACGTGCGGGGACTACGCCATGCCCTACCCAAACGCCCATGTGCTTGAGGGGCTGGCAAAGAAGGCACCTTGGAGGACACTCCTGGCTGACCGCCTCCCTCGGCTGCGGTTTCTCGCATGACGCTCTGGGAGCACGAAAGTTGGATCTCCGCGGGCGTCATCCAGCGATGCGGCTGTCGACGCGCAGCTGGTGGTGCTCGAGTGTTGCATCCCATGCAAGGCGGTGGCTTATGGTAACACAGGCGAAGCAACTTCGGCATCAAGCAGCCAATGGATGGGGTATGTCGGGCTAGTACCCCAGCTGGGATGGCTGTCGAGGAAGTCGTTCTCGGTGACAGCATGGGTTACCCCGGATCTGCTGATTCTGCCCCGGATTTTCCCCTAGTCATGTGCAGCTCGGTAGTACTATCTACTCTTGGGACGAGCTGTCCTCGGTTGCTTGGCTCCGAGCTCTGCCAATTATGAATCATTCTACTCATGAGAAAATGGTTAGAATAACTACCGTACTGTTAGCTACGTAGAAAGAGCGTAAGATTTATACGAGGTACGTACAGCCCTCCGGTCACTAACGCTCATGATAAATTTGCCAGAGTGTAGTATAAAACCTTTAAGAATACTCTGTGAACTGACATCGAGTAGGAATGTATTCTATAATGTATTGTATATATCAGTACTTTCTCCACCAGTAACCACTACGGGTAAGCAAATCATGATGCATAGAATGGCCATAGAGACATGTCATAACCTAAAGAGAGTACATCCACCTTGAAAAGAGTTAGACCAGTTCATACGAGTGATATGTTACCAGGATGATCAACATACCCCTAGGTAGCTCTTTCGTTGTCAGGTTCTTTTACATGAAAGACCCTAGGTAGCGAATCATAGCTCTTGAAGACCGACTTCGCTCGCGGCAGACGGAAACTACTAGTGAACCACATCAGACCCTAGGTACCTGTCCGCCGTGATATCCTTCCCGCTTATGGAGCTCTCATAGTTACATAGGCCGTGTTCTGAAAGCTGTGGAGTAGCGCCTTGCTGATCCTCTCGAATGTTCCGAATGAGTCGGCCGGTGTACTTGACTCACGGGCCGTCCCGCATAGATTTACCGTACCTGGTGAGCATTAGAGTTAGGTTAAGCAGTGCTCCAGGCATCTTTGACCCTACTAGATCTCTTGAACCACTAAATGAGTTGCATCACCATCCAAAAGGGCAATTATGCCCCATATCAAACGCCATCGAGTGCAAGGGAGATAGTTATTTGCCTGTAATATCCTTCTTGATCCATGCATTGTATTGGCACAATTTGGTCACAGTTGGCCATGTTTGGCTACCAGCCATGTGTGAACTACCATAGGAAGAGCAGGCAAAAGGAACACGCATCAAGCGAGTGGTCATCTGAGTCGAGAGTGTCTGTGGTAACTCTGAATCTGTCAACGTAGCCAGCTACTAACGGAAACCGTCTGGATATCCACTACAAAAGCTAGATACCTTTTTACACCCTAGGATACTGGCCCTATATCCCCATCTTGTAAGATGTTATAGATATCATCCGGCTCGCTTGCGGGTTACGAAATCCGAGCCCGAACCCGGGCTAAGAATCCACAGCACCAACGGATACCTACAGTCCTTACAGCCCCGATGAGTCTATGCAGCTGTGACAAATGCCCCATTAGATGGGAAATTGCTTCTCTAGATCTGGGGTTCGTTGGTTCTGGGGTCTAACCTAGGTGATCACCATTGAGACTTTGGTGGGCGCCAGCTTAGGCGGATAAGAAGTGCAGCTCCAACACCCTGGAAGGCATGTATGCCATGCCGAAGATAATTACATGGCTATATTTAAGTGTACCATTTGCACTGGTAGATGGAACGGATCCAACGCCACTGGGAACGTCGAGACAACTGAAGATGATGAACATCTGGGTTTGGTCGAGAGAAGCGTACTTCAGGTCCAAGCTGTCTGGCCTGATAGCTAGAGAAAGTCGATTTCACACGAGACGGGCAGTATGAACTACTATTCATCAAGTCAAGTAGCCGATTCACGCAATTATAATTCGACGAGAACGCATTTTTTATGTAATTGCCAGACTACAAGTCACCAGGGCTCTACTGCACTACTGGAACGTGGTAACTAGAGATCCATGTACTCTACAATAAGTCACGCGCGACAAGACACATATTTTCGGCAGTCTTTCTTTGTTGCTTACGTATCGCTATATTAGACTCCTTTTCAGACAGGTGGCTTCATAAGAAGCCTCCAATTAGTAGTCTGTGTACCCTCAGTGTCCCGACATCATGAACTGAGTTTCGTCGAATACCAGATATCTTGAGGCTCAACTGTGAAGTTTGATGTTCATCGGAATCAGTGTGCAGTACCACATCTCCTAATTGATGAATCAGAATGTAATGTGGGCAGTTCTTTTTGTTGTTCCCCTCAACCCCGGTTCATGTACAACCACAGTGCTGGTCGAACACAGGGCATAGGGGTCCGGTGCTGCCCTTGGGCTAGATGAGCAAGCATAGTCGTTCTCCGATGCCATGGTTGTGCTAGGATAGTACTTCCGATCACGTGTTTGTACTCTTCCATCGTGTCTTCATCTAGAAAGAGACAGTCTTGGAGGCGTTGACACTCTGAAAAGGCGAGTGAAACAATATGGGATATGACAGGATCGCGAGACTGTATGTTATCAGGAGTGAAGTACCGTATGACGTCATGGTCGCTCCAGTTCCAAATTCGATCGCTCACGGAGGTTGGGTCGGCATGGAAACGTACATTGTCGATGCTTTCCAAGGTTGGTCGTCGAACACTTGCCAGTCGCTCACCATTAGCACGGAGAATGCGTGACAAGGAGTGTTGCCAGGTGGCACCCAGGGAAAATGTAGATTGTACAAAGTCTTGGAGCTTGCTGTTGACGAGATGAGTTCTAGTCTCGACGGATCTGCCTTGTCTGCGAATCTCACGAAGATCCCAAATGCTGAGGGCGCGAAAGAAAAATGGCATTCGCTCATACTGTCTCGCGCCGACGAATTGAAGGGGCAAATTAACCACTACATTGCAGATACATCCGTTAAGATAATGGTACAGCCACGTGTCAGAAACTTGGGCGACCTGCACTACCTCTCCAGGCGAGAAATGTTGCCAGAACTCATACGCCCATCTCCATAGACGGCTATGGATCAGAAAGGCAGAGGCATCTTTGCGGCTATCCAGTCGCAAAAATAGATTTGTGTATGTCTCCCACACAAGAATGGCCCGAATCTTTCTCGCTCGCTCTGTGGGCGTCTCGGGCAGGTTACCGAGGCGTGCCCTATCGCCGAGACCTCGGGACTCCCGGTCTTCAACTATGTCGTTTGCAGCTTGCAGCATGACCGAGAGCTGGCTGATCATGCGGAACGTAAGTCGAACTTCGCTCAGCTGCTTTGGGCACATGTACAAGTTAAAAAATCCTCCAATGTCTTCGAAGCTGGCGGGGTCAACTTCGCGCGAAGCGACGGCCATGATAAGCGGCTTGTGCTCATCTGGCTTGGCGAGTTGGGACACGAGATACTTGGCAATAGTTGACTCGAACTTGTTACCGATGTGAAACAAGCATCGGCAGGTGAGCATCAAGGCAGGAGCGTCGCGTGCGCTATCGCAGTTTTTGAAGACCTCAATGAGTATCTCGGTCGGGAGTTCAAGCAAGCCGCCCGTCATTGTCATATTGGTAGTGTTGAGCCCTAGTCAGGATGAAAGTGATCGTATGAGGACGGGAGGAAGTGTTGTGTGTACAATGAAAAATGGAGGATTGGCTGTTTCCTGTTCGTCCCCTGGGGTGGATAATGGCTGGAGGTGGCAGGCCAACAAACAGTTCGGGGCTGCACAAATCAGTTGACTTTGATTCCGTTGATCGTTGCGTTAAATTTCCAGAAAGTGTTGCCCGAGAGGTAGGTCAGCAAGCACAGATCATGATGGCAATTTGCGCCTCAGTGTATCCGCTTCGACACACGTTGCCTCGGTGCCAGAAACAACCGCAGGCAGCCAATTTGCAGCTTTCCACGTGACTTCAGTTCTCATCCCATACGAAAGAGGTTCTTCGTTCTTTCCTTCTTTGTCTTTCTAAATATCGTGGCTCGCAAATCGCTGGGAAGAATCTGTGACTACCCACACCGCGTTGTATGTTTTCTGCCATTAGCTGTTCCCATAACCGGCACCATTACGGCAACGGCTTCGTATCTTGGCCTCCAACCTGCCACTCTTGAACTCGAGGATCTATTCTTGCTCATGCCTTACATCCGCCGTTACTTCTAAGCTATAGGTATCTACTGACTCGGCATTTCCATTCTGTTCACTAACTTCTGTATGTGTTAGATCTTCCATGCCCCCATCATGATCAATACAATGGCAAGCAGCTCTATGGAATCTCTCCCAACGGAGATACTGATCAAGCTGTTCATTGAGGCCGACGTAGGCGATGTCCGTTCGCTAATGTTGGTGTCGAAGAAAATGTACAAGATCTTCTGCAGCAGCCACAACCTGATTGCCAAAGAGCAGATCATCGGTAACCTGAAGGGCCACGATTATAAGCTGGCTGTCATCACCCTCGAGTCCACACGTGCCAGCCTTGTAGATAAAGCATGTGTCGAGACCTTTTTCCAGCAAGTCGTGGAGCGCACTGATTGGCCCCTAGAGAGATTTCAGATTGGCGCCGCCATAAGAATTCCAGACCTCGTCCGGGCTATGACCGCTTATGCGAGACCATACATGTCCAAGCCTCAGACCAGCCTCCGAGAACGCCAGCTCGAGCGCTGCTACTGTTTCAGAGAGATTTGGTTCCGACTGTTCTCTCGATGGTCTGTCCGGTCTGAAGACGGGTTCTACGCGCGATTCTGGATCAACTTTCCACCTGAAGGAGATATTGAGCCCACTTTAGAGTGGCTATTCGCGGGTAGGTACACTATAGATTCTGCGATCGTCAATTATAGAGCAAGACTCCTGACTATGCGAGTAGCAAATGTGGCGTCCTTTCATGTGGAACAATCCTGCAGGCCCAGGTATATACCCAGATACACTTCCAGTGTACCATGGTGAGGTGCCACCTGGATCGGTAGCCATCATACGCTCATCCTCTCAAACTTTACGGAAGGTCAAACCAAGACTTGCCACTATCAAGAAATCATGTGATTGGTTTTTCTGCAAGGATCGCGAAGACTGACTAGTCATCAAGAGGATGGCAAGTGATTTACGGATAATCAATCCTTTATGGCTGTCTATAGATGCGGAAGGCAATGCTGGAAACCGATCGTCCTGTTTCTGGGTCGCAGCAATGAACCTTGATACTTGGGGTAGTTAACTAGGTGGCAGATCACCCCCTTTCCAAAACAGCTCCTGTGGCCTCGTCAAAATTTAGCAAGCTCTGAAAATACCTCCGGCCTATTATGTGAAAGATTTGTGATGAATCATCAAGGTAAAAAGCCTCATGGCCGCTGAGTCATGTAAAGGATTCACACAAAAACCCAGAATTGAAAATCAGGAGCATATCAAAAGTGTTTTTTTTTTCACATAGGTTTCAGTTCAGAGAAGGAAATTGATCGCACACATAAAGTGATGACGGCTTGCCACCCACCATTCTGGCACTCCAGCATTTCTAATGTGTTGATTACGAAGATGCTAATCAACCATTGCTCGCAGGCCCTCCTATGGAGTTTGTCTGGCAATCCGGCACTGACTGCAACTCGAGTATGTTCAATACGTCTAGGGGTGATTGTGTCTCGCGGCTAATCAGGGGCCCAGTGATCTAGCCGGTTAGTCTATCACTAACTATAAGAAGTCCAGTCTTCCCCCTTACGTATTCATTCGTTCATCTGTGGTACCTGGTCTCTTGATAGGCTGCAGCTGCTCTAACTATTTGATTTTCTGTTTCACCTTTAATCGGTATTACCATTTTTTCAGTCCATAGAGATAAACACACTTAAAGTCGCTGTGGGAGCAACCTCCGCCCGGTTTAAACGGTAGGCTTGTCATGAAATTTGGTATGACATAAAGATGAACATAACTATTCCTGTTTCGTGTGAACGATCTTGGGGGTTTCCAGTGAATGAGTTGTCCAGGAGCACTCATAATCATTGATTCTAACTATCTCATATCAAGTACCGACACCTAGAAGTCAGAAGGAGGTTCGTCAGGTCGCAGTTTTCTGATCTCTAACTGTAGCTAGGTAGTTACATCGCAAAGATTAGGCACAGCAGGTGAACAGACAGTTTTCTGGGGTATCTTAATGTCGTTGGTTATAGTGCACTCACCCCTTCATATTCATTTAAATATAACTTATAAAATAACTGGATTCGACGTGAAACAAGTTCTCGTCCTATAATATCCATCGATGTTGGAAGACCATGTCGTCGGTCCGATCTCACTCCTGATTGGCCATAAGTCTCCGATCCAGGATGGCAAGCAGCGCTCCACTTAAAATTCGACCCTCGAAAAACACCAGCGATGCGAACCGACACAGCTCCAGGAGTGAGCTCTCTTCACCATTGAACCTCCCCCATCGCATCCGCCAATTGACCACCACTACCACCGCAATGGCGCTCGCCCGTTCGCCCACCTGCCTCTCCTGCCTGCGGCGCATAGCACAGCCCAGTGCTGCCGCCCTGACGCCGCTGTCGCTCTTGCAAGTACGCCACAAGGTCACCAAGGCCGAGCTCGAAGACCTGCAGGGCATCCCCGTGAGGCTGCTGATGGACATTCCCACCTTCGGGCGCAAAGGTGCGTGATGCAGCTCCCTACCCTCCAACGTGAGGGGAGCTTCATTCCCTCCACGACAGCCCAGGACCTGCCAATCCATAGAAACTAATCAGGTGTGCCGAGAGAACAGATGCCATCATCCGCGTCAAGCCCGGCCGCATGCGCAACATCTGGTTCCCCAAGGCCAAGGCCGAGTACATGACCAAGCAGCGCTTCAAGGACATGGGCCTGACCGAGGCCGCCATCGGCGTGCGCGACCGTACCTTCGGCACCAAGCTGGTGCTCGACGAAGAGTCTGGCAAGGGCGCGTTGAAGCAGGACGGGCCGGACGGCAGCCCGGCCAAGAAGAAGGAGACTCTGACGCTTTCGGTGAGTAGTCTCCCTCCCTTTTCTTTCCAAGGGTATACTTGAGCATCGTATCTCGAGATTTGCACGACGAGCGACGCCCTACAGAAAACAAAAGCTAACCACCTCATCTCCCCCAAAAACAGCCCGAAGAAACCCAGTCCCTCCTCACCGACCTCCTCCCGCCAACCATCCTCTTCACCCGCAAACCCAACGCCGCGCCAACTCCCTCCCAACCTACACCACCACCGCCCCCTCAACCCACGACCCCCCGCTCGCCCTCCCTCGCCGCCAACGCCGCGACCTCGACCTCGGCCTCGGCCTCCGCAGCCCAAGAGACCCCGGCCACCACCGCCCCCGAACCCGAAACCAACCAGCACGTCCCCATCTTCGGCTCTGTCAGCACCACTGACGTCCTCGCCGCCGTCAAGGAGCACCTGCTCGCGGCGTCACCCGAGCAGGGCAGCCGCATCGCCCTCGAGGCCGACGGCATCGCCATCCGCGGCCTCGACGCCGGCGAGGACCGCATCAAGCGCCTCGGCACCTTCGAGGTCGCCATCGGGGTCGGCAGGAGTGAGCTCAAGCCTGTCGTGCGGACGATCGAAGTCGTGGCCGAGGAGTGAGATGGCAGGCCGCGTTTAGATCTGGCATGTGCGCTGTGGTTTTGAAAAAGGGCGGCTGTGTTGGGGCATTTGTGGACAATGGTAGAGCGCTCACGATGCTCTGTTCGTAAAGTGATTGTCTTGATAAGGACGGCTTTTACGATTTTATAGTGTGACTCGCTTATGTTATATGTATAGTGGCTCTGGATGTATGGATTAGAGAGAGGGTACTCACAAGGAGCTGAGAAATGTATAAAACCGTGTGACAGTACGCATATTACACTAGATCACATAGAATGTAAATGATGAATCGCCAGGCCTGCCTCATAGTGTATTCAAAAACATCGTTGCAACATATAGCAGTAAGGGTATTTGTGCTAGGTCTAATCTTCTCTCCTCTTTCATTCTGCCTGCTCCTTTTTGCCTGACTCGACTCTCACGGCGATACTGACAACACAAGGTCTTACCCGCATCGACCAGATACGCAACACGTCTTGTCCATTGTCAAATCTCTACGAGTAGGCGTATGTATGCTAATTGCGGGCTTTCCATCCAACGCCATCGCTGCCATGTTGCATTCGAAACGAAGTGAATAACAAAAATTTGTGCCGATACTGCCCATTATCCATGGCGCAAATGCGAGGTGGTTAATTAAGGGGTGACGAACCGTCGCCTTCACTTGCCTGGATAGCTCACATCCAGATTCCAGAGCGAATCCCAGACAATGCTCTTCTTCGATGGGCTGTCACTCACATCTCGGATGATGTGTGGCGGCTGTGGCCCTGACTCCGACCCTGTGTCTGGGCGCGTCTGCCGCCGGGGGGACTGTTGTGATCGTTGTGCTCGAGACTCAACCGGCAACCTTTCTGCACTCTGCTTCGAATACGTATGCGGAGTGTCGTCTTCTCGGCGACCGCCCTAGATCCCATCAGCCCAATACCCTTATCTCTTCTCTGCGTTCCTCTCCTTTTGTTATGCAAGCAAGGAATGAAGTTCACTGATTCGGGCTGGGGCTTCTAAGGACCGAGTAAGGAATCGACGTCGTGACGCACCTCATCGGGGTCTTCCATTGTCGCAGTAGTAGCATCAGCGGGGTCCTTATCTTTGTTGCTCTTGTTTTCGTTCTGTTCCTGCTGAGACTTGTCCATCTTGCTGTCTTGTTCCTGTGTCCCACTTGGTCTAGCGATGCTCTCCGCTGGGCTGTCCGCCGCAACCGCGCGCACGCTATTAGTTTCACTTGCCAGCGCGCTGCCCCCAGCCTTAGCACCAACGGCAAACGGCAGGGCCTTCCTAGAGCCGGTGCTGCTACGTCTGCTTTCAAGACTCTTACTCAAAGTCCTGCTTACGCCTTCGATCCCGCCATTCGGTCCAAGTTTCGACTTGGATTTTCCCGGTCGTCCATGGGTATGCATGTTTGCTACGGCTTCGACGTTATTAGAAGCGACAGTTGATTTGCCAAGTCCTGGCGTGGACGGTGCGCCAGGTTTGTCCTCATGTGCGTCGATGAGCCACCACCTCAAACCATCTGAAAGATCAAAGGGATTGTCATTATCATCGCCTGTGTTAACAGAGTCAGTCTCGCCCTCGGAGGGAGGCGCATTGCTGGATTGTAGACTCTTAGAAAGGTCGACGACACGCTCTTGGATACGCGTGATTCGTGCTACAAGCCACTCGCGGCTGCGAAGATGATGGCCCTCTTGCTCGCGAAGGAAAAAGTGAGGACATCCGACATTGAAGGCTGCCCAAGCACCAGTCGTCTGGTTTCTAGTCGGCAAGAATAGTGCAAGGTCACCTTCCTTAAAGTGCTTATAGGATATCTTTTCATGAGCTTCCTTGGCTGATACATGAGCGCGATCGCGGTACTGCCTTGCATCTCTGGCAACCTTCCGAGCAGTATGCTCGACCTCCTTGACCCTACGGAAAATAGCTTCCGAAAAAGCATCAATGTCAAAATCGCCTGGGCCAGACATGAATGCTTGATACTGATCGTCCTCAGCGGCGGAGTTCTCGGCATTCATCCAGTACAGCAGCTTAAGATCGGTACTATCGGCGAGAAGGTTATTGTTCATAGAAATCGACCGTCGATTGGAGCTCCCAGGATCCGATGAATCGTTGGGGTTCTGAGATACCCTTTCAGAACGGGGGATTTTCTGAATAACCATGGAACCATCTGTACGTGTGATGGAGAAACTCAATCTCTCTAGTAGCCTGCAGAGCCTCTCGTTATGAGTAAAAAGCCGTTGAGTGAGATCTTTCGTACGATAATTGCGGTCTTCGAAATGACTGTTGACTTTGGCTAGTTCTGTTTCTGCAGACTGTAGCTTCTCTTGAAATATCCGAGACTCTTCCTCAAGGCTGCCCATATGGGACAGTCTCGATGCGAGTTGCTCTGTCAAGCCCGCAACCTTCTTTCCCTCATCTTCCAACTGCTTTCGCAGGGTTTCAGAGCCGGTCTCGCCTTCAGTCATCTTAGTTCGGAGCTCGGTAAGCTGTTCTCGCCCGTCGTTGACTTCGGCCTCCAATGCACTGGATCTTGCCTTCTCCCCGTCCAGGTTCTCGCGCAGATGGACATTCGCCATTTCTTCGTTTGCAAGTTTTTCTTTCGCGGACGAAAGTTCGGATTTGACGTCGTTGACAGTATCTTGGGCAAGCTCAAGATCCGTCTTCATCAGCGAAAGATCATGTTCCAATGATTGGAACTTGGATAGCACATCTGTTGACCTAGTCGCTACCGCCTCCATGAGGTCAGAAAAGTCCGTAGGAGCCGACTCTGTGGGTGACAATTGCCCATGAAGCTCTCTAAGCGACTGAGCATGAGTGTCAGTAGTCCCCTCGAATGCCTCTGCTCGTTTAGTCAAGCCCCTGACCGTATCGCGAGCTTCCTGCAATTCTCGCTCAAGCGACGCATTGCGTTCTCTTTGTATTCTGGATTCGTTGCGTAGAAAGTCTACTTGACCCTGTGTCTTGCTATTGTCGTCAAGTCTCTCAGCTGTGAGTCGATCAACTTCCTCTTGCAGCAAACGCAACTTCTCGTCATATGAGAACTTTTCATTCTCCCGCGATTCACCAAAATGTTCAATCTCGTCTTCGGTTTCTTCGAGTCGGGCCTTTAGCTGCTTGATCTCGTCTTCCAGAGACCTCCGCTCTTCCATAAACTCCTTCTTCAGCGCTTCCATATTGCCCAGAAGATCTTGCTTCGTAGAGTTTGCCTCGTCCATTTGACCCTTCATGTGTTCAACGTGAGCATCAGCTTCTTTCTGTAGCACGGTCGAACGTTCTTTTTGGGTCACGAGCTCAGTCTCGAGTTGTGCGATGCGTTGGACTAACGGTGCGTTCTCTGACACCGAACTGCGCCTACGATCCGCCTCAGATACGCCAGGGTTCGTGATCGAACTTGCAGACTCATTTTTCACAGACTGTTGTGGCTGAGGGAATATCGAGGGTCGAGATGCCTGTGTTTGTCGATGCAGGAGATCTTCCAGGCGACGAACGCGGCTTTCGGCTGTTTTGAGCCTGCTCTCCAACTTTGATTTATCATCCTGAAGGCTTCTGAGGAGATCATCATCTCCGCGAATGAGCAGACCGCTTTTCCCTAGAGCGGCTTCATGGACGCTTCCATTCTTGAAAGCCTTCAGCCGTTTCGACTGCTGTTTGGTCGGAGTATTGAGCTCATTGACGAGTTTTGCAACGTCTGCTATGACAACCGACTCCGCGTCGTTATTCCGCAGGACCGACACGAAATCATCAAGATCCTGCTTCGTCATCGCAGGCCATTGTTCGTCTTCCCCGAGAAGATTGACTTCGAGACCTAGTACGTTGTTCTCGCTTTTATCGGGCCCATACGTGCTACCAACCATTTTCTGCCATTTCCTCCTTCGTTTTAGCTCTTCATCTTGGAAGAGGGCCATCTCGTTGACCAGTGTCGACGAGTCAGTCTTGACTTTGTCCGCCCATTCTCGGCGCCGTATCGCTTCGGCTACAAACGATGCATACATGAAAGGAAGCTGTTGGATTAGGCGAAGGTAGTCGAAAGTAGTCATCTCTTCTTCGCCTTGATTTACAAGACTCATTTGCGTCTTGAGACTGTGATGTAGGCTTGTAATCTCCGCGATGCTCCGCATGAAGGTAAGAGAGTCCGCTGCTACCTCATTGCGAGCTTGCGTAGCATAGCGAAGCATCTCAGACATGTCCGCCGCTCTGTGTTGCAGACTCGGCAGTAATTGCTTGGTGTGATTAGCAGCGGTTTTGGAGGCCTGCGCAATGTCTTTTGATTGGTTCGAGTATGATAGGATAGTCTGGTAATCCGTATCAATCTTGCGCGCGATAGCTTCAATGTCTTCGAGGAGCTGCTTGCAGTCGGTACTGTGCTGCATAACAGAGCGAGCCACCAAGCCATCGAACTCTTGGAAAAGCTTATCACAGCCACTGAACATTTTGTCTGCAACTTTGTCTAGATCCGAGATCTTGTTGTTGAACTTTTTCAAAGACGTCGCGGCGAGCTTCCCGGCCTTCCGCGTGACCTCCGGGTCAATCAAATCCTCCAGGGTGGTTTGGCGACTCTTGGAAACACTCACGCCAGTCATAAAACGGGTCATGGCTGGAGATATGGTGATGCTTCGAGCTAGGTCCACGTATTTTTCCCAGTTCAAGGCCAACGTCTCGTACTCATCTTGAGCGGGTGTTGACCATTTCTTCAGCTCCGTGTACTTTGGCTCTATCGGCTTGAGTGCGGTATCGAGGTTGGCAACGGCAGCATCAAGGCATTTTAACATTACATCCGTCTCGTCATATCGAGAATCGGCAGCGGGAACCATGCCAGTGCAATCATCCACCGCCTTCAGTGCCCAGTCACGCCGCTTTTTGAATAGTTCCTGCCACGATCGCAGCGAGTGTGTATCTTCGATGGAGTTCGGTGAAGCGGAGATGGCGTATTGCTTCGGAAGGGGAGACTCGGAAAGAAGGAAAGTCGGTGACCCGGGGTTCGATACTTGAGTGATTCTGATATCGTAAACGTAGATCTCCTTCTATACCTCACACCCGGCATTAGCTTGTTATTTCGATTGGGGATCGGTGGAGGGTAGACTGACTTCAGACTGTATTGTCTGGATCTTGACGGTCTTGCCTTGCGAGGTGAGCGCGACGATGTTGGGCACGGGTATCCCGCTTTGTCGGCCGACCCAGTCTTTGAAATCCTCAAGACTGCCAGCTGCATGTCAGTATTCCAGGCTTTCAACGAGCGAGGTGTTCCACTCACGAGGAGAGCTGAGAGACATCGGCCTGCAGGCGCTGGCCCGTAGGGGCAATCAACACCTGCGTCTGCGATGCCATTATGCCAGTATTCCATCCCCTACAATCGTGGATCAAAGGCTGTCTATGGCATGGGAATGCATGCCTTGGGCCAGACAACGAGTAACCGTAGCTAGGAACACAGAGGAATGAATATATCTAGGTCGTGTTGTCAGGTAGAATATCATCGACAATCGCTATGGTCAGCTGGGAATTAATAGCCAGCCTGCCGAACACAAGGCTTTCAGTCGTGGCTCACGGGGTCGGTACGCTTCGGTAGGGCGCGATGCGATGCGATGCGATTTGTCACTTGAACCAAGCATGTGTCTGTTATCGTTGCCTGTTTGGTGCTGCTATGTAATAATGCAATCACTGCACGAATATTCTGCAGAGGCACAAGCACAGGCAATGGGGAATGCCAAGGGATCGGTCCGATCCACCACAGAATCCGGGGAGAGGCCCAACGTGACGCGCGAACGTGAGCACGCCTCGTGATAACTTGTCTGGCTTATCAATACATGAGAGCTCCCGTGCCTCAACGGCTCCAAGTAGTAGGTACTGAGATGTAAAGAGGTTTCGGCGGCTGCGTACGATAGAGGTTTGAATGATCTGAATTACTTTTACTTTTACATGTACTTGAAGTCTGGAAGGACCACCAACCTTATTGGGGCATAGTTGAGTCCAATCAGACAGAGCTTACCTAAGGTGCTCAACGGCTCGACTTTGGATGATGTGCACCGCCACGAATATTGGCAGGCCGAGCCTCTTCGAGCCAGTTGCCCTCAGCCACATTTGCGATGCGTGGACGCGATGCTTTGCCAACAATCACGATGGAGGATTGGGCAGCAGAATCTCAATGTCAAGCGCCTGCTCTATACTCTGGGTCACGCTTTAATGAGAGGCACGTAAGCTGTGTTGGAAGCTTTCCGATGGGAAATTCGACATCTGCACAGAATGGAAGATCAGGCTAGGGATGTTCCGGCACCACTCCCGCTCTCGGCAGACGAGAAACGGATACTGGATCTTTATGATCGACTACACCAGCTGCAGCTAGAGATCGCTCTTATGACCGCTCGAAGGAATTATGATCCAGGCATGTCTATATCTTATACATACACGTGAAATGTCATGAATCAGCAGATTGCTAATTCGGCATAGACACAACTTCACCCAAGAGCCAAGCAGACCTGCAAACAGAGTTATTGGACGCTCGCTCACGCTACACGCTCCGCAACGACGTTGTCGCGAGCGTCTTGAGCGCAAATCCGACTCTACAAGCCGTCCATAACGGGACTAAGGCTTCACCTATCGAACGGTAGGATGAACCCTCGTTATTCTCCTCGATCTAATTTCATTCATTTGCTGTTCCCTTACTAACGTCCGCAGCGACCTCCTACCCATCCTCCAACGTCGCGACACCACCTCTACCACCCTTGCTCGAGCCTCACAAACCCGTGCGACTATTCTGTCTGACCTGACTGAAACCACGTCCTCCTCTCTGTCTCTGCACCGAGATAACGCCGCGTTGGCTTCGGAGCTTCTTTCGCTCGCAGCGCAGTCCACCGCGGGCCGGGACGCGGCGATGGCGGACCCGGCACACGCACCCGAGATCGCCCGCCTGGAGACCGAGGTCCGCAGTAGTCGGCAACGGTGGCGTGTCGCTAAAGGCACAGCGAGTGCGGTCGTCGCCGGTAGCGGCGTCGATTGGGCGCGAGATCTACAGTTGAGGAGTATTGTATTGGATGAAGAAGATGACGACATGTGATGGTAGGTCGGCGATGTATCGTGGCTAAATATTGGAGGTTTGGAAGCTACTTGTTATTATGTCGAGGGCTTGTACTTCAACGTTTAGTGATACCAAAACTTCTTTTTCGAGTATAGTTTTTCGTGTTACTAGCCATGTCGAAGCCTTTCTATCACATTGTCGTCTATTTGGTGCCATGCTTATCTTTGTCTACCTTTGTGAACTATCTGGGTTGTCAGAACTATAATACGTGCTAGACAACAAGAATCCTGACAACTTGCATCGCTGACATACAGCCAGGCAGCAGCATAAGAAGCGTATTCATTGTCGACAAGTGCGAAGTACGAAGCCAGATAGCTCATAGTCAATGCCAGAGCATGTATCATTTTAAGCTCGATGTACATACGTCGTAGCGCGGCCATCTGCTCGAGCCATCACTGCACTCAGCTTTTCCCACGTGATGATCACAGGCTCTATTTCGTGATGTCGACGGCCTGTATTGACCACAAAATTGCTTCGTGCATTCAACAGCCCAGGCTGGGATAGACGCGCGATCTTACTTAGGTAGACCGCGAATCGCTTCGCTGTGAGAACAGTGCAGGTGTGTATGTCAGCGCGGGCCCATTTGGTATTGAAATTTATTGGTAGCAGCTCTTCACGTGATGTAAACACCAGCGCGTCACAATCACTCTCTTCGTCTGCTTGTGTCAAAGCTTCGTTAGGCTCAAATCAGCAGTAAAGTCGTAAGCTCTATCTTTGGGTTTGCCAGGGTCTAGAGTTGGTTGTGGCCGCCGCGGTGTCGTCCAGGTGGAACCATTGCTGCTTTGGCTGCCTACCTCCTAGTCTGGGCGCCTTCAAAATCTGGGCAGTCGGGCTGGAGGCACAGTGTGTGATTCTAATGCGTGGCTCTCTCAATCTGTCTTTAGGTGTAGCCTGTATGCTACAGTATCTTGTGGCCAGCGAATCATATTCCATACCGGCCAATGTCCTTTCCCTTTCTGAGCTTCATTCTGGCTAACGAGACATCCGATGCCTGGCTTCGCTTGGTACTCTCCGGGTGGAATGATTGAAAAGCGCCGAGACCCAGCTTGTTATGCATGAGACGACCAGGCGTATTCTGATCCAGCGCTTCCTCGATCATGCACCAGATGGCACGAACAAGGAGTCTTACGTGGAAGTGTCCAGCGTTGCTATTCGCGGATCTTGATATCATGGATGGCAGGTAGCATGAAGCTGATGTGTTGATGCATTTGCGCTGTACCTAACTGTCCTTCTGAGACTTCAGAAACCTCAGCAAGCGCAAGCGGTTGTCACACGTAGGGACTCATCCGCGGTGAAACTGGGCGAAGGGTATTTGCTGGGTTGAGAACATTGTGGCACACATATTGTCTTCGGTGCAACGAGCTCTGCTTCTCACGTATTGCCAAGAAAAAAGAAGAAAAAAATTCAAATAGAGCGGTATAGTCAGAGCCAATGCAAGCAGTACTGGCCGACGCATTGGGCTCTGCAAAAGGGCGTTGCGCGCGAGTGCAACGAACATGATGCTTTTAGAATACAGTCTTAGATGTACAGTATTGACTGGTCGATTGCCCCTGCAAGAATTTTCTACACGGAATAAAGCAGGTCAAAGCTCAGTTGCAATTATCCTCCGCAGGTAGGCAGGTAGGCAGGCTACATCCAACCTGCCAAGGGGTGGGCGCGCAGTCTGGAGTACTGTAGAGTGATTGCATTCTACCTGCGACAGCCACCCCAACGAAACTACGAGGCTACAGCCAGATCGATCTGACACGCAGCCCTGAAGCTGGGATTTGAGGCCGAGGTCAAATCAGTCAATGCAAGTACTAGTATCAGCAAGACTGCAGACCAATGTAGCAAAGCATTATGTAGAAAAGGTTTGGGCAGACTGTAATCAAGAAACCAGTGTCAAGTACGGCACATTGAGAGCCAACATATTGACCGTTGACTATCTGCAAGCACTTATGAAAGCTCACTGTCAAAGGCAGCAGGAGTCAGGTGGTCGTGAAGGCGTGACAGCTGTGTTTGGGGGCCGAGCAGCCATGGTTGAAATGCGTAGAAAGAGGGGAGAGGTGAAGGAAATGTGCAGAGCACCCAGAGAGGGGGACTGGCAAACTCCTCGAAGCGGACGGCCAAGTTGCGTGTGGTGGTAATCAGCTGCAAGCTCAAGCATTCGGATCGGGCAAAGCAAAACACCCACCCAGTCCAGCGCGGAATCATTTAGCGGTAGGACTGGTAGCATCGGGGCCATGTACCCTTTACACTAACAAGGAACGATGAGGTACATGCCTATACTTGGTCGTGGATGTTTCTAGCCTCGGCGGGTGCGTGGTGATCTCACCCCCTGGAAGGGAACGGGCATTTTGCTATTGATATAATAATGCTGAATGGTGGAATGAAACAATGGATGGTCGTGGTCGTACTTCAGCCGTTCCAAAGGAGCAATGCAGATGCTCATGTGTCTGTTCCTGATGAGCTGGGAGGGTGCAGGCAGAGGCTATTGCTATCCATAGGTAAGTATACTGCTAAGTGGGCAGGGAGTAATAGGTGACAAGCTGGTCGAATGGATTAATGGTGGGAATTCGAGGACGTGAAGCAAATACATAGCGTGGGCGAACCAGAGAAACAATGGCTGCCAAATGATGATGGTGATAGCTAGGACGATGCTCAGAAACCTTGAAGCTTGGAGACTCCCTTGATATCAAACCCCAGCCTCACAGCTAGCCATTCTCAATGTACGTAGGTAGGTACTTGCAACTGGTAACGTCCCATACCAGGTCTTCCTTTGAATTAGAAAATCCACCAAAACAGGGCTCGGTGTCAACGCAAAGCAAAGCAAATGATCATCAAGGACTCTCAAAGTATACAATGATGTGTTACGTTGTCACGGAAAAACAACCGCGAATCCGGACAGGCACGTAGAAAAGTGAACTGGATTTGTGAGGCGGTTTGAGACAGTGATGAATAACTTGTCGCCAGTGACGGCTCCCTTCACGTAGCTGTTACATGCCAGATCCAAAATACCTATGTTCTAAAACCAGGTGCCTACCTCATGTGAAGACTTGGTAAATACGGTGGTCGGATAGGAACATTTAAGAATTGAGACTGGTCCGTGTTTGTTGGGAGGTAGGAATCTGTAGGCGAAGATGAATTCGAATATCTACGACTGTTTTTGTCCGTCTTGTGGCCCTATATTGGGTTCTCTATAGTCTTGAGGCGTAGGCTGTTGTCCAGGAGTCAAAGCAAATTTTGGTCTTGGTGATTGCGTAAATTCAATTCCCATTTCGAGTAGCAAGGGACAGAGAGGCAGAAAGTCTAGAAGCGATCGCTGGTTCAAGGGCTATGAGGATGAAAGGCTGGATGATGAACACAGCCAGGGTAGGTAGGTACCTGCTACATAGTAGTAGTATGTAGTAGTAGTAGGTACAATAATAAAGGAGGGCGGAGTGACAGAAAGCCGGAGGTAGCTGGATATCTAATGGGGGAAGCATTGCATCACTTGTAAGCCTCTACCCACTGAAAGTACCATACCCCCAAAACTGCACGCTACCTGCCTTTGCTGTAGACGCATGATTTATACAGTTTGTGACGGACTGTGTGTTGATGGGTGACTCGTACAGAAGTCTACAGTACCGCACTGCCGTCGACACAAGTATGGAACATATTACCGTACTTGCCTTGGATGGTCGCGGCCACAGAAAGCCGGGAAATGCGTGTAAGGAACACGCAAAGGCAGGAGCTGTACTGATAAGGTACCTACGGTACCCTGGTACCCGCTTTTCCTTGTGTACAGTACTGCTGCTGTCCCCTCCCCCCTCCCCCCTACTCCTTCTCGCACCCCTTCGCGCGCTTCACCCCTCACCAAAGAAGGCCTGGCTTGCCTCTCTGCCCAGTCGGTGCAAAGCGTGCAGTGCCTCCAGCTGCTGGCTGTTCCCTCCCTCAGAAATTGGAGTGCGTCTGTCTTGCTTTGCCTGGCGCGCCCGCTGCTCTTTCCCACTCTGCCGTGGTCGCCCGCACAATCACCTGTCCACACTGAAAAGGCTGGTAGGTCAGTCTCCCCCCATACAAATTTCCCTCTCTTCTCTCTCATACATTCTCTCCCACCCAAATCGTCTCCCATACATTCTGCACACACAACCAGACCTCACCACGCACTCTGCCCGCTTAGCAATCGTGAGTACCTCTGTTTCTATGGCTGCCACCTGCAAACCATAAGTCACCTACAATCTGCACAACTTCGATGCGCTGCACTTGCTGCGCATTCGGCATTTCTGTTGAATGCGTTTGCTTTGCATCGTCGAATCTGCACATTCTGTTCGTCATTGGTTTTGCATCAATTTGCGCGCATCGTGGATGTTCTGGTCCATCCTACGCATCAACTTCATCATACGCTCTTACACCCAAGAACACCTCTGCTAACTGCAATTCGACGTGACAGCTCCTTCAACCACCACACCACACTCTGATTTTTTCAGAACCCTCTCAAAGTATGTATACGAGTCTACCCAGCTCGATCTTGAGCTTCGAATCGCGATTATCACGCGTTGGCAGCCGCAATTGCATTTGCGACAGCAATGCATCGCTTCAACCAGCCTATCGTCATCGCCCGCCGTCGTTATCAAACGCGCCCCTCCATAGCTCCATCACCCGCATCCGTGCTGTTGCGCCGCAACTCGATGTCGATGCTGCACGCTTGAATCACCAACTCTGCACTACACTACACGTTGCTCTACCCGTCGCTATACCCATATCTATACCCATCACTTTTTCACTTCCCTTTACTGCATTATACCATTATCCACGGCCATCCCCATGCTAACCTGTTATCTTGCTAGAACCGTCCATCATGCCTAAAGCAGCTGCCGGCAAGCGCGGAAAGCCCGAGAAGAGCAGAAGGGCCAAGAAGGGTATGATGCACCAGAACCGCCGTTTTCCCCATGATGTCAATTTGCTGTAAAGTTTATATGCTGACAAGCCTATCTTGCAGATCCTAATGCTCCCAAGCGTGGTCTGTCTGCCTACATGTTCTTCGCCAACGAGCAGCGTGAGAACGTGCGTGACGAGAACCCTGGCATCTCTTTCGGTATGTTGCCTTAGTTCCTTGCAATTAGAGAATGTTTCTAAATCTTTCTCCAGGTCAGGTCGGCAAGATCCTCGGTGAGCGCTGGAAGGCTCTGAACGACAAGCAACGTGCCCCCTACGAGGCCAAGGCTGCTGCCGACAAGAAGCGATACGAGGACGAGAAGCAAGCTTATCAGGTAAGAACTTCATGATCACCTTCACCCTGCTGGGTTAGCAGTGCTGAGCCGAGCTAATTAGGCCGAATCCGACTAGGCTGGTGGTGCTGATGAGAGCGATTAAACTTTCGCCTCGCTTTCGATTCCTCTTTTGTACCATTTGGCAATGAAGCTTGACGACGAGACGAGTGGCGATAGGTCGTCTGCACTGGGAGCTTAAGACCAAAGTGGCCAAAGTTCCTATTTCTCGTAATGCGTATGGGCTCGGTTGGTGTTGATGAAGCAGGGTTAGGGATTTCATGCTTTGCTTTGCTTTTCACAGTCGGTCATCGTCACTTTGACGGACTGATCAGAGTCTCGGGGATACTCAACATCAACCAGGTCGTGTCATTACCGTCACCATGATGTCTTGCATGAACTATGGGCGAAGACTTGGTGATACCCTGGTCGTGCATGGTTACGCATGTTGTAAATTAGATCATTGCAGCAAATTCGCAATACTCATCCCCAATCTCGACGTCGCCATCTAAGCGAAGTGATTATCAGCGAACAGTTTGCCACAGCATCCCGATTCTTCTAACAGTCAGCATGCGACCATTTCACGTGAGCTAGGAGCAATTTACAATAGCGGCATCTCAGGTCTGGGGTCCAGTCCCGGCAATCTGGGTAGATCTGGCTCGATAGACCGGGGTCAGGGCAGCGATGGCGCAAGGCCTGCTGAGAGTGTCGTCGGTCAGTCCAGCCGTGGCTGGTACTCTCTGTTTTGCTTGGTCAGAGGATTCGACATGCTACTACACACGAGGCTGCGTCACAAAACATTCCCTCTCCTTGCATTACTTGTTACCCTCATCACCCTCGATGATCCGCTATTGTCTCGTGCTGTCACGTCACATCGGGTACCCTTACTTCGAACGACGCAATCCGATTTGTTCCACGCCAAGGTCAGCCCCTCGGAGCCGTCCGCGAAGAGGTTTGTCACACTCTCGCGACACGCGAGGGCTTCCTCATCTATAGCACAACACATTACCGCTCTATTAGGTGTTGAGGCTTATGCAGTCCCAGTCGAGTTTACATATGACAAGACTCCCCCATCGTCGGAAGACTTCAGTATAGCGTTCCTAGATCTGGGCACCTGGTCAATACGACTTGGGATGACTGCATGCAAGCTGCGGCAGATAAGCAACAAGCGTATGTCCGCATCAGCCGATGTAGGGCGTGCCACGTGCACGCCTTTCTGGAAGAGCAAGCGCAGCTTTTCGTCATTCATTTTGTCTCCAAGCTAGATTCTTCCAACTGGTTGAAGCGGCTCTTTCCTTCCTGCGGCCTTTATCGTCTTCACCAGGGAACTACCGCACTGAGACAAGCTGGGCTGATGCTCGTATGAGAGCGCCCGATTCGGACCTGATTTGCTAGTCATGGACATACCAAGGTACCTATCAGGCAGCTACCTAGCCACACGCACGGCCATCAGCAGCAGGAGCATCAAAGAATGTATCCATCGTGGGTTCACAAGGTGAATCTTGCCGTTCTCGACGCTGATGCCGCCGCCGCTCGTTCTTGTTCCACCCGCCTCACACGCCCAATGCGCTGGAGTCGGATGCTCTCTGATGGGGACACGTAGCACCTGCTATCATTCGCCTGAGCGACAAGACACAATTGTAATAAAGTGAGGTGCGACAAGATGTCCCTTTTCGTCGTGGCCCTACGCGCTCTGTATGGCCATCAGCCCAATGCTGCAGACGGCGGTAAATCGTCATGCTTTTTTGTCCAGTCCCATGTGTTCCCTGCAGATTACTTCATGCAAGTGTTCCCCTTCTCCGCGTCGCAAAAGCGCAGAGAATTCAAATCGCCTACGCCTGATCCGGCTTGCGGCACTTCGCCCGTCTATTCCCGGGACTGCATATGATTTGCTTGAAGCTGGTCAAGTCGGCTTCGTGGCAATCGCTCACTTGAGGTTTTGGCGGAGGTCTGGCTGCCAGACAAAATGCACACTGACATCCACTTGCCCTATCATCCTGCCCAAACTACCCACACAAGCATATTCCCGAGTCGCCAGCCAAGCAGAAGGGCAAGTTTATCATTGCCCTCCCACTCGATCCCTCGGCTTTTGGGTCATCTTGGCTTAGGCCTACTGGCTCGTGCGAATAACCTCTCGGATTCGAGGGCCTTCGATCGGGCTTTCCCTCATTCAAAACTGCGGCATTTCACCTGACCTAACGTGGTACTATATGAGTCTCGGCAGCCAGCAGGCCTGATATGCGTTGCATTTCTTGGGACAGGTTTCGAGGCAGTTTTTTTTCTCTCTCTGTTCCTCCTCTCTAACTATACAACCTTCTGCGATGAGCTTCTCTTGCTGGTTATCGACGTCAAAGCCCATGGTGCGAGAATAATCGTGGCCACCTCGCCACTGGGCATATTCTCAATACCCCCACCCAAGTTGATCTCGCGCCACGTCAGATGCGGCTCGTCTGACGGGCGTGTACCAGGTACTCTTTTGTAGTATATGTCGAAGCTCTCACGGAGAGCGAATTTCACATTCAATTGTGCCGAAGGTGTTCGCAATCTTCTTCCCCACCCGGCCGCTCTGTCCGTCTCTGCAGAGACAGTGTTTCTTATAACGTGGAGAATCAAACCATCTCCATTGACCAGCAGTGTCCCATGTCGATTCGATTGATACAAACCACTACAGTTGTCCTAAATAGAGGTGCCTGACTACTTGAGGACGTTTTTGTCGAATTAGGTTTGAGGAGAAAGTGAAGGAAGAAAAAAACGTCTACGAAAAATACGATACAAGGTACATAGCTGCCGCACCCGACATCATGTGCCGTAAGCGACCATGATGAACCATTATTTGTCCAGGCCTCGAACGCCTTCCTCCAGGACAAGAGCCCATCCTTTGATCCCGCAGCTGCTCAATGGCTGTTGCCTCGAAGCAGAGCGTGGTGACCAAGTCGCCATGCTCCTACAAGGATTGAGAGACGCCTTACCCGACAACCTCCATCCGCACCTAACCGGCTTGATTGAGGAAATCCGCCGTTGCAGCAAGTTGCTACGAGAGCTTGCAGATCGCTCGCAAGTCCACGCATCACAGATACCTATTGTTATGGACTACCTGAACGTCATCCTTCCGTGCCTGAGCAAATCACTGCGCGATATCACCGACTACTATAACGACAAATCACATGGAAAGGAACGTCGATGGAGGAAAATGTATCATGAGATGGGTAAAGAGCTGCCTGGTACCACCCTTCCAGCACGCTTCGTCATGTATTTCCAATTTATCAACCTGCTCCAACTGCTTTTGACTAGGTGAGGCTGGAGCCTTTCGCAATCTTTTTGCCTGCGAAATTGATGACTATTAGCTGACCCCCTTACTAGGTCACCCAACTTTGATTTGAATGCGATCGAGATTCTTCGGCGCCGCATCCTCGAGCTGCGTGAAGCGAGACAGATACGTGAGTTGCAATGAGCACCCGCCTGTACCCAATCGCTCACCATGTGGCCCAGCCCGCCCCAGCCCTATCAGGACGGAATTCGTTAGACGAGACACTGCACTTGATTTCTGGAGTCAGGAAACGGTGGGCACATGAAATGCTGGATCTGTTACACGAGCTAATGATAATAGCAATCTCATTGGGCCGAGGCTATCTTCACTCAGCCGTTGCCTTCACGAAGGGAATTTCGGAAACAGGGAAAGTGAGTAAACTAATACTTCATAGCACGCTCAAGGCAAGCTGACATGAATATTATAGGTCTGACGCCTACGGTCCGATGAATCCTCTAGGCCTAATTCCCGTGCCCCAAGACGCAAAAATACTCGTCAAAAGGTTCGTCCTATTTACTACTTTGTTTTCTCTCTTTCACCCTCCCGGAAATCATATGGTTTGTTCTTTTTGTTGGTAATGAATGTTGATACTTACCAATCACTATAGATCGTTTGCCAACGATCAGCTCACTGTAACCATACTAGTAGAACGGCTCAGCGACACATCTCACATCATGGTTCGGTCTTGCCAAGCCAACAACACAAATTGGGTCTCCATTCTTGGTACACATGAACTCTGCATCAGCCGAACCCATACCACAACGATAGGCCTGCATAGATGGTGTCCGTCTGAGCGTCGGGCCAAGATTTGGGCCGCGCTTTCTTTCATGACGTGGGAAGGTGAGCTCCTCAGCGATAATGTTAAAGTATGGGTCTCTCCTCAAGAACAGTACTGATATACGCTAGAACTTGTTTTATTCTATTGCACATTCGTAGGTCTGAAATCAAGAAGTCCGAGTACCTACTGTATCAACCCAAAGGAGTTCAAGCTTCACGGGGAAGAGAAGAGGCTCGAAGCGTGAGTCTATACATCGACTATCGTTTCTGACGAAGAAAGAATCACTGAGACAATGTTAGACATATTATAGAAGATGGATACGATCACCAATTGGTCGTGTGGAGAGACAGATCTACGGGTGGCTGTCGCATACATGCTGTCGTCCGGGGTGGTGAGCAGAGCAATTATCCTGTGTGGACAGCTTTTAGTACGTGACAAGACTCTACTTCCAATTTCCACTCCCACGATATCAGATCCAAAAGAATTCGATCACTTACCGTGCTACAGTCCCAGACTCAGTTCCCGATACTTGGTTTGTCCGCAAATCCCGCTGTCGAATATGGCTCCGCGACATTCAGATATACACGCTGTGTGATGACTACAGAGCACATAAGCAAAGAAAAGGCCGATTAGGCGCCTTTGAACTTCATTTCAGACACGAAAAGGGTTGCAATGAGTTCCGCGCCCTATTCAAGTCAGCACCAGATTCTATTCCACCCCCAACGGTGGAATCAGCTGAGTCCAGTGAAGATGATGCTTCTGGACCTAACGACACATGAGCAGGAGAAAGAATTCATCGACTTGCCCTCATGTCACCTATAGACAGTCAGATGAGCTGGATTCACCTCACCTCATTCTCGTATCCAGAGTACTTCACTTCAAAATTGTCCAACGACAACATACAGCATCGCTCTCCGCTCCTTTCTTGCTACTTCTCTCACTCGACGCTCAACCAAGTTGGCTCCCCAAGAGCGAAAAACAACATCTCGCGCGCACAGTTTGATATGGGATGTGCTGTACGTCTTTTCTGACCTGGATTTGCCTTCTCTTTCATATAAGCGAGTATTTTACATAAACAAGTATTGAATGACGAAATACCACGAGCGACGAATATGACGACCATTACGACAAGCCGGGTTTTCGGACCAGAGGCAGACTGCATGATACCCGAGCATCTTCATCAACGTTCGATTTTAGCTTTATTTTCCGCACCGCCTACTCTTTCACCTCTTCTGACAGTATATGTCCGCACACATGGCAGTTATGGGGGTTCTAATTGGTTGAGGAACTCGTAAACCACCTGTTGTTGGATATTTGGATGCCGACGAAGCCCAGAACCGCTATCGCTTCCTAAATTAGGCAGAATATACCTTCTTGCCGGACACTGTACTCCCACTCTTAGGTAGAATGTCGCCCCGATGTGAAGCAATTGCTCAAGCAGACCTTTTCGATGTTAATTGTATTCACTGCCCGCCATATGGCCATTAGCAGAGCTTATATACCTTACGCGTACATTTCATCATCTCCATCTCCTATTGCAAATATATCATCATTGGGGCCTCAAGATTCCAACGACCTCTCAGTCAAAGCAACACATGATCACGACTCAATTCCCTCCGGTGTTCAGTTCATGAGATATACCGAGTAGTCTATGAAGTATACTGCTTTTGGGGGGGGGGGGGGAGGTTCAGACCGATGCCGTTGCGCTCAGGCACCACGGTGTTTACCACCGCAATAAACCCGGCCGATCTCCAACCCAGCCTCCTCCACAGAGCTGAAAGCTGTGAAGACCTCCGCAGATCCGGGATGCCGAGAGATGGGTGCGGTCGGGAATAACGCATAGGTAGGCATGTAAGTGGACGGACAACGCAGACCGACTGGGGCTGTGCACACTTGGCCATACTTGGCTCTCTATGTTCAGTGGCCCACGACCTCGACGACAGCGCACAACGCCTTGGTGAATTGATCATCGACGGAGATGAAATGCTCGGCGTGAGGAGGTATATAGCAGGGTTGCGTCCCCGGGAGAGTCGTCTGTGGGATGAAAGCATCCAACATTCTATTCTCTAGTGTGTCGAGGTGAAATATTATCACTGGCATTGGCGTCATTTGATGCCATTCTGTTCATGACGCTGCATGGTCGTGGTCAGAAAGTCACTCGCTCTGGTCTTCTACAATAGTCATTCCAAATATGCAGTTGAAATCGTTAGTGGTGGTCTGCCTGACTGTGACATGTGTCGCAAACACCATCTGGCCAAGAACAGATACATCCACGAACGATAAGGAGCTACCACGCGCTGTTTCCCGAATCTTGGGCAATGCGTTCGATGAGACTAGCGATCTGGTCAGACGAGACTCAGAAGAGCAGGAGCTGGATATCATGGAACGCGACGACGACGATGACGACGATAGTGATGATGATAGCGATGACGACAACGATGATGACGGAGACTCCCAACACACCAACGCGGGCGCCATAGCTGGAGGAGTAATTGGAGGTCTTATCCTTCTGCTGCTCATCATAGCGATACCCTGGTACTGGTTCCGGATACGACCGCGAAGAATGAGACGCCGCCGCCGCGACTCTCGACGAAATGACAAAGAAGATCGTTATGAGTTCCAGGGACATCCACCAGCGGGGAAACCATTCTACAACCAGCCACCGACCCATCCTCCCCCGTCATTTCAAGAGTCACATATATCATCGCCAGCCCGCACGGCGGCAGTGACGCCCCCAGTTGATCGACAAATAACGCCTCCAGCTCAGAAGATGTAGCGTTTGCTGAAGCACGCAATACCTTTGCGAAAAAAGTCCCCGGCCGCTTATTCGAGTTGAGCGGGGCGTGACTATCTGGGAATGCGAGTATTCGTCTTCAGGGAAATAAGCACCCGTCAATTGGATCTACAGGGTGATCTGGTTGCGAGGTGTCCAGCCGATGTTCGCGGGGAATTTGTGAGAAAGCAATTGTCCTTGAATAACTGTGTTGGATATCTTACACCCGAGATGGTACGCAGTAAAAAGATCAGAGAAACACATGGAACCAAGATAAATATTACTCATTATCCATGATATCGTAGCTTTCACGACTATGTCCCCAGTCATGCATATTTGCGTCAAGATTAGCGGTAAGAAGATGCTTTCAAGCCAGCTTCATGGACGCGATGGTTCATGCCACATTGAACTCATCTATGACGCTCTTCGGCTTTTTGAAGATACCTAGGGGCTTGTACTCAAGGTCATTGATGCCGAATCCTTTCGGACCCCCAATCTCGATGCCCCTTGCTGTTGAAGTCCACTTCTCAGAAGCTGTGATACCAATTACTGTCACAAGCAGTCCGTATCGGTACTCTTGTGTTCCTAACGCTTCGCCATTCTGCGCGTCGATTACTGAGACCAGGTCCGGAACCATAGCGAGGATCTGCCAGATTTAGCTATAAAAAAATTGACTGTATCGCAGATTCGGGTGACTCACCTCTTCGTTTCCATTGCCATCCACCTTCTTCGCCAGTATGTTTTCGTTCTTGAATGGGATGACCAATCGCTCCTTGGCTTTCGGGCTTCCTGCTTCGTCCATGCTCGACGACTTGATGGTCACTTCACCGTAGGAGTGTCCCATTCGAGTACTACGGTCGACTCCCACGATCTTGCCCTTGAAGAGGACCTTGGCTGATTCGGAACCGCCCACCTCATCGATGATAGATTCCGCCACAGTGTCTATACTGTTTCGGCAGCGCGACATGGCGACCGCGCGACCGATGCGCCAGGAGAGAGAAACGGTGTTCTCGACTACCCAAGACTTGGTGTTTGCTCCGCTCACTGGGCCTTTGGCACAGCCGACATGTGATCCCATCTGGGACAATGCTGCCCGAAATGCGCGCTCGGCGTCCAGTTCCGTCCGGGCTCTGGTCATCAGCTACGGAAGTGTAAGCGATCCGTCGACACCAGGGTTCCAAACATGGGACGGGACACACCATGATTCTACCATTTCCATCCGAGATACACGACGGTATCATGGTAGCCTTCTTCTCAAACACAACTGGAGTCGTTTGATGAGATATCGGGTAGGCTCGGCCCATCCAGTCTCCATCAATGGCGGGGATGTCGAAGTTCGTCGACGCTCCAATGATCAGCCCTTGTAATCCATTGCCGCCACCTATCTCAAGCGGAATAACCGCGTTCGGTTTGGCTTTTAAATACTCATATAGCTCCCTCTGAGATTCCAAGATCCTTGGAAGAGGTCAGATGAGATTTCATACAGACATGCATTGGAAGTTGAACTTACTCGTCTCCGTACGGCTTCTCGATAGACACCTGAGGCGACCCTTTTCCGCCTCCACACGCAATTATGTCATCGTCTTTCAGATCCCAGGGTGACATTATCCGCACAGTTGCCCCAGCCCGCATCATCTCACGAAGGCGTAGCATATGCTGGTAGGGACTCCCACCGCCACCAGTCCCCAGAATATAGCAACCGATGGTAATCCAGTCAAGATCGGTCTCTGAAATATGCCAAACTCGATTGACAACTTTGGGCTTGTACGCATGGATAGACTCAGGAGTAAAATTAAGCCTGGAACCAGAATCGTCTTCTGCTTGACCGTTCTCCTCCTTGTTGACCTGGCTGGTTGTTGAATGATCTGCGAATCCGTCTGTGACGCCGTCGGTTGCTGGCATTTCCTCGAAGTCGGTACGTGAGAAGTCGAAATCTCCCACCGCCTTGATGATGATCCGGGTGTGATTTGCTACGTATTGCAACGGGAAGCTCTCCTTTTCGGCTATAGAGACCGTCTCTCTCAAGGCACCGTTTTGCACAGCCTTATCGATGGCTTGCTGGGATAGTTCATCAACTGCTTCTGCCGCCGTCTTCGAGTCTAGGCAGGCGATAGAGTCGACGACGCCACTCACACGGGCTGTTGCTGCTCCAATGGCGTTTGCCACTCCTGACCACTTTGGTTTGATTACCCGACTGGCTCCTAGCAGGGCATCTGGTGCGATAACCGCGCCACCACCAACGAGGATAACGGGCAGGTCGTCTGGTGAAGTCTTCATCGTATCGACTATACGCTCCAACATTGATTTCACCTTGGCCTTGAACTCTGGGAGGTCGTCTTCCAAGCTGCGCTTTTCCAACTTTGTGCGATCACCAATCTCGACGGCCCTGTCACCCAACACGGTATAGTCAGTCGTCGTTGCGATGTCGCCACCGAAGACCAGAGCCTTTTGTTGTATTTGGTACCCGACGCTCTCAGGCCCGATCGTTATCTTCCCATCGCCGCCCTTCCGCACGATCGATCCACCACCGAGGCCAATGGACTTGACATCGGGGTACGAGAAGTTCGTCCGGACGCCGGATATCTCGCTGTACGCAGCTGCCTGCCTCGGAAACCCATTTTGAAGGAGTAAGCCCACGTCAGTCGTCGTGCCTCCGATGTCCACCACCATCATAGCTTCCTTATTCATCTCCTGCGTGAGAAAAGCAGCTCCTCTCATACTGTTCGTGGGGCCACTGGAAAACGTCCGGATGGGGAGTCGAGCAGCTGAGCTCGCAGGCAGTATCGTACCGTCATTCTGGGTGACGAAGACGGGACATTTGAGGTTCAGTCTCGCGATCGCATCCTGGAACGAGTGGATCGTACGTTGCGCAAAAGCAAGAATGGAAGCATTGAGGATCGCGGCGTTCTCTCGCTCCAGGTAGCCTATATTCGCAACTTCTTTCGAGATGACCACATCGGCTTCCGGGTATGCTTCTCTGATGATCTCAGCCGCTCGTTCTTCTTGCTTGAAGACGACATCAATTGGGCTGAAGATGCCCACCACCACAATACTTTTGATGCCTTTCGACTTGATCACCTCGCACTCGCGTTTGATTTCATCTTCGTTCAGCTCGGCAATCAAACTGCCATCGATCTCGAGGCCACCATCCACTGTCGTCCGATGGGCACAGATGATGTTCCGGAGCTTCGCCGGCCAGTCTACACCCACCGGAATTTCTCTCGAGAACGGTCCGCAGAGACGCACCACGGCCACCTTGGCAAGCCTGGATTGGTCCATCTCAACCACGGCGTTGATGAAATGCGTGGTGCCGATGGTGACGCTAGCGACATCTTGAGGATCTATACTGGACTCCTGAAACATCTCATTGATGACATTGTTGATGCCGTCGCTAGGGTTCCTCGTGGTGCTCGATTTCTTCCACGCGACAATGCCCCTGTCTGCCCCTGCCGACCTGGTCGGGTCAAGTATGACACCATCTGTATTCGTCCTGATATATCAATTAGCTCGATCCTCTTCATCTACAAAGGGGGTTTGCCCTCACCCCCCAACGTCAACGCCTATCCTTAAAGTGGGTGACTTCATCTTGACTCTGTAGAGGCACACGCACTGCACATTGATAGAACCAAAGACCCTTCGACCGGCGAGTATTCGTTTTACTACGTTTTCTTGCTTTTGCTTTTGCGCGGCGTCACAGTTTCACCCCCTGAATCCGGATGAATTATTTTATGATGGTCAGGTACACGACTTGGCATTGAGGATACCTGACCTATGGAGATGCTCCCTTCTCCGGTCACGGTGCAATCTCGCATACGACGAAGCCCACGATATTCTAGATTGACAAACAAATGACTAAAATCTCCTGTTGTTCTAGTGACGAGGCTAGGCATCGCCATCAATGATCGTGATGGATGGTGCCCTACAAACCTGAATAGTCGATCGGCACGAACCCGATACTTACTGGTCTCGGGACAGCCCACCAACAACCAACCCCGAAACGATCCTCAGGACGCGCGAGTGCTGCCCAGCGTGCAGGTGGGCGACTGTGTGTGATTACCGGAAGCTCTGGCCGATGCCGGCTGGGTCGGCTTCTTCGCGAGATGCCGGCAGCGGGGATTGCACCGAATTCCACCTATCTGCCCCGCTGCGCAGCCATCACCTCGCGATACACGCTACCGATGATTGGCGTTACCTCCCGGAGCCGACGAGGAGGGCAGGGCGAGCCATCGCAACTGATATCCCGACAGATTGGATCATATCATTATGGTCCAAACTAATCAGGCGTTGCCAAGGACGCGCACCTATGGGGTTGGAAAAGATGTACATATCTCTCTTAGGTATAAGGAGTTGCGGATAGCCACAGCTGCGATGAGCTCAACTTGATGATACTTCAAAACCTGTCGATAGAATCTCTGACTAGTCGCCAATATATCACCCGGCCCGTGTTTGTGAAGTGACCATGGCGAGCACAGCTGTTCGCCGAGTCAGAGACGCCGCGCGCCTGAAGTCCAACGAGGAGAAACATGAGGAGGTCAATGCCTGGTCGAATCGCGACCTCATCCCGTTGCCTCCTGCGAGGCGAACTTGGGGTTGGTTCAATTTCTTCGGCTCGTGGTCCCTGTAAGTCCAATGGAATAAGATGTGATCTGATCCCAGCCGTGAGTCGTCACTGACGCTTTTTATCAGTTCGTCTCTCAACGTCGCGACATGGCAGACACCAAACACGTTCCTGACCCAGGGACTATCGGTGGGCCAGGCGATGGCCGTCATTGTGGTCTCTCGCGCCTTGTGCTGCTTCTTCGCCGTGCTCGTCGCGTGGTGTGGGTTGACCTGGCACATTGGCTTCACGGTCCAGAACCGCTATACGTGGGGTTTCCGCGCGAGTTACATACCCTTGTTGCAGCGTATCCTGCTAAATTTCATCTGGACCGCATTACAGTGTAAGTGACGAGCCTCGAAAACATTCAAGCCGAACTCCTGATGCTGACAACTGCTCGCAGGTTGGAATGGCGGCAAGCTCGTGACCGTCTGTATTACCGCGATATGGCCATCCTTCGCGAAAATCCCCAACACGCTGAGCGCCAGCACGCCCACCACGACGTACGAGCTTGTCGGATTCATCGTGTTCTGGGTGGTCTCCATCCCCTTCCTATTCATCCGCCCCGAGCGCTTCAAGAAGCCCTTCTTCGTCTCGTCCGTGGCCTGCGGCATCGGCATGATCGCCCTGATGATATGGTCGCTGGCCACGGCCAAGGGCGTCGGCGAAGTCTTCTACCAGGGCACCCAGGTCTCGTCCTCGTCGCGATGGAGCGTCTCGTGGCTCATGATGGCGGGCATCAACCAGGCCATCGGACAAAAGGCGGCGGGCATGACCAACAGCAGCGACTTTTCGCGGTACGCGAAGAAGAAGAGCGACTACATCGTCGGCACGGTGACGGTGTACTGGATCACGGGTGTTCTCGTGTGCTTTGGTGGGCTTGTCACCACGGCGGCATGCCAGAAGATCTATGGCGAGATATACTGGAACCCTCCGGATCTGATGATGGTCATGATGGACAGTAAGTAAAACATATCAAAATTCCATCACCTCTTTCCATGGACGACTGACTGACTGACTGGCATCAATAGACGGCAATGGCTCATCGGCAGCGCGTGCGGGTGTATTCTTCCTGGCTCTCGCCTTCGCATTCACTTCCATGTTCGAGAACGTGTGCTCCAACGCCGTGGCCGGCGGCATCGACCTCGCCGGGCTCTTCCCGCGCTACATCGACATACGCCGCGGCGCCCTGATCACGTTCTTCGCCGTGTGGATCATCCAGCCGTGGCAGCTCATCAACCAGGCCGCCACCTTCGTCACGGTCCTGAACTCGTTCGCGGTATTCCTGGCACCGATCATGGGGGTCATGTGCTGCGATTACTTCTTGCTCCGACACCAGAGGATCAAGCTGACGCACCTCTTCCACCCCCGGGGCTCCGACTACTGGTTCTGGCACGGTATCAACTTCCGGGTCATCCCGTGTTGGATAGCCGGCTGGGCGCCGACGATCGGCGGCCTGGTCGTCAATGCCCAGGGTAGCAGTGCTACTGCGCCCCGAGCCGTCACGGAGCTCTACTACGTTGCCTTCTTCATCGGATTCTGCATATCCTTCACCCTGTTCTACGGCGTGAACCGAGTGTTCCCCATCTCGAAGGCCGGCGAGATCGATGAGGTGGATGCGTATGGTACATTCACCGCACAAGAAGCTGCTAAGCTGGGTATTGTACCGAACGAAGTCACCGAAGGCGTTCATGCAGCAGACTATCTAAAGGGAGAGGGCCTCGAGCCCCAGATCAAAGAGACGTCCGACGACGGCGAGACGACGAGGCCCTGGTGGCGAGTTAAGAAGGCATAAATGGTTCTTTTAGAGCGCAAATAGCTGTCTTATGGAAATACTATCCACAACATTTGGTTGTATGCTCATATAGCATGATTGGCTTCATTACGAGCTGCTCTTAGTTTGCCATAGCTCCTTAAGACTACCAAACCCAAACATGCCAGTGCTCTCCCGGCAGAGTGCCACCGCCCAAAGCACCCTCAGCTCCGTCATTTCTTGGTGGGCTCACTCCCGTAATTGACGCAATATCAAGTGAAAAAGTTGTACGACGATCAAGCCTTCACTGCTTGTGACATCATCGGCGGCCGCAAGCTGGAAGATCTGCCATGTCAGAGCTATCGGGGCATTGGACCGTCGGCGCCCCACGAGACGCCTCCTGACGTGTACGCAATCCCCCACCGCGCGCAGAGCCCGGCGGCCGTCGATGGCCTTTGACGACATCAGAGCCGCAAGTGCACCTTATCAATAACTTTCTTGGAATACTCATTACGACGTGGAGCGGTGTATGCAAGTCTTGGACTTCAGTATTCCGCGATCGTAAAATACCACGACGTCATGTCACTCCCAGGCTCTATCGCCGACGTTGCTTGAATATATGGTAGTTCCATTATGGTGTCCGCATTGAAGCCACTTCAGCTTCCAGTTCAGGTCAGGTCAGGAGAAAGGCGAGGCAGCGATCTTTCCAGCTGTCGAGAAGCAAACAGTAGGCGGAATGTTAAATCACGGAGGCGAGTATGAATAGGCACCTAGTGGGCATCGCATAGAGGAATCAAAAATGGAAAAGTTTTGCCAACAAAAGGCCTCGATTGAATCCAGAACATATGAAACCAAAAGCACCGAAAACACCGTTGCGCCAATACACTGCGTCCAACATCTAAGCGTGAGGCTAAATAGCCGTATCCAGAGAAACCCAATCGCTTAAGCGGTCCCAACCAAGGTATCATCAAGAACAGGTTCAATCGCCAAGAATGCAAATTCGATCGCAAACAAAATCATCTATCCATGCACCATCGCAAACCGATCGTAAGTCATCTCAACGGTGCATCCTCGCGTAATCCGCCGGGTTATACGGGTAAGGCGCCCCTGGCCCAGGCTGCTGCTGCTGCTTCTGCTTAGGAGGGAACTTCTTGCCGATCCGCAGGCCCTCGGGCATGCCGCTGTGCTCCTCCGTCGTCTCGCGGTGCGTCGGCAGCTCCGCCGCGAACCCCTTGTGGTCGAGGGCCGGCGAGCCGTAGCCCCCCTGGCTGCCGGCGTCCGACGAGAACGACGACGGGCGCGAGCTGGTGGTGCCCGAGGGGCTCTGCGGGCCGCCGTGGCTGCTCTGCTGCGACCAGCGCCAGCCCGTCGGGTCGGGCGAGTGCGACGGCGCGGTCGACGCGGGCGACTGCCGGCCGTACGGCACGGTGGGCGAGTGCGGCGCGGGCGGCGGCTGCAGGTGCGGTGATGACTGCGGGTAGTAGAAGTCGCCCGGCAGCTCCATCGCGATGCCCTGCTGCTGTTGTGGGCTGGGCATCGGCGCGCCGTGGTTGTGCGGGAGTTCGGCGTACTGCTGGTGGAGCTTGCCCTGATTGTTCATCTGCTGCTGGGCTTGCCAGTGCGCTGGGTAGCCGAGTGAGTCGCTGGTACCTGGTCGCTGCTGTTGAGACTGCGTCGACATCGGTCTTGGGACTTGGTAGGGTATCGTGGGGGACATGGGAGCGGGTGGGCTTCCTGGTGCTTGAGAGTGTGATGGCGACGGTTGGGGCGATGCCAGTCCTCCTGAATAGGCTTTGTTGTTTGGATTGAACGTCTTCATCTTGCCGTCCTCGATCATGGCCTGCAACACGCCGGCGTCCAATAGCTCTGCCTTCTTGATGATCCGATCCACCATCTCTTTACTGGCCGCCTTCATTGTCGCCTTCACCATACCCACCACTGCGATGTTGCACCTAATCTCGATATCCTCTCTCAAGTAGAGGCCGTCCTTGGGAACGCCAAGTTTTGCGAGACCGATTTCTGGCTGCTCTGGAGGCTCGATGCCGGGCTGGTTCCCGCCGATGCGGTACTTGTTGCGTAGGTCGACGTTCATCGGGACGTAGATGTGGCTCTGTAGACCCCAGGGCATATCGTGGAAACAGCCGTTGAAGGCAAGCTTGCCGGAGCCGAACCTGCCCATGCCCGGAATGTACTGGATGCGCTCGGTAATTTCGTACCATGTCGAGAAGTACTCGTCGCTGGCCGCGTCGCGCGGAGCTTTGATCTGCTTGTACGAGAGGACGAGGGGGTTCAGAGTAATGACCTCGCCATGGCTGTGGAGAATGTCGATTGCGAGCTGGCGGGGGATGAAATGGGGAATTGGCGTGATCACCGTGTATACTTCTTTCTTGCGCAACATTGCATTCGTGGCGTCTTTCGTCTTCAACCTGTAGGTGACCGTTCCCAATTCGTTACTCGTATGCTGGATAGAGTATGGAGGGGGAAAGTGAAAGAGAAGCGGGAGAGGAGGCTGGTCTAATCCTCCAACGTAGGGTTTTCCACGTCAGCAAACAATCAGCAAGAGAGCATGGTTAGCTTCTCTGGGGAGTCTGGGCAGAAGGGCAGAAAGCGCAGAAAGCGGCAGGCTGGGAGAGTGGTCGCCGGTCAGTGGCCGAAGGTTGAGAGAAAACTGCAGGAGGGCGTCAGCACCAAGCGTGCGTCGGCAATGGGATGGGCTTTAGAGAAGTAAGCGGCGGCGTGATGATGCAAGCTCTCGAGGCTCGCGAACGCTCAGTGGGTTTAGGCTCTCCTCCCCCAGTCCACACTGGGTCTAAGTTAGGTCTAAGTCAGGTAACCAGGCACGCCAAGTAGGGATGGTAGATGATAGGGCTCTGACTAGGACCCCGGCATCTCAGCAGCCCGACCAGGGGACAAAGGCTACCTGTCTAGGAAGAACATCAGCAATCCCACAGCCGCAAAGGGGTCATTCCTAACCGCCAACTACCAACTGATACGACGTTGGTTGTTCAGATGGCAGGTCGGGGTGCACACATAGCTGCACATAGCATACCTAGAACCGGGAATGAGAGTCCGCGAGACCCTTGGACTGCACAGGACTACATTGGAGAGTTCCCAAGGCAAAGGGTGTGCCGACATGTGGGGAGGCGCATCTTGCATTCAGCCAGTCAGCTCCTTGACAATGCATTTAATTATAGCCGGTCGATTTTGGTCAGCTACTGCTACCTGCTCATGTACGATATTATTATGCTGGATGTTTTCTATTGGTTATATCTGGAGGGTGTATTGCATATGTACGACGACTATAATACTACATCTATTGTTGAAGAAACCTGCTGTTGAACTTGCGGTTTTTCCATCACTGCTTGTCAAATCTTTAGTGCTTTTGGGTTATGTAGCTTCTCAAGAGCCCAAGATAAGGATCTTCGAGTCCTTGACGCGCATGGCGCAGAATGGCTTGGCCTCGGGGCGAAGCACGGAACGCAGACGGAACCCCATTCTATCGCGCAAGGGATAAGTGGCGCCAGCAACACACAGAGCTGAGGAGAGGCGTGGAATGCCATTTCGCTTTCGTAAGCCCAGCCTATGGAGGTCGTTCACGTTCTAATACGTACACAAGGGTACACTTACACTGCATGAGGTTTTTGGTCTGGACTCTGGTCCCTTGGTCGTTGCATACATGGAGTTCTCAGGCAGGTGGTTATAGCTCATATGTACACTTCATACATTAATGACTACATTGTATTCTCGTGGGCGCTTTCAATCAAGATCGTTCATGTGTGTAAAGTAGAATCATAGAGCAAATACCAGCTGGTGCTAAGAGGTAGGTGGTAGGTGGTTTGCAGGAGCGCCGGACGTCCGGTCCCCGAGTCAAGAGTCCTAGCGAGTCCTCGCACACCAAGTAATTCTTTACCACCCATCAGAGAACATAGCGGAAGTGAGGATTCTGCAGCAGTAATAAATGTCAGCGGTGTCCTTCGCATTATCAGCGCCCGGGTACTTTACCTCAAAGTCAGTCAGATCCGCGCTCGGCTCCTCCATCACGGCTTCATCCTCGCCTGGCAATCCCGCCGCATCCCTCCTCTTGTTCCGCCAGGTCAGCAGGAGGCGTATACTGAAGGCAACGCAAACCTGCGCCACCGAACACGCCAGGATGACTTTACAGCCTGTCGGGTACGTTGGCGATTCCTTGGCCAGGAATGCGTGCGGCCCGATGATGTTGCCGATGCAGTATGCCATGAACACGACGGCTGTGCCGGTCATACGCTTGGTGTAGCCTCCGAGATTCGCTGAGGGCATCTGCATCGCGACCACCAGGGATGAGACGAAAGCACCGGAAATATAGTATCCGAGAAGCACACCAATCTTCCCATTGTGGCTCTCCCGCTCTAGCTTCCACATCAGGCTGGTTCCGATCACGGTCGGAATGAGGTACAGCATCATGACAATCGTGCGAAAGTTGCGGACCTTGGAGGCGAGATAAGTGCCGGTAAGGATCCAGAACACCTGGAAAGCGCCTTGAGGAATACCCAGGGCAGTGGTTTCCAAGGAGTTGTTGACGAGACCCTTGATGATGAGCTTTCCGAAATTTGCGAGACCTCCATTGATCACCTCATTGAGCAGCGTGAACAGCGTGAGCAACCAGACTTGAGGGTCCATCAACGCTTCCCGGATCTGATACCATTTGATCTGATGACTGAGGATACCCGTGCGTCCTAGTTTGCCGCGGCCGATCAAGGCGGCCTTCTCCTCCAAGGTGAAGCGCTTGGAATCAATGACGCTGTCGGGCAAGAAAATGAGGAGGACGATTCCCCAGATAATCGTCACCCCGCCACATAGAAGGAAAATGGCCTTCCATACCGGGAACGTCTGAATCTGTCCCACAGCGAAGAAGAGAATACCGCCAACCGAGGATCCAACGCCGTTGCAGCTGTAGAAGAGACCTGCGCGGAAGGGTTGTTCTTCACGAACATACCTAGCGAGCTATGAGTGAGACATTCGGAGACGGGACGAGCCGACTGGACCCTAGAGAAACTCACCATTGAGCTACCATCATCATGAAGCAGGGCGTGATTGGTGCTTCGAACACACCAAGCAAGAAACGGCATGCAGCCAGGCTTCCGAAGTTGTTACACGCCGCTGTGGCCATGAGGACAGCGCCCCAGACCGTCACACAGCTGCCCACAACCTTCGCCATTCGGGTTCGCTGCGCCAGATAATTCCACGGGTATTCCGCTACCAGGTAAGCAAGGTAGAACATACTCGCAAACCATGAGTATTGGCTTTTGCTGATGCCGGTGTCGGTGAAGAGGTCGAAAACGGCCGCATAGCTGAGGGCTTGCTTGTCGATGTACTGTAGCATGTAGGTGCCAGCAAGTAATGGGAGAATGACCAAGTCAACTTTTCGGACGAGCTTCTTGATGCCCGGCTCGTCCAGCAGCAGTGATTGGACATGCTCGGCCGTGAAGTTGTTCTCCCGGAGGAAGACTTCGGCATCGTCGATTTCCTGGATTTCTTCAATGTCCAGTTTGGTCTGAGCAATGCCCTCCTCGGCCTTCATGTCCTTGACGTCCATCTTCTCAGCCATTGTGGATGGGTATTGCACAGCTCTAAGAGTCGGCACTGATTAGAGTCACTCCAGAGAAGGCGACCCGTCAATCCATCGCGTCCATCATCCGGGTTATGAATGCGACACTACTACGAACCCCCCCGTATCAACCGCGCGTTACCTCCTGCGAGTCATTGTCGCCAAATGATTACCGGTAAGTGATCGCCTTATCGGGAAGATATCGGGCCCTGTCCGATATCCTCAAGGTCAGGGTTCCCTCCTGGCTCCCCACCGACTACCCCAGGTTTAGTGGATGGCTGGCCGTGCCGGAGCCAATAAGACCTGTAGTTTGGTATCGTAGCCCCTTTGCCAATTGATAACGTAGGTAGTCTTAGGGACCTCAGCTGGGGCCTGGGCTCTCGACTACGCCCTGATTGATCTCGCTGATTGATAGATTGATAGGTAGCAAGGCCCTGTACTTGGATCTTTCGGCCGGCAAAGTAGAGATCTTGCCGAAACTCCAGCCAACACTACCTAGTACACACGTTGCTTGCCGATATGGTTGGGGCAGTATTATGTCGCTAGGTAAGTAGTTAGCCGTTATGTCGGTACACAATTATGTAAGTGCATCTGAGCAAACGGCCGAAGCGGAGAGCAGTATCTGGAGAATGAGCTATTTGAACTCTATAGTAGTCTGGTGTACAATCGCCGTCTTGGACCAATAACATTGTTATTGAAAGATAGGCTTGATTCTCGTAGGTTTACAGACCATTGGTATCGAGAGGAGTAGCAATGGCGACAAACATGGACTCGACAACACCAAGACCAGAGGTCAAGATCGCACAGGGCACGGTGGTCGGAATCCAAGAAACAGGCGCCTATCCAACTCCCGTAGACAGGTTTCTTGGCATCCCGTTCGCTCTCCCACCTACTGGCGACAGGCGCTTCAGGCCGCCGGAGAGAGTGCCTCCATCCACAGAGACTATCGATGCATCGCACTTTGGTTATCGAGCGCCGGCGAAACAGTTCGTCGTCCGGGGCCCAAAGCTCGAGGAAAGCGAGGACTGTCTCACAGCCAATATCTTCCGTCAATCAGGTTCGGTCACGGGTGCCAAAGTGTTGCCTGTGGCTATCTATTTCCATGGCGGTGCCTTCAACCGCGGGAATGCCGCGATGCACGACAGCACGTCGATGATGGGCTGGTCTACTGAGCCGTTCATCATCGTCTCGTGCGGCTACCGGATAGGGGCTCTTGGGTTCTTGCCCTCGAGTTTGAGCGCAAAGGAGGGTGTCTTGAACTTGGGCCTCCAAGACCAGATCTTGTTGATGCAATGGGTGCAGGAGAATATCGGGGCGTTTGGCGGCGACAAGAGCAACGTCACGCTCTTTGGGCTCTCGGCTGGTGCTCACTCTGTAAGTCACTCAATGAACTCACCCGTGAGAAGTCTTCTAACTGACGAGCAACAAGATTGGGCATCACCTCCTCGATTATGAAGAGGGTAAAACACCACTCTTCCATCGAGCAGTAATGGAGTCTGGGGCACCAACCTCACGGGCTGTGCGACACTACGATGCACCCATTCACGAAGAGCAGTTCAAGGAATTCTTGAAGGCAACCAAATGTCCTCCAGGTTTGCCAGAGTCTGAGATATTCCCCTACTTGCGGTCATTATCAACATCAGAAGTGGCAAAGGCTCAGATCGCAGTCTTTGACAAATACAACCCCAGCCTGCGCTGGGCTTTTCAGCCCGTGATCGACGGCAAGATCATCCGCGGGCGCCCCATCGACGGCTGGCGGAACGGCAAATGGCACAAGATGCCGATAATGACCGGCTTCAACGGCAACGAGGGCTCGCTCTACGTCCCCAAGGCCATGGCCACGTCGGAGCAATTCACCGACTTCTTCCACACCCTGCTCCCCCAGCTGACGCAAGCGGACCTCGACACCATCAACGCGCTGTACCCGGACCCCCTGACCGTGCCCGAGTCGGCGTACCGGGAGGACCGCCAGGCGCAGCACGGCGTCGGCGACCAGTACCGGCGCATCGAGGCCGCGTACGCGCACTACGCCTACGTGAGCCCGGTGCGGCAGACGGCGCACTTCGCCGCCCCGCACGGCCCGACCTACCTCTACCACTGGGCCGCCGTCAGCAGCGCCGTCGGCGGCGCGAGCCACGGCGACAACATGGACTACGAGGCGCGGGCGCCGGCGGTGCTGGCCCGGTCGCCGGCGCAGGACGAGCTGGCGGGCGTGCTGCACGCGTACCTGACCAGCTTCATCTGCACGGGCGACCCGAACGCGGTGCGCGGCGCGTACCCGGACCGGCCGCGCTGGGGACGCCACGACGGGGCGGGGGGGCCGAAGATGGTGTTCGGGCTGGGCAACGAGGAGTTGATCGGTGGCGGGGTAGGCGCGCCGGCCACGGTGATGGAGGACGCGTGGGCGCGGGAGGAGAGTGATTTCTGGTGGGACAAGGTTGAAATTTCACAGCAGTGAGGGCGGCATCCCTATATGAACTGAGAGCCATAATACTCTGTTCGACCTAAGTCCTCTCCGGGGTTACCGTGAAGACTGGTAGAATGAGCTTGACTGCTTTGACTATAGGCATCGTAAAGGTTTACCCAAGGGTAGTGAACGTAGATTTTCGCCTGGTTGCCTCTCATCCTCGACGTTTGCTTTATCTACCTACCTTCCTGCCTTCACGAGTTTCATAGTAGCAGCTAACAGGTTACGTTATCAAGAGCTCTTCTTCTTCTTCTTCTTCTTCTCCTCGTGTTGTTTCCCCTCGGTGTGGCCACCACTTGGAAGACCGGGAGCCGCGGTGCGTGTCTCACGAACCTCCCGCTCAGACTCGTGTTGGTGCTCCTATTTTTGCCCTGTTGCGTTCATACTCACCGTAGATTGTAGCAGTATCTCTCAGCATCATGAGTCAGCTTCCTGGTGATTGTGTTCGCCCTCCACCGGGGAGAGCGCGGTTATTGGAACTCTCGTTGTACTGTACAGGCTGCTCTGGCTCATACTTGGGTATAGGCTGGCTCTTGTTTCTCTAGAGCCTGTTTGTCCCGTACCACAAGGCATCTGTTGCCATCTTTCGAAGTGGATTATCCTGGTGAGGGGAAGTTGGCTCGTCTTTGGTGCTCTTGTCGCTCATGTTATTCTCAGTCGCTCTGGGACCCTTTGAGTAAGTATTCATAATTAGGAAATTCTTGAGAGCGGAAAGGGGGACTTCAAGGTCGTACATCGAAATGATAACAGACTTTTACAAGGGCATATGTTGATCGGAAAGTCACGTCCTATGGAATTGTTGCGTGTTCCGTGTGAAGATGAACATCTGTATACTCATGGCAGTTACTCTTATTAATGGTGAGGATGGCTGTCCGGGATCTAGACGAATGCCTCATCTACATGGCATACGAATTAGGAGTAGAAATTCAGTAGGAGACTGTATGCTGCAATAATACTCACTACAAAGGCCTTTGCTTCACATAGTAAGATGTGTTGAGGGCCTTTGCGAATGAGAAATTTTCTTTAACTAGACCAGTGAAAACTTCGGCGATGTATTTACCTCGACACGCTTGCATTTTCATGGCATCATATTGGCCGTTCCATTCAGAATTAATTTGTCCACGATGGCGCATAGCTTGCGTTCCTTGAGTTATTCTCTATGGAATTGAAATATTGACGATATTTTTCTTTCTTTGTTGTCGGTTAGGGTATCTCTGTAGCCAAGGACCTGCTCAACTGATAGTCGTAGTCACTCTTTGCAACAGGTTCCAATATGGTATACAGAATGGATTGAACTTGCAGCTGAATGATCAGTGTTTTTGAACAGACCCCTATGACTCGCGATGTAACTGGCTCTATATCATCATGCCTCACCTTCCTCAATTTCGTGATCTCTAGCCGCATCAATCTATCACCATCATCAATCAGAACATCGGTAAACTCAAAACATTCAAGGCCAGACCAACCTCGACATGTCTTCCTCCGCCGAAAGAGCTGTGTCGCAAACGCACTGCCAGGGCACTGGCCCTACGAACCAAGCATACCCTCCAAAGGCCTGTCCTTGTATGAAGTGCATAGAGGCAGGATGTGGTTCTGGGGCTGATGGTGCCTCCGGTTACTGCCGATGGTGCATGAACAACTGCCAGAAGTCTTGGGTGCCTATATGCCGGTCCATATCCTCAAAGACAACGATCGTTCCATCTACTACAGGATAGTCAGTAGGTAATCCTCGAATCAAGGATACCAATCTCGTTACACCGTTAAATATGCACCTCTCTAGTGATCAAGGTGTGTAAGGATTCTTGATTAATTCGTAGTTGTAAGTCCCTAGTTAGAGCAAAATACCATCCGAGGACCACTCTCATACAAAGCGCCAAGTCGAGCAAAATTTATGTAACTGTATTGTAGCATATCCATGGTATACCCTAGGTATCTATGTGAAGGACTCGTTCGAAGATCGGCCGTTGCTCAAACTCCTCAGCATGCAACCAGTCCAAACGCCCCGAGACTTCGCTCAAACAAATAAGCATCTAGTAGAGTAATTTTTTCTCTCCTTCTCACTTCGACCACCCCAAGATGTTGAGCAAGCTGTTCCGGGGATCTCCATACGTATCGACCAAGAGGTCCCTCCTCCGCGCGGCTTCAACCTCGGGCGTGTTCTGCTGGGAGAAGATCTGATCGAATTGTCCAGATTCGCGACCGAGTTGCCTGGCGACGTAGGTGCTAACCGCGAACGCGGCTCCTGTCCATACGAGGGCGGGCAGGATTCTACAGAATGGTCAGTATCATTCTGGGATATTGCTACCAGTCGAAACTTCATGGGCAAGCAGGCAAAGAGATACTCACTTTGCGGCGACTGGTCCGGCTTTGGGATATGTGTGAAAGTGGGCAGCCGAAATAGCGGCGGTATGAGGCCGAGCAGCTGCTCGCATTTGCATAGGAGGCCGCATGGTGTTGGACGGGTATGAGTGGTGTGACACGGTATTTGCTAATATGACTTTCGATGGCAGACAAGGGCCTTTTCGGCAATGAACGGCAGATGAAGGTCTATGATCTATCGCAATGTATCCGGATGAATGGCTGGTAGATTGTGACTGGTGAAAGTCGATGTTGATTGATGTTGTATAACACTGCTGTGGAACACGGAAGGCATCTCGACAGACACGATGTTGGGCGAGGCAAATATAAATTCCATTTCAGCCATCATCAAGCTCCTCCTATCATCACCACTCCCAATGTAGCCAAATCCTTGATGGCCTGCGTCCCACTCTCCTATGGTCTGTCATGACATTCCAAGTGAGCAGTGGGGTGATGTGCACCGGCATGCTCCGAAGAGTGCAACGATGCACTGCGAGTCTGACAGCGGGCGATCCATGGCGCCGGGTTTGCTGAGCCCAGCGCTGAATCCTACTTACGCGACAGTGGAACGACTTCAGCTCGCAGTTGGGATGAACCGCGGCTCAGTGCTCACCCAGAGCGCCAGAACCCTCCCTACCTGCTATTCGAGGGAAGCGGCGCAGCTGGCAGGTATTACGACGGTACTGATCGCGTACAAAGCGGATCAGGTACCTAGCAGGCAGTTACTTTAGGACTTTAGTGTGTCCAAATCACAAGCGATACCGTCGTAATACCCACCCCGGGGCAGTGGTGCGTCCTCTGGAAAACAGGGCGAATATTTTGCCGTACCATTCTCTGCCTTCCGAACCATTTTCGTCAGGAACATACCATTCTTACTTTCTGTAGTTCGTGTCAAGACAGGTCGTGGACGACCTGTTGGATCAGGACACGTCATAATTCGATGAGTGTATCTCCTGATTTGATCCTACCACGTAGTCCAGGCGTACTCCGATGCGTCTCAGGCATGGTGCCGTCCGACCGGTTCGGCGCGGCGAGCCTCATTGTTACGGTTCTTTCCAGTCAAGCAGGCATGCAACTTGGAGATTCGGCCGCCATCGTCCGAATTTGAGCAAAACAGTACCCCGTTCTCATTCATGATTGCGAGACGCTAGGTGCTGTATCACTACACCATCAGAATACGCAGAAAGATCGATTTCAGATTGCTCAGGACTTTATCGTCTGCTACCAGAGGTAATTCTTACTTCTAGAAGTTCGAGCCAGCCGTGATTTGGGTGTCCGATGCAACATCCACATCCTTCACTGTAACCGTCGTTCCCGACTCACTCGTGACCCGCACCGTCACGGCGCCGTCTCCAAACCCGCTCGAATACTCAAAGAAGTTGTACTCCGTTCGCGTGACCGACTGAAACGTCGAGCCGCCGTCTGTGCTAACCTCGAGCTTGGAGACGGGTCCATTGGCGTTGAGAACTTGCATCGAAAACCAGTATGCCGAGGCCCCCGACTTGTTATGAAGAATGAGCGGGGAGGTGATTCCGCAGTCCGTGTATGTGTAAGAGGTCGCGAGGGGGTCGCTCGACGAGGGAGACAGCACCTTGAATGCGTCCTCGAATAAGTCAAGATGGCCCTCGTCGCATTCGGGGCATTGATCCACGATCTGGATAAGTCAGGTCAGCTTGCCGTCTTCTGCTGCGTAGCCCGCCGACGAAGTCTCTCACCATGGCTGTGATAGAGTTGCCGTTCGGCCCTGTGACCTCAATGCATGCTCCGCAGTGAGCTGCAGTATCCCAGGCTGAGCCCGAGAACGCCGTGCCGTAGATGCCTGAAGGGAGACTGGCATACGTGGAGAAGCTGCACATTCCACCATTGAGGTTGCCTCCATAGAAGGTCGATGTTCCTGTCACGGCGCTTGACGCCCGTTTGGCCAGCGTCTGTGTCACAGGGCCCGCGATGGCCGACGAGACCGCCGACAGCGCGGCCAGGAAGTAACTGTATTGCATGATCGGGGAATAGGCACGATCGCTAGACTCGGACACGAAGGATGGAAACAAAGTGTATCCCGTGCGTTGGCTTCGACTCAATCATTATGGCACGTCGAGATATTTATCCATTTCTTCTTCTTCTCTAGATCCATTACTAAAGCAGTGAGTAGGGCATTCGACCCAACGGCCGCGCCGTAATCAAGGTAGCTTGTTGAAACGATGGCTCCCTTACTAGGCGATTAATATACGTGCTGTACGGGATCACCCCAGAATCGATGGCTTCTACGATATGATGACTAGGGACGGATCCGGGTCCGTGGGGCCCGGCAATCTAATCCAGACGTCGTGGAATTTAGTCACCGTGTTTCCACCAACATGAGGTCACTATATCATGATCTGGCTGCGCTGTGGAACAATAAAACATCAACCGACCAAAGAAGTTTTCCCACTTTTCAATACATTAGACATCCCTCAACCATGGTTCGAATCCAAAGCTACCTCATATCTACTATGGTACGGGAAACCGCTTCGGAAGCCATATGGGGAGTATGTATGCACTCAATCACTTCACCGCATAAGCCAACGCAAGGGCTAGTACTCCCACGGTCGACACGAGAGCCGCCCATTTCTTCTTGCCCTTCTCAACCTGCTCCCTGTGGACGCGTTGAAGGTTGCTTCTCTCATTGTTGTGAGGGAACGGAACATTCGGGACCGGATCATCCAGGAACTTGCACAGTGGTTCCCATCCATCGCCAGGTTTCCACTCTAACACTCTCCTGTCCCTTTTCGCCGCCTCGTCCCTTACCCATTCATTGTGCAGCACGTATGCATCTTGTAGCCAGTCTTTCGTATCCTGCAGTTGGAAGCGTCTGCGCAGCTGTTCCACGTACAGCGTCGTGAACTCGCAGTGCAACCTGTCGAGCGTCATGAACAGGCCGAAGAACCAATACTTCCACCCGCAAAAGAACATGATGCCCTGCTCAAACGACTGCGCCCAGGATTTCGGGTCGGCACGCTGATTCAAAATCACTTTAGCGTTGGGATACATGTCCATCAGATCATCGATGAATGATGGCGCGGGCGCATCACTGTGTTTCGGTCAGTCAAATCGCATGGTATGAGGACAAGGTGGCAGAATTGACCAGCAAGCTTGGAAGCCCTTGAACAAATGCCGCAGGATCTTTTTCCGACCCTCTGCATCAGCTTGTTGATAAATGCGAATTGATTCCCGCTGTCTCGCCGGCCACCACAAGATGTCCATCATGTGACACGTGGGATACCCAAGATGCTGCAAGGCATGCTTCAACGAGTTGGTGGCACATCGCGGTAGTCCTAGTTAGATGAGCTCACGACAAGCTGCATGGCGGTTCCTGCTGCGACTCAACGCTTACCGGCACATATGACTTTGATCTCAGAGTCCGCCTCATCAACGTCCGGAGGAAGTGGATAGTATGCTGCCATGGTCTATGATAGCACTAGTTCTCTATACCGCCAAGAGGTGAGGGCGAGAGAGCTATCAAGCGACAAAGAACTCTTGAATGAACGCAATGCAATGATGAACGAAGCTCACACCAGTACCCGGCATTGGCGATACTAATTTGGAAATTTGTGGGTGGATACAAGGTTCCCCGGATCCCCGGATCCCGCTGGCCGCGAGTCATTCATGCCTGACCTGCATCTATTCCACGCGCAAGTCTTGTCATCTTGCATACACCGAGACATCACAGATCTAGTATCTTGGTAGACCACTGCATAGAGATCTACCAGGATGGGCCATGACTAGTTTTTGTGCCATTCCCCGCAACATTGCCCTCGTTGCTTTGGGCTCTATGAACAGGTACCGGTGCCCCCCAAGCTAGAGTAATGTCAATGCGGGTGGCTTCATTTGAAGAATACCATACCTTTAGCTCGATTACATGAGCACTAAAGTTTACCATTGGCATTGGAGCGCGAGAACTCTAAAGTCGGCCATGAGAACCCAGGTGAAAAGATCTGGACAGTGCCTTGTAGCTCTGAACTCCCCCTCATGTTGTTTGTACACCGCGTCGAGTTATATAGCATCTCCTAGTGGTCCACAAGCCTGCTGAAGATGAATATGATATCGTGTCAATAATTTATAGAATCATGAAGAGACTTCCTATGGCCGATGCTCTCGAGCATTCCCGATTTCACTTGACGTTATCACAGAATCATTCAGTTCTAGGCCTTCAACATGGCGGGGGATACTTGTGTTACTACCCAAATATTGCCCGGGGACGCAAGGTTCTGCCACGATTTTCATTCGTATATACATGGACACAAAGTAGACGTATATACACAAAATAAGTCACACCATATTCCACTCAGCAACCACCCCCTGACACTATCTACACCCTCCCATGTGTCCAAGCCATTGAACAAACTGCGGACGAACAGGAGTACCCGACCGTGAGCACGTGCGCTAGGTCTTAACCACTGGGGTTGCCTGCATGAAGCATCAGCACCAGAAACAAGTCAGATCCGGGCATCGGGGCGGGGTAGGGGTCAGCGGGGGGGACAAATGCACTCACCGTTGAAAGCAAGCAGGTTCACAGTGTCGCTGGGGACATTGGTGATGGCATCCTCGGTCGCAATGCTCTGGATGTACTGGCACAGCTCCACGGGGTCCATGGCGCCCTCGAGCGTCAGCAGGTACGCCCCCAGGCCCGTGATGTGCGGCGTCGCCATCGACGTGCCGGAGATGGTGTTGGTGTCGGTCTTGCTGTCGATCCACAGCGACGTGACGCTGGTGCCCGGCGCCAGGATGTCCACGAGCGAGCCCGTGTTGCTGTAGCTCGCGAATCGGTCCGCGCTCGTGGTCGCGCCGACGGTGCAGGCGTCCGCGGCCGAGGCCGGCGAGTACGACGACGCGTCGTCGCCGTCGTTGCCCGCCGCCACCGCCAGGAACACGCCCGCCGCCACCATGTTGGTCGCGGCCCGGTTCACGGCCGTGGTCTTGCCGCCGCCGAGCGACATGTTGGCCACGGCGCCGTTGGGGCAGCTGCGGGTCGCCGCGTCGTCGGTGACGAAGTTCATGCCGGAGATGACGCCGGAGCTGTTGTGAGTTTGTCGAGGTCAGTGGGGTTGGTCTTCTCGAGGCATGAGAAATAGAAGGGGGTCTCCAGGAAATTTCCTTGCTCACTTTGTTCCAGAGCCCGACGCGTCGAGGACCTTGACGGCGTATAGGGAAGTCTGCTTAGCCACACCGTAGGTGGTGGAACCGACGGTACCGGCGACGTGTGTGCCGTGGCCGTTGCCGTCAGAGTCGTCGTTGTCGGCATAGTTGGCGAGCCAAGTGGCACGGCCGTCAAAGTCCTGATGGTGCATCAATTAGTCACAAGTCTACGCCCACACCAGTTCAGAAGCATGAAACTTACAGAGTGCGCGGTGTAGATACCGGTGTCGATGATGTAGGCGCAGGTGCCCTCTCCAGCGCTGGAATCGTACACGTAGGTGCTCTGGGAGTCCTCGTGAGAGATACGAGAGATACCCCAGGTGGCACCGGTCTGGGTAGTATAGGCGCTGATGCTAACGCGGGCGTCCTGCTCGATGAACTCAACGTGGGCGTGGTTCTGGAGGGTCGCCAGCTCCTCGGCGTCGAGAGCGGCGGCGAAGCCCTTGAAACCCTTGGTGGTCCACTGATACCATACAATTAGTTTCAAGATACACGCTCCGTGTAATATAACAGATTCTCGGCAGCATTAACTCTGTTCCGGGAACTTTTGTGACGTAGCCAGTTATACAAAGGACTTGTTTTACTTACGCTGTGCTTGGCCTTGGCGTGCATGGCACTGAGTGTGGTGTCAAGAGCCGACATCTCAGCCTCATCGTAAAGCTTGACGATGTATTGACCCTCGATCAGGTTGTCACCGTTGTCACGGGGAACAAGGAGTGGTGCAGGCTCGGCACGCTTGGCCGGCGCGGCGAGTGCCAGGGGCACGAGGGCGAGGGCGAGAAATGAACGCATATTGGCGGGCTGAGTAGTCCTTTCAACGAGTGAGACTCTGATCTTGATCGCGAGAGCTGATGTAGATCCCCTTGACTGATGCAGAACACAGATAGTTGATCATCACCCTGACGATTCAGCTCCTATTTATCTTCCTCCGAACCCTCGACGGAGCTTTTCTAGCTGATATCTTTTCCCATGGCTCGGTCTTCGCTACCTTCCATGTCTGGCAACTGGCCTCTAGAGATTGGGAGAGATCCATCTCTCGAGCATCATGCTCTTGCCCTCGATGTATCGTATCATCTGTCAAGGTCCTCCCGCAGGATCGATGTTGCGAGGAGTGCAGGCCAAGACGTTGGGCGGCTGCCTTATCGGTCGGAGTCCTAGGCGGCCATGCCCTTCCACAGCGTGCTCGTCGCTCCGTGGTCGAGTATCGGTCGTATGTGGTGCAGTCTTTCCTGGCGAAGACCTCTTGCCAAGTGCTTGGCAAGGCCCGCCAGGTATGTGGTCGGGGCAGCCACGATTTATAGTTGGAGGGTTAATCGGACTTGGCTGCATGGATACTATATTCCCCGGCGGTGATGTGACTGCTCACCCGGAGCTGGGCCCGAGATTGCGGCCGGCAGGCTAACATCGAGTTCTCCGGGCTGTCATTAGACATGCTGAATACGGCAAGAGCAGCATCTGGATAGCAGGAGTAAGACTTCAGCTTGGATGATATTTGGCGGTAATATCTGATATTGAGTCTCGGCGAACCTCGCAACAATCGCTCATGAATATCAGATAGGCTTGAGTACCCTTAGGTGTGCAAGCAGTTATCATCACATTGCTCCACTGCCTTCTCCCTCAAGCACACGTAATGTGGGGGAGACCCTTCATGTTAGTAAACCCATCAGGCGACGTACTGGCCCGATTGGAGCAAAACCCGATACTTCGCGATGGAGGCGAATAGGTCCACGTAAGCTTGCCCGGATTTCCATCCGCATACAGACGTTGAGCCTTGGCATTCGGATGACAACCTGGACATCGACTCGAACACATCGTTATCATGCAAGCGCCCATGTCTGTGTCGACTCCGTGTAATGGGATACACCCAGGTCTTTGATTCTTCGGTACATCTGTACAGTCTCCACAATGTCCCCGTTGTGCTGCTAACCTCACTGTGCCTGTAGTTGGCGCCTAGCACTATTGCGAGAGTCGTATATCCAATATAGTTGTTGTCTTGGGGTCAAGAGGGAGAAACGTTCTCACCAAGCTTTCTGTTGTTAGGCAAGTACCTAACGTGTACAGTTCATTGCTGGGCCTCAGATCTCTGGTCCTTGTTCTATTGAGTATGTGTACCATGCGCCAAGATGCTTCACGATCAATGAAATGATGGCGATATCCTGGCGTGTGGATCATGGGCGGTTGTTTGTGGGGTTTGCCGGCCAAGTCCAGTGTATAGCCGCATCCGATCGGGCATCTCGGAGTTTTCCATTACGATCCTAGATGCCGATTGTTTCGATATAGCTAGGCGGAGAAATTTACAAGTGCCATGAAGGAAATTACCACCGCCCCGATTTAGCGAAGCTGCTCTTCTTGTTTTTTCTTCTTCTCTCTTTCTTTCTGGCTTGATGTTGTGATTTCCAACAGAAAGAAGTGGTCTTGTAGCACATGTTATACTGTAAACGACCTTGACTTACCCACCGAGGTGCCAAATTTAGATACGGCAGCCTTATCCAGGAACGCCTTCCTCAATTAGCAAGTGGCTCTGATGACAGCTTATCAAGCTTCAACTTGGCCCCACGGGCACATGCTGGGAGCTCACAACTTTCGCTTGCTTGTATCTCTTCTCGGCACGCCACTTCTGGTAGATACTGACTCTCACAAGAAAGAACACCATCCAGAGATACATGGGTCACATTTTGTTGTTAAGCGGATGAAGAATTACAGTCTACTGGTTGTCAGCTTGTGAAATGTGTCTATAGTAAATCAAACACGGAACCGCTTTTTATATTACCAAGCCTCCATCACAGTCGTATCATCGTCGGTTACAGGTCGTAGTTCCTAAAATTGTTCATACCTGAGAATATTGTCTGTTTCTGAGTGCTAATAGAATACTCTAGTCATCCTCCCTTTACGTCTTGACATCCGGCTCGTCGCGTCCAACATACTCCTTGAACTTCAGAAGCCCGGTGGCAAACTTGATCTCTTCCTTCAGGAAGTCCTGGGCATCCATACCATATGTCGATGGATCCTTGCTGTACTGTTCAATGTACAGACGAATGGTGGCCCCTGAAGAACCGGTTCCAGATAATCGAACAACGATGCGGCTACCGCTTGAGAACCGGGCGTACAGACCCTGGTTTGAAGAAACCGAACCATCCAGGTCGGTGTAAGAGAAGTTGCCAGCTTCAGTGACAGTTCGCTCTGTTGTCCCTTTTGTCAGATACATACTGTTGCGCATGGATGGGTCGCGCTTACCTCCAATTTTGCTGCCAACGAAGTTGGAGTCGGCGACAAGGTCCTTCAGAGTACCAACAACCTTGTTGGCCCCGTCGGCGTCGACATTCTCATAGTCATAGCGCGTGAAGAAAACACGGCCGTATGTCTTCCAGAAGTCCTCCTGGATTTGCTTGATGCTTGGCTTGGTACCAGGGTTCGCCTCACCCAGTCCGGCAATGATGTTCAGCCAAGCAACCACAGCCCACAGACCGTCCTTTTCACGGACGTGGTTACTACCTGTGCCAAAACTCTCCTCGCCGCAGATGCTCAATTTGTCGGCATCGAACAAGGCGCAGAAAAACTTCCAGCCGGTGGGGACTTCGTAGCAGTTCAGGCCCTGAGCCTTGGCGACAAGGTCAACAGCTCCGGAAGTGGGCATACTTCTAGCAAGGCCATAGACGCCCTGCTTCTTGAAGTAAGGAATCAGTTGAGCGTGGTGTGCAATTATAGCCAGACTGTCACCGGGTGATACAAAGGCGCCCGCTCCATAGATCATGTTTCGGTCACCGTCACCGTCAGAAGCAGCACCAAAAGGAATGGCGTTCTTATCCACCTGCTCCACTAGAGAGTGAGCGTAAGTAAGGTTAGGATCGGGGTGACCGCCATTGAAATCTGGCGCAGGGATGCAATTCTGGGTCGAGTCCTTGAGGCTGAGTTCTTCCTCGAAGATGGCCTTTCCGTACGGTCCAGTGACACCATGAAGACCATCAAAGAGAACCTTGAAGTCGGGGTTGTTGCTGAAGAATTTCTTGATCATGGGGAAATCAAAGATGTCCTTGAGCATCTGCGTATAGTCGGCAACGCTGTCAATGATCTCGACCTCAAGATTTCCGTAGGTGTTCGTTCCAACCGTCTTGATGTCGACATCGGGGATATCAGCGAGTTTGTAGGAGGTCAGGGTCTTGGAGGCGTCGTAGATCTTGTTGGTGACACTTTCCGGCGCGGGGCCGCCGTTGGCCAGGTTGTACTTGATGCCGAAGTCCTCGTTCGGGCCTGCCACGAATGATGATTAGAGACACTGAACCTCGAGCCCCCCACGGAATTCGAGGATCAGCTTACCACCAGGGTTGTGACTGGCTGTCAAGAGAATACCTCCGGTAGCCTTGCGTTTTCGGATAACATGGCTGGCGGCTGGGGTAGATAGGATACCATCCTTTCCGATCAGCAATTTTTTGACTCCATACGCAGCACCGATCTTGGCAATGATCTGGATGACTTCCGGATTCCAGAAACGACCATCGCCTCCAATGACTAAGAAGGAACCTATTTATCACGAGTTAGGTACCAAACAAGAGCAACTGTCCGATGTCTGCTTCAGAGACCAACCATCGACTCCTTCGGGAATGGAAAGAAGGATGCTCGTGACGAATGACTCGCTATAGTGAGGTTGCTGGAAGACCTTGACCTTCTTTCGAAGACCCGAGCTGCATTCGCGTTAGCCACACATACGCACATTGCTCAGAAGGTAGTCAATTATTGTGGATATCAATATCGTGGTTTGCATATGAGCGGTATTGGAGGGATGGCGGGGTAGCTGAAGGAGCAGGCTTGACATACGTTCCGGGCTTCTGGTCGGTGAAGGACTTGAATTCGACGGTCTTGACACTCATGATGACTACGCTTGATCCAGAAGTCCAATCGAGATGAGGTGATGTCTTACAAGGAGGTGTCGTTGTTTAGGTCGAGAGACAAGCTCAAGAAGGCGGTAAAATCGAGCTCGTACGAAGTGACGGCCCATCTCTGAAGAAATAGTGGAGGATGGCGGGGTACAAGTAAACTGGCCATCGAGCAGGCACAGTGATCTCATCTTGGGGGTGGGGAGCTACCCAGCAGTGCACAGTACACCAAGAAAACGATTACTGTAGATCGGGAGGGTGATACTGGTAGCTTCACAGTGTCGAAACATAAAGCAAACAAGTTGATGAGGCCGTTGTTGACAAAAAGATGGCCTAACAGGTGGCGGTCTGCATGGACAAACCTCAATCGCCAATTCCCAATCTTTTAGATATCACTAAAAGGCCAAATAGCGCGCCACACGAGGATTCCCATCCAATACCATCTCTGAGTTCATTCCATGTGTCTGTTGGCCAGGGCAAGCGCCCAGCGGTAATCCCATGCACTAACGAAGCTATCCTATGTCAACAGAACGCCGCGCATGGTCCACACGGCATGAATGGTAGTTTAGGTACTCTCTGCTCTTCAGCACTAGGATCAAGCATCAGAGGTAGTCCTCTTACCGAATCTCAACAGGGCTGAAGGCCGTGTTCACTAAATGTGATGCGAGCTTGTTTTCCTTTGAACAGCAGATATAGACCTTCACATCCTCTCATTCGTAGCTGAATATCACGTCTTTATAATACCGCGCCTCTTCAATACTCTCGAGGATGTCGTCTTTGGCTTGGTGCAACCCCTGTTTCTCCGGCGCGTTTCTCAACACGTCTTTTGGGCACCACATGCGCGCCGCCTCCTTCAGCGAGCTCACGTCCAAGATCCGATGATGTAAATAATCGACAACCTTCTTGTACGGTTCTTTTCGCAGGAACGCACGGTCGGCGTGCACGGTATTCCCTGCGAGAAGAGCACCGCGCTGAGGAATGTACTTCTTGATGTAAGCCATCAACTCGTCGGCCGCCTGCTTAGGGGTTACGGTCGACGCGATGACTTTGGCCGTCAACCCGCTGTTCCCGTGGGTTCGTGTGCACCATTCATCCATCATGTCCATTCGCTCCTTGGTCTGATGGACCACGGTCCCCCAGCCGGCCTTGTCTACCACCTCTAGCGTCTTCGTCGTGATCACGCAAAAGATCTCGATAATCTCTTCGCGATCAGGGTCTAGGCCCGTCATCTTCTATGTAGTCAGCCACCTAATTGCAGAATGGGGGAAATTTACGCAATGCTATACTCACCTCACAGTCAATCCATACCAAAGCACCCTGGTCTGCCATTCTGTAACTTGAGTTGTCGCCTGTCGTTTTCCTTGCTTGCTGGATCCAGGTACCGTGGCCTTGGAAATACTGGCTGGGGGCTGCGAATGTTAGGTGAAAAGTCTATCTCGTGTGAGGTTGCCTGCCCGTAGGTATGTACCTGACTTGACGCCGCTACCGGTGATAAGCGAAAGGGGAAGAGTGTCAACTATCGCCTCCAAGCCCACACTCCTCAACCCTCACGTGATTTTACAGCGCAGTATAGCTCAACCCATGTTCCGCGATTTCAACGCATACGGGGTTGACTATCTCTAGACTTCGAGTATAACGGCATGGTCTATGCGTTATTTGTGCTAAAGCCTTGGTCTGGTTCACGGGGCTCGGTCTTCTCCTAGGTATCTGTGCAAACGGCTGCACTAGGCATCATCGTTGGTATTCCCAATGAGGTTCCGCATCACTCCAGTACATTTTTGCAAACCGCATGCTCATACGAGTTCTGAGGAATGTTGATTTATGCGCCCGTTGGGCAAATGCCGGAATGAGTCAAGTTAGTGGAAAACAAGGCCGAGATATTTCGTCGTCTTTCCAGCAAACTTCCCATTCTATACCTACCATTGCAATATCACATTGATCCTCAATACCACTCATTACTGCTGTTTGTGTCAGTTTCTTGGACGTCGCGATCGTGAGAGAGCCGACTACATGAACAGCTATCTGGATCCGATCGTCACTTGTTCAGAGAAGCAAGTGCCGGCATCGTTGTGCAGTTTGAAGAAACGTCTCATCCCGCCGCTCAATTAGTGCGCCCTTCGATCAACACGGACGGTCACTCCCGTGACTCACTCCAATTCGTTGAGATTTTGAGCCTCTTATACAACAAACTTCATAGGAATGAAAGATGAGGTGCTGACATTGAAGTTTCTATATCCTTACATAACCCGTCGCTCGGTATCAATACTCATCCCTTCCAACCCTCGTATCGACACCGAATCACAGACCAAGCTGAGATGCGCAACAATGCCGAGCGCATCACCGTCTCGCGATCCCCCATTCACCCCCATCCACCACCTTCCCACAACCGAGGCCTACGACCGCTGGGCCCCTATCTACGACACCGACGGCAATTTTCTCCAAGCCCTAGACGACATCGCCATGCGCACCCTCATCCCCCGCCTCGCCGCCGCCATCTCCGCCTCGTCTACCGGTGGTCCCCGGCGTGTCGTCGACTTGGGCGCCGGCACAGGTCGCAATACCGCCCGGCTGCTGACGCTCTCCGGCGTGCGCGAGGTCGCGGCGCTGGACGCCAGCACGGGGATGTTGGACGTGGCGCGCGCGCGCCTCGCACGGTATGTTACGCGGGGTGGTGCCGACGACGACAACAGCAACATCAGTGCGGACAGTACCGGTATCGTCGAGCCCACGCTCAGGCTTGAGACCTTCGATATGCTCGCCTCGCAAGATGCCGCTGCACCATCACCGGTCTGTGTCTCTCCCGGGACGGCAGATGCGGTGCTGAGTACGCTGGTCCTCGAGCACATCCCGCTGCCGACGTTCTTCCGGCATGTGTCGCGGATGCTCAGGCCGGGCGGCGTGCTGCTTCTGTCGAACATGCATGCTGATATGGGGCGGGTGAGCCAGGCGGGGTTCGTGGACAATGGGGTGAAGATTCGTGGGACGAGCTATGCGTATGAGATAGAGGAGGTTGTGGAGGAAGCGCGGCGCTGGGGGTTGGAGGTGTTGGGGGAGGTGGAAGAGAGGGGGGTCAGAGAAGATATGGTAGGGGAGTTGGGAGAGAGGAGTACGAAATGGGTGGGTGTGAAATGCTGGTTTGGAGGTTTGATGAGGAAGAAGACTGGCGGCTTAGCTGGTGACGAGTAATAAAGTGAAAATCATTTCACTACTAAGGCTGTAGGACTTTGCAAAGGTGAAAGACAGAGGCTACGAGACTCACAGAGGAAGCATTGAAGAACGGACAGATAGTTATTTGAACAATAAGTTTACTTCAATTCAACATTAAGGATGGCTATTGCTAGAACCGGGTCCTTTCCTTTCCATTTCTTTCCTATATTCAGATCCCATATGCTCATCTCTCATCATACCGGCCCCCATTCCCAATGCATATCGTGCCGCCTCATCAATCATGAACAAATGCGTCTCAAAACCAGCCGCCATTACACCAATAGACACCTTGGAACCCACCGCGAGCCAAGACTAGCCTAGCCCGTAACTGTTTTATCCTCCTTAGCAAGCACCGTACCGCACACCCCTCTTCCCCAATTCCTTTCTGCCAACAGCATCCTCGGGCAACACCCAGCCACGAGCCCGCTTCGCCTCCCGCTTCTCCGCCAACTGCGGCTGCGGCATCCAGTCATCGCGCGGCAGCGCCTTGCGCCGCGTGCCCTCCGCCGGCGCCCCGATCTCGCTCTTCCACGTCGCGTGGCCCGGCGCCGCCTCGTCGCCCGCCAGCATGCACAGGCCCCAGAGCGCCAGGCACGCCGTGAGCGGGATGTCCTCCTCGTCGTCGCCGTTGTTGGCGGCGCTCTCCGCCGTCGCCGCGAGCTGCACCGACGCCACCTCGAGGTACCCAAAGTGCGGCGTGCCCTCGCCGCCGTTGCGCACGACGACGAGCTCGATCTCGGTCAGGATGAAGCCGTAGCGCGTGCCGTGCTCGCGCATGGCGTGGTGCAGGTGCGCGAGCCCGCGCAGGTACTCGACGCGCTTGACGTTGCCCTCGACGCGCATGCCCGTGTTGAAGCGGTCGAAGCTCTTGACCAGGCCCACGACCCGCGCCGTCGGCTTGCCGCCGAACATGGCCGCCGCCGTCGACGACTCGCCCGCCAGGTTGGCGACCAGGAGGTGGTCGTTGGCGTTGGCTGCGGGCGCGATGCTGGACTTGTTGGTCGAGGAGGGCACGCTGAACTGCAGGGCGCGCTGCGAGGAGAGGGCGAGCGCAGAGTTGAGCTTGGGGATGTAGTAGTTGGCGTAGATGCCGTGGAGCGCGGCCTCGGTCTCTGGGTGACGCGCGCTGGTGGATGGCTGAGGTAGGCAGGGCGCGGGGACGGGGCAGTTGAGCAGGGCAGAAGCGCCCGGAAGCGAGAGAATGGTGTTCAGGTTAAAGGCGCTCCAGGGGCGGATCTGTCGCACGTCCCACCAGAAGTGCTTCGTGTTGGGGTCCCGCAGAGGGAAGGAGATGGTGCGGACCAACGATGGCGCAGGGTTAGAGGTGGTGAGGAAGTCCATCAGAGTCGTGGATGGAGTCGTGGACATAGTCGTGGGCATGGCCGGTTCGGGGGTGGAGGCCAGACTTAGTGGCGAGGGAGCCCGCGGTGTGAAGTCGTACATGAATTGCTCTGGCTGAACTTGAGGCTGAGGTTGAGAGACGGCTGGCATGTACGTGGGCATCTGTCGGTATGTGGGAAAGCCGTACTTCTCGAGAGCGGATCCATCGAGACCTACGCTCGAGGCGCGGCGGGGCTGGCAGTTGTCCTGAGGGAAAATTACGGGCGAGCATAGCAGCGATGATGAGAATGTGTTTTGTTCCTGGTTAGGAGTGAAGAAGGAGCTGCTGAACTGGTTCAAAGTCTCCGGGTTGGTGAAGCTTCGGGTGTGAGTAGGTCGGAAGGATCTTTGGCGGCTGGGCTTGGGTGTCGACACTGGCGAAGTCTTGACTCTCTTGGAAGGCTGGGGGTGCTCAATTGTCTGATCTTGGGATCGGATCTTGGGCAATAGGACCGGGCCATGCTGGCGGATGGGTGGTGGTGATGAGCGCGCCGGCGTGGTGTGGCGCGTGCTGACCGAGTCGGAGGGCGACGTCTCGGTAGTAGAGCAAAAAGAACCGTACGAGCTTGAGCGAGCGTGCCCGGGATGGTAGGGAATCTCGAGCAGAGACGGGTCAAAAGAGAAGCTCGGCGGGGTGACCGGCTCGTAGGGAAAGTTGAAGTCAAAGGACATGTCTGCTGCCAGACTGCATGGATCCAGGTCAGCACCGATATTGCTTACACCCGCATCTCTGGGGATGTCTGTTACTCACGTAGTCATGTCGAAGTGTGTGTAGTTGTTCTCGTCGACGGGGACAAGAACTAGGGATTACGGATTATTGGGAGAGGATGAACGGAGAACCGGCTCCGTGGGGCAAGTTGTGGATGTTGTCGTATAAGGAGGATGAGGACGGATGGATGGCAATATCTTGCTGCGAGGCAAGTGAGGAAACCAAGGTCTTTCGAACGGCCGGCCTGCCTCGAAGGGGGATCTAGGAGAGATGAAGGAAAAGGAGGAAAGAGATGGAAAGGAAAGATTGTATTGATCTGAAGTTGAAACTGAAGAGCTGGTGAAGAAAGAGAGGTTGAGAGGGGAGGATCGTGGTCCTCTTATCCTCGGGACAGATGGATGGTCACGATGGGCCGGTATGCAAATCAGCTCACTGGGGACTACCTTGGCTTTGCTTAACTATGATGTAGTCCAAATGCAGGTAGGAACAACCTGAAACATGGGGTATCTCGTAGTCGAATACAGACAGTAGTAGAGAGAGAAGTATCATGTAGCATTTCATGTATGTATGAGCCCGCTTGTTCTGGCCGTTTGGTATGGCGTGGCCTGGATATTGGGCCTCGATATGGTTGAGCTTGAGGTTGACTTACAGGAAAAGGTACGTACCTCTGAAAATAGACCGCCGGCCCAAAGCGAGCTCTTGGCCCTGGAGTCTTGGCGCTCTCAGTCTCCCAGGATGGAGAGGGCCGGGGATGTCCTTGTCGCAGCCCACAGTATGCGCTGGGTCGCCGAAGATACTGTCCCTTCACCGCTGGCGTGGCCTGCCGGTTACAGTATGGCTGCGCAAATTCTGACGAAGAGCCCCATGTCCAAGATCATACCGCTTCTAGCACCAGTGGGGAGGACCACACAGCCTATCATGCCCCGAACAGCTGCTTCTTCTTCGGGCGTTCTTAGTGTGAGCCCGTCTCTCGACAATGAATGGACAGCAGCTCTGTCGACCATGTCCACTGATTTCCGTCCGGGTACAACGTTCCACTTGAACCTGCAGGCGTCTATGAGTCACCGACGGGGAGCCTTGGATGCATTAGCCCTGTAGACGAAGAGGACGGGTGTGGACATGGCTCTGCATCTAGCCATGTATCCTGCAGAGCGCCAACGCGGTGCTGTGGGGTGACTGCGAGAGACGAGTGCTCGCCATTTGACGCGACGAGTTGACGTGTATCGTGAATGGACGCGGCGTGCTGCCGTCAAGCACGCATCTGCGTTGCCATGGCGAACGAGACGTCGACACACGACTATGCTGCCCTGCGATGAGACTCTAGCAGTGTAGTCTCGTCAAATCGCGCACCATACATTAATCCGAGCCATATCTCATGGCAGCACCTTCGACTGCGCTTGCAGTGCGTCTAGTACAGCATTCGCTGCCATGCATCTATTTTTGCCGCGCACTCTCGCACTGCATCGCATGGACAGCAACTCCTTGATTCGAGTTATGAACCCTACCGAGTAGTCGTTGAGTTCATCAATCAAAGCAGGTCACAAGCCCAGTTGCAGGCCTGGTTTCGTCCGCGCTTCCCAGTTCTGGGCTGTTCCTGGTGACAGTCGACAGCAGATTCGCCGACGGGTAGAATGATCTGTAGCCAGGTTCATCAAATCGTTACGCTACAGCTCGCGGTTGCGCTTGAATCAATTCACGATCTAGCTGCTGTAATTTTACTATTTTTGTATTTGGGGGGCTGCCACAGATCTCGGCTCTTTGATTTAGCGAGCGGTAAATGAAATGAAGCCGAGCAGGCAAGCGACCGTTCAGGTCGCAGGAAGCGCAGCACTGCTACTCCGTGGCGGAGAATACAACCGGGCCAGTGCATCCGCGGGCGCTATACTGCCAGCTGACTAACCGTGGCGTCTATTTCCTACAGAGACACAGAGACACACTGATCTCATCAGCCGCTGATGGTGGGCTGCGAGGAAAATGAGTAGGCCCGAAATGAGGCTCCGGGAAGGTCTTTTCCATGGTGAAGGTCGGAGATAATCGCCCTCCACCAGCCTCAAGTTCAAATTTGGACTGTAGTCTTCTATCCAGGCGCCCAATAGGCGAAACTCTCTATAGCACCTAGAAATATTGCCATGTTATACGTAGCATAAGGGCCTGATCATGACCGTCTGATGTCAGACGAGGGCACCGAGAGTGTCGATGCAAGCCGAAGATCCCCCACAGCATGTAAAGATAATGTACTGTTCAACGGTTTACATGGCTCTATTGGCGCCCTGTGCGTTCAAGCAGCCGCTGAAGAAAATCATGACCGTAACACAACATGAGGTTCATGCGAAGTTCTTTTCATGAGAAATCTCATCATCTTCGCAATAATGAAAAGAAAAGAAAAACATGTTGCTCAAGACCATATGCTGATATCAATCATGAACACAGTAACCATGATATGGTGCACATAATGATCGCACTTGCTTTTGCACGACCTCTTGCCTAGTGATTTAGGGTAGTAACATGACATGACATGACATGACTACCATCGCCGCCACCACCACCACCACCACCACCACAATTCAAGCACCTGGATAGTTTCGTTCACGGCCGGCGGCTGGAGAAATGAGCCTCATCTTGTACCCGAGCTTGCGTCAGACCCCAAACACCGGTGTCCGTCTGATGATCGTCCTTGATCATGCTCAACCGCACCCGGCATCGGCACCACCATGCCGCTTCCATCCCCCTCCTACACAGAGTGTCGAGCCAGATGAAAGAAGCGCGCACTCGCATGACCAGATCTTCGCACAGCCCCCTCCTTGGGCGCGTAAATCACTTGAGTCTTGGGCAATTTCTAGTCAGGGCGCTTAAGTTCGGTGCGTATCCGCGCCCGCGAATCGCTTGCAAGCGCGCAGTCCCCTCGCTATGCTGATTGGCTACTCGACCACGCGCCCATCCACGCTCCGATACCCCAACATTCGCATCGAGGCGCGAAAAGCTCGTTTGTCTTTCGAGTAGCCAATGAAAGCGTTTGCGTGCTCTTCTCCACCCCCCTTTGACGAATCGGCTCGTCCCTTGACAGCTACCCCACATCCACGACCGCGTTTGCGACCGATCCATTGGCCGAGAGCGCCCGGCTTCTCGATGTACAGGTGCGCCGTCATTGGTCCGTTGCGTTTCGTTTCAGGTCGGTCCTTCTGCCCTCTTCCCTGGGATCTCATGGCGAAGAGCAAGGGGATCTCGACAGATCGGGCTGGTTTCAGATCATCTAGACTGCCGGCTACCACGCCGTCGACGGGGTCCGTTGACAAAAACTGGACTCCCTAGCAGTGAGTCATCCTTCCCGGGACTTGCAGCTCGCTTGCCGGCGTAAGCGGCGGTGATCGTCTATCGGTGAAGCTATCGTGAGGGCTTTTCTTCTATCTCCCACTTTTTGATATCTCCAGAATCCTTGGCTCGCCTGACCGCAGGGGACAATGACTCAGTCGCACTCGGATGGCCGTAGCTTCTTGCATATACCGCATTGCTTAGTGCATGAAGAGCATGAGAAGCAATCTGCCGAGCGGTCAATCCAACGAGACTTTCCCACAGAAACATTTGAGAGCAGAGCAGGTCAGGTCAGGTGGTTGGGAGACAGAGTCGTGTCGCGCGACACGTCTGACCTCCTCCTCAACGTCACCGCGCAAGCCAGGCTAGGCTGCTGACATCTAGACTGTGGACATTCATTTTCAACCCCTCCTTCGCTCGCTGATTGTGACCTCGTACATCCGCTGATCTTTGCATCCGCCATATGCCCGTGGATGCGTACATACTCAAAGCCGCAATGAAGTCGCATTCGTGTTCATGAACCCCAAACTCGGGGATATCCTCCTCCCCGTCTTGACTCTCATCTCTCGCTCTTACTCCCTCTCCATCTCGCCCCTTTCCTAGCTTTGATCGGCAAGTACTAGAATTGCACTTTCGACCACGCCGACATGGCCAGTTCCTCGACCTCGTCCGCACATTGACCACGGTGGCCTCTTCTTTGTCACTCTCACCTCGCCACCTCACTTCACCTTGAACTTCTGTGCCTTACTTGACACCACGCGAGTGACCTGTAGGTCTCCCAAACCGGCCGCATTCCCTATTCTCCTACCCAACGTCTCCCTTTGTACCAGGCCCCCTTTCTGGCCCGTTTCGCCGTTTCAACCATCCCTCACCTCTTCACACATACGTACACACGCACTCTCTCTTACTCTCGCTCATCGTGACACCGCCACCATACCCGAGCTGAACCGCCAAGACCCAAGAGACCTGTTCCACGACCCTCGCGCGTAGTCCTTCGTGCCCTACCTAACCGTGCCCACATACCTGACCTACCGAACCCCTCTCCCCAAAACCGTCCTACTGCCCACGATCCAGTCTCGATGAGTCAGGTATATAGAGATCATGGGCGGCCTCCCGGATCCCTATCCCACCCGTCCCTTGCATCATAGTACGTATGTCCCTCTACCTCGCTGCCCGAGGTCCCGAGGTCCCGAGACCTGCCCATAAGCATCTTACGAATACAAGGCTGGCCGGCCGTACTTGTGAGGGGAGGTTGGGCACGGCCAGCTCACGCAAGCCTCGTCCGATCTTCTGCGGCGCTTGCTCGTGACAAGAAGAAGAAAAAAAAACCACTCTCACGGGCGCTGCCCAGACCACATCGGACCCCGTCAAGAACCTGATCTAAGCCCGATGGTGACGATGAGTGAAAGACAATGGATTACGATGCTAGCACAGCTGAATCTGCGACGCGTAGCCTTATGACGGCCAAATATGACGGCGACGGCCTCATCTCGTAAGACGTGGCATCACAGCATCAACAGAGATATGAGTTTTGATCTATCCGGATGTTCCGAGTACACGCATCACGTTCTCAGCCGATCATTTCTATTGTTTTCATTCACACATACATCTGGCTCATCTACCGATCGTTCAACATAGCCCCACGCGCCGAGCTGGATTCGCCATTTGAAGGACCAGCCTGTCCGTTCTCCATCGGTATAGGCGCCTGTGCATCACTAGACAGCGCAAGTGCGTCCTCCTGCACCTCGACCCGAGGTATTGGGAACGTAGGCACCCCTTGCAGCTTCCTAATTGCCCTCTTGATACTCCCCATGCGCTCTCGCTCCATGATTAACATACCCGTCGCGAATTCCTTGATGGCATGACGTCCTAGGCGCTCGTGCATATCCTGCCAGCCAGCTAGCTCACTCGCAACTGTCTGTTGTGTGTACCTCAACTCTTTGCCCAGGTCATCTACTTCAACTTGCGTCTGCCTCGCCTTTTCCTCTTTCTCTTCATTAAGTCTTTGCCGTGTCTCGTCCAGCAGTCCCAACGGCCACCGTGTCGAGCGAGAGAGTGATGTGTATGACCGCTCAATAGACCTGCGAGAAGCTGTGATCTGAGATATCAGTTGGGCCGGGCGTGAGAGAGCTGTAAGCATTGCTTGAATTGTTGACTGTAAAGCTAAAAAGTTGATGTGAAGGATTTGGGCTGGGTTTGAGTAGGGAGGCGCTAAGCCGAGTACGTAAGTTTGAAAGGCAGATACATGAGTCTGCGGGAGGAAAGCCAGGTTGGTGACTTGATGAGAGAGGAGCCTTGCAGCTTCGAAGAGATCTAAATATCATGAGTATGTGACGACTATCGGTTGTACTACAGAATGACTTACCAGCTGTGGTGACGCCCACATGGTTGGTCCGTCGCGCTACGCTCTTGGTCGAGTAATTGACGCTGCGGACCATGTCGCGGGCGTGGTCAACAAACTGCTCTACTTCACGTACATCCTCCAATGGTTCCATCTCATCTCGGACCTTCTCCATTCTGGTCTCTGCCTTCAAGCGACTTCGCTGTTCCATCATGTCGGCTTGTAGGTCAGGCACCAAGAAAAATTCCCAGAGCATTTCGTGTGTCGCGAAAGTGGGATGAGATAGTAAGATTTTCAGAAACGAGTCGCTCCGTATTTGCATATCTTTCAATACCGCCCTTGATGGTTTAGATGGAATCTGGAATGGCGACCGATGACTCGATACCTTCGGAAGCCAAGAAGCCGGATTCTCCATCGAGAGCAGGTTGGCTAATCGTTCGAAGTCGCCCATAGACCGCCGGCATGTTGTCACAGTGTAGCTGTTCTTGTCCGCCGGTGCCCCTGATTTTAGAACAAGGCGAATTGTAGCATCTTCCACGAAGAAAGACCTGACCACGCCAGTGACCCGCCCGTCTTCCTTAGGCAGCATGGTGAACAGCGTCAAGTCATCAATCTTATTTCGAACATCATCGTCCTTAGCAAGCTCGACAGCCGTTAGTCCGCGGGCTTCTTTCATGGCAACATCTACCCTGGGATCAGAAAACAGTGCTCTGACCATATCAAAGCGCCCGTATTTGCTGGCCACCATAAGCGCAGTGAACTTTCTGTCGTTGACAGCATTGACGTCGACATCGCAGTGTAGCAGGATCCTAGCAGCCAACTGTTGGTCGTTGACAATATGAAGAAGCGTGTTACCCTTGATGTCAACATGATCATCTATATGGAGCGGCTGCCCGTCGTTCTGGGTAAGTGTGGCCGCATCCAACCCAGCCTGGACCATATCGAAATAGTTCTGATGGTCGTATGATCGACAAAGGGCGAAAAGGGGTGTTTGCCCATTCTTGTCCTTTTGTCGCCAAGAGAGCGTTGTCCCAATCCGTGTGATCAGCTTCGGTGCGTGGAAAAGGTAATGTGCGACGCTCCTCCCGCGAACATCCTGTAACAAGAAATAGTCCCGAAGCTGCGGTTCCGGCGCCGTAGACAAAACAAAATCAAGAATGATGTCTATGACTTCGGTATGACCCAACTGAACAGCGGCGCTCAATAGAGTAGTGCCTTCGTTATTACTGTCTCGTAATATGGCCTCAGCTGGAAAGTAGTCTTTTAGGGTGAGTAGGTATTTGAGCGCCTCAGGTTGACTATTCTGGATGGCCATCATAGGAATAGATTCACCAAACAGATCTTGTGTTTGACAAAGCCTTGCAACAGATGTATCCCCCTCGATACCACTACCCATAGTAACCATACTTCCCGCCCGGGAGTGGTAAGAGAACTCAGAGCTGCTGGACATGCTTCTAGTATCCATAGCAACTTTCTTGACCCTCTTCACAGGCGGCAAGTCGGGGGTTTCCCAAGCTTTGCTCTGAAATGGGAATACGTGGCCTAGGCCCGATCCCTGAGAATATGATTCCGAAGGTGCGAGTGTTATTGACGATCTCCGAGATGAAGAGCCATTGAACATGCTCCAGTCAACAGAAGGAGCTCGACCCGAGAGTGGGGATGGAGCAGGAGTAACATCATCATCTCCATCATCAAGCGCACCGGCACTGGGATCGATTGTCCTCTTCAGCTCGGAAACATCCCCTTTAGCCGCTGCATCCCACAGGGCCTTGTTGCGCCGGCTCGCTCTCCGGAGGCTGCTGGAGTCGCTGAACAGATAGGTGAGCACAGCTTCGAAGGTGCTCAGGGAATACCCCATCTCACCGCTATCCACATCATCGATGAAAATGAAATGTCTCATGTACAATAGCCGCGCTTGTAGGTGCTTGACGCCTGCGCGTATGACCACGAAAAGGAGCAATGACACCAGGGTGTCGGCGTTGACAGTGAGCACCGGCTTCTCCTGTGATGGACGTGTAGTCATGCCGGGTCTGGGTTCCTCGGCCAATTGAGTTGCTACCTTCATTGTAGACAAGAGAACATCCATCATCTCCTGCGCGCACGTCGTGGCTGTCATTCTGCGAAATTCGTCTACGGCATGGCCCAGCCGAATGGTCAGCTCATGCTTTGCTCTCGAACCACCTTCAATGAGGATTCCCAGCTGTGAGATATCGATAAACTCCATTTGCCGGATTTTGGCTTCTAGCTCCAAGTCCTCGGGTCTTTTCATTGTTGCCAATCGAGGCCAGAGCAGGTTGTGAACATTGACGTCAATATACTTTTCTATGAGTCGCTCAACAACAGGTCCAGTAAGCTCCGTTGTGGCACCGAGCATGGAAAGCTGTTGTTTATCAACACCCTGGAAGAGATCGATGGCGTTAGTTACTGCGGTTTCTAGCGAGGCTCTCATCACGTCCTCGTCCTCTTCGGCAGAGACGTTCCTGGTGTCCTCTGCCCTATTCTGACCACTCATGCTAGCTCTTCGCGCAGACAAGCTGTTGGAGCGGACTTTCTTCATGGCGGCGGCGATTGGGCCGTCAGGCATAGGATCTGGAATATGTATCGCAGATGGAGGCGGCGGGAGCGGCTTGTCGAAAACTACTGTGAATTCTCGGAAAAGCTTCTCCAGCCCGGGCTGCATTTGCCTCGCGATGATAGGGAAATGGTTGAGTAGGTCATGAAAGCTCTTGATCTCCTTCTTCCTGGGTAGACTGGGTTCGCCATTCTCGATAGCAGCTGCGCGATTGGCTTCAGCTTGCTTCTGCTTCGCCATGCCCTCCGTGAAGACAGCCACAGGTATCTCGATAACCTCCCAGGTGCCGACCAATGGACGCGAGATATAGTATATCAGCCATTGTCGCGGTTCAATCGTATCGGCATACCAGACTGCATCGTTCAGGAGCTGGGATTGGGCCAGGGTCTTGAAGCCTGCTCACGTTAACGTCAGATGATGATCTATCTAGTCTGTGGCGCATTCGGTGTCAAGAACTTACCCTTGTTTGTGTACACAAAAGTATCCTTTATTACCACGCTTCGGCCATTTAGGGTGCTGTACTGCTTCGCCTTGCCTCTGAGCTCACGCAGGTTTCCAACGACATCCTTCCCTCCCGCGGCCGTCGGCGTATTGGGAATACGCAGGACGTGGCTTCCCAGAAACTCATCGGAAGCGACAAGGTCTGATAGGGACAGGCCACTCTCGATCTCGCGGGAGGTTAGGAGGGACTCGGTTGTCGGAACAAGGAGGATATGATGATGGACGGGAGTGCACTGGGTCGCAACGGGGCTTCCGGGTTTGAAGAAGGCGGCCAGAAAGGGGTTCAAGAGTGGCATTCACGCAATTCTTGGCCTGTGTCTTGTTGGCAAAGGTTCCTCAGCCTCAGTAAAGCAATTCTCTGTCTATAGGCACGAGTCGGTCGGTAACGAGGTGAAAGTCGGATCTACGGTCAGCTGCTGGAGCGCGGGTAGGCTGACAGGGGACAGCTCTCGCGAGGCCGATCTTCACGCCAGGTATGATGGGCGCGGGCGCGATTGAGATTGATATGACATGCGCCAATGCTGTCGCATAGATAAGGAATTCGTCCTGGAGTACTTGTCGGGTGAAAGATGGTATAACGACGAAGTTGGCTGAAGGGGATGGGTTGGTGAATTGCGACTCCCTGACAGAGGAAGCTTAGTTAGCTGTGAGCGTGTTTAAGGTCCACTGGTTTAGGAGGTACTGTGGTATCACTTGCAGCGATCATGTTAGCGTGTCTTGATCTGCTGGGATCCCCAGCAAGCCTCCCAGGGCAACGTCCAGCGGTCCTGCAGCGGTGACGCACCTGGCCTTCTCACTCAGGATCGTGCCTAGCAGTGCCGGCCTGGAAGATCCACTACCAGCCCGGTACGGGCAACCTTAGGTGCCTAATCGCTGGACTCTGCGGCCGACATTTCTCCGGGTCACATGTCACTAAACCATCAAGAAACCCCCCTTCACAAGTATTGAGCAAAAGGTACGTGGCCCCAACGAGTTCGTGTTATTCGGACAGCATAGCTCAGTATGGTGCTAGGAATACGAGTAAAGAAAATCGTCTGCATGGTAATTTGAGCAGTCTGGGCAAATTAGAATAGATAATACCGCCACTTTTGCTACAACTTCATTGGGACCGTGTAGTCTGACAATCTTGAGAAGTCGGTGAGATGATGAAATACTCGTAAGATGAAGACAATACCGTGTTTATTCTCTGATTGTATTATCGCCTCGAAATCAGCTTCCTCGTCCACAATCGAATCGTCGGTCTTCGTCGGAATGGCTTCATTTAACCTTTTCTTAAATAGGTCAATCTTTCAATTAAAGTCGCACTTTGTTGAAGGTGGTAGCGGAACCTTAAAGTATTGAAATGGAATTAAAGACAATACCTACAGGCAGAGCCATTCTTTTTCGAAATCGAGATGACTTCAGAATCACATAATGAGACCTGTGACCTGTGTTATGAGTTCTCAGTAACTTACGAGATGAGCATGGATTCGTCCCTGGGAATAAAGGTATCTCGATAATGCAGACTTAGAGTTGACTCTCGATCATTGCAAGATATTATACAAGCCACACTAGATTCGATTCTTCTCACAAATGTGTTCAATCGAAAACCACCCCCTTATCCTGCAACTCATCCAAATACTGCCTCGCTTTTTTCGACAGAGATAGGAAAGAATCAAACGGCAAAGCCTTCAGATCCCCCAGCACAGTATCGGCAGCTTCTTCCGTAGCTTCGAGCGATACACTCTCTGTCTCCCACTCTTCCATCATCCGAATGATGCCCGAAGTGTCCTCTATATCGACCCCCCTGGCCGACAGCTTGGTCAAGAAATGGACCACCTTGGCCGTCATCCGGATCGTGTCGCCCAGCGCCCCATTCTGGACATCCTCGTTGTGCACCCGAGCCGTCTCCAGCGCGTCCCCAAGCGTGCGCAGGCCTTCCTCTTCCTCTTCCCCCCCCTCATCCTCCTCTCCTCCCTGCTCGTAATCCATCTGGGCGTCCTCGTCAATTTCTTCCTCGCCGGCTGGCGGCGCATCCGAGTCGGTGAGGTACGACAGCTCGCTGCGCGCATCATTGGCCTCGTCTGCCTCCGCCGCCCGCTTGTTGAGCTCGGCGAAGACCTCGTCGTCGGTGTCGATCCCGGACGCTGACGAGGGTCCAAGTTGGGGGGACCACTCGGTGCTACCTTGGGGCCATCCTTCCTCTGCCAATCGAGGGTCAGTCTTTGCCTTGTCTGCTATGAGTACGGGGGCCTCTGTGTCTTACTCCACTGTGATTCTGGTATGCGTTGCATCATAAAGCTCGGATAGCTCCGTTCGGCTGGCTCGCCCATGTGTTTCCCCATTGTGGATAGCGAAGGGCTGAGGTGAATGAATGGATGGACGAGTGGAGGCGGTGTTGGCTGGATCTCCAGAGCCTGCTTGAATACTCTGAACTCACTTGAAAATATTGTGATGTCGTAGCAGTCAATCTTAGCTCGACATCACGATGTGTTCATGTCACTTAGCGCATCAATTCGCAGTGAAGAAAGCATCTCTAGTTATATCCTTTCAGATACGCTAGACAAATCATTTGCTGTTTTCGGTAAAGCATCTCCTGTCTGAATTCGGAAGTTGAAGAAACATGAGTAAATGTCACTAGGGCGGTTGCGATGTTTCTCCCTGGCATGCAACGCCATTCTCGATGCGGCTTTGTCGCAGGGATGACTCGAGGATTCCAGACATCATCACATCTTAATTTTTGCAAATGACACGCTGCTAAGGCGTCCCTAGCTAGCTAGGGCTGCAGTAAACAGAATATGGAAAGGGGTTTTGGAACACATCCCTATTTTAGCTAAATAAAAGATACATCGAAAGCCTACTTGAGTTCCTCCAGACCTGTGCGTGCTGCGCTGTTCGGCAGGTTCCTCAATCGTACGCAATACATCTTGCGTTCTTCCGTAATCGCCTATAATTTTCTTCTTTTGAAAACCATAGTATGGATAATAGCCTCGTGGTAATGGGATCCATGCCCAATGGAGTTGTTTCCTCTTCGCCAGTCAAGGAGCGGGATTTTCTCTGCTTCGGGATCGGGGCTCTCGAGATTGATTTCCGCCCATGCCTTCACGGTTGGATCTAGATAACCAAAAGTCATAGCCCCCCGCCATCGGATAGTAGACACCGGTCTCTGGTCCCATTCGAGTTGGTACCCCTCTGGAAGTGCAAAAGTCCATAGTTTAGCGCACTCAATAATAGCATCAAGTTGGCTCTTCTTCTGTATAAACGTCTCTAGGACCAATTCAAGAACCTGTAGGTCGGGCCAGAACTCGGTAATCTGCGTTCCCCATCGCCCTGGCTTCTCAAAACTGTCGAGACCAAATTCAGGCTCTCTCCCAGCCTGGCGAGCTGCATAGCCTTCATTCATGGCGGGCGCGGTAGCCAAGCTAGCGGTGGTATGTATCATCGGCTCAAGACGGAGCTTGTTGCCAGGACTCAGCGTAGCCCGCTCCGGCGCCGAGGACCATGACCACCAGTCAGTACGGCCCAGGCGAATGGTCAAGTGCGTCATCTTTTTGGCTATGCGGAGGTCATGATTGGGCGCGGTTGGCATGGGATCCTCCTTGCCTGTGGAGTTTGAATGCTGAGCTTCAGCGGTTCTCAAGAATTGGTCGACAAAGGATGTGATGAACGTGAACTCTCTCAGTTCGCGGCCACGGTGACGACCAAGCGTCCCAGCCATACGCGATATTCTTTCAATAGCACCTTACATACAGTTAGTGATAATCATGGCATCTACGATTGTCTTCTGGCTTAACGTACCACCCTCGAGTTTGACCTGCTGGACAGTCATCTCGGCCGAAGTAAGGTTCGCGAACTGCCAGCGCTTCAATTTCCCCAGCGACCCCGGTCCCGAATCCGTACAATGAAGCACAGTATGTGGCGGTACATCGACGTGGTTGCCGTCAAAGGCGGTCATCGGATTGACCTCAAAAGGCACCAGAAAAGCTTCGACATAAATCGTTCGACAAGTCTCGAGAAGGTCGGTCGCCACACGTAGTGGTCCCCCTTGGCCTGGTCGAGTATACGGCCTGTCAAGAGCAAAATGTCTGGTTTTATCCTCGTAGCATGTCAAAGCGAAGGCCCAGATAAGGCGGCGGAGCTCCAGTGGAAGCTTGCTGATCAAGAGAGAGTCTGATTGTGGGTTGATTGATGTCGGGTTCTTGAGTATTTCTAGCGCCACAGGCATCTTCTCGTCGATCTTTCTCGTGACTGGGTAATCCGACCACCTTTGGTCGGATCGCACGACGTTTGGCCTTGCCCTTGAAGCTCGTTGAGATCGCGTCATCATCTTCGGCAGGGTGGCTCGGAAGTGCGCGAGGCTTGGATAGAGGTTGGAATTGACAGGCTTTAAACGAACGTAAATCTATTTTAGACAATGCTCGACACGATGCCTTCAATTGGGTTTGTTTTGTCTGATACGAGCCTGGTAGCTCAAGGAGCTATACTATGCTTTGATGCGAGAGAAATTTGATGATTTCAGCCATCTTACAGTATTTTTTTGCGGGGGTTCAGGCTTATAATGCTGTAGACCTCAGCACAGCCGATGGTTACCTTGTAGGCAGCCATCACGCCTGTCTCCCTAAGCGGCGTATACACCACTTCAGCCCCGAGTCCGCATAATAAGGCAGCATACAAGTCACCCTATCAAGTGAGTTGGAGACTATCGCGTACTATCGACTGTTTGACAATGAAACAGCAAGTCTACTGCATATGAACGCATAAGGTCCACACGGCACTTGCCATGCAAGCAGCAACTTGAATAGACTAGTTATACTGTACCTCCTCGGTCAATTCCACACGCATCGCGTCATTTACTCCTTGTACCAGTACTGCCATTGTAAACCATGCTGATCTCTCCGTATCTCTCCCGCTGCCCAGATTGTAGAGAGTGATACTCCAGGGAGAAGTTTTCAACGACGCTGAAACCAAGCTTCTTGTACAATGAGGCAGCTTCGACGGTACTCTCGAGGTAGGCTAGAGCCCGCTCTTGGTCGCATCGATCGATGCCCCAGTGAATCATTACCGATGCTGCTCCTCGTCCTCGATATGCCGGATCAGTTCCCATGAATGTGAGTTCTGGAATTGTCAGCCGACATTCCCGGTGGTACCCCTCGACGAATTCCAGATAATCTCACTGTAACAAGGCCCGCTCATCCAAGCGCGCTTCTGTGCCTTATCTGTGACCGCTGCCCAGGCGTCGATTAACTTGAGATCTGTTCCGTCAGGCCATATCCAGGGCGGCTCTTCGTAGCCTTCATACACCGTGACGGGATGGGACCACTTCGCGAAGGCGATTATCGGTCGTGCCTCCTCGGCTCGTGGCCTTGCGTCATTGCCCTCATCGACGGGAGAGGCTACCGCATCCTTGACAATGAGCACGGTCGTCTTTGGGTCGTCAATATCGGCCAGCGCCTTCACGCGGATGGCCTCCCTTAAGCCCTCGCGTACAGCTGGGGTGGGGAACTGCGCCAAGAGCAGCGCGTTGGAGCCGAAAGCAGCCATGTGGATGTCTGCGATCCTCGCTGCGTCAGCAGGCTTCGCAATTAAAAGCTGCAGGGACATGATGTGGTCCAGCCGGCCAGGAGACTATGCTTTCAATGCTCGTCGAGATGTTAGCTGGGAGGTACGGGCGATATCGTTATTCGTGCATGTCTTGGACAGGCCAATGACGATGTTAAGAGATTGGTCCCTGTAGCCCGTGAAGTGTCAGCCATTCACAGAGATGCAACTCAGGTCTGCTTCAGTGATACAATGCTGGCCCAATAGTTCCTCCAGATGCTGCGAAAGAGAATTCGAAATAAAACCAATAGACAGACAAGACCCGAGGGTACACTTCTACTCGAACATCTATTGCGACAAATTCGAGCGAGTTCCTCGCAGCTCGTCACGTTCTCAAGCTACAGAACTAACCATCAACAATGATTACCCCTCGACAGCACCCTGTTCATGCGAATGGGACAACTGCCATGATGAATACATGCATGTTTGGTGTCGGATCAATCGAATTTTGTTCATTGAATTATTAATCCACAGTCTACTCATCCACCCACTTTATAACGTTGTCCATCTCCTCCCTCCCACTCCTCACATGGTTAACGCCTGCCTCTGTGTCCTCATACCCAATCGCAAGCCCACACAAAACCTCAAGGTCGTCCGGGATCCCGACCTCCTTCCGAACCTCTTCGGGATACCCAGAAACACTCACTTCAACACAGCTCCCAATACCCCTCTCAGTAAATGCCAGCAGGAACGTCTGGATGAACATCCCAATACTGAACGCCGCGCGTCCGGGCAAGTCCCGGCTCTTGCACACGATGACGCCGACCGGTGCACCGAAGAACTCAAAGTTGCGCAGGACGGCTCTCTTGCGCCACTCTTTTGTCTTCGCGCGGGATCTGCCAGCCCTCCCCGTACACCTGCTTCCCTAGCTCCGAGCGGTAGTGCCTGAAGGTGTCCGGCAGCCCGGGTATGTTCGGCGCAGCACCACTCGATGCCACGGTTGTGAGCGCGCCCTTCAGACGGTCGAGGGCGGTGTCTTGCACGATGTAGACGCGCCAGGCCTGGGTGTTGGAGTTGCTGGGTGCATGCGTGGCCAACTCGAGACAGGCGTTGAGCAGCTCGCGGGGAACAGGCTTGGGGAGATAGAGCCGCGTGGAGTGCCGGGAGAGGATAGCTTCGTCTAACAGCATGTGAACCGAGCTCCTTCGGTCCTGGTCTTGCACGATGCCGTTGGGTTTCTGGGTCTCAAGCCCAAGGCCAGAGTCAGTTCGTGTATGGCTTGGTGCAGTGTCTGCCATAAAGATGTCCTAAGGAAAATGAACCAGGGACAGAGATTTAGTGACTGGAGGAGCAGATCCAAAGTAAGGTACTCGATTACTTAAAGCTGACTGAGCTGGCTCATCATCACTAGATTCCCCCCCAATGCAGCCGGGCACTAGGGATTTCGGCTCTCGGAGGGCAGAGATCTTTCAATTGATTGGCCTTGTCTTATTTGTTCACCGTCTAGTGAATCTTGCTAACGCAACCCTGCGAGGCGCTGACCGGCGGATGTGTAAGCACCCAAAGCTAGAATGGATGTAATAGGTAGGCCAGCTCAACGACCCAGACATGAAAGACTGATTCATTCTCTGGGCACCGAGTCGTGACACGATTTTCGGACTACCCGTGTTGGAGAGAAGTAACCCAGCGATCCGCCTTACACGTCGACGTCCTAACGAGGGCATAGTAACTAATCTAGCACAGCAAGATCTTCGATAGCGAAGAGTCATACCGCATTTCTTTGCGCGAGTATGTAAGTCCCAGGAATTGAAAGAGGGAGTTTAATACGGCTATCTCGGAATCCGTATGATTCTGGTGAGTCGTCGAATTTTCTTGTAATCAGGCCAAAGCTTCCTATAGACTTCACAGGGTGAAGATCCTACTAGTTGGGCGTCTCACTGAAACAGAAACTGTGTGAAGGAAAGCCGAAGGAATTGTCAAAGTAGCTGCCTCGATTGTGCATGATATGAATGTTGATCTGGGATTCCAGGACGCTGCTGTTTGAGTCGTAGTTAATTCTACTCTCCTCCTAAAACTGAAGCGGTGTTGAGTGATGAAGAACAGGCTACCTGCCTGGACGGAAATGGTAACAAGGTGCGTGACGAGCACCGTTAAGCTCGGATCCAGCCATCGTCTGAGTCAATGCTGAATCAAGGACGAGTCATTCGCGCTGAAAATCTGTGACAATAATGGCGAAAAGAAAGCACGATGCTTACGTGCGGATTTTGGTGCGGGCGTCGTCGGGAAGGCATACGGTTGTGAGTAATAGCCCATTCGATGCCACAACACCATATGAGGGATGCTCCAACATGCATTATTACTTTATGAGTCGTTGCATCGATACCCTTCGCTTTCCATTTATGTGGGCGCAGATATGATCACTATCATGTTACTTTAGGTGAATACTCCGTTGAAAGTTAGCGACGAATCCTTGGAGGCAAGCATTGGTACGGTACCTGTTGGCAATGGCTTAATTCAGTGTTGCCTCCCCGCTGTGGCTTTGCGTTCTAACCAACTTTTAGGCCTGTGCTACTAGAGCTGTTTAGGCGTGACTGCTGCCTTCGCAGTACCCCGGGTACCTGATTTTAATTATCTTCGCTGCCGGTATAGTATAGCTGCCTTTTCCATTGGGTTCGAGACAGAAGAATGCTCGAGGGCAAAATCGAGTCGGGGGATGTAGAGTTTCGGGTAACTTGTGTGTGTGTTAACGTCCATGCTCACAGCCCTGGCCCTTGTTTAGTGAGTGGTGTTCGTGAGTGGCTACTACTCTGTCAATTTCTTCACAAGACGAGGCCGAAAGCAGCACGTGCAGCAATGTCGTGATCCTATCTCCCATGAACGATGGGAAAGTGGCGCAATGCTGTACGTCCTATGCATTGTGTGTGTCTGGTTGCTTGCCTGCCTGTCCACCAGCAAGTGATTTCCCACTTGCTGTCCAGTCGGGCGAACTCACCAACATGCGTGCGGCACACATCTCAACAAGCTGACGACGACCAGTGCACGCTACTAGGTCCGTACAAGGCAACTCGACAATCTGGACTCGCAATTCAGCATGTGCTCGAGATAGTGAAAATTCTTGATCTCGTGAATCATCGGCTTCCTTTTATTGTTGATGCGATTACGACGCGGACAAGTCGAAGAGCTTCCGGGCTTGGCATAGTCACCGTGGCAGCATGGCCGGCCTCGCCACGGGAGCTTCGGGGGTAGCTAGCTCGGGCAGCTGTCTGGAGTAAGGTAACATTGAGACCCGCATGGCTGCCTATATTGCAGCTTTGTCAATCTAATACGGCCAGATACGGCCACGGCCAACTGTGGTCTTCCGCTTAAGGTCAAACCCCTTCGTGAGATTGAGGGGTCGCATCGTCTCTTGCCTCATGGACTGACCATGGACCAGGCACCTAAACAGGTCCAGAATAGGTCCAGCCCTGCTGCCAGCAACGTCTGAGCAGGTCTGAGCATGCACTGATCCATCATTCCATCATCATGATAAGCTCTGCGAGATCAACGCGCGGGAATGATGACCTTCCTTTACGGGCAAGGCGCAGACTCGCAACAGGCGAATAACGGCGACCGACACGTCGTAGTACGTCTAATCAAGCTCATTTCCAAGCTTCGCCGCAGCGTTCGAGTGGGGAGGTAGTGCGGCACGGATCGGCTGTGCTTTGCTAAATACTGCTATAGCATAGCACCATGCGGGATATGCATCCGGCTTCCCATCTGATTCATGAGCTGTACGTCATTGATTGACCTGACTCTCTTCCAGCAGCCTCGCCCTCAGCTACAAAATGTAGACCTCTCGCCTCAGCTTGGCGAAATCTGTAGCGGACCCAACGAGCCAAGCTTGCATTGATCCAGCCCTCCGTCCAAAATGCACTCTTCGAAGCTTTTGGTCGCACTCCTCGCGGGCGGCACCTACGCCCTCTCCAACCCGCACAAGAGAGCGGCGGAGATGCATGCGAAGCGCCCGACCCTGAAGCGTGACAGAGCACCCATTGCCAAGCGCTCGTCGTCAAGCTACCTGACGTCTGCCACGGCGCGTAAGCTTCCCTTCCCTGACAGCAACGAGAGTGAGACCTGACAGGCACACAGCATTCGCCGTCAATGGCTCGGGCATTCCCTTGGTAGACTTTGACATCGGCGAGTCATACGCCGGTACGCTGTCTATTGACAGTAACAGCAACAACACCAATCAGCTCTGGTTCTGGTTCTTCCCATCCGACAACCCGGATGCGGGCGACGAGATCACCATCTGGCTGAACGGAGGCCCGGGATGCAGTTCCCTTGACGGTCTGCTTCAGGAACATGGTCCCTTCCTGTGGCAGTCAGGAACCTACGCCCCACAGCCCAATCCTTTCTCGTGGACGAACCTCACGAACATGGTCTATGTAGACCAACCGATTGGAACTGGTATGTGAACCTCTGTAACATGCAAGGGTAAATGCTTATCACCATATTAGGCTTCTCGCCCGCTGCCAAGGGCGCTCCCGCAAAGATCAACAATGAGGTGGATGTTGGCAGGGAGTTTTCCGGATTCTGGAAGAACTTTATGACTACATTCAACATGACTGGCAGAAAGGTGTACTTGACTGGTGAATCTTACGCTGGGCAATACATCCCTTATATTGCGGAATATATGCTTGAGCAAAACAACACGGATTACTACAACGTTGCTGGAATCCAGATCAACGACCCCAGTATCGCTGGCGATGGCGTTTTGATTGAAGGTGAGGAACTCTACTCGTCGGAGTGCATCCCTGCAGTAGCTAACATGCGCCAGCACCGGCCGTCACTCATCTCAACAACTACGCCAATGTGTTTGCACTAAACGAGTCGACAATGGCCAGCGTGAATCAGAAAGCTGAAGACTGCGGATACTTCGCCTGGATGGAAGAGGCATTGACTTTCCCACCCGCCGGCAAATTCACCTCACCCAACAACTCTAGAGGTTAGTGGCACACCCCGCCCATATCATACGTCCCATCTAATAATACCTAAAAGACTGCGATGTCTGGGATGATGTCGTCGAGGCCGCGATCTATGTCAACCCTTGCTTCAACGTCTATCATCTGACCGACTTCTGTCCCTTCCTCTGGGACGAGCTCGGCTTTCCCTCTCTCGCCAACGGGCCGAACAACTACTTCAACCGATCCGACGTCCAGGAGGCCCTCCACGCGCCGCCGACCGACTACGTCATCTGCGGCGACGACACGCTGTTCCCGCTCGGCGACAGGTCGGCGCCCTCGAGCTACACCGCGCTCCCCTATGTCGTCGAGCGCACCAACAACGTCATCGTCGGCTCGGGCATGCTCGACTACCTGCTGCTGACCAACGGCACCCTCGCCGCGCTCAACAACATGACCTGGAACGGCGCGCAGGGGTTCAGCAAGGCGCCGACGGACAAGTTCTTCGTGCCGTACGACCCGTCGCTCGCGCTCGTCGTGCAGGAGACGACGCAGCAGCCCATCCCCGCCACGCCCGTCGGTCTCGTGGGCGGCGGCGGCACGATGGGCGTCACGCTGACGGAGCGTGGGCTCACGTGGGTCACGGTCGACCTGGCTGGACACGAGATCCCACAGTACGCGCCGGGAGCCGCTTACCGGCAGCTGGAGTTCTTGCTGGGCCGTATCGATAGTTTGACGGAGATGGGGGATTTCACGACTGCAAAGTAATGCTATGCAATTCAAGAGCTAGCCCACTGAACAAGAAAAAGGAGAGATTAAATTATATCAAAGTTACAAGACTAATTCATTTTCCGTCCCCCCAAAAAAAACCGTTCTTTACCCAAACCCAGTGATGCGATTGCTCAGCGCATTCAAGATCCAAATCCTTTTTTACATACCCAGCAGCTATGTCCAGAGAATCAATGGTGTATCGGCAAAAATTCGCAGGTGAAACTCGGTCGGGTCGAATCAAGACCTGCATGTCTTTCATCTATCAAAATGTGCTCTTGAGCACTGGCGACCGTCAGCTTCACGAGGTATTGCTAAATGATCGAACCTGTGGTGTCCATTTACGAGCGAGGGACACGGAGGCGAATTGAACCTTTTGGGGAAAACGCTAATGGAAGTGAAAACCGAATTCAAACCAAAATCTAATGACCGCGACAAAGGCCAGACTAGAAACAGCCAGAGGTAGGCACAATGGCACAAATTGGAAAATTTCATCTTAGCTTCACAAACATAACTAAAAGTGATGTCACACAGCGATTGAGATACTCATCGCTCATAACGAGACTGGTATGGCAAATTCTTGATTGATGGGTGGAAGCGCTAGCTCAGCCCTTGGCAGCACCGGCCTTGATCAGTAGAATATCGCCATCTTCGATTACGTATTCCTTGCCCTTGGTCATAACTTTACCCTTGGCCTTGACTTCGCTCTCATCTCCCAATTCTTTCAACATGTTGAAATTGTAGACAACAGCTTGAATAAATGTCTTCTCGAAGTCAGTGTGGATGACACCGGCAGCCTGCGGTGCCTTTGTGCCCATTCTGATCGTCCACTGCCGAACCTCATCGGTACCAGTGGTAAAGAAGCTGCCAAGGTGTAATGCTTTTCGCATTGTCGTGACAACCTTTGGAAGTGCGGACTCAATGCCAATCTTCTTGCATTCTTCCGCAGCTTCCTCTTCCGTGGCGAATTGCGTGAGACGCTCTTCGAAGCATACAGAGATGGGTAGGATGGGGTCGCCAGCGGCGTGTTCTTTCATCCATTCTCCGATCTTGGCAAGATGCTTGTTTTTCTTGCGTGTATAATCCTTCTCTGACAAGTTGACCAGATATACGACTGGCTTAGCGGACAGAAGCAGAAGCGTGTTGATAACCTCGACCTAGTATTTCTTGTCAGCTTTCACGGCCAATGAAGGATTTCAAAACAAGATTTGTGTGGAAGTGTGATCAGAGCGTGGTTCTTATCTCAGTATGCACTCTAGCGTTGTATAGGTGAGGCACTCGAAGAGCTGGGATTATATCAGGCGCTATGGCCCTTTGTCATCATATGGAGAAGGGTAAGAAAAATGAAGAAAAAATTAGCTTACCTCTTTTGGTGACCAGTTGCCCTTTCGGACATCTTTGCCGTCCTGCAGCCACGCAAGGATCTTCTCTATAGTGGCCTCCTCTTCTTTAGCCTTCTTCATCTCTAAACTCTGACCACCGCGACGAGTGTTCTTCTTGGAGTTTTCCAGAGCTTTCTCCACAAACTCGATATCCTTCGACCGTAGCTCTTCTCCAATGATATCAAGATCTCGCACAGGGTTGACGTCACCCTCGACGTGGATGATCTCCGCATCGTCAAAACATCTAACCACCTGAAAGATGGCATCGACAGCCCGGATATGCGACAGGAAAGCGTTGCCGAGACCAGCGCCGGTAGAAGCGCCTCTGGTCAGACCAGCGATATCGTAAACAGTCAAGTGAGCAGGTACCCGGGATTTTGGCTTGTACTTTTCGCACAGCCAGTCATAACGGTCGTCTGGTACGATGACACGAGACTCCTCAGGATCAATTGTGGCATAGGGGAAATTCTATCGGTCGCAAGTATCAGCAAGCGTTCATCTGAAAATAAGTATCGCTAACTTACAGCAGGGTTACCCAGACTGCACTTGGTGATAGCCTGGAACAATGTAGACTTTCCGACGTTGGCAAGACCAACAATACCGGCTTTCAGGTTGTTACCGGGACGGCCAAGGAGAACCTTCTCCTCGGCGGCAGGCTTCTTAGGAGGCATTTTTGTCCTTCGCTTTGCGTAGGTACGGGTGGTGATATGTACAGTAGTGCAGCTAAGCACTGGCTGTGTGGCTGGGATAGAGAGGGGTAGAGAGAGGGAGAGAAAAGCAGAGCTAGCTGCGAAGTGTGGGAAAAGACGTGGGAGAGAAGCGAAGGGAAGCGGAGAGAAAAGGGAAGGAGGCGTGGTGAAGGTGATACCGGCTGTGGACCAGCCGCAATTCACAGTCTTCCTCGTACCAAACTTAATTGGTGAGATGGGTATTGGACTCTTTGGTCGAGTCAACAGAATGCTCGTCTTGTTGGTGTACGGTCGACGGCTGACCTTGTCAGGTTCCTCGGTGGTTGGGTTGCGATTTTTCACACAAGGTCCTTGGAGGGGCACGCAGCTCGCAAAGGGAAAAAAAAAAAAAAAAGCTTGCAGGACTTGGTTGATTCATGTGGGTGCCAATCAAAATGCGGTTTGCGCTTCAATGGAAGTCGGCGCTACGAATGTTCCGGGTCAGAGGTCACCTACTAATTCTGCGGGACTTCCAGTGGAAGAGCCCCGCATCACCACGAGTTCCACAACGATCCCCCACGTATGTATTGCATTCAGACCTAAGCCACACGTGGCTGTAAGTGACCCCAGACCCTGGACCAAGATCCCTTGGTATGACGATCGGTTCCAGGTGGGTAAGGAAGACGGACGATCCAGCTGGTTGGGGTGCTGTCGCCAAACGTAACGCTTTCGGCCTGTCTGTCTCACATCATACCTCTTGTGGCTGATGCGGGATTGCTGATGTAGCTTGCTGCCTCATCCCATCCTTCTTCGTCCATCGCCCTGAAGTTAGTGCTCAAACTCTCATTGAGTGCTGCAGGCGGTCTCTTACCATTGCCGAGTTATTCTTGACCTACATTACAACTTACCTCATCATTGTCTGCTCCGAATACCTGTACGACCATCCGTCATCTTTGTCCACCTGCGTTTCGCCCATCGACTAACACCTCTATCGATCTCTACCAAATCAAAACTCCCTCGTCCATCGACACCCGGAAATTCCTTCACGATATCCTCCTCTGTATCAGTTCATCTCACACAGCTGAAGTACTGATAATGTCTTCTAAGAAATCGTCATCAAGAAGATCGTCTAGACAGTCACATAGATCGACGTTATCTCTATCTCGGACTGAGATCATCATTAACGTTTATGACCTCTTGCCAGTAAGTTAGCACCAGGCACATCTTCGGTCGCATTAAAGGAGAACGCTACTTAACTCCATTCTCTACAGCCCGGTCGCCTAGCTACTGTGCTTTGGACCGTAGGTGCCTCTCTGCTGCATTCGGGCGTTGTTATCAATGGACGCGAATACGCATACGGCGGACATGACAAACCATCGACGACAGGCGTGTACTGGACCCCTCCTCGTACCGTACCCCCGGGCGGGACTTTCAAGATCGAAATACTACACGGTTTTACTTTTGCTACGCAGTCCGAGATCGATGATATCATACGCCGAGCCTCCGAGGAGTTCCAGGGCATGCAGTATAACCTGTTGACCAAGAATTGCAATCACTTTACTAGTTATCTCTGTGAAAGGTTGACGGGTCGTCCAGGACCCGGGTGGCTAAATCGTGCTGCAAGCGTTGGCGTCGCATTGCCATGCATTGTGCCCAAGGACTGGATAGAGCCCCCAGAGTTTGATACCGCAGATGGCGAACTTCTCGAAGGAGATGACGATGACTTCGATGCACATGAGGGTACCCGGATGCTGAGGCAAGACAGCGTCAGAACGCTTGCCACTCCTGACAGCGAGGAAGAGGACAGTGAGGATGAGCAAAGACATAGCGGCCATTTCAAGGGGAAGGCAAGGGATACAAGTGGAAGAGCTCTGCCGGCCTCTGAACGGGCGCCAAGTACTTCGAGAAGATAACGAGGGGCTTTGATGGGGGATTCTGTCAATTTCTTGCATTTCCTGGCGTTAGCATTGCTTTGGACGGGTAGAATTTCCATGCGTCGGAGTTTGGGGGCAATTATGCATGTTTCTAAATTGATACCACGATATCGCTACATTCATTACGGGCATGGTCGGATTGATAGGGATTCTTGCTGCTCTGATGGTCGAGGGTATGGATTGGCTGATCTTGAGCGTTTGGATGTTGGTATTTGTACACCATGTACATGTCTATGAATGTGATATATGATACAGATCTTATCGTCTTGTGTCTTACAATCGACTGCCCTCCAAGCCATCTTCGTGATGATTGTAGTATGTCTAGCCCAGGCGTCTGGGCTTTGGACTCCTCGTACCGCCAAATTTAAGTCGTGTAGCATCCGATACCTTGACGATCTTATCACGCAGCAATCGTCCCTCATTCCCCAGCAGGACCTTGGTGCACGCCTCTCTCCCACTTCCGAATCCACGGAGCGCAACCTCCATTTTCGTAATTTCGCGGTGCATGCCTTTCTGATATAGCTTGTCAAGCACGTAAGAGCATAGCTGGAAAGCGGCGTCGTAAGAGCCGCGCTTCGACTTTTTAAACCCGATTTGGCCCGCGGATACACTTATGATGGCGTTACGGTCTGGGTACGTAACCGTAATGTGGCAGTTGTGCTTATGAGCATATATGTGGAAGTGGTAAGGCTCGAAAACGTCGCCGTATTTGGCGGTGCTCCGGGTCTCGAGAATGGCGTTGGCATCTTGGCCGATGGATGGTTTGTTGAGCGCGCGGCTCATAGTATCGCTGGCGAGCATCTGACCGAGATCGTTCATGGTATTGCGGCTGCCAGCTGAAGGTGTGTTCGCGCCGCCGAGGACAGATGGAGATCGCGGTGGTGCAGGGTCCGCAGGTCGGATGCTAGTTTGTGAGAAAGGGCGGACGACATGGCGACTTGTGTTACGTAGAGATAGAGATGACAACTGCGAGGTCGCAGTCGCCAGAAGGCGACTTGTCGAGGTTTTCATCTTGGAGGCATTCGTGGGTATGTCGACCAAGCCTGCCAGGGGTTGCTATGTTGAACTTGAAGCTATTCGAGATCCATAGAAATTTTGAGTACCTAGGGAATCAGCCAGGTTCCACTGCATCAGTCACCTTGATTCTAGCATGTATGCGTATTATACATATCTCCTATAAGATCATATTCCAGAAACCAAATTAAGCCCGGAATCTGCATGCATGGAAGCTAGGTACCTAAGTACTTAGGTAGCTTAGCTATGGCCCAGTCCCTTGTTCTATGCAATTCACGCCGACCGACCATTTTTTTCAAATTGCCGGTTTCGCCCGCCTTCCATCCAGGTCGCAAAGAATTATTCCTCGTCGCATCCTCATTCCGCCCTCCTTATCTCATCTTCCACTTTTGTCCTCCTCTTTGGAAGACTCGACACCACTACAAGCATGAGTTCCTTGCGGCAAGTCGCACGGGGTGCGGCCCCTTCCACCGTCTCGCGGACGTCTTCACTGGCTGTCCATTCCTACGGCAGATCCCCAGCTTACAGGCGGTTATTGTCAAGCACTGGGAACCTACACAGCGCAAGGAACGGAAGCGCATCATCCTCCTCTTACCGACAAATCTCTACTCCACTTCCGTCTCTTCGATCGCCTTTTGTCCCCGAAACTATAGCCACAATACAGTCGCGAGGCTTCCACCAAACAGCACCACGGCCTCAAGAACAACCCCAACAAGCTGCTCAGCCGTCTAAGCCCGAACCCAAGGAGCCCAAGCCTGAAGAAAAGACCGAATCGAGTGCTTCTGAAACCACATCTGAGGCCAAGAAGGGCTCCGAGGAGGAGGCTAAGGAGCAAGAGGGTGGTGACAAGGAAAAGAAGGAAGAGAAAAAGGAAGACCTTCCGCCGCCCCCGCCTCACGGCGATAAGACGCCATGGCAGGTCTTCATGGAGACTATGCAGACCGAGTTTAAAGCCTCAAAGGAATGGAATGACTCGACCAAACAACTCGCTGACTCGGCTCATTCTTTTACCGAGAGCGAGAGGGTGCGACGCGCGCGAGAAGCCTACCAGAACACAACCGGCGCTGTCTCCTCTACTGCTGGTCGCGTCATCAAAAACTCTGCCTCAGCTGTTGGCAAAGGTGCCGCCTGGACTTGGGACACTTCGGTCATGAAGGGTGTTCGAAAGGGCGCTAATGTTACTGGCGAGGCCCTTGACAAAGCTACAAAGCCCATCCGTGACACGGAAGCTTACAAGAGCGTCAAGAATGTCATTGATGATGGTAGCAGTTCCAGATATGGTGGGTGGGTAGAGAAGGAAGAGCGACGAAAGGCTCGTGAGCTCCGTGAACAGAAGGCCGGCTCGATCCACGCCAATGGGGAACAAATGGTGGAAGACCCCGAGTATGCTCTCCTAGGCCCCTAACTGCGTGCTGTCGCTAACACTGTCAGTGCTGGAACCAACGTCACACTCCACAAAGATGCGGCCTGGAAGGAAGCATGGCGCGATTTCCGTGACCAAAGCAAATTCGTCCAGGGTGTCTTCAACATGAAGAACGTGTATAACGAGTCAGAAAACCCACTGATCACCACTGCGCGGAGCATTACCGATCGAGTGGCCGGTTTCTTCGCCGAGAACGAAACTGCTATGGTTATCAAGAAATTCCGACAGATGGATCCCAACTTCCAGATGGAGCCATTCCTTCAAGAACTACGCGAGTATATACTGCCCGAGGTTCTTGACGCATATGTAAAGGGGGATACAGAGACTTTGAAGATGTGGCTCTCAGCTGCCCAATATTCTGTTTACGAAGCTCTAACCAAGCAATATTTGCAAGCTGGCATGAAGTCGGATGGGCGTATACTTGACATCAGACATGTTGATGTGCTCAAGGCACGCATGCTCGAGCCTGGCGAGATTCCTGTCTTCATCATTACCTGCCGAACGCAGGAGGTCCATGTCTACCGGAATGCCAAGTCCAACGAACTGGCCGCTGGCATGGAAGATAAAGTCCAGCTGGTCACCTACGCTATCGGTATTACCAGAACACCCGAGGAAGTTAGCAACCCCGAGACGAGAGGTTGGCGGCTAATTGAAATGCAAAAGAGTGGTAGAGATTATATATAATCTCGAAGACAGGAAGTCCCTTCACTGATGTGGTTACTATATACATGTTTTTAATATTTGTACAATACCAGCTGGAAGCATGACGCATGGAAGTCGAGCAGAGAGGCGGCTTCGTTACACCACTCCTACCAATTTTGGGTGTTCATCGATGAGGCGTTCAGCGACCGGTATGCATCGGATCCCGTTCTGTATGATAGACAAAAGGGTGCGTCGTGTTCATGTCATGGGCTTCGTATCCGGTGCATTGCGGTAATCTTGCCGCGAAAATCAATCTTATAAAAAATTCAAGAAGTGTATCCCACCTACAAGTGTGTCCTCAACCTACTAAGCTAAATGGCAATGAGACCCCTGAGGGTAAGAGGCACGCAATCTCCAGGCCGCTATGCAATCTCATCAACTTAATTTCATTATCTAAGATGGTCTACATGTGACATGGCCGATTCCGTCAGGTCTACAGATAGGGTTCCCTAGAGGAGTGATCCAAGATTTATGAGTGCTTTCACGCAGTGGCATGAGCACACGGCAAGAAACCTAAGACCTATGATAAGCAGTTTTTTTTTTAATCATTCTACGTAGCTTCATGTAATCATCACTCTGTAATATGATTTAAATTTCAATAGCTTCAAATTCGGAAGATACGTAGGTATCTGTTCAAATAATGGCATAATCAATTGTCTAAGCTGCTGCGCTCCCCGCCATATCACGGCTCGTCCGACCCTAAGATAGCTCGAAAACGATCGTCGTCTAACGTCGATCAATGTATAAGGGTTTTGGCTTTTGTTGACAGTAACGCGTTTGTCCGCAGACTTCGTCTCCCCATTTGCCACGGCCCTGGTTCCAGCGGTTAGCTTATTCGCAAAATTCTCGGTCAAATGCAAGAGGTGATTCTTTACCATGCTGAAATCCCAGTCTGAGTAGAACAGTCCCGCTTTCAGAGGACCACAGACCCCGTCAGCCCATTTCTGGAAGGCTCGCATGTGGCCCGCGCCGCATTTCTGTTCGGACAAGACATTAGCTTTTTCCTTCGTGCCGGAGTGACTGAACCAGGGATGATGGCAGTAGCAGGCGACAAAGTACACAGAATGTGGCTTGTGAAGGCAATGGGCCATCAACATGATGGAAAATGAATGACGGAAGTAAGGGGCTGGGGGCGAAGGACTAAGCAAGACAGAACGAACCTGCTTTTGGCATGAGACGTTGCAGTGATAGATTATCTCGTCGCCAACCTTGGACAAGACCGTTCCTTGGTATGGTGAGCTGCAACTAGTCCAGAACGACACTTCCTTCTGTCCTCTCCGTGGCACGTCGATCATTCTGCAAGCGGCGTTGAACAGTTTGCGGGCTTGAAAATAGTCTTTCATGACAATTTGCTCGTCGTCGCGACACCAATGACCCCTGTGGTGCTTCGTGAAGTCGTCCTCATCGGCCTCAATCATCAAGTCCTCGTCCTCGATCATCAAGTCCTCGCTGTCGACAAAGGCGGAAGAGGTGTTCGTCGGATCATCAGGTCTGGCGTTGTGGAAATTCCAGTAGTCTTTGGGAGCAAATTGGATTTTTACGTCGTTGAAGACATATATGCCATCACTGAAGTCGGCGGCGTCGAGGCACTGTGCCGAAGCGCCAAGGCCTAGGGCAAGAAGAGCCAGAAGAGCGGAAATCGGCTTCATCTTGGATGATGCTGGATAATTGCCTGGAAACAGAGAAAATTGCAGTACGAGGGCGGTTTGTATGGGGTTTTCCGTGATACGTAGAGGCGCAGGTTCGGGGTGAAAGAAAAGAACAGTTCCAGATGAGTCCCTTTGGTTGCTTATAAGTGTGAATAAGTAGCCTTTTCTCCGATAAGAAAGTTGTTCAAAGTAACTCAAGCCGCAGGAAGACTGTTCCAACTTTTAGACTTCCACCCTGCAAAGCTCACTCACTTGCCACTTTGGTAAGAAAGCTTCTCTGCTATCGGCCGACTCTTAATGGCCGCATCCATGATGAGGTATTATGTTATCTTTGGTGGGAATTCGATGTTTTTTCCTCTGGTGTTTTCGTTATCGTCAATGCCGTGATTTCAGTTGGCTCTGCTTGTGGATAGGTCGGTAGCGAGGGCATTGCTCCAGTATTCAAAAAAGCACTTTCGTTGGCCCATGCCTGATAAATCAGGTATTCTTTCTATCATGGTATGGTGCTGTTTGGTCGAAGGTTGTCTTCTGAGAGCAATCAAAGTTTTTCGCCGCCACATCGCTCATAAGTGACGCGTGACCATTTTGCGACGCGATCGAGAATGATTCAGGAAAACCACGTGCTACATTTGCACAATTAACATCTGCGCTTTGATGTGCACCGATGGTCAGTATTTTTGTGCCGTGTGTGGCTATCGATCTCCGCCTCTAAAACTACCTTCACACTGAGATCAGTGACATTACTTTCGAGTTGGTATAGAGGACTTGAAGGTCGCCCAGTGACAGAAATAGAAGTTCCGCGTGCAGTTCATTGAGTTGAAGCGGTGGCATGTGCCTCCCTAGACTCGCTTTGTGTGGTCGGGTTCGCCCCCAATCAGCCAGCATGCGATCCTGGCTAATGCTGTTGAGATTGCTTGTTTCCGTCATCCTAGGGAAGCACTGAAAGAACATTGGCCTTGATATGAAGAGATTTGATTATCAGAGACTTGGAGTTGACAAGTATGTCCTGTGATGTGAACGCGATGTCTGATGGGGGTTCGGATATCCATCAACATTAAGGTCTGAAGAACAGTTACGGCGAGATCTAGAGCCGCTCACGCATGAAGTTCAATCCTCGCAGTACTGAAACCGATGCCTCTGCGACAGATATCCGTCTCGAGGAGGAGTCTTCCTCGAAGAGTGAAGACTCCTCCACCGCCTTACACAGAGCGCGATGAGCAGCTCAACCGAGGAGATCAGTTCAACGACACAAATGATGATCCTGATCAAGCTATTATTGGGAATACAGTCATTCGTTGCACATCCTTATCTTGTGAGAACCTTACAATCCAGGGTAGCGACTTTTGCATGCAACATCGGTGCATGCAAGGGGGCTGTCCCAATCGTAGGGATCGGGGATCATCGCGACTATTCTGCCAGAGCCATCAGTGCAACTCGCATGGCTGCTCAGGCGCCAAATCTAACGGATCTCACTATTGTCTTCGACACGTGTGTAGCCATGGGGGATGTATGGCAATCAGGTTGGATGAAGACGGGTGCTACTGCGATGCTCACAGCTGCCGACGGCAAGGGTGCCGGAAACGCTGCGACGCACGCTTGAGGTACTGCCTCCATCACGAATGTAAAGTCAAAGAATGTAACCATCGAGCAATAAATTCGACCGAGCTATGCGAAGCGCACAAGTGCGAAGTCGATGACTGCGTCGCGCGACGGCCGGACCAGACAAGATACTGCGCCTCCGATCAGTGCGAGGTTGGCGACTGTCGCCGAGGTGCGCTGAGCAGGGTTCGATACTGTGCATCCCATCTATGCGCTGGCCCAAATTGCACAAACGTTCGAGAGTCGGGATCTCGATTCTGTAATCGTCACAGATGTCGCGGCTGTGAAAGAGCAGCAGCCTCGGACCGTGACGCCTGTACCCTTCACCAGTGCAAAAGCCCTATATGCACTCGACCTCAGCAAGAGGGGTTGACCAGTTGCAGACGACATCTCTGCTCTTGGAGCGGCTGCGAACAACCGGGAACTCGGTGGGATGGGCATTGTCTGGACCACACGTGTCGTGCCGAGCAGTGTTCCAATGGTGTGAGTCATATCGGCGGAGTGGCGGGAAAGTATTGCTCCCAGCACTCTTGCGCGCAGTGCTCGTGTCTCCGGCGACGTTCTCGCGGATCTTTCTGCCACGCTCATGAGTGTGGACATCGATCTTGCCCGGAGAGCCGAACCTGGGATGACGAGCGCGGCATCAAGCAGATACATCAGCGCTGCATATCCCATACGTGTAGCCAGCGAGTCTGCTATGCGCCCGTAAAGAGACTCGGCACCGCATACCGCGAGCATTCGCGTGGGGTTGAGAGGGATGCGTACGTGGACACGTACGAGAGGCGTCGAATTACGCTGGACACAGCAGGAGGTGGTCTTTCAATGAGCTTCCGCAGACTAGTAATAAGGAATGCCTAGATTGGGCTAAACTAGTAATGAGGAATGAATAGAGGAAAGGCGTAGTCGTTGAACGAAGACAAATTTCTCCTTTGATTGGGTGAATTATGACTGTAGCATATTTGCCTCACTAGCTCTAACCCGTCAAGATGTCAACTAGGTGCTTCAACTCCCACAGATCCCCTCTGTCACATTGGCGAACACCTCTGCCGTATACTCCCACAACTTCTCAGAGTCGTGCGCCACGAACGCAGCCCCAGTCCACCATGTATTCAGATGACCTTGGAGAGCATACAGGTCCTTGTAGAATCCAGCCTTGATGTCATCGACGCATACATGAAGCTGGTGAGGGCTATGGTTCGCGAAAGCGACCAGCTCAAAGGGTTCGGTGGTAGTTGTGTTGTAATCACCGCCATTCCGGAGCCGCTGCATCGCGTCCTCAATCGCCTGTCTGGCCTCATCTTCGGTTAGGTTGCCGTTCTCTAGCCCGCCGTATGCCGTGATGTAGACGTCTGGAGCTGGAGTCTTGAAAAAGTAGTAGGCGGATGGGAAGTCGGGGTAGAAGTACGGCGTAGACATATTTCCCGGCGATACGTTCTGGATGGACAAACCAGCAGGAATGGCTGGTTCCCTGACCGCAGCTGCGAAGTATTGGAAATACTTGAACTTGCTGAAGACGTTCTTCTCGGTGGTGTCTAGGTCAAAAGGCCCAAGATAGTCATTTCCAATCAAGGGAGGGATCGTCACGATTAATCGTTTCACCTTCAAAGTTTTCTCGCAAGCTCCTGTATCGACTGTCAAGCTGAAGTAGCATCGGTCAGCCAATGAACCCAGAGATAATTGCCCACTAACTCACTTGATATGCCCATCTGGGTCTGCGTCTCGAGTTGCAGCGCTGATGCTGCTTCCAAAGAAAACATCGTCACCCAGAATCTGAGCAGCCCTATCATAAATGGAGCTGATGTTGAAATCGGAGGGAAATAATAATCCGTTGCCAGTGATTGCGCGGATCAATCCGCCGTTGAAACGCTGTAGTATATAAAGACTCGGTATCTCCAGTATATCACCAAAGCCCATTGCCCACAAGTTCAACGGCAGGAAAGCATCGCCGAGATCGTGCTTCTGAATGAAATCGCCGAAGGGTATCAGGAGATCGTCGGGAACATCTTCTGGAAGATCGTAGGAAATATTCAGATAGGGGTACTGCGCAAGTTGACCGACAAACCGCTTCAATGCCGCGGTAGGGTCCTGCATCACATAGAAGGGGTTGTGTTCCCCAGATTCGAAGTCGAAAAAACTGAAGTTACCCACGCCATAATCCGCGACCGTTGTGGTGATACCCAGTCGAGCGAGATAGTCCTTAGCAGTATCAGTGTTGCCTAATCCAGAGACGCCATAGTCTACAGGTTTACCGGACGAGGGATCAGTATAAGTATGGGTATGACCCCCAAGCTGCTGGCTCTTTTCAACGACGGCAACGGTGAAGTTGGCATCCCGCAAGGCGATAGCGGCATACGTGCCGCTGGCACCACCACCAATGACTGCAACATCTCGAGTGATCGTATCCTGGGCATAGCAGACAACGAGTAGGGTGCTAACGAAATAGCCGAAACGTTGAAGCATGTTGGCAGCGTACGAAGGTACTAAGAGGTTATTAAGGGACTGGTTGTATGGGCGAGCACGCTGTACAATGCGAGGATGGGTGTTCCGAGTTCCCTGAAACCGAATGATTTAGACAGAGAGAGCTCGTATTAATACAAATTTACTACTCAGTCTGTGCCCCTGAGTATCCTGTTAAACAGCAAAAGAGATAAGCTGATTCATCGGGAGCCGCGCGCGTTGCATTCGCGAAGCTCGAATAGTCTTGCATTGGATCTTTTCGTGCGATCGATGGTCAGCGACACCGCTCTTTGTGATTGAGTCTTGCCCACGTCCGTCGCTGATGAATCACCTAACATCTCAGAGATACGCGGTACGGCATCACGTGTAACCATTCCAGCAACATACATATGTTATCAGGTTTCCGAAAAAAAAAAAGTCGCAATCGCATGTATATTGTTCAGATCGCTGAGTATTCCACCACGCCATGAGTCACAGGCGGTCACAAACTAAACACTTACCGACTATTTCTATATCTCCTGATGTCGGTCATGTTGCCACGTACTGGAACATGACCTAGGCGGAGCATGCTGATCCGCCATGCCTCCTTGTCTTGGCGTCCTTGAGAAGCTATGTGTAGCTTTACCTTCGGTTTCCGATATCCATGCACCTAAAATGCTCTGAACTGTGGTCTCTTTTTTGATGTCTAGTTACTAGCTGTATAACATAATCTCACACACTGGTGTAACTAGCCTCTATCATCTTCTCAAATGTTTGAGTACGGACCCGAGAGAAGCGAACCAGAAAATAGATCTTCCGTCGTAGTAAAGGGACCAATAGGAATCACTACGTTAATTGATTAATGCCGCACGGCTCGTGGGACTGTTCTACACGTGCTGTTCTAGCCAAACAACTTCATTAGTCATACTTCTATCCATAACTGAGGGTTCTTTCCTTCGGTCGTCTCAAATCGATTGAGAAGACAGAGCTGTATGAGGCTTCTCAGAGACTCTGGATCCGGGACAGACTGTCATAGAAGCCTGGGCTGGCATCGAAATTTGTTGACGCGTTCATTGATGGATTCTTATGAGATAAGGCATTCGTGTTTATGTCGCTAAATTCCTGAACCAAAACTCCCAGTCCCCTTGCTGATCTGGGGCCGGTTGCGAGATGCAGGTTGGTTATCGAAGGAGGTAGGTCGGTTCCTCCAGGAATAGCGAAGGTTACCTACTTGATGTGTAAGCCACAGCGAGACCGAACAGCGTTCCCCGCTCCAACAGCTACCCAGCTCATATTGCATCCAATGCGGCTTAGCACGCAGAAGCCACCCGACTCTGCCAGGGCAGCCAGGTAATGAGAACAATGGCCCGGTAATCCAGTGACTACCCCTCTTGCATTGAAAGTGCCGTGCAGTGCAAAGTACGGAGGTATGTAGGGGTGTAGGTGTGTAGGTGTGTAGGTAGGTACCGGGTACATAATGCGTGACTCCAAAGTTGATGATACCTACGATAGTAGAGTGCAGAACTACTCGCCCAAGGTCTCTGCCGAGGCCAAGGCCCGCTTTCGACTCATTGACCGACATCTCGAGGCCGGACGACATACCTCACACAGCACACCGGGTTATTGTGCATCGTGAAGGCCGAATGACTCACGGCTCGACTTACGTGAGGGGCGTCAAGCCAGGCTCAATACCACGAGTTGCTATTATAAATAACTAGGGGCTGTTCACCGTTACCTGCCAGCCAGAGGTAGGGTTCGCGCATGCTTGGTCTCATCAGAAACGACAGTCTACATTGAGTACATTACCACTAGCAATTCACCATGACCATCCCATCTGAAGCTCCTGAAAACCTCAAAGAGCGCCTGAAAGCCTCTTACGACGCAATCGCGCCAGAGTACAACGCGTGGGCTACCCCGCAGTCTACCAAGCGGATGCACTACCTTGAGAAAGCTCTCGCGCTTCTCTCGCAGTCGAAGTCCTCCGGGAGCCCGACCTTCCTCGAGCTCGGCGCCGGCGCCGGCATCCCCGTGACGCAGAAACTGCTATCGTACCCCGGGTCCAAGGTGTTCGCCAATGACCTGTCCGGCGCACAGCTGGCCCTGGCCAGGAAGAACCTTCTCGAGGGCGCCAGCGGCGACGAGGAGGAGCGCCTCACGCTGATGGAGGGCGACATGACCAAGTTGTCGTTCCCCGAAGGATCCATCGACACGGTGCTCGGGTTCTACAGCATCATACACCTGCCTCGCGAGGAGCAGACGGGGATGATCCGTCAGATCTCGGGCTGGCTGAAGCCCGGGGGCTATCTCCTGGCCAACTTCTCAGAGAAGGCGGCGGAGACTGTCGTCGAGGAGAAGTGGCTGCATGAGAAAGGGTGGATGTTTTGGAGTGGGTGGGGCAAGGAAGAAAATTGTAAGATTGTCCAGGAAGCAGGTCTGGAGATTGTGGTCAGTGAGGTTACTCACGACGTCGTTGATGATTCATTCCATTGGGTTATCGCGAAGAAAAAGGAGTAACGGTATCATGCAGAGGGACCATTGGCATTTTGCTTCCCGGCGCCGTTTTCATTCACAGGCGTTTGAGTTCTCTACTTTCAACAAACATCCGCAAGTTCTTGGGCGCTTCCATTTCAACAGGTCCCAATTACAGACTTACTACGCAGAAAAACGAGGTTACTGGATAGTTCATGAGAATATAACATCGTGACTGTTATAATGTTCATTTTTTGTGTTTATTGAAAATCAGATCTGTTTCGTCTTCCACTATCTCTATGTAAGTGCCTCCCTCAACTTGGCAAAGTCTGGTGTACCGAGCCCCGTGGCAGCATCCCAACCCACCGTCGTGGCCCACCCACCGACATTGTACGTCGAGTTCGCGCAGCCCGTCGTCGAATCCCCATCCGAGACATCCGTAAACAAGCTGCTCAGCTCGTCCGAGTACAACATAGGATTCAAGAATCCCAGAACCGACTTGCCCTCTCGCAACCGGAGGTCATTCAACAGCGTGACCATCGACGCGAACACCGGCGTGCTAGCAGATGTCCCGTCATTCGAAGACACACCGCCCTGCGACAAGACGATGTAGTTATCGCCCAGCACCGCCAGATCCGGGATAGCCCGGCCCGACGCGTTGTAGAGACCGGGGTGGTCGTTGTCGGTCCCGTTGATCTGAGCCAGGTAGGACTCGGCCTCGGCGTCCTGCCACGCGGGGCGGTCGAAGTAGTTGCTGAAGCCCGAGTTGGAGAACGAGGCGACGCTGCCGTACGCGGCGGTCGCGCCGACGGCCGTCACCCACGGGCAGGTCGCGGGGAAGGTGCCCTCGAAGCGCCACTTGCCGTCGGGGCCGATGCATTCACCGCGGCGCGTGCCGACGGCGCCGCCGTTGCCGGCGGCGACGAGGACGGAGACGCCGCGGGCCGCGAGCTGGGCAAAGAGGTCGCACACCTTCTGGGCGTACTTGATGGGCACGGTGCGCTCCGTGTCGGACCACGAGATCGAGAGGACCTGCGCTGGCGCCTCCTCGGCCAGCATGTACTCGAGGAGCTCGAGGAACGGCTCGTTGTCGGACGCCTCGGGGCTGACTTCCACGGTGCCGTTCGCGGACAGGGTCGGGGGCCGACCGCCGACGGAGTAGTAGGTCACGGGAAGGGGATCGACGAACACGGTGGTGTAGTCGAGATCGAGCATGGCTTCCAGGCCGGCCGTCGCGCTGTCTTGCGGGTTGGTGCCGTTGTTGACCAGCTCGACGGTGAAGTTGGTCTGGGCGGTCGTGTTGCGGAGCCCGAAGCGGGTGAGGAAGTCATTGAGGTCTTGCTGGCTGCCCCATTCGTCCGAGAAACCGGCGATGCCGATGGTAGCGCCGGATTTGGTGTCAGGTGGTGTGTAGTTGATGTTATACATCGACTGTACTCGGGCTGGACAGGTGTCCGAGGCGCAATCGGGCGTGCCGTTGTGCTGGCGCCGTATGATTGTGTCTTCCTCCTCGTCGTTGCTGCGTGTACGGAAGTATACCGTAGGGTAGATGAAGTCAATGCTCCCCTCAAGCGAGCTGGGGATGCTGTAGGATAAAGTGCGCAGGATGGTCTTGTCAGACCCCTCTGGCATGAACCTGCTGAAGTCGGCGCCCAGCAACGTCCGGGCGCCCTTCACCGTGGTAGAGAATGCGACATAATCGCCGTCGCGCTTCGCAGTCAGAACTTCCTCGGAGCTGGCGTGCAGCCAAGACAAGACCTCGTCCGCAGCCGAGCTCGTGTCGGGGAGGATGGACCTCAGTTCGATGGCACTGAGATGCTGGCCGTATCGTGACGACTTGGGGTCACTGACAGCTTGGGCGACTTCCAGGAAATCCTTGTGTGACTGTCGCAGAGCGATGCGAAGAGACAAAATCTCATCGTCGGCCGCTTCAGATACCCATTCCCAGCCGTGCGGGACGGAGGAGACCGTCTCGTGCTCAACGAGGGTGTAAGAGATGCTGTGGAATGGGGCTTTTTGGGGCAGGGCGTTGACCGCACCGAGCCCAACAGCAAATAACGAGAGTGATGAGAAGATCTGCATTGTCACTGAACGATTGGAAGAGCAATCAAGAGATGCTCGGTTGAGTGAAAGTGACGAAGATCAGCTGCTTCTTGGACAATGCGCGACCGACGACAGGCAAGACATCCTACAGAGAAAGTGCAGGTTCCCTATGGTCTTTATGGCCATGAGTTAGTATATGTTCAACAGGCCATGGCAGTTCACCTTGATGACAAACGCAGAATGCAAAGGCATAGTCTTGGCGTACGATGAGCCCCCCAACTGGCATGTGGCCGGTGTCCTTCATTAGCCAGACACGACAATCACGAACATCGTATAGAACAAGGTCCATACCACTAGATCACACTACCACGTTGAATGAGTTTGTGGATTGTTGCTCCTATAGTGGGTATTCCCAGCGTTCGGCAGCAAAGCCGAGAGATCAAAGGCAGAGAGGTGGATTTTCTAGAATCTATGCCTTGACGGTGGCAGTGCTACAATAATAACGACAGTAATGCAAGCGCACCTACGACAGGCCTATGAATGATGGATGGGTGAACTACCAGAGAGAGCGGGCGTTGGGCGTGCATCATGCCCCATGAGAGTCAAGTCCACTAACCAGCACTAACTACCTGCCCTGTTCAGCCAAGGTGGACATATCGTCAGTGGCAGTGGTTCAACCCTACCTAAAGTAGTCTCCCCGTCGCCCTGTCCTGCCCTAAAAGCGGCCATTATCCACTCTAACCCTGGTAACCCAGTCTGCGAGAATGGAAATCTTTATATGGGGTTCTCGTATTCCCTGGGATCGACTCACGACTTGAGACGCGCTAGAATCCGTTTAGAACCGCGCAGATTGAGATGGCAAAGACTAATACGAGCTTTCAAGGACCTGCCCGGCATACATAGCCGATTTGACACATGCGTCATGGTCTCCAATCGCGCATTACTGAATTATTCCAGTTCACTATAGGGGATGTAAAAATGTAGTAATGGCTTTTCTCCGTAGGTACGGACTATATACATCGTCCCCCGCCCCCCTCGCTGAATGCTGCGAAATACTGGCATCAGTGCAGTCGATTGCTGTAGTGTGTCAACTCGTGCCATTCGTTCTTTCATTCCCGTCGCTCGCTTTGTATCGCCTGAAGTCATGTTGTCGCTCGCTGCCGCAGTCTTCGCTGCTTCCGTGGCCGGCAGTGCTCTGCCTCCGCGCCAGGCCACCAACAGCCCGGTCTTCTTCCCGATCAAGTACCCTTACAACGGGTATCCAAAGGTCTATACCGACATCACGTTCGGCACCCCGGGTCAGACACCCGTCCAGGCCGTAGTCGACCTGGGCAGCGCCAATTTCTGGGTATGCAATCTCTACCCAGAGGAGATAACAAGCTGATACCTAATCTTGCATTAGGCCTATGAGGCAAATGCCAGCATATACTACGGCTCTACCCGTCTAGGCGAGCAGGGCCATTGCATCCAGGTGCCGAGTCCAGCCTACAACGTCTCGGCCTCGACCACCGCCACAGACGAGACCTACAACCCACGCCAGTACAGCTACGGCGGCAACAGCAAGACCATCACGGCCTACGACTCCTGGAACGACACCCTCGCCTTCACCGTCGACGGCCTCGGCTCCGGCGCCAGCTTCGCGAACCAGCAGATCGCCGTCTCCAACTACAGCCAGGTACGCCAGGCCGCCACCGAGTGCACCGGCCTCGACTACGACGGCGCCATCCTCGGCGTCTCCGAGAACCGGGACGACACCGACGGGCCCTCGTTCCGCCAGAACCTGCTCGACGACGGCCTCATCGCCTCCTCGACCCTGTCCATGTGGTTCGACCAGCCCCCCGCCGGCGTCCAGGACACCTTCCACGGCAGCGCCCTGTTCGGCGCCGTCCCCACGTCCAAGTACAGCGGCAGCCTGACCAAGGTCACGAAGCGCCAGCCAGAGAACAGCATCGGGTACTACGTCGACACGCCTGTCTGGTCCGCCACCAGGATCGACGGCTCGTCCACCAAGCCCGTCGCCATCGGGAACTACAGCGCCGCGACCTCCACCACCTGCCTCGTCGACTCCGGCTCGGGGCAGGACTACCTGCCCATCAGCGAGGCGGACTTCCTCGACGCCACGGGCCTGGTCTCGCTGGACAACACCATCGCGTTCAACGGGTCCTGCGAGGACATGCCCAAGAACGGCACCATCTCGCTCCAGTTCGCGGGTGCGGAGGCGGGGACATCGGTCACCGTCACCATCCCCCTGATGAACTATGTTCGGGGCAACCTCGATGCCTTGTCGGAGATTGAGAACAGGACCATGTGTGGACTGAGCATGACGCTCGACAGCCCAGACTGCACTCTGGGATCTCCGTTCGCCTCGGGCGCCTTCATGGCGTTCAATGACGAGCTGGGTGAGATCGCGTTTGCTCAGGGTGGTGTCTCGACGGGAAGCCTGGATGGCTCCGACGGTCTGGGCGAGGTCGTGACCATCGGCAAGGGTGAGGGTCTGTCCAAAGTCACTGGATAGGCGCCGCGAGATTATATAGTTATATTTTGAAATTCATTGAAGATACCCCATTCAAGCAAGTACGCAAACCTGGACTCGTCGTCAAGTGAGAATGAAAGACCACGGGTCGAGGATCGTGACATGCAGCTCATTATGCAGTCATGTCAAAGCACTGCCTCCGAGAACGGCATAGTGTAATAGGTTCTCCCTCCATAGGAGATTGCGAAAGAGCACAAGGTTGCCAATACTCATTGCATCTACCTACAAAGCCGAATGAAGGACATAATTAACAGCGGTTCAGATGAGCAGTCTTACTGCCCGTCATTACGTATAGACAAGAGTCTGAGCTCTTCGAACGAGTAACGCTGGTAAGGTTCTTTCATACAAATATTTTGAAATTCATCAACCCCATCCTTACTGTATCGGTCTGCTTCTTTGTGTGGCAGGACCACAGGGCCAATTCCAGTTGCCAAATGATTATACCCTGCTCTTGTGAAAGGGTTTCAGCAATGCACAAAATTAATCGAGTCCTGTGGGTTCACTTACAAGACTTTTGGGTGGTGGGTTTCGAAGTGGCGAATACAGTCGGACCATCAGGCGCAGACGTGGTATTGGTATTGGAGTCACCGAAGATCCGAGAAGGGGCTGGTGAACCGGACGAGCTGAGATTGCCAAAAAGGTTTCCGGACGTCGAGTTGCCTTGAGAGGGTTTGGGATTGAAAGGGCTATCGAACGCAACGCCAGATGTAGAAGCGCCTTGCGTTGGTCTCCAATTGGTTGAGTTGCCGAATAAGCCTCCTGGTTTAGAGCCGCTCTCCGAGGTCTTCCAGCTGCTTGGACTCCCAAATAAGCCCCCAGATGCGCCGCCCCCAAATGCGCTCCCAGATGTAGGGATGCTATGAGAATTACTTGATATGTTAGACGAACTAGTAAAAGGGTTGTCCAGGTTTTCGGGAGCAGAGCTTGAACTATCAGAGAAAGTTGGAAGCTGAAAAGAACCAAGGCCCCTCGTGGGTTCGGCTTGCATGTTCTGAGGAGTGTTGCTTTTGTCGGTGTTGACGCGTCGGCTTGGGGTTGCTGAAGATGTACCAGAATTCGCGGTCGCATTCTCGGCCGACAAATGGCTTTTCCTTGCCGAGCTATGTGCCCCATGATCACTATTGCCTTGTCTCTTAGAGATTGTAGCATCTCCATCTAGATTCACCAACACACTAGGTACTTCAACGGGCGTGAGCATCACTTTGCGAAAGTTGGAGACTCAAGCACGTACCAGATCCATGTGCCCGAAATTTGTTGCATATTCTGAGCCCTTTTTGCATGGCATCATATTCCAACTGCAATTCAGCCCTTTCAGTCTGAGTGTCGGTCGACTCTGAAGCAAGATTCTTCAATTCTTCGTCGTCCATACAGTTGACTTGGTTCGTGGTAAGTATGGTTGGGAGTTCGCTGATGAGACAGTTCTCGATTGCTAGAATCATGACGTTATCTGTAAAGGTGCGAATCGACATCTGACCGTGTTAGCAATGGTGTGCAGTCGAGGTCCTCATTGCTACATACCTCGTAATAAGTAGTTGCCTTGTCTATGAGAAGCTCCGCGTCGAAGCCACTGGTGGGTTGATCCACCTTTTCGCTTAAGAGATCTTCCAACGCTTCTTTGGTGAAGAGTGCAGGATTATCTTTCAACAGCTGTCGAAGGAATCCCGCCGCTTGGGTCTTTTTGCGACGAAGGGCAAAGAGTGACTTGAACTCGGTATGTAGTGGCTCTGGATGCCCATTTCGATAAAATCGCAACAGTTCCTCTAGCTTCTCCTCTAGGACTCGTCCTTTTTTATCAAAGAACGGGACCACCACATCGGAGAGGATAGCGGCTCTTGTAGTGTGGTCGGAAAGGGTGATATGGGTGATGAGCATCTCGACAAATGATCTTGCTACTTGGAGAACAAGCCGGAGATGGTGCTGGGCAATTGATTTCCAAGGTGCTGACTGATCTTGGAAGAGCTTGTGAGCTATCCGATCGTTGGGTGTGTCGGGATACTCGACTCCCTGGTTGACGGATGAAAGTGACTCGAGCTCTTTCGCGATCACTTCGAAAGGGACCTTCTCTGGGTCTCTGAAGGTGGTGTACGTTAGCGACAAGGATTCCCAAAACCGCAGCGGGCTTCCTGGAGGACTTGTGTCTTCACTACCATCTGCACTTTCTTCCTCCCAAACCCCCTCCTGCTCTTCACCTTCTTCTCCGATGTCTTCATCACGCCTATGCAGTATAACACGTCTCTTGCCCTTGGTGTTGAGAGCATCCACAAACACGCGGTTCAAGTTGCGAACCAGAGCTCGTAGTTTCTTGATCTCGTCCTCGCTCATGGCTGATTGTCCTTGACCAGGGTAGAGCCCACCGAAAAAGTCATCGGAGAGGTAATTGCCCTCAATGGCATGTAATGAGAGAATATGGAACTCTGAAGCGATTCTGTTCATGTAGGAGCGGAGCTCCTTTGGCGTCGTACGTGGCTCCCCAAGGCGAGTTAGTCTTTGTTGTCGATCATTGATCTGCTCCTCAATAGATTCGATGAGACCCTGGAGATTGTTCTTGATGTGATCAAGAAGGATTGTGCTGAGTCTCTTTCGTAGAGTGTCAACACCACGGTTCTTCGAAGGTACAGTAGCCCAGGCCCCGGACTCAAAGAACTCCCGCTCCTCCTTGTCGCGCTGCTCGTGTGAGAGCGACCCTTGCGCCTCGCCACGATTTCGCAGTACGTGCCAGCCGAGTAAGAGATGGTGCGACTTATCTTGGTTCTTTGCAAGTCGAATGAAGTCCTCTTCATCTTTGGACTCAGGAGAAAGCAAGTCCGGTTTAGTGATAATACCCAGTGTGCGACTTCTATCTCTGTCATGATGCCTGACCCGCGATAGGACTTTTTGGAGGATGAGCTGGTTTCGTGCCGAGACGATGGCAAGTATGATGCTATTCTTGCGGGCCATGTAGCGTTCGACTAGACGGTCAACGATCTCCCGGCCAGCGGCAGATTGTGTGTCGTCTTCCGAATGATAAAAGCCAGGAAGATCCACCAAGGTAAGATGGGGGACGTCTGGACCCGTGATTTCAACACGTAGAACATCTTCTGAGAAGGTCGCGCTGCCTAACAACATGGCCGATTGCGCTTCTTCGATGACTTTTGGCAATTCATCTTTATCGAAGCGCGTCTCGTCGAATGGCTGGTCTTGGTCCTTAGATGGATGGGCGTACTGGATCCGAACATCGACCCTAGTTTGACGCCCCGTACGAAGAACAAGCTCCGTGGCAAAGCGAGTACATAGTCCACTCTTGACCGGGAAGCGAACTCTCGATATGGCTTCGAGAACAGAGCTCTTTCCGGAAGACTGGTCGCCTACAACGATGATCTGTGGTAAATCGACGAAACGATCAACCCCATGTTGGCGCAGGTCATCGATCGTATCCAGCAGTGCCTTCTGTTCGCCATGAAGTTGGCCTAGGGCGGCTGAGTCCAATGAGATACTCATATCTTTGAGTACTGCTTTGTGGTTGAAGGAACATAGGCTGATTCAGACAGGGATTAGATGAATGATCAGTGTAAGCGGGCGTTGGAACGGGGGACTGCACGATGATTCAAAGCAGGGAGTAGGTATCTGCCCAGTTTATAAAGTCATGTCTACCCGCAGCAGCCTTTCCCATGCTACACGGCGGCTACATGGCGCAGCATGGGGGTTCCCACGCAGCTGAACAATATCGCGGGGCATGCACCTTGTTGAAACCCTGAAAAGCCATGATGTGATGACCGAGTCCACGCACTCCTACCGAAGAGTCTCTCGTATTAAGTGACAGCCATGACCATCTCAACAGGGGGCTGTCGACTATCGACCAACAATGTTTCGTGATATGCAGGAGGCCCGAGTTGACGAATCATCACACAGCACCCTCGAGTCTTGGCCAAATCCTGTCCCCGGGCTCCATCTCAGACTCAGCTTTGCCTGCATGTTACGTCATCACACCTATGTATATTGGAGGTAGCTCTTCCTCAGCTTTAGTCGACACTTTCCTCCTTCTAGCTTCATCTCACTTGGCCTTGTCAGATTCCTCTTTTGACTGCAGAGTCCTTTGATTTGTGTGCTAGGGTCCTGTTCTGGACCACCACTCTGCGCTTATTGAGGCCATCGATTGGGAAATGTACTTGCGTTAGAGAGGAATATTGCAATTCTTTGAGGGTACAACTGCCATCTGCAAGGCAACCTAGGCAGTGACCCGTTCTGTCAGCCGCAAATGTTTCGCGGCAGGCCCGCCAATCGTTACGCGCCGCACCCGACCGGTATAGACCGTACCGGTGTGGTATCCTTGACAGCGAAGGCTGTGTGTCAATGTAAATTTGGGCGCGTGGTGGGCGCCTAGAAATTGCCAAATGAAAGTATCACTGGTTGAGCGCACATTCTTAGTGCTATCTTGGGTAAGTATGTTACAAGATATGTGACGGGTGCTTGTAGTGAACACCGACTGAAGCCATGATGATAAAATGTGGTCGTGACTCCCAAATGATCCAGGTTTGCATGTAACTGGTAACCCTCGCCTCAGAGGTCAGATGCCCAGCATATGCTTGGTCATGGTCGTCAGATAGACGCATGCATGGACATGTCGCTCTCCGTCGTGAACTTGGCCTTCTTTTCAACTAATCGAAGGACAGCAAGGATAATGCCCTAGGTAGAGGTAGGTATTGCACCAATATCATGAAACCTCACTTACTCCGACGTCGAAGAAGATTCCTGTACCGAGTTAGGTATGGAGCTCGAGATGAGCATATCAACGTACCTATCAAGAGGTGAGTGAAGCTTTCCATTTCCCCACCGGAGATTACCTCATGGTGGACACTATATCGATCTGCCGCAAGGTCCCGGAACTATGACGCGGGAACCGGAAATACACTTTCATACTGCGTCTAGGTTGTGTCGTGTATTTTCTCGAGAATGTTAAATAGATAGCAGCATACTTATTCATCAGCAAGCCATTCAAAGTCACTCACTGCACTACCTTCACCTGTAGAAGTCCCAATGGCTTCTACTCAGCAGGTAGGCTTGGCCTGTTCCTTCAGGTGATTCAGCTGCAAAATGCCAGGGACTAACGTACTCTTGTAGCGAAACGTAAAATTGTATGACCAATTTAAGCGTGTTTCTGGCTTGCCCAACACGCAGACACCGCCAATCACATGGAAACGCATATCTGAAAGGGTCGAGCAAAATTTGAGCAAAGCCCCGTTCAAATTGGTCGTTGATGACATCGAGGAATTAATACAAATTCTCGTCCCCCCCAACAAGCGAACTGAAATCTACCCAAAAGTGTTTGATGGCGTGACTGGAGTGAGGAAAGTGCCAAGATGGGAGTCGCCCGTTGACAATCCACGTGCAGTACCTCAGACACCCTTCTCTGAGCCCAGAGCAGTAAGCCTACCCGTAACGTTGTGTATTGCTGCTCCCACACTAGATCGAGATCTCGAGAAAGAGACCGAAACAACCTGCCTGCACCTCTACCAGAAGTTCGTTGCTGCCTCTAAATTAGCCGACGACGTACTTCGACACATCCGCAGCATAATCGTGTGGCGCGACACTGAACGCTCGAATGGTACTTGGGGTGCACTAGACTGGGAAGATGAGACCGTACGAGGTGGTCGACTAGGGCCGACGGAGGAACACAACCTATGGGACGTGCCGAGATGTTCCTTGGGAGATTGTCTGATGGCTTCCACCCTCACTGATATCCATCCCCAAGACCGTGCGTCGGTTCGAAAATTCATCTTTCCTGACCTGTCTTCGGCGCAGATCACGGAATACGTTTCGATCATCGAGAAGCAGGAGGACAAACTTCAGAAACATGATCCCCCTAAGAAGAAGAGAAAGCGGAGAAATCAAGAGACCTTTGATCGGCGACAAGCAGTTCGTTGAATTCAGTCAAGCCAAAAGACCAATCTACAAACAGCCGAAGCCATCATAGGGCTGGAAGAGGTGCTTGATATGGTTGACGAGAACATCAACCTGGCACCGAATCTGAGTTTTCTTAAACTTCAAGTGACTTCCGCGAAAATTTCCTGGACTTGGGTCACGAAATATGGCACTAGACGTTCCATTCTTGAGCCTGGACGGTGGCTCGAAGGAGAAGAGTCAGAGCCCGTTGAAAGTGGCGAAAGCATTGACAGAGACTGCGACCAGATTCGCGCTATGATCAAGATCTTCGTGCGTAAGGGCGATTGGTCAATGGATGAATTCATACTCGCGCTGGGTGGCCCACGCCGCCCAGAGCTCAAGAAGTTTCTAGAGAAGAGAGGGCTCCTGGAAGGAAGGCATAGCTCTGCGTTTCAGCGAAGCTGGGAGTTATTCAAACGCAGAGAGTTACTTGGCTACCAACTCACGGATCCACCACCGCCACCACCACAGCCCAAATCAAGCGCGAACTTCGAGGGTTTTTGAGGGAGGTTGATGCCAGCCGTGGAAAGAAGCGTGCGAGTACTGGATTATCGAAGAAGCCAGCCAAGGCTGCTAGAACGTCCTACTAGACTGCGCGGCTATATATATCGTGGGCGAAAAGACATGTAATGCGATCCCTTTCGTAACATGTCTACCAGGAGCCTCTCCTGTGGCGTCTTCTGTTAAGTTGCCTTCCTGTCGTACATACATCAGGACTGAGTCAGGTACTCTTCGAATATGGACATTTTTTTTTTGGTGTTTTTTTTGTGTTGGTGGTTCTTTCCACAAATTTTTTTCCTTTTTTTTTTTTTTTTTTTTTTTTTTTTTTTTCCAATTTGAGTTTTTGAATTGCCAACGAATTGAAAATGGGGTTACCTTCGTCAAAGATAATACCGCTGAATACGCTCTGTGTTTGGTAGTCAGCCGGAGTTGGGGCTTAGAGCTCGGCATTCATCTAACCGCGCAGAGCAACGGAGAGCTTGCCTCCGCGATTCCACGGCCGCGCCGCTCCACTTCGGAGACGTTGGTCAACAACCCCGGCGGTTCTAAAAGCCATATAAACCCTTCGCAAGCTCCGATAATGTTTATAGATGTTTTAGTTATCCATGCATCAATTGCTTCAGTCTTATCCACAATGCACGTCTCACTCAAGAGCCTCTGCTCCGTGCTCCTCCAGGCCACAGCCCTCGTGAAAGCAGCGTCGCTGCAACAAGTCACCGAGGATTTCGGTCCGAATCCCCGGAACGTCAGCTTCTACATCTACGTCCCCGACGCGCTCGCCGCCCGCCCCCCCATCCTCGTCAACCCCCACTGGTGCCACGGCGACGCGCAGGCGTGCTACGCTGGGTCCCGGTACGCCGCGCTAGCGGACCAGTACGGCTTCGTCGTCATCTACCCGGACAGCCCCAACACCGCCGACAAGTGCTGGGACGTGTCCTCGAATGAAACGCTCACCCACGACGCGGGGGGCGACAGCCTAGGCATCGCGAGCATGGTCCGGTGGGCGCTGCAGAGGTACGGCGGAGACCCGGGCCGGGTGTTCGTCACGGGGATCTCGTCGGGCGCGATGATGACCAGCGTGCTGATGGGCGCCTACCCCGACATGTTCGCCGCGGGTGCGGCTTTCGCGGGCGTCCCCTACGCCTGCTTCGCCGGCGACGGCTACGCGGTCTGGAGCGACGCGTGCGCGACCGGTCAGGTCACGCACACCGGGGAAGAATGGGCTGCCCTGGTCTGGGCAGGGTATCCGGGCTATGACGGGTGGAGGCCGAAGCTCCAGATATACCATGGCACGGTGGACGAAGTATTGAACTATACGAACTTTGGCGAGGAGATTAAGGAGTGGACGACGGTCCTGGGGTATAGTCAAACGCCCGCGAGTACGACGCTCGACACACCTGTCGCCAATTGGACCAAGTATGTTTACGGGGACAATGATTGGTTTGAGGCGTACAGTGCGGCTGGTGTGACGCATAATATCCAGAATCAGGAAGCAAATGTCATGGAGTGGTTCGATCTCACCTGTACCTCGGGAGACTGCTTCAAATGGGGCGATGGGGGTCCTTGATAGACTACAAGTGTCTTCCTGGAAATTATAAATGTTGAACTTATGTCGCCTTAAATTTCATGTCAGCGATACATGTTCACGGGCTACACGAGATCACAAGACTATGAGCCAAGCCCTGGGCACCTCAACTATGATATATAGGTATAATTCAATGAGACCATCTTCCAGTAGGGATATCTAGGCTGTGACATTACAATTGAAATACATTCCTGTCTCGAAAAATCTGTCCAAAGAAAGCAACCAGACAGAGCACATCATAAGTCGCCAGCAATATCATAAGAACGTTCACTCCACCAAACTCTTCCTCTCTTTTGTCATGCATCTTCTTCCCTTGGAAAGAAGAGATAGAAGCGACAGATTTTATCCGCCTCACACTTCTGCTGGCGAACCAAGTCTTCTCGAATTCTTCCTCTTCTTCCCAACTATATCGACAGCCACAGGCTCTTCTACGTGTGAAGAAGCTTCCGCCTCCTCAGGCTCATCCGTGTATTGTCCCTGTTCCGCCGCCTCCTCCTCAGTAGGCACTTCATCATATTCCGAAAACTGACGACGCAGCCACGCTGGAGTCTTCCACTCGGGCGCCTTCATCTTGGGCATGGCGGGCATATTCATCTTGACGTTCATCTTGGGCAACGACTCGAACCATGGCATGCTTGGAGCGGACTCGGGGCGCAGGCGGCAATGGCAGTCGGGGCAGTCTGGCGGCACGAGCTTCCACGCCAGCCACTGAATTAGCCCAGGGAGCGCGAGACCGCGGGAGAGTTCGCGTACCGCGAGATACAAATGAGTGCAGCTGGAGTTGAGAGCTCGATTAGCTAATGTGCTGTATATCGTAATGCTGCGTAAAACCGGCTTACAAGTTAATGAGCAGTGGCATCGTAGCGTATGCAGCCAGCATGGCTTCGTCCGATCTCCTACTCGTCCGAATCCATGTGAACACCAATACGACTAAGATCGCTGTTGCAAGAATCACATCAACCAGAAAGACCAGAACAGGACGTGAGGGTTTCTGTGACTCATCGGAAGGTGACTGATCAGGTTGCTGTTGTTCTCCGTGCTCGACATTGCCGCTGCGCTGTTCCTGCTGCTCCTTTGCCCGACGCGATAACAGGAAGATTCCTACGCCAGCGGAAAACGCCAGGGGCACTAAGCCGGCGGCAGGCACAGGACTCCCCGATACGATGCCATGCGCGAGGCAGAGTGGAAATGCCGGTAGAAAAGTAGCAGCGGTCACGACCCGCAACGTCCGTGAAGTAGCCATCGATGCGTAGGTAGACTGCAGATATGGCTGAGACCATCGGTATCAAGGCGTGCTGAAGTGAATGAGGGTTGAGAAGGCAGCCAACCTCTGGAGGATTCCCGTCCCAAAAGATAGTAAAGTAGGATTCGCCCAGCGTCGTGGAATACCCCACGAGGCGCGATGGCAAGTCTGGGGTATGATAGGATCCAGCGCGTCAACCCCACTTGTCACAGCTCATTGCATGCGCGGCCAGCCATCCGGGGGATGCAACAGTATCTGGACGCTATCGTCTGCTTTCTCGCCTCTATTTAACGGCGTCAATAGGTCGAGACCGACAATGGTACTCGGATTTGATGTCGCTCGTGAGTCAACGCAGTGATACCAAGCATAATTCTGGGCCGGTGTCGTTTGGCTCACTCTGAGCCGCAAAGGTCAGCATGCGCAAATGAACATGTAGGTACGACGAGCTAGGTGGTGATCTTACAAGTGAAAATGTACTTGTTAACCTATAATAGCTAATTCATCTCCAAAGGCACTCGTCGACAATGTTGGAAGAGGACGACTTCGTTTTCGACCTACGGTGGTGACAGACCGCCCGGGGAAACGGCATTACCGGTACTCGCTCCAAACGTAGTGGAGGTCGCCGAGCTCACTCAGAATTTCACCGCTCAGCGTTGAGGCTTAGAGCTCGAAGTCCTCGCTATGCCGCCCCTCCTCAGGTCATCAATCACCCCAGTCACCAGGAATAGGTGAAGTTTCGCATGACCATAGGATAAGGACCTCATAGGTATGGGACAGATGGGACTCGCCCTAGGGAAGTGCCAAGAGCTAAGAACTTACAATAATGGAAGGGAAGACCGGCGATGTACTGTCCTACCAAACTCTCTGTTCCACCATAGTTGGAGCGTCGGCTAGACTTCCGACGATTTGCGGAGCACATCCAACCTTCGCTGACCAGTATCTGGACTGGCCCCAAGGTCAGCGTGAATCCTTCGCTCATCTCCTATCAGTGCCTTTGCGCATACCATCGGTGTTGATGTGCACGATATCGACGGCTTCGCATTGCCAAACACGACTTCTGGCTATACTATCATCACCTACCCCATCTCGTTCTCCTCATCTTAGGCCCTCTGGATCAAAAAGATGACGGCAATCCCTACCGACTACCTAGAAAGAGTGTACGCCGGAGTCCTCGGCAAGCTCATCGGCGTCTACGTCGGGAGGCCCTTCGAGGGCTGGACCCACGCCCGCATCCTGAAAGAGCTGGGCCCGATCCACTACTACGTCCACGAGAAGTGCGGCGCGCAGCCCTTGGTCGTGACCGACGATGACGTATCTGGCACGTTCACGTTCGTGCGCGCGCTGGAGGAGCACGGCGTCAGCGGGGACATATCGGCCGCGTCTATCGGGAAGACGTGGCTCAACAACGTCATCCATCGCCGGACCATCTTTTGGTGGGGTGGCTACGGTATCTCCACCGAGCACACGGCGTTCACGAATCTCAAGCGAGGCGTCCCGGCGCCGCAAAGTGGCTCCATCCAGACGAACGGAAAGACTGTCGCGGAACAGATAGGCGCGCAGATCTTCGTTGATGGATGGGCGTTGGTCGCGCCGGGCCATCCTGCGCTCGCGGCGAAACTTGCGGAAGCTGCTGGCTCGGTGAGCCATGATGGCGAATCAGTATTTGCAGCCAAAGTATGGGCCGCGATGGAAGCTGAAGCATTTGTGTCGAGGGACGTCAACCACCTGATTGATGTTGGTCTGCAATATATTCCAGCAGAGTCACTCATCGCGAAACTGATCGCGGACGTACGTCAATGGTGTAGCGACAATGACGACTGGAGAGTGACTCGCCAGAAAATCGAGGATAAATACGGCTACGATAAATTCTGCGGGATATGCCATGTTGTTCCAAACCATGGTATCATGATCATGGCACTCCTATACGCGGGCCATGACTTCCATGAAGCCATCCATATCATCAACACTTGCGGGTGGGATACGGACTGCAATTCCGGCAACGTCGGATGCCTGCTGGCCATAATGCACGGCCTGGCTGCGTTTGATGATGGTTCTGACTGGCGCGGCCCTCTCGCTGATCGCGCACTCATCTCCAGTGCCGACGCTGGATATTCAATCAACAACGCTGCGCGCATCGCTTACGACGTGGCGAATCTGGGCAGGCAGCTAGCAGGTGAGAAGAAGTTAGACGCTCCCAAAGCCGGTGCGCAATTCCACTTCGCCCTGCCTGGCAGCGTTCAGGGGTTCCAAGCCACTCAGAATAATAGTCTGACGCCGCATCTGGTGAGAGTTGAGCAAGGCGTGGATGGTGCCAATGGCCCAGGTCTTGCGATCCGGATCTCGGGACTGACTAAAGCCACCGAACCCGTGCAGGTCCTCACGCAAACCTTTTCACCACCGGAATCTCGAAAGATGCCGACGTATGACATGGTAGGAAGCCCTCTGGTATACCCAGGCCAGAAAGTGCGAGCCCTTGTGCGTGCAGACAAGTCGAACACAACCACGGCAGAGGCAAGGCTGACGCTCCAGGCGTACAACTCGTCGGATGAGCTCCAGACGTATAGTAGTGAGTTCGTGACTCTACCACAAGGCGAGTCTAGGATCCTGGAATGGGTGATACCTTCAGAGGTGGCGAGCAACCCTATCCAAAAACTCGGTCTGGCGGTGTCAAACCAGCATAAGCGACTGGACGGATCAATATGGCTTGACTACCTGAGGTGGGATGGAGTACCCAACGTTGTCATCCAGCGGCCAGGCCATGGTCCAAATGACTTCTGGAAAAGTTCGTTCGTTAATGGCGCCGATGTCTTCAACGCATGGCAAAAACTTGCTATAGCCCAGGACCATGGCGAAGGCATTGTGAGCTACGGGACCCGCGACTGGACTGATTACAAATCGGCTGCCCGTGGATTCAGTGTAAATATCGGCGGTCCGGTGGGCGTCGCTATCCGCGTGCAGGGTCTGAATCGATGGTACGCTATCATGTTCACAAAAGGCCATAGGATCGCAATGGTCAAAGCACGCGATGAGAAGAGAATCGAAATGGCGAGCGCCGAGTTTGACTGGAAAATGGATGAAGCTTATGATGTCGAGATTTCTGCCGAGGGCACTGGGTTACGCGCACGAGTTGGTACCATTGAGCTGGAAGCCACAGATGGTGACTATCGTGGGGGAGGCATCGGCCTCGTTGTGAGTGAGGGATCTGTACAGGTGAGCGCCTTGGAGGTCAAGCCCTTAAATCATGAGTAGAATCCAGTTGATACACATCCTCATAGCTGCAATACTTGTGCTGCAAACTGAGGCCAGCGAAAGTGATCATTCAGGTAAATGCGAATCCGAGTAAGCCGTCGTTCTGGTACACTGATTCACGTTTTCTTAAGAGATGGGGGTGGAGTGCCCGGCAACTCCGTGACTTTTTGAAGAGCTGTTACAATCAGCTCACATACCGAGTTTCTGTGGGTTGGTCCAAATGCAACCACTCTTTGAACTGTTGATAGATCCGAAGTCTGGACAACGTAGTAGACGATACTTACACCAGTGATCACAGGATGGTTGCTGGTGACTTCACGTTGAAGTCTTGATTTTGGGGATATTGAGATAAGAAACTTGAACGTGTAACTCCATTTATAAATAGAATCCTGATGAAAAGTTTCTGGCTATCGTACAAGCACCATCTGTTAAAAATAATGCCAAACCATGCATATGAACCACTGCCCGCCCATTACTTTCATCGCACCTAATTACTTCGTGACGTCTTACCACCGAGCGCAGACTGTACAGACCCGCCTACGCTTCCCTCGGTCGTGAACTGCTTGCCAATCATGCCGTCCTTGTCGAGGGGTCCTCCGACCTTCTGTGCCGCACCACCGAGCGCTCCTTGCTCTGCGCACCATTTTGTTAGTCACCTGACGTTGCACTGGCATAACTAGTACGGGTGCAATGCCAAAACATGGAAATTTTTGTCTGTCTTACCTGTGAACTGCTTGCCGATAGCACCTTGGGCATCAAAGGCCTTGGGCTTGTCCTCGCCGATGCCTGCGTTGGCTGGTGTGGTGGTGGACGAGGCCATGCCGGTGCTCGTCTTGGAGCCGGTGTTGGAGCTTCCGTGCGAAGACATGATGTACAGGTATGTGACTTTGGGTGATGCTTGAAAAGGTTCGGTATAGGTAGATCGAGCGTGAGTATTATGAGTTTATAGGACTTGAGTTGTCGTAACGGAGATGATTATAGGGTCTTATCGACTATTTCAATACTGGACGTTGTCGTTGTACGCAGACGGGTCTAGTCACGGCGACGCTTCCATGAGGTCATGATGCGTCATTGCGATCGGGGAACGGATCAAGTGTCCCCTCAGTGCACATGTTTCTGGGCGCATGTGATCAAGCAGTCCTTCGCAATTGTTTCTCCCAAGTACAGCGCTGAATGCCGTTCAAGTAGTGACGGTTATGGCTATAGGGCTGAGGGATCGCACTTCCGGTATACCTCCCATTCTCCTAAGACTTGTGAGGTGAGGGGCAGCCTGTACCCTGGTGCTGCATCCTCCATGCCACCACTCTGCATTAGGTACCCGTGATGCGCATGGCGTTTCCCCAAGACTTGACAACCAGTGAGTCTACTGTAAATAGTAGACATATGGTTCTAAGGAGCGCAAGTGCGACAAAGTCCAGCGTGGAGGCTCGGTGTTCCCATCAGGTGCTTCTCCACTGGACGTTGCAGCCGTGAAGTCTGGTATCTCCACTAACACCGCTGTGCCATATCCGTGCTGACCCCTCAGCGATGGCCGCTGTCGCCAGTGACGATACCTAGCCTGCGCCAGCTATACGGCGCATTCTGGACAAACTTCTTATGTTCGAGTCAAGACTTTGATAGAATATGTACAAGACATCCATGTCACTTGTCGTCTCAGCTGTACAATATATCCGCAGGAGCACTCTTGGCTCGGCAATCGATCCCAAGCAACCATGGTAGTTCTTCTCATGTTGGAGACAGCAACGCCATAATGTTGAATATGCAGACATACCTAGCTTGAGGACCTTTGCTACGGTAGCTAAGTAAGTACCTAGCGTTGGTGCTCACTGCCCAGTGTCACGCCCACGCTGAGCGGATGCCAATCCACCAAAAACCAAAATATGGTGAGCCACATTCCGGCCTGTCTCTCAAGCCACATTGATCATTCACAGTTGCTTTGGCATGGGAGTGAGTGCCGGGCTTGACCCCACCAACACCACTAACCGGGCGGCATACGTCAGTCTCACCACTCAGCTTCCAAGATCTTGAAACGACACGCCCAGAATCCCCCCTTCGTGTGTAATAAGACTGGTTGCGGCTGAGATTATTCGCAACCTGCTGCATCTCCTACTCTCTTCTCATCGCTTAACCTAGGACCTAGTCCTTATACATTCTTACCTTCTGTTTGCACCCGCCTTGCCATTACTTGCTCCTCGAGATCGCGGCCATGTCGGAAAGTCTGAGCTCTCGTTTCGCCAAGCTGAACCCGCTCTCCAAAGGCAAGTCAAAGACCTTCGATGATGAGGATGGAGAGGAGATCGACAACACCACCGTCGCCGGTGGCGGGCACGGCGCGCGACGCACCAACGTCACCCAGAGCCAGTTACGGATCAGCCATGCATTGAGATCATTCCTCGTCCACCAGAACGTCGTGGCCGAGGAAGACGCGGCCCTGGGCACGGAGGAGCTGGCCGAGGCCCAGCTGAGCCAGAGGCTGCGGGAGCTCATCGACAAACCCCACATCGCCGTGCCCCCAGAGCTGACGGACCGGTCGCACCCGCTGCCAGAGTACTTCATCAGCTCAAGCCACAACACCTATCTTCTCGGGCATCAGCTCCGCGGCCAGTCGTCGGCTTCTGCCTATGAGATTGCCCTCGGCACTGGGTCTCGATGTGTGGAGATTGATGCGTGGGACAATGAGGAAAACGAAGATGAGCCAAAGGTTACGCACGGCTACACTCTAGTATCTCACATTCCCTTCCGGGCCGTGTGCGAGACCATCCGTGATGTAATAGACCGGGAAGCAGTGCAGTCCGCGGATACGCAAGGGTATCGCGCAGCCCCGATCATGCTGTCGTTGGAAAACCACTGCAGCGCCCACGGGCAGATGCGTCTAGTCCAGATCATGACAGAAGTCTGGGGCGATCGCCTTCTCAGCAGAGCCGTGCGCGAGAAGGGCCACGAAGAGCAAGAAGGCGCCGACCAGCCCGTCCGACTGGAGGAGCTCGGATCCAAGGTCGTCCTCATTGTCGAGTACCATTTCCCCCAGGAGGCAGACACCAGTGACAGTTCCAGCGATTCCTCCAGCGACGAAGACGAGGAAGAAAAGGAGGCCCGCGCGGCGTACAAGGCTAGGAAGAAGAACACCGCGAAGGGCGGTATCATCCCGGAATTGGCTGCACTTGGAGTCTACGCCCAGTCCGTGAAGCCCAAGGATAACTCCTGGTTCGAAGACGTCCTGAAGGATGGCCCGCACCACCACCTCATCAACGTCTCGGAAACCGGCCTCATGGCCCATCTGCCGGCGGCCAGCGAGAAGATTTCGCGCCACAACTCGCACTACCTCATGCGCGTCTTCCCCAAGGGCACGCGCATCTCGTCCAAGAACCTGAGACTGCTTCCCTTCTGGGGCATCGGCGCCCAGATCTGCGCCTTGAACTGGCAGACCTTCGGCGCCAGCCTGCAGATCAACGAGGCCCTCTTCAGCGGCACAGAGGGCTACGTGCTCAAGCCGGCGGCCCTGCGCCAGGGCGGCAGCGGGAAGCTCACGACGGGCCGCAAGAAGAAGCTCATCCTGCACATCGCTGGCGCCTCCGACGTGCCTTTCCCCCAGGACGCCGACAAGGACAGCGGGAAGCCGTACGTCACCTGCCAGCTCCTGCACCCGGACACCCTGAAGGGCGACCACGAGAAGCGCAAGACCGAGGGCTACAAGCAGCACAAGATGGGCTTCATGCACCGCGGCGAGAACCCGCTACGCACCGATCCCATATGGGACGAGACCCTGGAGTGGGAGTATGACGACAACGAGCTGGTCTTCCTTCGTATACTCATCAAGAGCGACGTCGCCTTTGCTGGGAACCCGACATTTGCAGTGGCAGCAGTGCGGCTGTTATATGTCCAGCCCGGTTGGAGCTTCATTCGTATGTTGGATCTTAGGGGGCGTGAGACTAGATGTTCTCTGCTTGTCAAGTTTGACTTTGTCGATCTTTGATGTTGCGATTATTGGTACCTAAATCTATGAGACGGGGGCCGAGCAGTACTAAGAGATACAGTGAAGACACAGGAATTCAAAGACTATTGTGAAACACTGCGCACATTGACTCTTTCAAGCATAACGTCTGACCGACAGAACACTGAAGACGAGAAGGGAGTGAAACTCCAACCCCAATGCCCAAGTTATTGCGCCTTGTCACCCCTTACTCAAACTGTAGAAAAGATTAGGCATCTGTGCTGTTATGACGTTCTATATATATCCCAATTTATTGGAAATCATTTACGGGGTCTACCTATGCTGAGTCAGTTGTTACCACTTAGAACCTAGATCATCGCAACTGCTCCTCTCTAGCCCATTGGTCATCACTATGCCCTCTCACTGCCTTCAGATACTTATTGAATGCCGCCGATGTCTTAATGACTTGGCTCAGATGCTCCCAGTCCAGTCGTTCCTTCCTGTACTTCGCCAGTTGTCTAGCTGTGAGAAGCGCGTTTCGTATCTGTCGGCCGTTCATTTCCTCGCTGGCTAGCTCGTCCAGTCGCCGTTCAAGTTCGGGCATGTTTGCATCTTCGTCGGGCGAATCCTCGATCATGTCGAAGAAGTTCTGCCAAATTGCCTTGCGGGACTTCTTAGTCAGGTTGTCGTAGTGGATCGACAGCTGAATACGTGACTTGAAGGCTTCATCGAAGGTGCCGACGCGATTTGAGGTGAGAATGAGAATCCCATCGTAATACTCGAGGATTCGTAAAAAGACTTGGATTCTGTCAGCATGGGAAATGGTTACACATAGGCTCTGGAGGTAGCGATACCTGAAACAAGACTGTTCCGTTGGAGATCAGCCATCGTTCGCTCTTCCAGAAAGACGTCGGCCTCGTCTAACAGTAGTACTGCTGCGGTGTTATTGCTACTTTCACCCGCTCATAACTAGTTCCACTCACCACAGTCCCATGTCTTTCCAAGGTACAGAACGGTGTCCAAATACTTTTCGACATCTGCTGCTTCGGTTCCTATATCGCCACAGGTGACGCGGTAGAGCGGCTTCTCTGCAATTTCAGCGACACTGTGAACGGCATCAGCTACGTGAATAAACAGCGAGAAGTATGTATTGGAGCCTCATATACCTCTCCGCTGTCAGTGTTTTACCGGTTCCAGGACTTCCATGAAGAAGAATGATCAACCCATTGCCTTTTCCGGCGATGATATCGTCCATTCTTTTCGTCATGGTTTGCACCTCGACCAGGGCATGGATCATCTCCTTGGTTTTTGGGTCCAAGACCAGACGGTCGAATGCTTTCTTGTTCCAGTCAACTGGACAAAAGCCTTCGACGTACAGTTTAACTAGGTAGGGTAGGGTAGAATATCAGTCAAAATGTGTGAGAGTCTGACGAGGGTGGGCACCTACCCCATTTCTTTTCAAGCAGATTGAACCCTTCGATCATTGAAGGCAGCAGTATGACGATGTCCTCAGGAAGTTTGTCATTGCAGTTGATTTTCGATGGCCACGGGTCGATTTTCGAAATAGATTCCGCCTCATCTTTGTTTATCCTTGACTTGCCGTGCATTAACCGGTAGGTGGATACGTCCACCATGAAGCGTGCATCGGACTAGGCAATAATGTTAGCGATCATGACTCACAGGTCGGGCAATACTGACATAATGGTGGCCTTGACTGTCGTCCCATCCCGTGTACCGCAAATAGCAATGCGTTCTCATGCTCCAGAATTTGTTGCCCCGAGCCGTCAGCCTGTCGGTGTCGGCTTGGCGAGCAAAGTCAACCGGGTGAATTTGGAGTTGTGATATTTCCCCATCCTTCTCTCCAAATCTCCCTATACTTCCCCTCCAGGCACCTCTGCGAAGATCAGCACCGTCGTATATCCACGTCCAGCCTAGTAGGATCACTTTCTCTCCCTTGAGTATGGGGCTCTTGTTCAGAACAGCAGCCTCAAGTAGTTCAGGAGCTTTGCGACTGATTACTATTTGATTGGGTTTGAAAAGTTTCGTGATGTGGGTCGCTGTAATTTTTCCCTTCGATATCATGGCCTCGGCCTCAGAGTATTCTTTTTCATACTCTTTGTCGAGGTAATCCAACAACGGGCCAAGGACCATCTTATACTTCTCTTGCTTGGCAAGAACACGCAGCTTCTTTCGATGATGGAAGAGAAAGAGGTACGGGGCATCCATTTCCTTGTCATCGTCGTCGTCGTTTTCGTTTTGATCAGGATGGGAATAGACCTGGAACTCAGCCACCTCCTCGATTGCCTGTTGCAGCAGCGGGGACACGAGGAGCAGTCTCTCTCCTCGATCCGAGGAAACGCTAGTGCTATCACGGACGTGCTTCAAACGACGATATGCCATATTCTTCTCTGCGGCGCAGTTGTACTCTTTGAACACAACAAAACAGATATCAGGATGCTGGTTGAGATAGGCATCCAGGTTGGTAATCTCAGCCTTGCAGATCAGCCCGCCTTCGCCTTCGGTCGAGGTGTTTCGTAATGTTGGCGCGTCCTCGAACTCTCCTCTGTCATGGTGATGAAGGTAATTGGTGCAGAAGATACGGTGCAGGAGCTGAATCCTTGGGATCTTGGGCCCTTCACTGGCTTTCCTTGGTCGATTATCGGAGGAAGTAATATCTGTCCCTGCTTGATGGAACCGTACCTGGCTTTGCAATATCTCGATGGTATCAAGTAGGTACGATATAAAGACCGTGATCTCTCCGGACTGATCTAACATATCGATCTTCAGATATTTCTCGACAACATCAGTCAGAGATTCAGCAAGACCTGCAGGCCCCGGTATCTCATCATCACCTGTTGGGTCATTCTCAGATGCTCCTTTGTCGAGCCCCTTACCCTTTCTGTCCTTTGAGCTAGGCTGTACTTCTGAAACGCATTTGTTCTCACCTTCGACTGTCTTTTCAGCTAGGCTTTTAGGGGTGCCAGTCTCCTCAGAGCTTAGTGCTGCACTGTTTTGAATGTGAGTGTCGAATTAATTTCCCAGTCAGAATTATAAGTGAGTCAAACCTAGATAACGATGCAGAAGTCTCTTCAGAGCTCTTCGTGTCCGAGCAATCCTCATTCTGGTTCGAGGCGCTTGCACTGACAACAATCTTGGCTGATTCGCCGACGTCTCTTTGGAGAAGGCCTTTTTTCTTCATGAGGTAACGGCGCCAATTGAGATTTCGATTCGCTTTGAAGTCAGGATATTTGTAATATCCCGCCGGTCTCGGACGATTCGGTGGGCGTCCCATCCCGGGCGGTGGTGGCGCCATCCCTGGTGGCACCATCCCTGATTGCGGTATCCCTGGTGGAAGTAGAGAAAATTGAGGTAGACGGTGGACCGTGGGCATTGGAGGGACCACCGAGGGACCTGAGCTATTGAGTTGGAGGTATCCGTCGCCGTTGAGCTGAGAATTGAATTGCCACAACAAATCTTTTCGTTTAGATAGCTTGGAGAATTTGCCCAGCGCATCATCTTTTGAGATCGTAGAACTGATGAAAAGGTTGTTGTTCTCTACAGACGACGCTCCGGAACTATCGCTGGACGTACCTTGCGCATCGCCATCCTCGTCCGAATCTTCCTGGTCTCGATTGGCTGAATTGGAATGTCCGGTTGGCGAAGCCGGCCCAGGCTCGGATTTACGATCATCGCTTTGTGAGTTTGTAGTGGCCATGCCAGTTGGCTCTTGTGGAATGGGAGACGCTTGTCTTTGAATGAACGATATACGGTGGTGAGAGGCAGGTACCTACTTTAGGAGGTAGGTAAGTACGTAGTAGGTACTCCGACGAGATTGATAAATAGGTACCAGGAAGGCGCTTCTCTGAACACCTAGAGATGAGAAGAGAGTGAAGCAGCAATGTGACTGGAGGTCGCCGATGCCTGATGCAGTGGGAAAACTGCGCCTCATGCGCGCGTAAAGTGTCGAACCCTGATTGGCTTTGAGTATCCTACACAGCCAGCTGCTGCCTTATATCCGTGGCTACTACGGTGGAAGTGCACATGGTAGTTAGTGCGTCTAAAAGGGTAAGCCCAGTTGAATCCATGCATAATGCCTCTTGAGGCATGAGGAGATTCGACTCAACCCTCGTGGCAGAGGTGATTTCACTCGGTCATACGCTCGGCATTTGTGCACATAGGTAGGTAGGTGGTCAAAGTAGTGGTATAGTCAATAGTTAGGACAACAACATTATTACACTGCCTCAGATATTCGACACCTCCACTGAGTCCCTCAGTTTATCCGCAACGGCCTGAGCCCGCTTTCTTGATATAACTCGGTACTTGGGTTGTCGCATCAGTCGTTCTGCCCTTTTGCCCATGTCTGTTGCTATATGTAAGTCGCCAAACACATCGTTCATCTCTATGGTAGTTGCTATATTAAATTTCCAAGACACAACAATGACTTTCAAGCCACCCTTGTCCCTGCGGTCTACAATATCCGACAGCTCTTGTATGAAATCATCAACCTTGAACGAGCCGTAAGTGCCATCGTCCTGGTCAACGGCCGCTTCTATCAGACCCAGGTCGAAGACTATGAATATTCGGTTAAATCGTAATAGGCAGCGCTCAAGCAAGGCGAGCCATTGCTGGATGCTCGAAGCTGATTTGAAGTGCTTGATTGTCATCGGATGCGAGCCCTCGCCCAAGATTGAAGGGTCCAAGTTAAGTATCTGCGAGATGAGCCCTCTAATCACGTTGACGATAGAAGGTATCAATGGGCCATCCTCTGTGGCAAATGGGAGAGCCCAGAGAACCGGATAGCCGTGCTCCAAGACGGCGTCGAGGAAATCTGCCGCAAAATCAAGGGAGCTCGTTCGCACACCTTGTCCCTGGGCGAGCAGCAGAGATGAGGATCTGTCAGCCACCCACGATTTCAGCTTTGAAAGTGCAGCAGCAGGTAATTGTGTCGGCAACTTCTTTCTTCGTCTGTTCCGCATCGATCGACAATATCCGAGAGTATCATCCGCCGAGGGCGCGTCGGCCAGTAATACTGAGTTCTGAACATCTTCAACCTGTGCCTTCCTAAACATATGCTTGTATTCACCTTGAAAGGCGAATAGTCTCTCATTGTGCAGTGCTTGCTGCTGCTGCTGGACTATGGCACCCGTTAGTGAAATATTCACTAGTTCGTTTGCGTTTTCCGCTTACAGGCCACCATTTCTGTCAATTGCACCATTTTGGTCGTCAGACCGTGGATCTTGATGTGCAAATCCCTGATCTCCGCCTTGGACGCGGCGCTTGCCAGCTCATCCACGCGTCTTGACCGTTCTGCGATTTCCTCCAGTATCGGCTTGAACTTGATGCTGAATGGCTTGGCGATGGACGAAAATGTATGCATCAATTTGCCTTCTTTGTACCATTTGATTGCTACTACGGAAAACTCGAGGATCTTCGCGTACACCAACGCTACGGCCTCTTGCATTCTCTCGGTCGGATATAGGATCGAGTGTAGCTCTGTTCTGGGCAACACATCCGCAATCTTTGCGACGGCTTTAGAGATCTCAGTCAAGAGCTCTTCGTGATTCAATACTGCCTGGTTACCGTCAGCATCGCTCAATGCAATCCAGCGGCGCGGGTGCTGACAATGAAGAGAAACTTCATTGCGCCCCATGCAAGCGACACATATTCTGGGTGGTGCTGAGAAAACGTGTCAAATATGGCTGTGATACAAGTCAACACACGACTTCCTTTTTGCTAGTCGCTAATTCAGCATACCTCCATAGTACATAACTCTCGAGGAGCAACTGGCAAGCCATGTCCGGATCTTCGAGCTCTTGGATCTCGTTCGGTACTCCTGCATCGCATCGGAAAGGGCATCTTGGACATGTTGCATCGAGTTTTGCCTCTTGAGTCGTATCGACTTATACTCATCCGCCGAGAGCTCCTTCCGAAGGGCCTCGACGGCGGCATCGTATGCGTCTCTTGCTGGGTCGGACCATCTGTTGACATCCAATCAGCGACTTCCTGGCACATAAAAGGATATATTGGGAGAAGGACTGACCTCGTCTGAGAGTTTCCAAGGTACCAGTCTGAGTATGGTTCGCGATGTGCAGGGGGACTCAAAGCTGTCGGATAGCTAGAGGGCAGACCAGTAGGTACGAGGCCAATAACAGAGTGCTTGCGAGTCCTCAAGGCCATGGGAAGCTTATGCCCTGATTCATTATCGCGTTTCCTACTATCTCAGGCCGAAGTGAGTCGAGTTATGGCTGTGTGAATATGTCCCCAGAAGGAGGCAGCCTGTCATCGCCATATTGCGCTACATTGTACCCCGCCACAGACTGCCTTGTCAGCCTGCATGGAGGAGCATGCATGCAACCGGGCTTCCTCGCTAAGCCCCCAGGCAAACCGCGCGAACCCATGTGTCTTGGCGAATCGCTTGCTTCTATTGAAAAGGTCCGTTCCGCCCCCAAGTGTGACGGTCTTCATGGACTGAACGAACAATCTAGATTTCGCTCCTTTTGGTCGTTGTCTTTGGCGAATGTCCGAAACGAGGAGCCTGATGGTGGACAGCTTAGATACGCTACTGACAGATGGCGAAACCAGAGTACGTGAATTCCGAGGGCCGGCATCATGAAGGCTATCATGAAGCGTCACTGGCAACGGGCTGATGCAGTCCAAGGCCGGGGCTGCCAGGGCAGCTGAGAAAGATGCCATTACACTGCTGTGATTCGTTACCTCTGAGCTCATTGAATGTAAATGCTTACGTTAGTAGAGCTTTTCAGAGCAAATGTTAACCCCCTCTTAGTTTTAGGATTTGACACAATAATGGATAATCATGCCCTTCCAAATCGTACGGAAGTCTTCGGATATGGAGCAAGGATGTCGTCATGGCAATATGTTCGCGCACACATTCCACAGTTGGCCATTGGGTTGTGATTGGGCGGACCGGGAAAACCTACATCAACTCAATATACTGCTATTTACCGGAAGTCGTCGTACCCTCTGGTTGGTCCACACGCTGGCATCCGGAGCGCCGGCCACCGTCAAATCTAAGGCATCACAGCTCCGGGTGCCAAGTCCGGCTTTCAGACTGCCGCGCAATTATATTGGCGAGGGGGCCGAAGAGACATATAGATGAGTGGCTCGTAGTGCCACCCAGCATGACTCTCTAGAAATCTGGATCATCAACTCGGTTGGATGACCGTGTGCTTATACATTGAACTCGATTCTTTCCCTGTGTGTTCGTAGTCAAGATGTGGCCGCAACTCATCGTGGCCACTGCGTTACTCGCGAGGAGTGTTGACGCGAATGCTGTTCTGCGGTTTGGATGCTCTCAAATTGTCGTGGAACGTCTCGACCCGTACGTCTCTCCCAGCAGGCCATGTTCGAGACTGATTTAACGATGATAGTCTGGTGAATCCCGATCTCAACCCGTCGCCACATATTCACCAGGTAAAGCCCTGTTGGTAGCACTATTGGATCTTTCAACTGACTTCAATCTAGGTCGTCGGAGGTGTGAGTATCAGAATCCCTCCGCGGATGCCATTCAATAATCTGACGACGCCCAGAATGCATTCGCCGCTCGCATTGCAGACTCCGACGTCTCCCAGATCGCCAACTGCACGACATGTAGCTTCAGCGAAGACCTGAGCAACTATTGGACTGCCAATATGTACTTCAAGGCCCGGAACGGGACATACAAGCGCGTCGGTCAGATTCCGAACCGGTTCCTCACTGGGGAACAGGGAGGCATGACGGTCTACTACACCTCGTCATATGACAACTCGAAGGTTACCGCATTTAAGCCAGTATGTCTACCGCTTCCAATAGTTCATCCCATATGGTATGTTACTTACCCAGCAAAGGGTTTTCGTATGCTTGCGGGACACCAAGATCAGAGAGCCGCGGGAGGTGTGACCAAGTGGAACGCCATCTGCTTCCGCTGCTACAACGCCGCAAACTTCGGGGGTGATAATCTGGCTCCTTGCTCCGACAGCACTGTTGATTCGGTAGAGCTGCCGAACAAGGCTTGCCCAGGCGGAATTCGCACAACCATTCGTTTCCCGACGTAAGCCCCTATATTTGTGATCAGATGGGAGTCCTCTTGTTCTAACTCTTCTCAGATGCTGGGATGGCAAGAACCTCGATAGTCCCGATCATTCAACTCATGTTTCCTATCCAGCCTCTGGGACCTTCGAATCTAACGGCGCTTGTCCATCGACCCATCCGGTGAAGCTGCCACAGCTCATGTTTGAAGTGATCTGGAACACGGCACCTTTCAATGACAAGACCCTCTGGCCCAAGGATGGCTCCCAACCGTTCGTCTTCAGCCAGGGAGACAAGTGAGTGAAATGTGTCAGAAGAAAGGCACAAGACATTTGTTGAAGATACTAATGTGGACGGAGTAGTACCGGCTACGGACAACACGGTGACTACGTCTTCGGTTGGAAGGGCGACGCTTTGCAGAATGCCATGGATGCGAATTGCTTTGGTGCCACCTGCAAGGCGCTGAAGACCCAGACATTTGAAGATGCCAATAAGTGCGCTGTGCCGAAGGCGGTCAGCGAGGACGTTGATGGATGTGAGTAGCATCCGGACAATAGCCCTAGGAGATACTTCCACATACTGACGTTGGCTGCAGGGCTGACTGAGCTTCCCGGTATGGCAGTGTGAGATGCGGTTTCCTCCTCCAAATGACATGGAGGCTGAGCCAGGCAAATACTACTAATAGGCAGATCCGCAAGGAGCGTGCCTCAGCTGGGTCGGTTAGGATATATAGCCCTACTGATAATTTTGAATGTGCAGGGTAGAAGGCGTATTCTCATCTACCTTCTTGAAGTGGTAACCACAGCTACCGTAAAGGCGTCCGGTATAATGAAATCGTGCCCGATATAAAGACAGGGAACCGCCTCCAGATTGGAAAAACTTTTGGAAATGATCACGAGTACGTCTGCCATAGTGCTGTTCTACAATTGGTTGCAGCTCAAGGCAGGCCCTATCCATGCCATTGAAGACATCTCTGGTCTATATATGTCTGAGTGCGATCACCTTGAGCCCGGAAAGTACCCCTGATTGTCTCGATTTTAGCATCACGGTACTCCGATCGCCGAGTCTGCGAGGTTTGGTGGAGAAGTTCGAGGTGAGTATTGCGAATGCATGAAGCCTCGCCCAGGTAAAGCCGTACCTGGATCCCCAGCAGTCCGACGAACAGCTTTTGGAGATTAGCTTGGTCGATTGGGTATCTCATAACGATATATTGTTATACAGGTAATATACACGATTTACTTTTCCGCTTCGAATCTGGGTGGGATTAAACCCTCCGCCATACTGATGGCTCCCTCCATGCTGTCTTTATTGAAAAGAAACAGACCTTGTATAGCAGCTGTGCTCGTTCGAAGTGCTGTCTCGCCCTCTTTCGCCTGACGGAACAATCCAATTTCGTCAAGTCGAGCGAGGAACCGTTCCCGGTTGATGCCCTGGGTATCTACATCTCCGTAAAATCTATCCCACATCTTGCCGGCTTGATATTTGGTGGCTTCCCCGATGCGAGCCATCATGTCTACTCTTCCGGGTCTGATGAGAGCGGGGTCCAACAGCTCTACGTGATTTGTAGTCAAAAAGGCGATCCTCTCTTCCCCAGCGGAGAGACCATCCAAGGCGTTCAACAGTCCAGAGAATGTGACAGTGCTGCCGCTATAGCCGTCCGATTCACGAGCTTTCCGGTTGACGAAAGCTGAATCGCAGTCCTCGAGGAGTACAATGGTACCCTGAGGGAGCTTCGTCAGGAGGAACGCCAGCTTGTCGTCCGTCACCCCCACTTCGCTTAGGTTGATCATGGCAATGCTGTAATCTAGCTCTCCCGCAAGTGCTTGGATGAAAGAGCTCTTGCCGCTGCCGGGTGGGCCATGGAGAAGATAGCCACGGCGATATGGGATTCCTCGGTCAACATACCACTGTCGCCTTTGCAAGAAATCTTTCGCGTCGCTCACGATACCTTCCTTGACGCCCTCATCCAGAATGACGCTACCTAGAGGACGTTTCCGCCGCGGTTCGCCTAACTGCACCCACTCGAAGCCCCTCACGGAATACACGATTGTTCTGTTTTGGACCGCCGAGAGCGCAACAGCCCTGGCTTCGGTGAAAACATCCTCGAATATATGGCGGTGTGCGTACAGAGTTGTAAGCTTTAACGTCTCATGCGGCTCTCCCGTAGTCAGCTTCGCCGTCGAGAGTTTCTCCCTATTGACAGCAATGTATGCATTCTTGAACTTGACGATGTGCCGACCGTAACCTGGCTGCAGGAAGAAGCTCGCATCTGTCGGGCCGTTGGGGTTCGTGGTCGAGGTGGTCGTCACGGATAAGTCGTTGATTCGGGTGAGTCGCTTCTCCAAGAATGACCTAGACGGCCGAGGTTGGGAGAGCCATGCGAGCATCCATGGGTACGCAGGATCTTGTCTGCTGATTTCAACATTGACGAGCATGCGCCGGCGGATCGTATGCGCGGTGGCGAGAGCACCGCGGCGCGCGAATGCTAACGCGGCGCCCAGCGAGGCGAGGCCGAAGCCACCGGCGAAGACGGGGTTATCCAGCAGCGCATTGAGGTCAATGAGCGACTGTGATCCAGACTCGGGCATGGCGTCTGCAAGAGATTGGAGTTGAAGCGCAGTATCTGGGAAGCTGCAGATCTTAGATGCCGCGAGATTTTGGAATGACTAAGCGACCTCCATACAGTAGCTGATTTTCAGGGCTGGCTTGGCACCTGCACCTGAATGATAGCATGCCGCTCGGGCCATTTCACCGAGCCCGCTGTGATGCCGAGCTGTGATGCCCGCTTTAGTCTTGCCGTGCTTGCTTGAAATGGAGTCGAATCTGGGGTCACCCTCGAAGGTGATGATGTATCGCCATAAGAGGAAATATCAGGCGGGTGCACTGACGTGAGCGTGCAGCAAGTAGCACGATCATGTACTTATTAGTAGCTGTGCGTACTCACACGCGCCTTCTCGCAAACCGTCCTGTGCCTACCTAAATGTGTCTCAGATGCTTCAACGTGGGAATCCTTGACGAGGTCTTGGCTCGGTTTATATTCTTAGGTTACTAATCATATTCTAATAGCAGCATTCTGAAGCTGTCTGTGAAGCTATTCCGAAGCTATATCGGGAGGTACTTTTTCAAAGTTCACAGTTGTGCGCCTGACCTTCAAACTGATCTGAAGTAGTGTATTTTTTACCCGCATGACGATCGCAGCTGAGTCTCTGTGACAGACCTACGTACGTAAGAAGGTGTCGTCGCATACAAAGTGCAATGTTACCCAGGTGCCTTCCGCCGTCACGTCTGCACGCCCACCGAGCTCGAAACTGCACCGATGAGTTTCCGGGAGCTTGGTTGCTCAGCAATCACTTACCGTTATGCCCCCAGTAGCGACTTGAACAAACGGCAACCAAAATTATTACTAAAGTGTTTGTATCGTTAGCCCGACATGTAGACCTACCTCATAATATACTTCTATCACCAGCACCTCGCGTGTTTGATGCAGCACCACACCCAGGCACACAGAGGAAATTACTGCTACCATATTTATCAACCAACGCCTACTTTGGCAGTCAAGGAGGTTGACGATTTCCTGCTGATCAACGACCATGTCGGACAGCATCGCGCGCAACCCCGCGGTGGCCGAGGAAAAAGTACCAGAACGCGATCCGGAGACCGGTGCGAAGGCCTGGAGCTGGGATGAAGACGATAATAACCCATACAACTGGCCAAAGTGGAAGAAGAATGTACAGTTGATCTCCATTGCCTCCGTTGCCTTCACCGGATCTCTGGCAACCTCCATTATTAGTCCATCACACGAGCAACTGATGACCGAGTTTGGTGTCTCTAGCACTGTTGCCTTCTTACCTCTGACCACCTATGTCATTGCTCTGGGTCTCGGTCCCGTCTTTGGAGGTCCCTTGTCCGAGACAGCCGGACGTCAGGCCGTATGGTTGATGGCCACTGTCCTCGGAGGTATCTTCTTTGCCGGCTCTGGTGGTGCTCCTACTTTTGCAGGGTTGTGCGTGATGCGATTCCTTGCTGGCTTCTTCTATGGTCCGAGTCTGGCCATAGGCAGTGGAGTGCTTGCTGAAGTATATGCCCCAGCTGAGAGAGGACCTCCAGCAAGCCTCTACACTCTGAGTCCGTTCCTTGGACCTGGGCTAGGGTAAGTCGTTCGGCTTCGCGACACTGGCTCACCTGGAAAGTATCGAGCTAACTTCAGCCTACTTAGGCCCGTCATCGGCGTATTCGTCACGGATCGCATGGGATGGCGATGGACACAATACACCCTCGTCTTCTTTTCTATCTTCGGCATGTTCTGGGTCTTGATCGCAGGCGAGACGTACCATCTGGTGCTCCAACGCCGTCGAATGAAGAAGCTCGGCCTAGAGCCTCCACCACAGAAGCCCATTTCAGAAACTGTCAAGGAGTTTGCGACCATTGGACTGTTTCGCCCCATCCATATGATGCTCACCGAGCCGATTGTTGGCTTTTTATGTTTATACGTCGCATGCATATTTGGAATCCTCTTCAACTTCTTCGGCACCTTCTTCTACATCTTCGAGTCCGTCTATCACTTCACAGTTGAGCAGTCTGGCCTGGTGTTCCTTGCGATTGCTGGCGGTTGCCTTGCTGGAATTGGCATTGTCGGGTTCTGTAACAAGGTCCTGTATCAAGCTCAAGTTGATCGCTACCCTCTGCACCAAGTTCCACCTGAGCATCGACTTTATGCTGCCATGTTTGGTAGCATCGCGCTCCCAACGAGTCTCTTTTGGTTCGCGTGGGCCTGCCGACAGGATGTTCACCCGGCTATACCGATTGTGGCCATCTTCTTGTTCGGGATGGGCAATATATGCCTATTCATCAGCGCGATGCAGTACCTGGGAGATGTGTATCATCGAACCAACGTTGCCAGTGCCGCTAGCGCCAACAGCTTCGCCAGATATCTATTAGGAGCTGTCTTTCCCCTTTTCTGCCTCCAAAGTAAGTGTCCAGCTTCTCCTTACTTGCCACCATTCACGTCCGAACTGAGAGATTCTGACTACACTCACAGTGTACCAGCGACTTGGTATCAATTGGGCTACCAGCTTATTGGGATTTGTGACACTTGCTCAGCTACCCTTGCCATGGCTGCTATTCAAGTTTGGGAAGACGGTCCGGGATAAATCCAAATATCAAACGGCTTCATACTGAAGTATGAGGCTCTGTAAGTTTGGTTCGGGGGCTTCGATTTGGAGGAACGCTCCTATGGTCATAATCGTAGCCCAGCCATTGGTTATCACGAGTTTCTGAACTGGTGGTTCTGTACATCCCCTCGCAGCAAATAACTGGACATTGAAAGGCCTTTGAGTTCCCCCCTGCTTTAGTGTGTTCTCCTCAATTAAAATAACTTGACGTGATTACAGCATTTCGGCTATAAATAAGCAGGATAAAATTAACCCTAATACTTCCGTGCATGTACAGTACACGTATCTGAACTACACATGCCTAATTTCTAGGGCACTAAGATCAGCTCTTGTGCCCTGAAAATGTCCTCTAGATCAGTTTCCTATCATCTCGATTGGATGACCACTCGAACTCCTAGTTTTCAAGGACTTTCTTTCGACCAAAGGCTTCGCGAACTAGCTATATGGAAGATGGAAGGCACGGGAAACTCAAGACGGGCTGGTCGCTATCGACGTACAGCTCGGACTGGGCCATCTGAGACAAAATCTAGGTTAGGTAAGCAGAGTGTTACAGGAGCAGGAAGCTGTAGAACAGATGAATGCACGCATGGAATTTATGGAACGATGTGCTTGGTCGATGTCGAGTGGGGTCCGGAACTTTTTCTTGGCTTCAGGACAAACGTTGATCTTTCGCTAGGTAGATCGACAGATAGTTCGAAACTTGAATGGCTGCAAGTGAATTGCCCGAGTGTAGGTTGAGAATATCGGCAAGGAGACCGGCATGGCGGGATCGCGGACTAGTTAGAGCCAGGGACGACATTTGTGATAACTGGTTTTGAGATGTCGCTCGCAGTATGGCAGCATCACGAGCGAGCTGCGAGTGACTGGCAGTCATCGTGAACGGTGATAAAATCCTGACCAAGCAAGTATGGTCTGCATGCAGGATTCACCCCGCAGTTGCGGTGAGGGTATATTTCCTTAATGGTGTAGGATATCGCGTCAAAGTGCCCGGGGAAGCGACTATACTTTCTCGCGCGTACAAGAAGCACTGTTATATAGGAAAATACAGCCGCGCATTGTCGTCGATCCCATTTTCCAACCTGTGTTCAAGGTCTTAGGAGCTAGATGCGACACCATGGCCCACGACGAGGATCATAGTGCCACTCATGTAGCATACCCAGATGTGAGTATGCAGCTCTCCTCCACTGCATGAATGTTGCAAATTCTAATCAAATACAGAGTGCGACTAAGACGCATGAGTCGCGCAACGAGAAGAGTAATGTCGAGGCTCAAGCATCAACAGTTGCCACGCTACAAGATGGGAGCTTCGTCGACCCTAACGAGGTAGGCTGGGATGGTCCAGAAGACCCCTATAACCCTAAGAACTGGTCTGTTCGGAAGAAAGCGTATACAATCGGAATCATCATGAGTATACTAGTGACAACGTACGTAAGCTAGACTTTGCCAATGAGGCGTTCTCGTAGTCAATGTTCATGCTAAGGGTGCTTTTCACCAGTTCGAATGCCTCCTTCGCCATTGCTCCGTGTGTTTCACAGATCCTCCAGTATTTTCACTCAGATAATACGCTCGATGGCACTCTCGTCGTTTCAATAGAGGTGAGTATGGTGCTCAAAGCTTCTTGTCACGTCAGATGGCCGGCAGCGAGCTGACTCGACGAATTGCAGCTCATGGGTGTTGGACTGGGACCACTCTTCCTCGCGCCCTTGTCCGAGATGTACGGACGGCGTATACTCTACTCCGTCTCCAGTGCAGCATTCTGCGTCATCACCGCGGGCTGCGCTCTAGCACCCAGTCTCCAAAGCCTCGTTGCACTCCGTTTCTTGCAAGGCCTTGCTGCCTCCAGCTCTATGAGTCAGGGTGGCGGGACGATTGGTGACCTTGTACCAGTCCACCGCCGAGGGGCCGTCATGTCAGTATATACTGCCGCCTTGTTGGTAGGCCCCGTCATTGGCCCGATCTACGGCGGCTATCTGGCACAGAGCAGAGGATGGCAGTGGGTGTTTTGGGTGCTGATCATCTTGAATGGCTTCATTGGCTTGGTCTACGTGTTAACCTGCCGCGAGACGTACGGACCGGTGCTGCTCAAGTGGAAAGCAAACAGGCTGCGGAAAGAGACCGGCAACCAAGCATGGAGGGCGCATGGACAGCAGCGACTCCCACTGCATACGCTTCTATCGCGAGCTCTCGTCCGTCCCACGAGAATGCTCTTGTATTCTCCCATAGTGACCGGGCTATCGCTTTACATCGGAGCTGTGTACGGTTTGGTGTACCTCCTGCTTTCCACTTTCTCCTTCGTCTTCGAGGGACAGTATCACTTTGGGGAATCCCAAAACGGGTTGATATACCTTGGCTTGACGGTCGGTATGTTGATCTCGTCGATGATTGCAGGTATCGTCTGTGATCAATCATACATGCGCCTTACTAAGAAGCACGGGAGGGAGAAGCCTGAGTATGTATTCTCCCCCAGCGCTGCACTCAACATGGGAGGTTTCTGATGATTCGTCAAGGTACCGTTTGGAGGTTTTGATGTATGGGGCCGCAGTTACTCCCGCCGGTTTACTCATATACGGTTGGACAACTGAATATAATGTTCATGCCGTTGTTCCCATCCTGGCTACATCACTCGTTGGGTTTGGTTTGGTCTTTACCTTTGTGAGTACCGCCATTCCCATGGTCTTCGTATCCTGACTGATCCGTTCCTTGGACATCTTAGGTACCCATACAAGTATACTTGATCGATGCATACACCAAGTACTCGGCCAGCGCCATCGCATCAGCTGCCATTCTGCGAGCTTTGTGCGGCTCCCTTCTGCCAATAGCAGGTCTGCCAATGTATAATAAGCTGGGTCTGGGCTGGGGTAACACTCTACTTGCATCAATAGGGCTTGTACTGGCGGGCTTCCCTCTACTCTTTGTGCGCGTCGGAGAGCGATGGAGGCAAAAGTTTTCGGTAGACTTTGATTAGGTGGCAACGAAGTGGTGCGTACCGAAAGTGCCCTGCTCTGTCAATGCCGAATCTGAAATGAGGTTTGGATTCGTAAGAAATCCTTATTTTCTCATATTTCCAAATGCTCCTTGTATATTGATTGTTCTCATTGACGAACCAGCTCGATGTACGAACCCCTCTATGGTGTCGGGTTCTTGAATGGACTACCAGCATTTCTCAACATAATTCTTGTAAAGATGTGTTATGATCAAAGTACGTGTCAATGATGGGATCTATGCAACATCCAGAAGATATCTACATCACTTTGTTTGCGTCACAATGAGATTGTGAACGTCGGGTCGTAGCTTAGAACCTCAGGTAGGTGCAGAGCTAGCTTAACCCCTGAAAGCTGTCCGCAACCAAGCTTGGAAACACCCACTCTCCCGAAGCCCCAAGGTGAAGCTCAGCTGCAGTCTCACACCGCCCGCGCGCAAACGCAGGAGTCGACGAGGGGAGATGAACCCCACGTTCCACCTCCCACCTGTCCTGTCCATCAGTCCAAGCCCACCTTTCTACCCTTCCACGCCTATCTTCAGGCCGAAATTTCGAGAACCGTCCTGCGACAAGAAATCTGCGCAGATCTTTCTCAGCATCGTGCACACCTACGACACCAGATCTGCTGCCCTATCCGTACATATCCTAGATTTCCGTGTGCAATTCCCACGACGCCAGAGGCTCCACGTCCGGTACCCAGAAGGATCATAATTCTCCCTACCCAAGTACTATAGCAACGCCCAAGCAACAATCATGGTAAGTCAAGTCCGCTCGCGCTCTACCCTGCTCTCCCACCAGAGACAACCAGGTGTGCTGATCCGCGAGCGCGAACAGTCCACGACATCGAAGCAGCGCCTCGCGCTCGCCATTTGCGACTTCCTCTCCAACTCCCTGACCGACGGCACCCTGACCGCCGAGGAGAAGGACAACGTCGACGTCGCCATTAACTGCATCTCCGAGTCCTTCAAGGTCGACCCCAACGACAGCGACGCCGTCGCCGCCGCCATCGGCACCCAGAACCTCCTGCAGATCTACGGCGTCTACGAGAAGCTCAAGGCCAACAGCAAGCCCTCGGCCTCCCCCTCGATCCCCACTGCCTCCTCCACCGAGCCCTCCTCCTCCACGGCCTCGAAGCCCCTCCCCTCGGACGCCGAGAAGAAGCAGGCCGAGGACCTCAAGGTCCGCGGCAACAAGGCCATGACCGCCAAGGACTACCCCACCGCGATCGACCTCTACTCTCAGGCTCTGGCCCTACACCCCGGCAACGCCATCTTCCTCTCCAACCGCGCCGCCGCCTACTCCGCCGCCAAGAACCACGAGCTCGCCCGCGCCGACGCCGAGGCCGCCGTCAAGGTCGACCCCAAGTACACCAAGGCCTGGTCCCGCCTCGGCCTCGCCCGCTTCGCCCTGGGCGACGCCCGCGGCTCCATGGACGCCTACCGCCAGGGCATCGAGCACGAGGGTAGCGGCGGCTCCGACGCCATGAAGAAAGGCTTCGAGACCGCCAAGCGCCGCGTTGAGGAGCTCGAGTCCGAGGCCAGCAGCATGGCCTCTCCCGGGGCTGAGTCGCCTCGTGGCGGCGCCGGTGGGGTACCTGATCTCGCTTCGCTCGCGTCCATGCTTGGTAGTGGTGGTGGTGCAGGCGGTCAAGGTGGACGGGGCGGTGGCGCTGGTGGTGGCATGCCCGATTTCTCGAGCATCATGAACAACCCCATGTTCGCCAACATGGCTCAGAGCCTCATGTCCAATCCAGAGATGATGCAGAATTTGATGAGCAACCCGCGCCTACGCGAGATGGCCAAGAGCTTTGGTCAAGGTGGCGGTATGCCTGACATGAATAGCCTCATGAGCGATCCGAACATCGCTGATATGGCGAGAAACATGATGGGCGGCGGTGGGGCCGGAGCTGGCCGTGGCGCTGGACAATGAACGACCGCATAGCGGGGCCATTGCCTATCTATCCTCTTCAATGCTGAAGTAATACAATGTTAGGCCCTAGGAACAATACATAAATACTTGAGGTCAGACAGGCTGGGCTACCAAAAAGCATACTGAAGCAATGTTCGTGCGCGGAGAACGCTGTTAATCGGGATCGATAGAATCATCTTGTCGCACTCAGGGCCTCTTCTCACTTTGGCTAGCTCCAAACAGCCAGGACAGAACAGTGGTCATTATTTCACGAGTCACGAAGTTCAGAATATCTAATAAAAATAGACGATCGTCTTTTGCCCGTATTTCTGCATTGTAAAAGACGGCCCAAGGTTGAGAATATCTATCCACCGTTGGGAGTGTTGGCACGGCATCTTTTTACATCGTATACCGCGACGCCGGTCAGGAGGCTAAAATACAGACAACCTAACCCATCTCTCTCACACTATCTTGTGCTATAAAGTCGGTCTTTCGGCGTACAAGGCGCCACCTAGTAATGCCTCGGCGCTCATCAACACAGCAAAATGGTATTCCCCAGAATTGACATTGACCTTGTCTAACATGGACGCCGCGCCGCACCAAAAAGGCAACTCATAAAAAGAAATGCCCAGGAAACCACTTAAATAAGAACAATGTAGGCGTGCTTTTGCGAGGCTGCGATCCTTCTTAACAACCCTCGGCGTTCATTAAAAGATGCAACCAACTGTAATTACTGAAATCGAGGACGAATTTGGAAATTTTTGTCGAAGCTCACTTTGCTTTGGAACCGGCGGGTTGGGTTTTGAACGTTTGTTGTGGTGCGCTTCCAGTTTTGGAAGCTTCGCCCTGCTTCTGATTCGAAACATTGCGGCGATTACGCCCTCGGAAGCGGCGCCCCCTACCTCGATTCGAGCCGCGACCACGGACAGACCCCCGGGGTGGACCAGCTTCTTCTTTGGGTTCTTCGACTTCTGGTTTAGGGGCAGATTTGTTCGGAGGGGTGGGCGATGTGGGAACTGCAGGAGTAGGCTGTGGAGCGGGGGATGGGGTTGGTACAGGTTGGCTTACAGAACGTGTCGGGCTCATTTGGAAAGGAAGGAAAGGTTCAGGGCAAGAGATGGATTGCAAAGTATTGCGTCGAGGTTTGACCTCGGCTGACTCTGTAGAACCTTGCTCAGGTAGGGGCTCAGTGTCGATAATAGTCGAATCAAGCTCAGCGGACAAATTCATGGAATTGGGATGAGACGGGGATTGAGCCTCATATCCTCGAGCCGGTGAAGAACTGAGTGCGGTTCCCGGATCGATGATAGCTCGTAGTCCAAGCGAACCGCAGTCTTCTTCAACATCCTCAGCCCAATTATTTCGGATTGGCGAAACAGGTGCAGGCCGAGACAAGGCTAAGGATCGAGGTGTGAACTCTGCGGCGCCTGGATTCAGCTTTGAAGCCTACCAAGTCCAAGGTTAGCATCTGTCAAAAAATCAAGCATGAAATCAAGCATGATTTTTTGACTGATCTACCTCTTTCTTGTGCCCTTTAGGAGTCTCAACTGCCCGTCCACGCGATTCTCCAGCCACCTGATTATCTGCCGTAGCTGATTCTCTCTTAGGAGTCATTTGTTGTTTGACAGTACCCGACTCACTACTGTGGTCATGCACTTCGTCAGCGGAACCATCCGTCTGCGCATTGCGATTTGTAGTTGATGTGAGTCCATATCCAGTCTGCTGATCCGGCTCCGGCTCTTTAGGCTTGACAAAAACCTGCTTGGACCAAAGCTCGGCGTATTTCCCTCCCTGAGCAATCAGTTCTTTGTGACTGCCTTGTTCAAGAACACCTCCATCAGAAACGACGTAGATTATGTCAGCATTCATGACAGTCGAAAGTCGATGACTGTGGAAAGGGTTAGCTATTAGCACCTGAGATACTCAATCAAGAGACTTACGCTACGATCAGAGTTGTTCTGTCTTGGCATAGAACTTTAAGTCCGTCCTGGATTTTCTGCTCCGTATCAGTATCAACGGAGCTGGTCGCCTCGTCTAAGAGGACTATGTCCGGGCGCTTCAATATTGCTCGTGCGATGGCAATGCGTTGCAACTCGCCCCCAGATATTTTGCTAGAAACCTTAGTCTACCGACTTTGTGAAAGTATCGGATCGTACTTACACTCCACGCTCACCCACTCGCGTCTGGTAGCCTTCTGTGAAGCCCATTATCTGGTCATGAATCGCGGCAGCCTTGCATGCGCTGTAAACTTCTTCATCAGTTGCTTCTAGTCGCGCATATCTGATGTTGTTCATGACAGTATCGTCAAAAAGAATAGGGGCCTGAGGGACGATGCCAATACTTTGGCGCAAACTGTACAACAGACAAGGTTAGGTTTCAATGATGATATTGTTTAGGAGTCAAGCCATACCTTGACATTGTCACATCTCGCACGTCCTGGCCGTCGATCAAGATAGAGCCACCCGTCACATCGTAGAAACGATCAAGTAGCTTCAGGACAGTGGATTTTCCAGCCCCAGTAGCACCAACAAAAGCGACAGTGGCACCGGGTGGCGCACACAACTTCACGCCCTTCAAGATGTCCTTCTTCTTGTCGTAGCTGAAGTTGACGTTTCGGAACTCAACTTTGCCGCCCTTCAATTTCAAAGGGCGGGCACCGGGTTTATCAACAACAGTAGGCTTCGTCAGCATTACGTCGAGCAATCGTTCGGCGTGCACCAGTTTCTGGCTGATACTACGTCCAAGTTGAGAAAAGTAGCGAAGAGGTGACGTGAGCTGGCTCCAGTATGTGAGTAGCATGACGAAGTCACCGGCTGTTGCCTGTCCCCGCGTGATCTGGTACACTGCTAAGAACGCACCAGCCAGCAAACCAGCGAGGAGGATCAGGTATTGGCCGGCATGTCCGACTAGGTAGCCAGCGTATATAGACTTGCTTGAGTCGACCTGAGCTTTAACTGCCTTCGCATAACGGTCTTCCTCGTAGGGAACTTGATTGAAGGCAGAGACAGTATGCCAGCCTTGAATGCCGGCTTGACGAGCGTAGTGTTCCTCGTAGTATCTATATGGCCCGGTTAGAAATGTAAAGAGATCGCGCGAGTCAACAACCGGATGCTCAGCAAGATGCAAAGTACTTACCTCTTGACCATCATCTTTCTCTTGTCTTTAAAGTTGGTAATCAGTCGAGCTGCAGATTGAACAAAGGCAAGACCTGTAGCCAGAGTAATGAAACCCTCGTATGGGCCGAATTTAACTGAGAGATAAGTAAAGGCGACCACCAAATCGATCATCATTGGAATCGCCTGAAAACATATCGACTCTAGCATATCGGAGATTTGCGATGCGTTCGAAATGGCCACTAAGAGATCCGACGAACTCTTAGTATCGTGGAATTCAGAAGAAAGATTCATCACATGAGAGTAAGCCGCAACGCAGATGGCTTCGGATGAATACATTTCGACTGGTAACCATAACAGCTGACGGAGGAGAGAAATGCCAGACTCGGATGCCATGAGCCGGAGAACGGCGAAGACCATTACCTCTACCCACGGATTCTTCCCTGATACGCCACTCAGAGAGTCCATAACCGCACCGTACTGCCGAGGGATCAGGAAATTCAGCCCATTGCCGGCAAGGAGGCAAAGCCCTACAAGCGCGGCATAGAGCTGCAGTCGACGATTGTTGACGGGCCAGATATAGGGATAGAAAATCCAGAATCCTTTCAGGTAGGTGATCCAGCTTCCCTCATCTTTCAGACGCTTTTCCATCTTTTCCCGAGCAAGGCGATCCTGGCGCTCCCACGAGGATTCTGGCTCAGTAGGTGAGTTGGCTACATGTGTGTTATTAGTACCGGTATTTGTGGCGTCGGTATTGGTGCCATAACCACTATCGCTCGATCCGTCGGCGTTGTTCGACATTTGACCAGGCTTGGAGATAAGTGGAGATCGTTCTTCATCCGAAGCATCATGTACTATATGACTTCGCCAAACGAAGTAGGCCGATAGAGCGCCGAGAAGAATGACAGTACGGGTCAGAGAGAAGGCGGCGTCGATACGAAGGACTGCGGGCGTGGAGAGTTGGGTTGAGACGATTCTGCGGTCTCCGACGAAGGCACGAGCCCTGGCGACCAACAGGGCCGCACTAACGGGTTCAAAGATAAGAGCAATAAGCCATGATCCGTAGAACGGGTACCAGACGATATTCGAAGTATCCGACAAGTTGCTCTGCTGAATCCCGAATACCAGAATGCAGGCTAAATGGCCGATGGTCTTGTCTTGTGAGGGCCACTGATCGTATGAAATAATCTCAATAACCTCGACAATGACCTGCACAGCATAGGTCAAGACGAATGCGAACAGAAGATACCAGATAATCTTGCGTCGAATGTGTGTGCTCTTCTGCGCATCCTCGACGGCCTGGAGTCTGCAGAGCACAACGATGGAGGCGAGGGTGAAGTACAAGAAGATTGAGAAGGGGTATACATAGTGGAGGATGGCTTGAGCCAAAGACAGCTCAGGTTCCGTCATGCTGGTGAGATTGGTAGACGTTAAAGGCGAGACTACCAGCGATCCGACGATGTGCGTACGAATCGAGGATGGACCAGGTGTCAAGGGCCAGAGTGGCGTAATTCACGAATGAGTTGATATTTCCTAGGAACTGTCAGACTGAATCAAGAAATACGCGACAGACAGACGCAACGGTACCACCAGTAAGAAGACTGGGCTGCCTTAGTCACTCTAGTGACATAAGATTCCAGCGTAGTATGCTTTGGAATGAAGCTGCATGGACTCGCAGATTTGTTGACGATGGGTTGTGGCGCGCGGAATAATGGGAGGACTGCCTTGACTTATGTCCCTTTTAGGAACTTGGGCTTGGACGAGAGCAGTGGAAAAGAGGAAGGAGATAGGCCAACACTTCAGCAACTGGCCGAGTGATACTATGAATGAGAAAAGGTTTGGGAGTAGATTGTGAGAATCTAGGCCGATATGAAGAGCAGGTGGCGGCTGATGATGTTTCGGAATCGCCCCTTCTACACTGTCCAAGACCCTTTTGGGACAATCATCCAATCGCAAGGGGCAGACGAATGACGGAAACTTGAGGAAGGCAAGTATGACTGAACAGGACAGTCACAAGGCACACTCGCAAACACCAAGGGCAAGCGCGCTCTCCGCTCGCAACTGCCGATACATTGCTGCCTCAACCAAACTTTGAGCCAGGCAGCTTCCTCTCCCGTGATCATCCAGGACATGGGCGTCCGTTGCCGTGCAGCGGAACTTGTATAGTATTGTGCATCCAGGTATGATCGCACGACACTGCGAAGGGTGGTTTTCGTGCGATTCTCAGCATTGGTATCAAAGGAAAGACTCACTTACTCGGTCAAGCTGCACATAGTCGCTACCAGCTTACAACCCGACCCGATCTGCGAAAGTGACCTTGTATACGCGTGTGTATGAGTCAACGAGGCTTCGCGTGGAGGCAGGCAGTAGGACTCGAAGAACCAATGCTTAAGGATTGTCGTCGGTGATGTAGACACCGAGGAAAGGCTATGGCAAGGCGGTGAGGCTCTTGAGCTGAGGCCAAGGCTCGTGCTGATGTATTCCAGGAGTCGATGGCAAGATATGGGCCCTTGCACAAGTTACGTCTTAGCTCAGCCCTACGAACGATGGCCAAATGCAGTGACCCGTAGGCTGCCTCTGAACCTTTGACTGGGTATAAGAAAGGATGAACGAGGCTCGATCGGAGGCCGCTTTTCGTAAGATAATACCTACGCAAGAGGCGAAGAAAGGGGAGGAACGCTCTTTCTAATGAGTCAGACTGTGGGAGCAGGGCGAGACGGGAAGGTACGCCCGGGGCTGGGGCAAACGCATAAGTACGATGAGCTGTCAGGCTTGCCTCGTGGAAAGACAGACGTTGACTTCAACTAAGACAGAAGCGACACCATCATGGAGCGAACAACGTTCGAAGTTGATGAGAAACGCATGCGCAACCCCATGACTTGATGCTGTGGAACGTCGAGAAGTATTTCCGGCCTGTTGAACGCTTCCTTCTAGGACACTGTTTGGTTCTCGTCGAGACAGATCGGCACGCTGTAATTTACCAGTCTACATCACGCGGGTGGCTAGTCTATCCGAGTATCGTGAGCATGCTGGGGGAGTCTAGAGCTCGCACTAGACATTTCAAAGTCTGCCATACATACTACATACCAGCCTATGCTAGCTTGCTATCCAAGTATCCCTAGCATTCGGTTGACTAGGAAGAGGACTGGGGTCGATATGGGGATTTCCGCACAGCTTTGAGCTGGGTATGGCCAATGCTGAGGATCGTCTTTGCCGCTATCCATGATCGATAACACGGCAATATAAAGTCGATAGTAGATCTCGCTTACAATAGTAGGCAGTGGTTTTCTAGTATCACTTACACATATCGATGCGACACGGCTCAAGCGAGTATGATGGGTCCGGCCTTGAAGACTGGGACGAACGAAGACTTCTCATGAGTTTCGGAGTTGATTTGCAGAGGTAGACCTGCTGTCTCACAAAATTTTCACGATACCGGCGGATCTGGGCTCAGAGCGAGCTAGACAAGCCAGACAATGCAAGGCAACGGTGCCCGGCTACCATGCGTTCACGCCACCACTTCCTATTCGATACCAGCGTGATGAAATGGGCTTAGCGACATGCCAAAGCGAGAATTCATAACCGGCAGGGGCAGGACCGTTGACCAGTCGTCGCTATGGTGGTCTCACTGGTGATAGACGTGTCAGGGGTGCCTTTTCTGTCTGCCTGTCTGATATTGAGACTCAAAACCCGTTGTATCATTTGTCCCTGCCAGGCCCCCATGGCCTGGGCCCGCAGGAATCTGGGGCGTTGTGACTTGGTTCAACCGAAGCATCTTCTTCATGATTGATCAGCTGTGGGAGGCATGTATGTATCATGGTTCATGCTGGTCACCATGAATCGCTGCGCGCCAGCTCAGCATTCAAACAGGTCATGATGGATCACGCCCCCCCGCAAGTCTGTACCGCGATGTTGCAGCGACGTCTGCCGTGAAGAGATTGCCCATCCATGCGACTGGCGCTTGTGCAGGCGACCCGCTCGCTTGCTGGCAATCCGCGACCGTGGCGCCGGCCAATGCATCCCTACAGGCCAAGGCCAATGCCAAATTCGTCTTTCTGATGATACATACTTGCTATGTCTTTACATACTAGTCATTACTCATATAGCTAATATAATCAGCCAAATGCCGATACTCATGCTTGCTCTCCAACTCATCCCGAATCATCATGCAGGTCTCGTTCCAGTCGCCCGCCGAAGACCGGCCGAACACTTTCAAATTTCCTGTGGGAGATTTCACGTTGGAGAGAGAGAAAGACCTTTTGCGTAAGCGACGCGACTCCAAGATGTCGTGGCACCACACTCCAGTTATCGCGTTTGTTGCCATGGCTGGTTGAATCGCGATACTTAGGTGCACGCCACATGATTGCGGACCTACAAATGAAATGGAGCGCTATTCACACAACACGTATCTGTACCACCGATTGACGAATAGGCATTTGGACGGCTTGCTGGTTTGATATCTATGGCGCGCACATGAACCGGGTGATACTCTCCGAAGAATGGACTTGACACTAGGAAGCCTCCTGTTGGCGATGGCTGACACCACGAGGAGGCGACTGTTGACATGCTACCGAACCAAGCCAAAAATGCAGTATGTAGGTTGGTGATGGGGTGTTCGGGTGGCCGAACATGATCTGCGACCCGACGGGACGGCACGTTCCAATCCGAGCACACTGCCAATGATAGCCACCAGTGAAGCTTAGTGGAGTTTAGCACGCTTCGCTGCATGTGTTGAAATGACACAGTCATTGTAGCTGCTCGTCAAAGTACGGGCTGTATCTACTATCATCCCGACGTACCTCTTAATATATCGTCGAGCAGCCGCGGTGACCTGCGCCTCAGCACGTCCCACAATCACCGACCCATCGGGATGTCCAAGCTACCGCGGGCTACCTTTTTGGCATACCACAGACCGAGTGCCAACCGAAACGAGGTCAGTACCAAACGATACGCTGAGAGAACACATGTCTCGGATTCTTGCGCACGATGCAATTATCCTGCTTCACGTCAAATGGCACAGCTTTGTCGTTTGGTAGAATTAGGCAGCCACTCCACATACAATCTGGTTTTTCGGATGTGTGCATGTGGCGAGTCATCCACCTGCACCGACTGCAACATCCTGTATCGGCAATCGATTATGCTACCGCACTATGCGAGTTGGCAACGTAACAGGCGCCTAGATCTGGACGTTTTCGATCGCATACATATAATCATACATACAGATTTTACCTACACGAATATCCAAAGAGGTACATGGTATAAACACACAGCCGCGTGTAGGGTTAATATCGCCGGTCTCAGACTCTCTACAGGAGAGACTGTCGACACTCCTCCTGACATGACCACAACTTCAAGCTCGGGAGAATCTGGGTCAAATCCGGCAAGGGCCATTCACATTGGAATGGAATGACATACAACAAGGGCGGATCCAAGACGCTTATGCTGATGTACATCCGTCTTCCTGTGATTGAGTGCTGACGCCTAATCGAGTATACAGATACCTAGGAATTTTTTCGATCGACGAAAAAAACCCGCTGAAAGATTCAAACATTGCCAACATGACATACGTGGGGACTAAGTCAGCTTGCCTATGAGTCAGACTTTCAATCGCTTAAAAAATACTGCTTCCTCGTGAGCTAAAATAACTGGCCTGTCGAGTCATCTTACGGCATGCCAATTATGCAATGAACTCGATACCACATTCTGACATGTTTTAAGGGCAGGACTCTCGAATGGAAATCAAATGGAAATACCGCGCGAGTTTTGAGTAATTATGTGTCGACATTTTCTAGCCGTAATGGTGGTGGGCCAGCAACATACGATTCAAGGAATCATCTCTTCACCGACGGGGAATATGAGTCATGGAATATCTCAGAAATACCAAGATCTACCTGTCGGGCAGCTTATGGAAGCTCAACAAATGAGCGCAAAAATGATGGAAAAGGAAGCGAGAGAGGAAACCCCCCCCATATAATCCAGCAACTCAAATACCCCGAAAACGCGATTTCCCTGCGTTCTGATTGGAAGAGTCAGCGGGCTATTTCACAGTTGCCTGGGGCAAAACAAACAACGTTTTTTCGGAAATTATCTGGTGTCAACTCAGATTCTTCTTCTTATCAACTTGTCGACAAGAGGCACAAGGTCTGACTGGTATCAATAAGTCCGACGGTCGCTTCTCTAAGTGATAAGCATGTGACATCTTGGGCGGTGAATCAATGATTTTCAGCAGGTCAGACTTCCTGTGAACCAAGATACTAAATCAAAGTAAACGCATCTATGTTGTCTCGTGTTCCCCATCTCTGCCGGGTTCGTGAAGTATGTTGCAGTTATGAACTTTGCCCCAGGAATACAGGATCAGGAATGATACACTGTTGATGGGGCCGACCACTCACCCATCATGATAGTCCTAGTTTCGGGATGTTGCCGATTCGGCCGGTAGCCGGCCCGTACTTATCGGCGGAACACCGGTAACTGATAGCTATCAACTTGACGGACCCCTTCGCAACGTGCTCGCCAGCACTGCTTCTCATACAATCTGAATTTAAATTTTGAATCGTTATTATCCTTTATTTTTAACATACCTCACCAAGGTCGCATTCCGGCCTCATGCTTGACTAGCCGTCTGCGAAAACCGACATGTCTACCACTACAGCTATCGAGGTTGAGCCACCGCGCTATGAGCTATACTATCGAGACAATACCTGGGATAACAAGCGTGAGGTTCTTGATGGAGATAAAGCGGTCGATACGTTCAATGAGATTCCGTTAGTGGATCTTAGTCGCATTTTCAGCAAAGACCCAGAGGAGCGGAAGGCGGTAGCCCAAGAAATTGCCGGAGTATGCAAAAGAGTCGGTTTTATGTACATCAAGAACCATGGAGTGTCTCAAGACTTGATCGGTGAAGTGTTTGATCTTGTTCGTAGATTTCACGACCAGCCCTTGGAGAAGAAGATGGAAGTCTATGTGTACAAGAACCCAGAACTCCGAGGCTACAACGAGCATTATACGAATACGCCGGAAGGGCCGAAGTGTACGAGATAGAGCCTATACAATCGCGTATAGGATTTATGCTGACGATATGTAGTGAAGAAGAAGTCATTTGTCTATTCCTATGATCCCGAAAACGATCCAGCGCGCCCTGCGCTGACGCCAGCCCAGCGTGAGAAGTGCATCGGCATTCACAATCAATGGCCTGCATCACCAACAAGCTTCAAAGAGAAGATGCTCGAATACCAGAGGGAGCTCCTCAAGCTGTCGCGCAAAATGATGCATTCTTTCGCCTTAGGTCTCGGCACGGACGAGACGTATTTTGATGAATATGTCACTCACCCATTCATATCCATCATACTACAGCATTACGCACCTATCGCCCCCGGTGCCGAGGATCCAGACAGTCTGGGAGCACATACAGATTTTGAAAGTCCGTATTAACGCTGCATATAAGCACAATGTACACAGCTGACCAATGGCACCAATAGCGTTCACTATCTTGGCGCAAGACCAGTTAGGAGGACTAGAAGTGCTAAACAAGAATGGGAAATACGTTCCAGCACCGTATATACCGGGCACGTTCGTCGTCAACATTGGAGACTTCCTCGAGCGTATCTCCAACGACAGTTTCGTCTCCACCGTTCATCGGGTGAGAAACACGTCCGGCAAGGAGCGCTACTCGATTCCGTTCTTCTTCAGCTTCAATATGGAAGCCGATATGGGGGTACTTCGACACCCAGTCTGTCACGTCGCTGACCATCAATCCACTGACGCTGTTTGCCACAGGTGATCCCTGCTTGTACGTCGCCTGAAAACTCAGCCAAGTACGGCACACGAAACCTACACGACGTAAGTGGCCTTGATGCTGGCAGTTGCGACTGGAGGATACTAACGCGATACAGTACACTGCAAACATGCGCAAGCTTCAGAAGAAGCAACACGAAGACCCAGGGCTAGACGATGCTTTGGCTTAGAGGGTGATTACTGAGACGCCAAGAAGCAGACTAACGAGCCAGATGAGACAGAAGACAAAGTAATCGAGCGGCTGCATACGAATTATGATCAAGGTGACGATAAGATTTTGAAAGTCGGTTTTAATCGAGGGAGGTGAAGAGATTGAAGTTCCTACAACGCTTATGTGAAAATCTATGTCAAGTCTTTCTATCATCCACGTGTACTTCCTCTCTCCTACCGGTGTCGCAGCCTCATGCTTGTAAGATCGCGCCACTGCCAGACACCTGAGAACATCTTCTCGATCACACCTTCTGGCTCAGGCTGCACCAGGTCCTCATACTCATTTACCTCCTTGACCAAGCCGCCGAGGCCCAGGTCCCCTGTCCCGGGTTTGACGTATTTCGTCTTCTTGATCAGCTTCCAGCCAACTACGAGGATCGGGAAAACAGCCAGTAGAGTGTAGTCGAGGAAAAACCACTTGGCGCTGAAAGGGTAGATGATGTCAAAGCCGAGAAGGAGCATCATGACAATGGCTGACGTGGCGCCGATGTAGGCGGCATACGGCTGGAAACGTGCCTTGTATGGCAGGCTCTCCCGCGATCTGCCCTGCAACTTCATAGTCTTGCGGAAATGGATATACGTGATACAGACGCACATGTAATTCAATTGACCGCAAATCGTGCACAGATCCACGAAGTAGTGCAAGACGTCGTTGGCGTTGTCACTGGCACCCATCATAGCCAGGAGCCCTAGGAGAAGACAGACACCGACTGAGTAAATGGGAATCCCGCGCTTGGTCGTCCTCGCGAAGATCTTCGGTGCGCGTCCAGACTGGCCCATGGTGAACAGGGCCCGTGATGCAGCAAAGAGGAGTCCGTTACCGCAGCTGACCAGGGAAGTCATCAAGACGGCATTGACGAAGTGAGGCAGGCCCGAGATGTTCATCCGTCGCATGGCAATGACATAGGGCACCGCAGCGCTCGTGCCGCTGCCCGGCTTGGTCCCGGAGATGTAAGCCGCAAGCGTCTCGTCGTCGTACGGGATCACGATCCCCATGCAGAGCGCGGAACCGGCGAAGAAGAACAGCAGGCGCCATTTGAAGCTCTTGAAGCACTGCGGAAGAATGCGACGAGGCGACTTGGTCTCAGCTGCGACGGAGCTTATGTACTCGGGACCGCAGATGGCGAAGCTTGCCAAGGACATGCAGCTCAACACTCCCCAAAAGCGCCCAAGGTCCCCAGTGGTGAGATACTCGGCGAATGGACCAGCTGTCATGTTCGGTCAGTCGTTTACTTAGATAGTTGGGGTTTTCTGAACCACTCACGCTCGTACCAATACCTGAAACCATATGCATCGCCGAGCGGGTTGCAGCCAACCATAGTGAAGAAAGTAAAAGCGAAGCACAGGAAGATCAGAAACACCTTGCCAATACTAAGATAGAACTCTGCTTTCCCGAACCAGTCGACACTGATGGTATTGAGGAGGCCGTAAATCACAAGCACGATGATCACAGTGGCCTCGACAGGGAACTTGTCAGTCCAGAACGTTATCAGCACCTGCAGCGCTGTGATCTCAGCAGGCACCAGAAGTGCCTGGCAGAGGAAAAACGCCCACGACTGCCCAAAGGCAAGAGCCTCATCGACCCAGTATGAGGTGAAAGTGATGAAGCAGCTGGGCACGGGGGCGTAGCAAGCCATTTCGGCGAACGACTCGTTGACACACCACATGTTGGCACACCACAGACAGTATCCGATCAGGAGCCCTGCTGGTCCGCCATGTGGAAGCCATGAGGCCATCGTGACGAAGACACCTGATCAGTCTCAGTCAGCATATCATCGACATTGCAGTAGAGGCATCGAGCTCACTGGTTCCGATTGCGCCTCCAATGGCAAATAGTTGCACCTCCTTACCACCCAGCTTCCGCTGCAAGTGGTCCTGGCTGGAGGCAACGGACTGCGCCTCGCCGACGCCGACATCGACAACCTGCTTTTCCTCTGATCCCATGGTGGTCATTGTGCTGGCTACCGGCCGCTTCTCAAGTTGCGTGTCGCAGAATGCCTGAGGAAGCAATTAACGCAGCAATTGGGGAAATGCCATCGCTGTCTTCTTGTTAGGCACTCCATATCTCCATGTGCGTTGCCGGCCCACACATAGATCTACCGGTCCACCGGTCATGGCCAGCTTTGCTGCTTATCAAGATCGGGACGTTGTCGGATGTCTCCCGCTTGCGGGCCCACGCTCATCGCCTATCACTGAAAGGTATAACTACGCTCTTCCCTCCCAAGGGCCTCAGTCTTATCCAGGAGTGTTTATCTGATACCATAATCTTGATGAAGACCAGTGGCATGGGGGTTTCATTGACTGACGAGTCTTTGAGTACCTAGTCACCATGCAGCGGTTTCAATCTTGGGCCCGGCGACCTGGCTCTCGGATCCAGGCTCCGCACGGTAACATGCCGTGGGCGGACTCATAGCCTAGACCATGGCGTCGACACAATCTCGCGATAGCGAGTAGTCGCCAAAAGCCGAGGTAGAAGGGGATGATAACTCTACAGAATGCAAGACTGAGCATCTATCTTACTCGAATCGAGTTTGGAAGAGGTGCCACGTGAAAGCGATCACCAAGATACCTCCAAACACCAAGATACCGCCAAACACCAACGATGACCAGTTCGTCTCTCCGGGGGGTTGGACGAGGCACGGTCGGCGTGTAGAAGGATCCCATACTCCTAATACGTACATCAAGCTGATCACGTTGACTGACAAGGCCCAACGGCCGACCGAGAAATGAGTAAGTGCAAAGGGGATGGCGATCACGAGCATTCTTCTGTCAGTAGTGGTCCTTACCATGCAGCTATCAAACTACCAATTTTCTATTCGAACACGGCACAGCACGGTACAAGTGGCCCGTATCGAGCATCTCTGACTTGAGCCTCGATTCTGGTGCCTGTATTTCACTCATGCCACGCTAGTCATGAGGAGGGGCTTCGTCCTATGAAGCTGCCCGTACCTGCTTGTACCCGAGTATAATAAGCGAAAGAGGATGAATCAATAAGTGTTATAGAGAAACCTTTGCTGGGACGGACCGATTGACGATATTCAATGGTCCTGCCCTTGAGGTTTACTTTGGCGGACAGCAGACAGAGGAAGATGGAGTACGTAGCGTTTAGTCAACTTACAAGGTGTAAGGTACCCTGGAACCCTGAAAGCCAATCTAGGTAGTGTTATGATGTTCCTTTCATACGCTTACGCTGGCTCTCAGCTGCGCGTAGAGCCGTCTCATTACCAATACTTCTCCCCGTGAACCACATCACGTCCATCAAAAGACATCTTCCACAGGCATGCGTAGGGATGCAGAAGCGCCTGGATAAGATAAGTAAGTATTTATGTAGACTCTGCATCTGCGCTAGCCCACTTTGGACCTCGAGAGCTCCCCAGCATTTGTCAGCTCCGTACCCCAAATGGTATGGCGAGGGCACAGCCAGACCGCGACTTGTTGCCAGCACACCAGACTACCAGGTAGGTACTTAGGTCAGATCTCTGACATTGTCACAATCTGGATGTCACACAGCATTGGAATTACCACAAAGCATGTCGCAGCGAACACACACGGCGGACCAGACGGTCTTCACTCGACCAGCCCCAGCTGCCGTGACTTATGACCTGTCTACTCCAGACCAAGCCACTATAAAGCTGCCGCCTGGCTCGCAGTGGACCAGTGGCCCCCATTGGCACAGCACTCACACCGAGTTCCTCCAGGTCATATCCGGCCATGCAGAGGTCATGCTTTCCGACACCACCATGCCGGCAGTAGGCTCCATTGACGGGGTCATCATCGTCCCCCGGGGTACCATTCACGAGTGGCGCCGGAGCCAGACCGAAGGGCTCCACGAGGAGCTCGTGGTGAAGGAGTGGACGGATCCAAAGGACGGGCAGAAGGAAGTGTTCTTCCGCAACTTGAACAGCATCATCATTGATGCCATCAACGACGGCGAGGGTAGTAGGCGCTTGCGATGGCTTGATCTGGAGCTGATGAATCTGTTTTGGAGGCTGGACAATTGGCCGCTTGTTCTTGGCACATCCTGGCCAGGCTGGATACACGGGATAGCAACCAGACTCATGATGCTCGGGTCAGTTGCCTTGGGCAAGGTGGTAGGATGTCGTGGGATTTACGACGAGTACACAAGACCGGATAGTTGACTAACATCCTGGGTTACTCGACAAAGAGTCAATAGCCTGATGAAAGCGACCGCACTCGACGTAGAGCAGAGTGCACAGAATGTGCGCCACTCCTCGGACAATTGCACGAGAGGAAAAAACACAGCCCAGACGTCGTAGACCTTGGTATATGACTGTACCTAATTTGCACTGCGGCCACAATGCGACAGCTATCGTGTTCCCCGTGCGCCGCGATGCCAAAGCTAGCATGGTCGTTGTATCCATAACATGGCGACGCTCGTTTACCATTCACATGCAGACAACACCAGACAGTGATGCAAATGAACGATCTGAATGAGTCTGAATGTTCAGCCCCTCAAGGGAGATCTGGCGATGATCCATGTAAAGGATTATACGGGGGGGGGGGAGAAGAGTGGAATTATTAAAAGTGATTGTCCGGTTTTGTCCAAGGCAGCCATCCACGACGTTATAGGTAAGTAGTCAACTGAAAACATGTTCGCCAAGTACCTAGCCTATCGAGGTAGTTAGAAGCATGAGCCGCTATCACGGAAGCAATCCCCGGACCGTCCCCAGGCTGAGCACCCCGGAAGCGACTCCTGCGGGGTCGCTTGGTCAAACAGACCTGCCTAGACACGGCCACGGTGTGAATCACATCTACAAGCCACTTTCCTGCATGGTAGTCTAGGACTTTGGGGCAATCACGGTCCACTATCAGGTTGGGGGCGCAGTGCTGCCTACGATTCTCCATGCAGGTTTCGTGCAAACACCGCTGGCCGACGTTTGAGCCTAGAAAATGAAATAGACGCAGCACTTAAGTTCCTTCTCTACTGCTTACGTGCCTCCACATAGCCTGCCGGGCCTGGGCCGGGCTACCGTAAACTGCCTGATCGGGCTCGAACAGCGGACGCTCAATGGACGAGACGCACGCTGCTGCCTCTGAGAGTAACTCAGGCCGGAGGCAAGTTATGCGCCGATCCTTGGCTATGTTTACGTGCTGGATATTCAATCAGACCTCAGACCCTATCGCCTGCATACGAACTATCAGACATTGGACATAATGCACGATATAAATACTTCAGTCATGTCGGCCTCTCCTGGCAGGTTCCTTTCGGGGTTCCATTGCTCTTCATCTACGGCGTTGATCTCGGCTTTGTCTTCGCAAGAGTCTGACTGAATCTGCCTTAATCCAAAAAAAATTGTACATTGTCTTGCCCTCAGTCGAACTCTACCCGCAGCAATGGCGCGAGCAAAACGTGGTGGAAGACGCGCTCCTGTGCAAACTCGTCAGCATCTTTATGATCATCACCCCAAGGCTTATGCAGCTCAGAAGGAAGCTGAGCGACGCGAGCGAATCCTCGCTGACCGCCGTCGCACCGACGCTAAGTGGCGACCAAAGATACCTGAAGTTCGCAGATGCAATTTTGAGAACTTCAAGAACCGTTTTCACGATGTCGAGGACAAGGACTACGCCATCGAAGTCCTGATGGGCGGGGTGGGCCTGCAGGGCCAGATCCGGCGCGAACAGGTAGCCAGGCGCAAGGAGGACCTGGCGCGACACCGTCAGAGCTATTTCCGTGAATGGGGTGAGGCGGCCACCGAGCATGTGCGCGTGCCTCAGACCAAGCGCGAAGCTGAGGAGAGAGCGCGACGGCACAAGCGAGACGAGGCTGCCCAGGCCAATGAGAACGAAATCTCACGCATCCGCATCCAGTCTCAGGCCGTCCTGGGCCACCTAACCGCACTGCTCAAGGACACGGAGCAGCGGTCTACTCCCCGAACCTTCATGAGGCCTTTCAAATCCCTTGTACACTTCCAGCCAAAGATGAGGGACATCCTTCACACTCTGGAGGAGAAATGGGCTGATTTTGAGGAGCTGGACGAGACCGAGTCTGGGGACGTTGGTGGCACCCCCGAGGAGCTGGAACTAGTGGATGCCGACTCGACTCAAGAGAAAGACTCCGAGTCTCACTCCCAGAAGAACGAGGATAAGGATGATACAGAATCTCTTCTCTCGGTTGACTCCAATGCCGAGGATCTCGACGGCATCATGGACAGCTTCGAGGCATTGAAGGACATGCGATGCTATGTCAAATTCATCGATGAGGAAGTCATGCCTCTGCATTCGAGATATGATGGCACTGGCGCCGACCGCGTCAAGTTCGACGACCTGTGGTCCCTCTTCCGTCCTGGTGATTTGGTCTTTATGCCCGCTGCTGGCGAGACGGCCGGTCGGTACCATGAGGTATGGCGCATCTACCGAACTGAGATTCCAGAACCAGAGGTCACCTATCCCTCATCTGGCGGTTGGGATTTCTTCGCAGATGAGTTGCCACAGGACAAGAAGGCGAAGTTCACCATCTTCGCGTACTACATCGACCACGACGGTAACAGCTATGGTGCCGTGCGACACAAGTTTGAACTTGACTCATTTCCAGGAGAGCGCCTGATTGAGTCGCTCGAAGTATTCCCGATTCGTTATCGACATGACCACCAACGGGTGCTAGAGTCCCTCAAGAAGCAAGGTAGTAGTTTTCAGAAATTCCTCACCGATCGACACCAGGCATACAACGCTTGGACCTTGACCCGGAACCCTCCTTATGATACTCAAGTCGCTGAAGATGAGATTCTTCGCGATGAGGCCGGTGAGAAGATGCGGCACCCAGAGTTTGTCGAGAGCGATGTTATCGTTGATCTGGCAGAGGCATACCAGAAGAACCCTGACTGGCGACCGTGTTTCCATCGACTGACTGCCAACAAGGGAGGAAGGATCGAAACTGAAGATGACAATATGAAGATCCAGCAGTGGTTCGATGGGTCTCGCCAAACGTTGGCCTATTCGCAGTCTGAGATCGTGCAGAAGTCAGACAACGTTGAGATGTGGCAGCGACGTGAAAATCTGCAGATTGACACTTTCTTGCGCCAGCGCACCAAGGGTCAGCGGACATACGAGATGAAGCCAGAGATGATGGAACTTCGCGACGAAGACTTGGTGTTGCTGCCTAAGCGCACGTTCGCGTACGCTTTACGCGAGCGACGCTTCGTGCCTGTCAACACCAACTTCCTGCAGGCCATCCGCAGGCAACCCGGTGTGTTCGAGAACTTGAAGATCCTGAAGGACTACAAGGACATCGTGCGCGGGCTGGTAGCTTCGCACTTCCAGAAGAAGGCTTTCGAGCGGCGCTGTGTTGACATGTCTACTGAAGGCCCCAGCCAGGACTTGATCCAGAATAAAGGTAGAGGTTTGGTAGTGTTGCTCCACGGTGTGCCTGGTGTGGGTAAGACTGCGACCGCTGAGGCCGTCGCGATGGAGTACAAGAAGCCCCTGTTTGTCATCACCTGTGGCGATCTTGGTCTGACCCCCAGCGAGGTTGAGTCCTCTTTGTCCAACGTGTTCCGCCTGGCGCACCTTTGGGACTGTGTACTGCTCCTCGACGAGGCAGATGTCTTCCTCTCTCAGCGTTCAAAGGTCGACATGAAGCGAAACGCTCTGGTGTCCGTCTTCTTGCGCGTTCTCGAATACTACAACGGTCTCCTCTTCCTCACGACAAATCGCGTCGGGACTATCGACGAGGCGTTCAAGTCCCGCATCCACATGTCACTGTACTACCCGCCCCTCGACAAGACGCAGACCCGCGACATCTTCCGCCTCAACATCTCCAAGCTGCGCGAGATCGAGGCGCAGCGCCAGGAGATGACGGGCGAGCCGACGCTCGTCATCAAGGACAGCGAGATCATCGACTTTGCCGCGCGGCACTACGACGAGAATGCGCGCTCGACGGGCTGCTGGAATGGTCGCCAGATCCGCAATGCGTTCCAGATCGCGTCCAGCTTGGCTCATCACAGTTATGCCATTGACTCGGAGACCGCGCGCAGCCGGGGTCAACAGCTGCCTGTTGCACCCGTCCTCGATCGCGGGCTCTTTGAGAAGGTGCAGATGTCGACGCAGAGCTTCGATAAGCACATGGCGGAGTCCAAGGGGTTTGATGCTGATCTGCCGCTTCGAGGCACCTTCCATCAGCCTGGGCGGTTTGAGTAAGGGTGTGGTGGTGGTTTATTTTTATTTTTCTTTAAAGCGAGCTTTGGAATTTGTAAGGCAGTGACCCAGGTGACTTTGTTTACAATCGAAATAAATTGATGGCATCAGATACATACTCAGTTTAGCGCAGACCATACGTTTGGTCAAATACCTTTGGTGATATTCCTATAAGCTCATGAAAGATGCAATAAACACCCGATATCGTGATGATCTGTTTGGACTGACAAATGATGCGAAGGTACAGTGTTCAGACCGAATGTCCGTTGTCTCGAAGGCGGGTAACATCACATACAGTCTGCAGTCTTGCAAGCTGGCCGCGTCCTATTGCCTCGCCCACAGTGCATGGGCTACCCAAGAGTACGCTGAACACACTACTCAAATGCCAGACATATGGATATATAGATATGTGCGTGCTCCAAAGCTGTGACGAATGGCGCGTATTGACCGCTTGTTAAGTGCGGTTAATCTGCGTCGCCCCGGCCTACTACTATCTCCAACAACTCCTACCCCGAAGAGGGACATGAGACCTACCTTTATCTCGACCGCAAACATCGCCCTCCGAAACATTGTCGACAAGCCAATTCTTTTCTGCACATTTCTGCAGTACCTCAACCTCGCGATACATAGAGTAGGTGCTACTCAGGTACTCTATCATCGAACCCAGGGTACTCTCCCTCGACTCGTGCTAATGATACTTTTGGTAGAGCACCCCCTTTCAAGCACTTTACTCTACATCTGAGATCACGCAACCTACCCACTCAAAATGTCTCGCCTACATTGGACCGAGGAGATGAAGAATTGGTTCATCCAGATTATCGTCTTCCAGGCCGATCTCAGCCCCGCAACCGAAAAAAGCCCTTTTGGCGGCCCCTTGAGCTACGAGCCGGTCCAGGACGAGATGATCCGTCTGGGACTCATCCCCGTCGAGACCACGGAAATGACTCTACGGTACGCGCGAAACCGCCCGCTTCCCCCATTTTCCCTCTCATCGTTGACCATCCACGTACTCACTTACTTTCGCTAGCTCGCTCTAGTACAGAGAGCGTCGAGAACGCCTCGACCCCATGTACAAGGCCATGGGCCTCACCCACGCGATCCCCCCCAAGGAAGCTCTCCAGCGCGTCCTGAACGAGGTCATGGGTATCAAGCTGCCGTGCCGCTACGTACCGCAGCCCGCGCTCCGCGCCATCGAGAGCCTGCGGCAGCACTATAGCACCCTATCTCGGGAGGAGCGCATCCTCATGCGACAAGAAATCGTCACCTTGCGTCAAGACGTTGAGGTTCGCGCAGTTACTCTGGCGCAATTCGACGACGAAGATGGAATTGTCGAGGAGCGTGACGAGAAGCAAGAGTACGCTGACAAATAGTGATGACAAAAGCAACAATGGCGAAATAATGTGCGGTGACGGATAGGAGAACTTCGAGAATGAGGGCGATGACAAGTAGGTGCATGACGAGCTTTGAAATGATGCGCGGAGGAAGGTCGCGTAGGATATCAAACCCACTTGCTCACCACTGGGAAAGCCGCCCGTACATACAGAGCACATCTTGGGCGATAAATGTAAATCAATATAACCTCGGGTGCGTAAAAGGAGTGGCCAAAATGAACGAACATCGTCAGCGAGATCGGACCCATGCTAAGGGCAGCTCAACACTACACAAACAGTTTCTGGATCGTACCCGACTTCCTGGGGCCCAAAAATTGACCAACTTGAAAATGAGACAGGAGAAAGACATGATGTGGGAGTGGATTTATTCTCTTGTTTTTAGTCCCTCATTAGGATATCGGGGCTCCCAAATGACAAACCTAGCAAATAATCAATTATCACCACCCAAGTCCTTATGCTACCGTCGCTTGCTATGCTAGCCTGCTCGGTATATGACAAGCCTAAACGCCCAAAGATCGAGATTTCGGCGTCGTTCAATTATGTATATTGCGTCGATCAGAATTTCGGATACGTCGGTAAGGCGCGTTCATGGTTTTCCTGTACTTGACGTAAAGGAAGAACGCGTCTTTCAAAACGACAAAGAGACAACCGCCAACAAGACTCCGACCCCATCTTTCTTGCAACAAGCCAGTTGTTGGACCTCCTCCTGCCTTCCCTACGAAGCGCGATGGCATCACATGACGCAGAATCTCCCCCATACCATAGCATACGCCGGGCCAAAGGAGAGCTCCAGTGATGAAATTGATAGGCGAACGAGAGGCAGAGTCGGCGTTCCTGTTAGGCTGTCCTTCTTCGGCTGCATTGCCCTCATCGTCGTTGCCGCCAAGCTGGATATCGAGCTCAAGGTCAAAAATGCCTCCACCTTCAGGCTGATGGGCAGGTGCGTTTTGCGCAAATTCATGATGCTGGCTCGGGTCGACCTGAATAGCAGCGGCACGTGCCGTCCATATCCTTTCTAACCGCCCTGTGAGGACTTTGTGCAGGTGAAAGTAGGATGCCTTGACAGCTGGGTATAAGGCGACGGCCCGTTCGGGTGATGGCGGCCATGTCAAAAGCTCGTTCGCGTCATTGAATAGTGTTGCGTACTGTAGACGAAGTCAGCATGACGCAAAAGCTGTATGTTCGTTCCATTGCTTACCACTAGCGATGCAGGTATCGCCACGACATCGCCAATGTTCATGCGGTTGATGACCAAGGCGGGCGCAATGAAAGGCAGTAGGCTAAAGTGTAAGAGATTGACGGGCGGTTCGTCTCTCTGCGCGCCCCGCCTTATGAGTCGAAACAGAGGGATGTTCTCGGACTTGAACAAGAATGCGATAGTCGCCTCCGGACCGGCAAACCAGTCTATCGCTTTCAAGCCGTATATGGAGCTGCTCGCCAACGCGCCCGAAGCAATGAAGCCTAACAATATCTTCGGTGTCCAGTTCGAAAACTTTTTGTTGAGGTAGTTGCTGAGCTGTATCGCGGGATCCCAGCGCTCTGTAATGATGATCGTAGACTTGCACTGCGGACATTTTATCTCCTTGCCCTGCGCTTCGAGGTCATTGACCCAGGTCATGAGGCATTCTGAATGGCCTTCTAGGGAGCATGTGCACGGTGTCGACCAGTCGGCGGGCAGGCTAGCCTCAGGCTCATCGACAAGGCAGACGAAACATCTTCGCGTGTTTGGCGGTGCATCCGAGCTGGGAGGGGTTTGGGTACGGTTATCCGGGATCTGAGGCGCGGGAGCAGCATCGTCAGGCGTAGAATCAGCGATATCTGCGGTTGGTTCGGACGCCATGGTCGATAATCGCGGTCGCCAGGACCTCGTATGGGTATCGCAGGTCCAGGGTTTGTATGTAGAGGATATCCAACTACATGGATGGAATGTGACTGAGTGGGAATTTACCAGATGACTTAATTCCAGTACATATGATCTGGCTCGGGTTCAGCTAGGCACCTGCCAGAGGGTTCAAAGGTTGCCTTCCAGTTGCGCGATGAAATCATACCTTCCTGTGCCTCACTTACTGTGGCGCAAACAGCTGTGGATATGTGGCGTTACTCTTGCAATTCTTCTCGTCCTTTGCCTGTGGTGCCATTGGTGCTTCTTGATTTTAGTCCTCCTTTTCAGTTACGGGGATGTGACACGCCAGCATCTGCAGACCTGACACTAGTAGACGAAGGTCATATGTCTTCACCAATAGCATAAGAAATCATCTGGCTATCTACGCCTTTCACTATCTCCGGGAATCTCAGATATGAGCATCCATCACTGCCCTTTTTACTGACTCTAAGCAATCTATCTGGAGGCCCTGTGCACCAACGGGCGCCACCTACCAGAGCGTTTCCCAAAGCTCTTTGAAACGACCATGACACTTCCACTCTGGACTCCTTCCGTGTCCCAGAACATAACAATTGTACAACTCTATAGTAAATGCGCATACTGCTGTGCCGGTGTTCACCTGTGCTGGCTGGGTACATAAGTAGGTATACAGTCACCATGGAGCAAGAACATTCGGCCCCTCATTGGGCCCATTCCTTGACTCAAAATGATTAGCGGGTTAAACACCGAACGTCCAAATACCTACTTGGTATAGTCACAAGATGAAGAAATGACTTCAGCCAAATCCGAGGCTCCCCGCCGAGTGCTTGACCACTTTCAAGCCGCCTGCAAGATACGGTCGGCTTCAAGATACCTGTGGGGCTTCTTTGCTTATTTGATACACCACGGACAGAGTCACGGAGCTGGAGTTCATTGGTGATAATCAATAGGTATAAAGATCTATTCTATTATACGTGGTCTTTCTCTCTCCGTCGAAACTTATTGCATGTGCTTTTTTTGGTCTGCGTGGTGAGCGTGTGAACCGCACGACCATTCACGGACCCTCTTACCCTGGGCGGAATGTAGCGTTTGGGATCCGAAGGACCCAGTCGCGATATCGCATACTCGTCCAAGCTTCAAAAGCAATCGTATTTCCAGTTCTTTTAAAGAACACTTTTTTCATCTCTTTGTTGCCTGCCTGCCGTCATTCCAACTACCGACCACAGCCATGTCTCGACCGCGCGCTCCAAGGCCAATGGCCATTGCCTCCATCCTGTTTCGCAGTCTGGGCATGATAGTCTCGGTCATCCTCCTTTCGAACCTTGTTTACGAAAGCGTCCACTGGGCTGATGAGGGCAAGACTTACTGGTTATCAATGCTAACGGTAAGTTGCCCGCATCAAACATGGATGTTCATTTATGTCAGACTGATATTCGTCTAGGCTATTGCAGCGATCATCATTGATGGCTCAGAAGTCACAGGCTTACTGGACACAACGCGAACCATACCACGTACCGCTCCGGGTTGCTTGATATGCTCTGACGTTATTGTCATCTGTCTTGCAGGACCATCGATCGCGCTGGTTTTCTTCAGTGACTACAGCCGTTCAGGTGGCTACATACCAGAGGTTCCGTGGCCATGGGCCAACGCCGATTTCCTTACTATTATACTAACCGCCGCTCTTTGGTACGTAGAACTTGTGGAAGATGTTTAGTTGCAAGCTGACCTCAATAGCGGTTGCCGCCTTTTGCTTCTCGCGTGGACCTTCGTAGATACCCGGTACTCTACAAGGGCTGCAAGGCGCCAGCGAGACCAGAGATATCATCGCGATTGGCCCCATGAAGCTCCATATGTTCAAGAGGTCAACTAAGACAGGACTGAACTCACTGTGGGTGAGCTACAGCCGTTCTGTGCACACGAACTGTTGATCGCGTATAAAACGTTCTGCCTGCAAACGTCAGAATCGATACCAACGTCCTCTAAAGCAGGAGAACAGCGACCGTGGGCTTCACATGTTACCATATGTTCAGCCTTTTGTCAACAAGTTCAAAACTTGTAGGACTATTCTTCAGGCCCAATACATCCAGAGCTACGAACAACATACTATCGCTGGAACCCTAGCAACAGCTACCGATACATTTGCTAAATCCCGACCGCGATGGTGGTATGACATGGACTCAGCCTGTATAGCTCAGATAAGTCCCAGAAATTCAACATCGATGTCATTCTCAGCGTCGACACGTCAACGCTGATCGAACTGCGACTGCGATCACCGTCGGGGGGGGGCGCCTTACGGGGCGTTCAATGGAATCCTTGTCGTCACGATGCGCTCGAACCTCATCCGACCCGTTCAATGATCCCCACCCGGCTACGCTCGGTTACCCGTTCAGCCCTTACCGAAGGAGATTGCCCCGGATTAGGAAGACACCGAACGTGTTGGTAATAGCGACGCCGGTTCGGGAAGTCAATTCGTGCATACCATCCTCAGTTTGGCCCTCTTGATCAACGCTCAGCCGTCCTCATATCCGTGGACATGTCACGATAGTCTCTGACAAAGAGAGCTTGTGACATCGACGATCTAGGAATTTACCGAGATAGTAGGAAAGAAGAATTAGGCCTAACTATAATCGGATAGGTAATGTCCCGACCAGGGGCGGCGCTGCGCTGCGAAGCCTTATCTCTAGATAGAGAAGATTGGCTAGGAATCGGAATACGACTTACCTCACACTGATTTCAAGAGTCTTTGTGCTTCCCTGAGATCAAATGTATTGTGAAGTTTCAAATACTCTACGGACGCCACATTTCACGCAACACCAGACGCTTATTTTGATCACTGCAGCAAAGATTGGGTATAACAATCGAAAGTTGATTGCCTATAGTATAAGAGTCCTCCTAGAATTACACTTATTTGCGAAATATTGCATGTCTCAGCAACGATAACATCAAATCGTCGCGATCGCGACAGCGAAAGATGGAGCAGACTTCCAAGCACTATCTGCCAGTTGCTCTATGAAGAGCCGGGAAAGAAGTTGGTGCAATGGTGCGCGACACCCCATTGATCCGGACACATTCTCTGCATCGGGTGCGGCGGACACGCAGTCCCGACACAGCAGGTGACGTTGGTCGGGCATCCCGGGATACCGTTGACCGTCGCCACATCGTCGTAGGCATAGGTGTAGGCCAGTGCCTCGCAGTCCGCGAACAGGTTCTGCACGCCCGAGACGAGGCCGCTGCGATGAGGGTTTCTGCAGCTCTTGGCGCCGTGTTTGTACTCTTGCTGCCAAGAAGGTCAGCTTTGATTCGGATGGGGTATTGTGGGATGAGAGGTGGGTTATGTGGACTCACAGGACATTTTGCGAGCAGGTCAAGATTGCAGCCGAGTTTGATGATGCCGTCGCAGCCGCAGACGATGGGAACGGTGAATCCGTCTCTGGGGGTCAAGATTAGCCAGAGGTGGCAGCGAAGGGGGTACAAGAAGGAGTCTTACGCGTAGCTGACGTCCAACGCCATCGTGGGTGTGGCGACGGTCTCGTGCTGATTGCCCTAGCCTTGTATGAGGAACGACCCCTCGAGCAGTGAATCAATACCGAAAGAGTCGTATCCAGAGTCGGCGATGGCGACGCGCCCAGCCCACTGTGTGATTGTCTAGTCAGCAGATGTCTCGGTTGGTCTTCGTCATCGGAGAACATGAGGTAATTATGAGGATGGCGAGTCGAGGGTGGTCACATGGTGGAATACATGCACTTACTCCTGACGGGACTGCGAAGCTTGCAGTGGCTCCAATAGTCAATAGACCATCATTTGTATCGGATCTGATGACTTCTGGTGATCCCACGTTAGACACATGGTGTGTGCTGACTGGTGCCGTATGCGAGTTCACGATGGTGATCAGAAATTTGTCCACACCGTCCGGAAGCGTTCCAGTGGGAGGCACCGAAATAATGGGAGGCACTGAAATAGTGGGAGGCACTGAAATAGTAGGAGGCACTGAAACAGTGGTGGGCTTGACTATCTTCACAGTATTATGATGGGAGCTTGCCACCTTATGCGAAGTGATAGCCTGGTGAAAAGTCGCAGACGTGGAAAAGCTGGAGGTGTGATGGGAACTGGCAATCTGATGAGGGCATCCTAGATTGCGATCATCGGCGACAAGAGTCGCACCCGCAGTGATTAGAGCAAGGCTCAAAAGAGAATATAGACTAAGTAATTTCATCTTGACGTATTCTGTATATATAATATTGGAGAAGGTGCTTATACATGGAAGTTAGCTTAATGGGCGCAATGCTAAAGCAAAGAAGATGCTTGATGTAGTCGAAGTCAACTCCAGAACGAACAGAGTCGAATATCGCTCTATATATACTCCTCATGGCAAAGACCGCTACGATTCGAGTGTGATATTACTTGAGTGCGCGGAGCTATGGATCGGTGCTGTATGTAGACCTGATGTCGAGAGCTCCCGAACGCTTCAGATCCATGCTTCACGGGACGTTTGCGGGTAGGAAACCCAAACTCAGAATCGTTCAAGGCGATCCCAATACCTTGTCTGGGCTCAGACAGGTTGTTCATTTTAGGTAGATTCTAGATTTCCTTTGATACGATCCGTTTTATATTTGACTTCAAGTGGTGCAACTCACTGTTCTTGAAACAGGGGTAATGGCCAATTGCATCGCACCTATTTCACCGCGTTCAGCCTAGTGCCGAATAGTGCCCGAGAATGAAGACATTGTTGACCTTGATGGCCTCTGGTGGCTGAACCAGATCTCCTTAGCAGGTTACGCCACCTCGTGAGGTCGTTGGAAACCTGTCACGAGGTTGCGTTACGGTCTAGCGCATCGTCATCATCTCGACTACCGCGAACCAATCGGCTAGGATTATCTGCTGAGTTCGACTGAGGAAGCTCGCTAATGATATGACCTGATCATTTCACATTCAAGGGCAGTACAATATTTCACGACTGGCTTCTGGTCCGAGGCTCAAATACGTTCTAAACTCCCCTCTGATGTTTCGCACCATGTAACGTAGCAAGAAGCCATGATCGGAGCTCGTATGACGGTGCAGCAGGGTGTTTGAGGTCATCCAAGGAAAAACTAGCAAGTAATCAATCTCAGTAACGCCGATTGAAGCCGATTGGACAGCAGTGAGAGCTCTGGCGATTCTCTATGAACATTCTAGCCAACATATCATGTTATACAAGGCGTATTGGTAATGAAGCTATTCTTGGTGTAGTCTCGTAATGTGTGCGCCATACAGTGTCAAGCTTCTTCAACCCGTCTTGGTCTAATGCAGTGGATGTAAATGCTTGATCAAAAAAGGGGAAGGGACGCAATTTGACAATCAACCCAGAGTTCCAGAAGACAGGGCAAAGAGTAAGAATCAAATGATCAAGTTGTGACCGTGGTACTTTGTGTCGTTCTCGTACATCTTGGCGGATGCAGCGGATGTGTTGGCTCTCTTGGGGAAGCCCTCAAGGGAGGAAGCAAATGTAGCGACCGAGTGTGCAATAAGCTAGTATAGGGTCAGCATACGATTCTATACACTACTTTGAACGATCATCATACCTTTGTGTTCACCTCCCACGCTGTCATGTTGACATTGCCAACATCGTCGCATAGCTGATGGTAACAGGGATCAAACCTGCGAGACGTTAGGAAATTGATGATCAAATACTGGACCATCAACATACCAATCTCCAGCTTTACCACCGAACATCTCTTGTTCCTTCTTGGTCTTGATACCCTCTGCACCAGTCGCAATGCCACCGCCAGGAATGCCATTGCGGATGAAAGCATCGTAGTCGCTACGTCCATCAAATGGGATGAAGGTATAGTTGAGCCCATTAGCTTTGTACCAGTCTACATAGAGGTCTCTTAGCTGCTCTGAGCCAACCGGGTTAGCGGCGTCGGTGGCGTTGTACACCTGATAGGCAAAATTGGGGCTGCCCATCATATCATAGTCCATAAACATCCGAATCTTCATGTTCTCCTCTGCTGGCAATGAGTCGACGTAGAAATCGGAACCGAGGAGACCCTGTGACGTGTGATTTAGCACTATAGTCTAGAAGTCAACCAGCGGGCAGTGGGGATCTTCACCTCTTCTTCGCCTGCCCACCATGCGAATCTCACACAGTGGGGGACCGAGAAATTGGTCAGTTGCGTAGCAATCTCAAGGATAGACAGACTTCCCGAACCATCATCGTTGATGCCGGGTCCCTCGCTCACGCTATCACTGTGTCCCCCAAGCATGACGCAGTTATCGGGGTCACCCTCGGCAGTCTGGATGATGATGTTGGTAGTATTGATCTAACCCCGAATTATTAGTGAACTAGTACAATACGCAAAAGACCTAGCGTGGCTCTCCCGGGGGCCGGTCCTTGCGGTGAATGTCCTCAGGAGAACGGAATGTAACCCCTCACGAACACAGAAAGCTTTGCTTACCTGGTTGACCTCGGCATCAATGTACGCGATGGAATCAACCGTCTCGCCACTCTTTAGCTTCTCTAGGACGGGAGCGGCATCCTCGCCTGAGAGGCCAAAGGTGGCGACGTGGTCCGGTGATGGAACCCCCAGAGTTCCGCTTACAGCGTCGGAGTTGTAGTTGTAGACTACTGCTGCGATAGCGCCGGCCTTGCCTGCAAGTTCGGATTTGGTGCCAAAAGGACAGGTACCACGCATGACCAGAGCAATGTTGTTCTTGAGCTCAGCAGGATAATCCGAAGCATCGCAGCCCTCGTTCTTGATGGCCACGAGATCTCCATGAACGGGCTCCTTGTCTTTCGTTGGCGGCGTCAATGACATGGCGGTAGCAGATGAGGGAACTTGATCGCCAAGGACAAGTCGAGACTCGTAGACATTACCCATAACAGCCGGGAAAGGCTGTTCGACCATCGTGTAGTAGTCTCCGAGCTTCTTTATCTCCTGCTTTATGTATTTCAACGTTCCCAGATGGCCTGAAAGTAATAATAAGCATCAGATAGCCAGTGACCCCACGTGACGCATCGAGTTGGATAGGACTCACCATCGCTCCCAATAACCCGAGTAGGATGGTTGTAGTGCTCCTCGGAGACTTTGGCGATATCATAGAGATCTTTTGCGCGAGCAAGCAGGTTATCGGAGGTTATGAGAGCCTGGAGATCGTCGCTATTCACCTTTGGTTTCGTCTGTGACTTATCCGCTGCTTCAACCGTTTGTTCTACGGACAAGGGCTTCTGCTCTTGCGCTACTGCTGAGCTACAGCAAGCGACGAATGCCGCGGCCACGAGCCGCTGGAATGCCACCATCTCAATCAGACAATATCAGTCGGCTGGGAAGGTAAAATATAATTATGAGGATGAGTGATGATGTATGAGGTTTGTTATGATCTTGCCGTCGATGCGTATCACCAGGACAATGTCCACACGCACGACTATTCTACATCGAGCTAGAGCATATTTCCACATGAGATATGCACCTTCCCGCCGTGCGTGGGGTGGTGCCTGGTGGTGGTCCGTGCATGGTGCAGGTGCAAAGCTGGGAAGCAGCTTTGACATTGGCATAGAAGAAGAAGCGATACCTACCTCCTTCTCATCCCACATTGGGCCTACTTACAATCGGTAGATGTTGGTGCTGTCTCCAATCAAGTGACTCCAAAACATAGTCACATCTCCTTACGTTGAACTTGAAAGGTGAAGTTGATTCCAAACTCTGCAAGCAGATTAGGTACACCACATTTCCTTCTACGGCAATTATGCGACCGTGGTATGACGCTGCCCCATGCGCATCGGTAAGGTGGGAACCGTCTCATCGATCAGCTAAAGACACCAAAACCTAGGCCAACTCATCCATAGAGAGCTTGTAGAGCCTGTAAAGCTTTTACGTTGGAGAAGATGATATGGGCAACTTGGAAGGCCACCAATAAGATGCTGTCCCTTGTGCGGCGAAGCTTGCGCTCGAGACCCTTCGAACCCGACGTTCCCGAACCGTGACGATAACAGGGGGCCTTTAGAGTGCCACCTATGTAACTCGCCAAAGGGTTCAGCCCTCGGCATCTATATCTATCGTGTACTTCAAGCAGCTCAATCCACTTCTTCTTTGACGCATACATAGAGCTGTCTTACTTACACTTAGCAGTGCAGTCCCGATACCATATGATGATACGAGTACCGCCGCCCTCCTTCTTTGAGTCAATTGACGGTGCACTGGCGCCAACATGCAGAGTGGCTCCCACGAGAATCGTGTGCTAGGTAGACACTACGTTGGCCGGCCACGGTAGTTTGGGCCTTGGTTTTGACAGCTCTACAAGGAAATACCGATTACCGGGCTTAATCACGCCCGAGACATTGCAAGCCCAAGCAATCTCATGCAGGCTTCGTAGCATTCAAGGATGGACCTGTTTAGGAAGCCCTTAGGCTGCGTGAACCTGTATCCGGGTCTCTGCCGGAAGCCCGGTGACAGCTTGCCGGAAGGATTCCGATGGGCGACGACGTTCGGCCGGGAGCTTTGCCGATCATTCCTAGTACATATATGTACCAGGTTCATATCGCGGACTTTTATGACACAGATTTCCGTGCGGTCCTTATTCGGATCCCTAGTCAACCATGCAGGAGATGATTTGCACCATTGCTTTCCACGCGTTTGAGTCGCACGGCAGAATTTGAAGGGCCACCTGCGAGACGTACTATGGAAAATCATATCGTATTGGGCTGGTTTGAACTTCAAAGTAATAGTCTCACGTGGTACCAGTCTCATCTCCTCTAGGTATCGGTACCTACCTGAACTACCTTAGGTACCTAGGTAGATGACGACTGCATTGCGCGACCGTCACGTGGTCTCGGAGCGTGCAGCGCCAACCAGACCCATCAGACACTATACGAAGCGTACTGCGCAGCCAGGTTCCCGCAACAGAAACCCGTCAAACCGTTAATGATATCAATCATGACAATCCTCCCGGCGGCTGGACCGGAACTGCACGCCACAATGGAGATTTCCGGGCTAGCAAATCCTTCGTCGGATCCTTGTAAATACCTGCCGGTCTTCATGCGACGATCATGACTGGTGCTGAGAACCTTGAAACTGTTCTAGATTTCCAGAGACGCATCTTAACCGTCTTTCCCGCATGTTATCAGAAGCAAACGTATTTCGTTCTGCCTGGTTTCGGAAAGTTGTGATGGTATAATGCCCGGGCAGCGAAAGCTGGATCTCTGCCGTCTCAGTCGCGCCCAATATGTGGCTTGCCGCTCTAATCATATTTTGTGCATCTAGCCTCTCAGCATAATAAGTATGGTGTAGCGGGCCGTCATTACAAGGTTTCACTCGGACAGAAAACTTATTTAAGGGATTATATACAAGTATACAGAGCCAGCTGACCCTCGTTCCAAATCACCTCTGGGCCACAGCAACCATGGATATACCAGAGACAGCCGCTGACCTCAGCTTTGGGGTTGAGCTGAAGTTCCTCGTCCCCTTCATTCGATCGGGGGAGGTAATCGCCGGACTTTCCAAGACCTGTCCGGTGCTCAAGGTGCCGAGTCAAAGCAGCGCTCATGATTTATGGAATATCGCACATGAAGCTATTGCCGATACTATTCAGAGGGTCCCGGGGCAAAAGGCCGTCACTCAGAGAGGGCTTGATGCAAGCTGTTTCACCGAAAAAAGCTTCTGGGAGACGCATTGGATCGTTAAACCATCCAAATCGGCTGTGCTAGCGAAAGACGACCCCCGTTACGACGGATACTTGTGGATTCCCGTGGAACTTAACACTCCTAAGTTCTCTTGGAAATGCCCACATTCACTTTTCACCGTGGAGCAAGTCATACGCCTGCTGGAGCAGACCTACCAACTCGTCTCTAACCATAGCTGCGAGGTTCATGTGCATGTTGGTCGACAGGATAACCAGGATATCTCCCTCAGCACCCTCAGACGACTAGCTGCTCTATGTTGGTTGGCAGAACCCGTCCTCAGAGCGGTCAAAGACCCGGCATCGCCCAATTTCGATCACACTTATACCTGGTCATCGCCGCTACGGGATCATAGCCGTCTGGCCATTTCTCTGGGCGATGAAGAGAAAAAGGCGCTGTCTGCATCAGCGTGGTGCTCCGACAACGGGAAAGCTTCGATCGCGTCCAGAGACCACCAGGCCTTGAGGCGGATCGGGTCGTGCACTTCCCACCTGGCCCTCGCCCATCTACTCACCGGAACCGAGCCACGATATCGACGGCTGGGATTCAATTTCAATTCCTTCGGCGACGGAAATGACAATTACCCGAATAAGCCTAATACCTTCGAATGCAGGTTTCTGGAGGGAATCATCAGGAGCGACATGGTCACGGGTTGGGTCATGATCGTCTTGTCGATGGCCGAAGCTAGCCTGTACGACCGCGGTGGGGCCTTTCGCTTTGAGACTCTCGTTGGTCGACTCCTAAGCAGCGACCAACAGGCATCGCTCAGCCAGAGACTGCAGGTTCTATGCGAAGACCTACGGATACATGCTGTCTATTACGCACCCTTTGTAGTCAAAGTCCAGAGGGATCGTCATCAAGGGCCAAACGAAATTACTTGGAGAAGTTCTGTATAGTCACACGATTGAATAGAAGACATGCAGAGGATGGGATGAGGGTCAAAATTTAGATCAACAGTAATCACTCCAGTTGCAAGCAGGTGCCCCACTTTGCGATGGCATCGAGTATCTTGATCGGAGGCCTTACTTCGATCATAAGTTCAATGGCGGCAAAACCTGTCAGATACAAAGTCCGCATGTACAAAAATCGCATTGTCGCACGAAGTCGGGTTCTAGGTGTCAATTTAGATTACTATTGAAGAGACTGTCTTGGTAGGATCATCACATATTCTGACGCCAATCGCTCTACTCCTTCTATGTACTCGTGTAGCCTCAGGGCTGGGTCTCCTTGGCCATGATTGGTGCAGTGTCACGGTACTGCCTGACCTCCAGAGTTCGCATAATGCCATTATAAGCCTCGATAGCTTCCTCCGAGTTCGTGGGCGACACCGTTCGAAACTCGGTCTTATCGGGGCGATTGCCGAGGCGCATACCCTTCATAGCCAGTCCTTCCTCTTCTAAAGGGTTGGAGAGGCCTCTCTTCCTTGTACTCATATGACTGCTATGGGGATAATCCAGACTCGAGCCACCGAACAGTGCGGGGAAGAAGCTCCGAAACATCGGACGGAGGCAAGGCACGCAAGCTGAGGCAATCGCAAGGTTTACCTCCACGGCAGACAGAGTGACCTTAATGTCATAGAAAGGGTCGGATATTGTGCCGGGAAAATAGAATAGCTGGATCAAACCAGTTAATCTCACGATACTAACTGCTGTGACACTGGATACCGGGTTAGCGTCGTTGGTGGCCCAATGGTCTTTCTTTGAAAGTGTGACTCACATCGCGCCCGAGAGGAAGACGCAGATGACGGCTATCTTGGTTGGCTTCGGCATCTTTAGGCCAAGGAAGACGTAGAATGGCAGTGCCAGTACGAGAAGGTCGGTGAGGATCGTTAAGCTTGATATGGCCACATGAAAGCTATTGTCGATACACTTCGCTCCACTCGCCTTGACGTCCGGCTTCCAGTTCGCCTCAATGGGGAGACACTGTAGCAGAACTCCAAAGAACACCGCGATGGCATGGCTTGTTGTGAAGGCGATCAGGCCGTAGATTGTCCACCGCAGTCCGGGGCGAGAACTCTCAAACCGTAATATGAAAACAAGGACCGAACATTTCACAAATGCCAAGACAGGGTTGTAGAATATCTACGGCACATAAGAGGGTTAGCTGTACTTCCTTTCCAAGGTCTGACACGTCCTGGGAATCAACATGTCATCCAACATTGCGTTTCCGACCATGCGCCAAATGTTGAGGGCAATCTGGAAGAATACATATGGCTGTCGTCGAAACTCACCTGAGCTAGATAGAACCACCACAGTCCAGCACTTGGATCGTAATCGGCTGGCACATCTTCTTGTTTCCAGCCAAAAAACCCTAGTTTGACGTACATGAAGAACGGGACGAACATGGCCAGAGAACATATCTCGGCCGGAATCATCAGGCTGTCATCTATCAGAGGCGCTGTCAGTTACTTCACACTCGGTTCAGTATGGAAAGCAAATGTAGTCATGCTCACCAAGGCCCCATTGCCGCGTGATCTTTATCCTTGTCCAGACTCTCATTAAAAAAGCCGCCAGGGCAAGAATTGTGAAAAAGAAAATGATGAAAATCGCTGCCGCTTGATGCGGGGGTGTCGGTATGGTAGTAACGTCCGGTGCTTGCATCACGATCGAAGCCATTATGAGTACTCTGTGCCCAGCACTGGTTTGACTCTTGAAAGGTGCTTTTTGTGATCGGAAATTGCCCGTAGGGAGCCAACTCAGTGTTGAATGAGTGACTGAAGGAAAATCAGCAGCTACCAGTAATTGCGACAAACAAACTTGAGAGAGGCGGTCTCATGTGTTATCAACCCTAACGGCAGGAGTATCGTGGAGCTGTACAGGGAAGTCTTGTCTTGTCGAAAGCTTGAGCGTGTTGTGTATTTCATACCTTGCGAGACACCTGATGAATGGGCAGGTTCGCTGCCTTTTACTGGTAGAATGTACATACGAAGCCTCACAGGCCCAACTTCTGCCCGGGAAAAATGGGAAGCTTAGCCTTAACCCTGCATCTTCAAGTCCGAAACATCTCGGTTGACTAACAAGAAGTGATTTGCCACGGGTATGGCTGCATGGTGAACATTCAACAAGTTCGGTCCTCATCATCTAAGTTGGCAGCAAGAAGTCGTCCACATACAGAGAAGAGTCGTTTTCAGAAGGGATCCACGCTCAGACCGGCAAGCCGCACTTATCTAGCACACGTGGGGAGCCCGGTCACGGTGACATCGCTCAGGCAGGCTTGGGCCTCGGCTCGGGGTGAGTGTTCTCGCCTAGGTGACACGGACCTCTTATCGGCGGCGATGAACCCAAGATTTCATTTCGTTTCAAAGAAGATGGATTACGATCCCACGAATCTCGACTGGGATGGTTCGCCTCAATTGGGACAAGGCTTTTGTTGAGGCTCAAGGTATAGGGCGAGACTATGTCTGCGAGGATCAGCATCTGGAAATATCGCGACAATGTACAGGAATCAATCTGGTTCCGGTCAAGCGTTTTGCGCACTTATCTCCCCAACAGACCATCACGCTGGCTATTATCGAGGAGGTGTATGTACTATGATTCGGGGTAATGTATTAGTACCTGCATCGGTATTTCCTGCTGGTGGGTACATTACCACGTGAAGCCGGATCTTGGGCTAGTCGGACAGTTCTTCGGATGACTTCCGCAGAAACAAGCGAACTGTAGGTATGTATGTACATAGTGCACTAGGTATGCTTCGAGATGGTACATATGTATGTATGTATGTGCGATGAATGCAGGGTTCGGGTTTCAGGTTCTGTACTAGTATACGTCTGTCAGCGTGACTGGCACCTCAATGACACCTCATAGAACCGCAGGACCACCCTGCTAGACAGGTTGCTAGAGCTGGCTAGAGTCCCACCAACATGGCAATCGTACAGGTGACAGAGCCGCCCCGTCCTTCATCCGATATCCTGGTCTTTCAGACCGGGACGGTGGTATTCATTGCCATCGTATTTGCTAACAATGACAGCATACTACATGGTATCAGGTACATTGGGGAGTGTGTTCTTGGGGAGCGTCTCCCTTGCTTGCACTTAGGTACACATATAGATCGGGGGTTTTCGATATCGTCGCGCTCGAGCTCACAAAGTGGATCCGGTCCACGCTCTGGGCGCCCGACTATCGTCAACACTCAAGACTTCAGACAGCTGGATCGGGTAGGAGAATCGCAGTGACGTTCAAGGCCTCACGACCCAAGCAACATTTGATTATAATCATTCCAAGGACCCTGGAGCTGCTATCCCCATACCACTAGCGCGCGGAACATGCGGGAAAAGCTCTGACAGAGGATTCTCAATCTTGCGCGTGTCATGCCAGCCGTATGAGAATAATTTGACTCTCAGAAATGAGCGCGGAGGTGCTCGAGCACAGAAGATACTTAGGTTGGCACCCGCTGGCCAGCATCCCAACAACATGGATGCTCATCGAGGACCCCTGAGCTATGGCAAATAAACCAAGCCCTAGTATTATGTAGACCCCTTTCGACTTCCGGGGTAACCGGAAAGCGTAGTGGTATAGGCATCATGTCGCTCCAACATAACATGTTCCTCTCTTCCTCTCGTTCCTTGCTTGTTCTGGCTTGCACGGTCAGCCTCTGTCATTCGTTCATTACTTCTCCGAGGCTCTGGCATTCATGAAGCAAGCGATTGCGCTTTCCATTTTCGCAGCGGCGTGGCCGTTTGCACAATGGGCATCTGCCCAGACCTTGATCGTGGATGGTCAGATCATTCGTATGTTTCGTCGATCCGTGCATGGTGATCTGCAAAACTGACTTGGAAACAGAGGCCGATCAGACGAACCTGGAACCAGCTTGGGAGTCCATAGACGGTCTTGACGGCCCAGCTGCGTATCAACTCACAGACAGCGTGCTGGCAAACCTGACATCGCTCAGCTTGAGCAATGCGTCCCTTTTCAATTTCGGTGACATCTCAGCGGCTAGCGGCGAGCTCAACTGTAAAGTCTTTCCTGGTGACGATGCGTGGCCAAGCGACGACGTCTGGGAGACGCTCTCTCTCCTTACCGATGGTGCCGTCATCTCGACGGTTCCTCTGGGCGCGGCATGCTATGACGGAGAGCACTACGATGCCCAAACATGCCAAAATGTGCTCGCTAATTGGACCAGCATGTATCTCCAGTGAGTATTGAAGCCATTTTACTGCTGCTCACAGCTGACAAGATCCAGCGCCGCGGATCCGACATCAGTCATGTGGCCGTTGACACAAGGCGCGACGTGTCTGCCGGAAAATGCAAACAGTAGCACCTGCGAACTCGGCAGCTATCCGCCATACTCGGTCAGAGCGACCAACGTTGCACAGATCCAACTCGCCATCAACTTTGCGCGCAATACCGGCATTCGCCTCGTTATCCACAACACGGGTCATGACTACCTGGGGAAATCGACTGGTGCCGGAGCCCTGTCCATTTGGACGCATAACCTCAAGGGCATCGATTTCATCCAAAATTATAGCTCCTCTTCTTCCTCGTATAGTGGATCGGCCTTCAAGATCGGAGCTGGGGTGCAGGTGTTCGAGCTTTATGAGGCCGCACACGCAAACGATGTAACGGCGATTGGCGGCGAGGGCGCGGTAAGTTAACTGCATCTTGATCGGGGCCAATGCAAGTTGTTGACATCAATGAAAACAGACAGTAGGGGTCGCTGGCGGCTACACTCAAGGCGGAGGACATTCTCCTCTGTCGTCAAAGTACGGCATGGGAGCGGACCAAGTATTGAGCATCGACGTGGTGACTGCGGACGGGCAATTCTTGACAGCCGATGAGGAGAACAACACCGACCTATTCTGGGCCCTCAGAGGAGGTGGTGGTGGTACATTCGGCGTTGTCACATCGATGACTGTCAAGGTTTACCCAAAAATGGTAGTGTCTGGTGAGTATGTCCGCCTTATCTCGTGCACATGTTGGTTAACGCTGAGAAGGTATGACCTGGTCAATCACTACAACCGAAAATGGAACAGCTGAGGGCACTGTCAGCAATGACGTTTATTGGAATGGAGTACAGGCTTACTGGAGGCTATTTCCTGGATACGCCGATGCCGGCAGTTATGCCTACTCGTCGATGTTCCCCACGACCGACGGTACCGGATTAACCTGGACCATGGGACCTTGTATGATTCCTGGCATGCCATTGGATGATTTCAAAGCTCTCTTCTCACCGTTGATGGATGAGTGGGAGAGCCTTGGATTCAACGCAAGTATCAAGTACTTCGAACACGATAACTTCTACGAGACTTGGTCCACCGAGTTCGCGAAGGATACGGTTGGCACTGCCGTTGTCCGCACGGTTTCGCGGTTGTTTCCTGAAGAGAACTGGGTCAACCCGGGTCTCTTGAACGAGACTGTTGATACCATTCGATCGATCGTTGAAGAAGGCTCATCACTTATCTCATACAATATCCGAGGCGCTCTACTAGACGATGTACCCAGCAATGCCGTTGTGCCGGCCTGGCGAGAGGCATACATGTGTGTAACCCCGATCAAACCCCCTGGTGAGCAAGCTATGCTAACAACGTTAGGTTCGCAATTGTTGGCAGGATCTGGGACGCGGACCTACCTGATGACCAGGTGGAAGATATAAACCTTCAAATTGAGGGATGGGTTGAACAGCTTCGAGCTCTAACACCTGGTGGCGGCACATACCTGAACGAGGCAGATGTCATGGAACCAGACTTCGATAAAGCCTTTTATGGATATGACAACTATCTCCGCCTCTCAAGCATCAAGGAGTCATTTGATCCTTGGGGCCTATTCTACGCCCACAAGGGCGTCGGCAGTGAGAAATGGTACGTTACAGGGCAGAGTGACTGGCTTACAAAGCAAACGGGGCAACTGTGCCCAGTGTAGATAGATCAGATTCGTTCCTTCCTTAAACCCAAATTAAACTAATATTACTAATTGAACCAATGGATGGAATTAACGTCTGAGAGGCCGACCTTCGGATAGGTGATTGATGATCGTTTGAGGGGTTCGGATATAAATGAATTGTTAAGCTACCTACTTACTTAAGTAGTTAATGCTGTGCTCGTCACGCGCGTCCCCAACACTGAAACGTCTGTCACGCCCCAATTACGACACAACATTCTTATTTCGTTTACCCCTCTTTTCAAATACACCTGGTGATCCTATCTCTGGTTTTAGGGTCAGCAATCTTCGCATCCGACACACTCGTATAGCACGCCTCTATTGTCCTCAATAATCATGACGCCACCAAGTGCAACTGAAACAGCACCTTCGCTTCAGGGAGGCCTCAAGATGTCCGTAACGGATAAGAGTGGACCGGATCGAGTGAAGCGCAATGAACTGGCAGAGCTCGAGATTGCCAGTCAGATGGGAGCGCCCGATGTCTACATCGACGCGGAGAGGGGCACGGAGTGGTACCTCTGGAAAGGCTCCATTTACGTCAAGCCACTTCGCTTCGAGAACCGGAGTGGCTTATACGTAATCGTGCTCAAGACCGACCCTCGTGCCGAGCTTGGAAAGCACAGGCACAGAGGCGAGGTGAGGGCATACACCGTCAGAGGGAACTGGGGGTATCATGAGTGAGTCGCAGGATCCCAATCTTCTATATCTACGCTACACTCAAGGACTCTTCAAACTTCCACAATCTCCGCACGGTATTTGCAGCTGAGTATCGTATCGCAGATATGAATGGACTGGGAAGCCTGGAGATTACATCACTGAGATGCCAGGCACTATCCATACCCTGTGGATGGGCGAAGGATCTGAAGGTAAGGAGTCCAGCAAAGACTTGCTGATATACACTGATCGTCGAGTTACCCTTTAGTGATGTTCAATGTCGTTGGGTCTATCGAGTTCTTCAATGATGACAATACTCTTCGCGAGACGTTGGATTCGTTCAGTTTTTGGAGAATGTACGTAGAGCACTGCCAGGAGAGAGGGATCAAGCCGAATGAGAAACTATGGTATTAAGATCAGTACTATATCCTGGTCAAAAAGCACATGGTTAGCTTTCTTATTCAATTCCAATACGTAATCTCCTTCCTACTAATACAGGTCTTCACCTCTCTGAGCAGTGCTATTGATAGGCTGCCCTAATTTTTTCGGTGCAGTCAGGATCATGCTGGATATCGCTGTGCACTCAATGTATTGATAGAGACACGTTTGAGGCAGTAGATCAATGCATACTGTGAAAGTCCACGACAATGGGACAGATACTGGGGATTCGTTTTCATAGTGACCAGCCAGTGTAAACTTGAGTGTCTCTTTCTTTGCCATGAACACGCTGAGATCTCGTCAATCTAAGCTGCCATTCCTGTTGGGGAAGAACTAGTCATTAAAAATTTCGGACGGTCCTAGGCTCCAGCAGGAAATATCCTGTCGAATGGGTTTGAACTGGAGGAGTAGTAGTGAAATTGTCAACAGTGCACTAAATGTGAGTATCGCACATTAGTTAGGTAGTATATAAAGGCGCTCCTCAACGCAGGACTTACCTTTCTCTAGACATACTTAAGTATTCGAACGGGTATAGAATCATATGTCGCCTGAGGAATGAAACCCGAGGCCGATTCTATCGCTGAGGCCTGAGCATATAGCGAAGGTCTCTGAGATATAGGCCCGTCCTACAGTGCATGAGTATAGCCTGTATAGCGGCTCTTGGTCAGTCTGAATGCCACCCTCGCCATAATGGAAATCCCGTTATCGCTGCATCACATATGATCAGGTCTGAGGATCTTTGCTGCCATGCAACGACGCCAGTGAACCCAGCTAGAGAGAACTTGAGAACACCAAGGTTTTTGAATCCTCGATATCTCAATAATTAATCGATAGCGCTTGCTGCATCCTTGATTCATATTTCTCTAGGTGCCGATCACCCTAAATTGAAGCAACCTTCACTTCGGGATAGTGACGACAGTAGGCTGTGGTAGTTGTCAATGGCATTGACTACAGAACAGGCTGTCGACTATCCCAAGTACTGGGCTCCTGCCTCAAGAGATATGTAGCTAATGGTTTGCGGTGCCGAGAATGAATTTCGTTAAAATGACTTAATCACGTTAGGCCATGCATTTCATTAACGATGCTCATTTCTCACACAAATAGACCTCATCTCAAACTGTGAGACCACGTCAAAGCTAGATGTTCTCTCTCTCTCTCTCTCTCTCTCTCTTGCTCATGGGGCACTTAGAGACTTCTGTGCAGTTATGTAACTGTGAAACATCTATTAAGCAATAGTGTCATAAACTTTTTGGCAATCACGACATTTTTGTCAATGTCACCTACCTCAAACAGCCCCGGAGTACAATGACATCAGTGAATATTTGTTCAGGCTTGAAGCTGATAATGCGGCTCATAGTTGTTTCTTTGATCAGAGATTTTCCCACCTTAATCAACTTGAACTGATGATCTCTATGCGATGATAATCTCTGTCAATCTCATCTTAGAGGCGGCCCAACTCTGCAGTAGGTAATGGTTAGCAACCGATGAGTCGGAACTCGGCTCACCTGATATAGTGGTTCGATTTTCCATTCCGCTCTGTCAATGCATATTGAATCTGCTATCAGATCCATTCGTTATGCTCGAACACCCTCACCACAAGGCATGTTGCATCAACAGCTTGATTTATGTGGCGGTGTTGGAGGTTTGTTGGTTGGAATTGCAACGCCTCAGTGGCTGGGCGCTCTACGCCACTTATCACGTGCAGAACCAAGTTGGCCACAGCTATGTCGCTTAGCGCACGAAATGCGCTTGTGCCAGTGATTAGTGTCACATCTTTCCGCCTATTTTTCGAAAAGTAAACTCCATCAGTCATGCAAACGGTGCCCATCGGCTTCTGTAATGAATGCATTTTCCTTCCCCTCGTCCTGTACAACAGTGAACGAGGATAGTGAGGTGTTGAGGGAAGCTCGGCCGACTGTGGGTCAGACCGATCTGGCTGTGCAGCTCTTTCTGGATTGAGCCACAACACTCCTGGTGGGTCACGTTGGAGCTCATGGCAATCACGTGCCTCGCCGAGGACACGGCAGCTACCCCCCGTGTCGGTACCTACACACAGCCGATGTCCAGTCCGGACGGCGCAATAAACACGGAGTATAGTACACCCATCCGCCGTGTCAGTCAAAGTCCCCGATCAGCTGTACGATGAGTTCCATGGTCCTGATACGACACAGCCTTGAGACAAGATACACAAAGGTTGCCCTCAGAACATTTTTTGCATCATCCCATGGAGAATGCTCTACCTCGCAGAACTCCAAGAAAACACGGACTGGATCCAGTCTTGATACCGACTTTAGTATCAACATAGGTCGGATAAAACAGGATGCGATTCCAGGGCGGAATCTCGCGGCAGGATCAGGTGCAATGCGTTAGACAGCGATCCCGAATGCTGCAAACGGATCGTCGCGGAAGCAAGGTTCAACGAAAGATGCAAGACTCGAGTCCGAAAGTGAAGCTGAACCGTGGTTGTAGATGTGGCAGGATTTAGGGTTGGGCGGAATAGGGCTTCGGTGTAGCGTAGGGAATTTCTATCTAAGTGATTGGGTAGAACTCCTATCGTGTACGCGAGGCTCTGCCCGTTGCGCTGGACAGTTTATAGTTGCCAAAATTGGTTGATGAAAGCCATGTGTTGGCAGCCCTTATGCACTATGATCTCGTGCCCAGCGGTGCTGGACAGGTAGTTGACCCCTCCGAATTTGCGCGTCACCAATCCAGGTCTGCACCCAGCAACGTTTGTCCCTGCCACCTTCTAACCCTTTCCCAGTCTTTTCCAAGATTATTCCGGAAACCTTCCCCTGTACTCACGAAGGCCTCGTAATATCTGCCACATACCCAGAGCCCGTTACTCTCGCTCTTCTGTCGAATCATGTATGTGCGAATCATCCTGTCCTATGACGCCTTTTAACATGTCCGCAGCTTCATTCCGCCAAGAAGAGAATCCCTTCGAACACCATGGCCACCAAGAACAGCAAGTTCCAGTGGACCAAGGAGCATCAGGACGTCCTCCTCCAAGCCATCATCGATCACGGCAAACTGAAGCCCCACAAGGGACAAGATTTTGGCATGGTAGCTTGGTCGCAGGTCGAGCGGGCCCTAAATGGCAAGGGTCTTCCTGGACTCGACCCCTTACAGTAAGTTGAATTTGTCATGTCCAGCGGTAAAAGGCCAACACGGTTCGCGTCTAACCTGTCGTTCTGTACAGGCAGGAATGGACCCGAGTCAAGAAGAGACGGCTCCAGCCTGAGCTGGCGCGCCTCCAGAACTCTGGCGTCCAGCTTCCCGAGGATCTCTCGGAGAAGCTGGCGCGGGTTGCTGGTCTGTCCGCCTCTGGCGCCGCCGATGGTGATGCTGCCACCAATGGTGGTCAGCACGTTAGATCCTTCGTCGCTATCAACTCCCGTCCCGCCGCAAACTCTGGAGCTGTTGCCAATGCGCAGCACGATGACATGGAAGTCGACGATGAGGCCGTTCCTGCCGCCAATGCTGGTGCCTCAGTCAAATCCTCTGTCGCTATCGACTCCGGTCCCGCCGCCAATTCTGGCTCCGTTCTCAATGCGCGGAATGATGACATGGAAGTCGACGATGACGCCGTTTCGGCCAACGGTGGCCAGTCTGCTGGCGGTGAGGCCCCCAATGTCCTCGCGCTGTTCGAGCCTCAGTCGGCTGAGGCGCACAGTGCCGCTCGCCGCCATGAGGAGCAATGCCAGGGATATCTGAAGCACGCCCGTACCCTGACCAAGGAGGAGTTCTTCGGCCTGTACCTAGACGAGCTGGAGGCCCGAAACTGGGCCGCGGCGAAATATGAGAAAGAGCTAGGCGAGGATCAGGTCATGGATCGTCTCTACAAAGCCGCCAAAGGAGCGAAAGCTGAGTAATCCAGATAATTCTGTGGTCTTAGGAATGGTTATTAAAGCCTGTCATGGCGAAAGGAGTCAATGGAATTCAGTGAGGGACTGGCACGAGATTATTTTCGAGATCGGATTCACCTCGTATTAAAAATCAATCAATGGAATTTGCCCACAACTTATCTGCCACAATTTCGTGAAACCAGCTCTCACTGTGAAGCATGGCAATAGCGGCTTTTGCATGGTTGTTACTCTTCCCATACATTGGACGAATGATATTGCCCCGCACGCGCAGTCTTTAACGATTAGCGATGACTATTGGCAAAGCCCCGGTCGATCAGGTTATCGGTCTATGCAAAACTGAAACGAAAAGAATGGACAGATGCTCTTCTGATCTACATGGCCCTTCGTACCAAAAAGAGCGATAGACAAGATCATCCAAACAGTACCGAAATGGTCGCTATTCAGACTATCGTCGACATGATGAGGTCTGCCTTCCAACGCCATATTTAGTTAAATGGGTGAAACAGTGCCTATCTCTACTATCATGGAAATCATAGAAAAGCACCAGTATATCATAGTAATGGTCTTCTCTATCTATATCAATCCTTTGAATTATATTCATAATTCCAGTATTTGCTTTGCAGCTAAATTGAATCGCCGCATTACGTGATAGTCATGTGTAAGGTCTACCATAAGCTCGCGACTCCATCGCTGAGCGCCATCAGCCTGTATTCACCAGCATTGACCTTTACTAGACATCTCAAAGTGGACTTTCAAGGTTTCAGCTGAATATGATACTATATCGTACCGCTTAACGAGCAATCTTCTCTGGAAGCGCTGTACGCCTCGAGACGTTAGGTCAGATTTGTATCAAATTTTAGGGCTCCAGAAGGAAAACGCGCTTTCTCTTGGGGAATGGGGTAGATAATGCGTTTCTTGCGCCTAGTCTTGCTAAGCTGCAGCATGTAGGCTGGAAAGGGGAGCGTGGTACGCATCGCGCTGTAATAAGCTTTTTCTGGTTGCTACAGCACGCCAGTAATTCGTGCCTGTATAGCAGCGACGCGTGTGGGATTAATCTCGAGTCAACAAAAATGCTAAACGCGGCGTCCTCCTTTCGGCGTAATATCGTTCTTTCGAATCAAGCCGTTGCCACTTGATCTGTAGAGCACAAATTGAATAAAGGCACTTCAACCGGGTTCAGTCGACTTGTTCTGCCTCGATGCCATCTGGATTCATCGCTTGCTGGCGCAATACTCTTTGCCTCTCCAGAACATGATGGTGGACTGGGTCAAGGGCATCTGGCATATTCCGTGGCATGTTTTGCATAGCCGAGAACATCTTACTCAGTAATTCGATATGGCTCACAAAACCACCACTCTGACCCGCTTGATCGAGCAGGGCTTTCTCGTGGCCCCAATCAGCTCCCCAGACATCGGATGGGATAGCATCACCTTCGTATAGTGCGATTCGTAGAGGCCACTGGAGACGAGGCCACCACACTTCATCGTCAGGATCAAACAAGGAGACAATGCCCATGACCTCGCGGCGGGCAACACCCTTCAGCCACCAGACGTCGTCGAGGCATTTAAGTAGTCCAAAATAACTAGCTAGAATAGCAAGCGCGCGGGGCCGTCTAGCCTCTAGAAGCTCTACGAAGCGGCGTGATACAGTGGCCAGAAATACGAGGGGCGCTCCAGTATGTGGAATTTTATGAGCCCAGTCAAGCACAGCAACTGCATGCTGGTAAGCTTGTCGAGTAGCCAGCTGGCTATTGGGGTCCGTCTCGAGGGCAATTTCTTCTTCAGCGCCAGAGAGGAGATTGCTGAAAAAAGTGGCTTCGGTGCCGGACAGATCCAGATTCAAAGCTGGCTGAGACTCGATGATGGGAATTACAATGCCACTGTTCCTCAGCCATTGCCAGCTGGATGCCACGACAGCTTTGACACCCTGAAACGAGTGGAACCATGAGAGCGGCAGTACATATCCACCGGCCTTCTCTTTGGGGTCACTGTTGTCATCTCGCGAGATAATCCGAGAGGCGGTCGACTGGAAGGCAATTAGGGCGGCAGTCAAGAACAAGGCCTCGGCGTTCGATTCGTTGATCCCTTTACTCAGGCTCGCGCTATACTTGGACAAGGTGGAAGCCATATACCCGTGGCTCGCCCGTATAAGCTCTTGATCCTGCGGAGCATGTGATCGTAAATGCAGAGCGGAAACTGCCAAAAGGGCATCCGCTAGGAAACTGGCCCCGGAGAAAGCCAAATTCGGGACGGTATCACGCCATATCCTTTTGCTCACGGGGGAGGATATCGCAAGGGTTTCGCAGGTGATGGTGGTATAGTGATGGAGTAATTTTAGCTCCATCATACGGTTGCTTTTGGAGTTTGTGCTCAGGACAAGCTGCGGCTCTGGGTTACGGTATACGGTCGTGGGTGTGCTGGCAGCTGCGGCGGGCGTGGCGGGAAGCGTGCTCGGAGAGGGACTGTCGCATTGGCTGGCAGAAGGAGAGGTCGTTGAGCGTGGTGTATCAGGAGCGGGCATGAGGGCATCCCCTATCTCGGGGTATTCGAAGTCACATGGGACGCCATGCTTTGTGCAGTTTCCGCAACGAGGATGCGATTCGTCGCACTTGATCTTCCGGTTCTTGCAACGTTTGCAGCCTGGGGTAGTTGCTTGTCAGCCTGTGCAACAGAAGATTGAATGTGTCGAAGGAAGGGCATACCGGCGCGAGACTTCTTGTGCGATCGCCGTGGGGGCATGATGCTTGCTGACTACCTAATAGTAGGTACTCTTAGGGGGTAGTTTGGCCGGAACAGTAGGCACATGGCACATAGTCACAATAGATAGCCAGGTTCGAACAGCAGAGTCTGTTGCGAAGGATGAGGATTTAAGGAAGCCATGGAGAGAAAGGCAATAAACATAAGTGAAGATGTCAGCAATTGGCAGTCAGAAGCCAAAGTCGCTAAACGAGCTTTGCTTTATTGAGCTGCTGAAGAAGGGTATCTTCGGGCCTCGTGCTGATGATCGGTGGGGGGCGATTGAGAATTCATGGGGAATAGGGTAGCAGCAATCCCACGTCTAGCTCGGTATCTGTAAGCTGCTAAGCCACTGCCAAAAGGCGGCAAATGTGAAGGACTTAGAGGTACTTCCAAGGCTAGGTTGTGGGTAGCCAATGGGAGGATTCAAGTTGTTCAACGGCATGCAGACCTGGCAGGATGCATATGCGGCAGACCAATGTCGCCCGCATGTATGTCTAGTGAGAAGGATTATATACTTAGTACTTTTGTCAAACAAGAACTCAGGTACGCTGGAACACGCAGGTGATTGCCAAGGCGAGCTTCGTTGATTCGCTCCAGTTGAGCAAGCCTGTACCTGCTGTTGGAGATTTGTATTTAGGATTTCGGGCTGTCAGGATCCGGTGCCACTCAGCCACAGCACTAGCCACATTCACTGTACACACCTGCAGTAACCAAGAAGCTCGGAGTTATGATCGTCAAGCCAGTGGCCCACAGCCTTCCGGCGCTATTAGCCCCGATGTGGCTCAGTGGAGTTCCCGAGCGCTGACTCCGGGGAAGAAGACCACAAGCCAAGCAGTTCGCTGGGACTGTAGATGATTGTCGCCGCCGAACTTTCCCACGGATCAGTTCCGGAAGAACAGCGCTGTAGATACTACTAAGTGCTTTGAGTAAACAACCGAGACAGACAAGGTACCTGCGCCAAACCATTACCGGTATGACCCTATTCACCTAAGCTTGCTAAGATGGGCACATGTAACTACCTACATAGATGTGGCCCCAAGTTGACTGACTACGGACAAGTTGCCTCTTTCCATCTAGAACTGATGATCAAAACCGAAGACTAAGTAAGTATGCAGGCAAGGAAAGTTGCTAAGTAAGTACGACATCACGCACCACCTGCTTTGCTAAGGTACCCACGTGACATCATACCTATAGATCACGAGCGCTAGATTTCCATTCTTACCAGCATTCACTATCATGCCGCATGGGCTTGAGTTCTCGGACTTGTCGGACCGGATCAGTGGTAAGACTGAAGAATAAGACTCTCCACGGAAGCGGGAGATCTTTTGAGACCGTAACGCCCGCTTTCCAGCATCACGTATGCGGCATAATTTCGCGTCAGCTCATTTGAGCGGTAACTAATGAGCAAGTGATGAATAATGCCTTGGAAACCATCGGCGTGGCGGATTCGAAACATCAAGACAGGCTCGATTTGCCAATACCAGAATCTATCAGGGTCTAATAAAAGTTCAGAATTGAAAGGAGGGTCGTAGCTTCTAACTGTAACCGGACCGTCTCATCCGCCCGGAAAACATTCATGGATGGCAAGTGATTTGTTTTATCAGTCTCGGTCATTTATACTGGGTCGTATGCTAGACAATCATTTCAGAAAAAGCCTCGTCTGCTAATAAGTGCCACTTGAAAGCACCCTTGTCTTCTAAGAAAGCGGGCCTACCATTGGATCATTCAAATCGAGCTTGAGGCTCTGGTTGCATATGTGTGCATTCGACACTCAGGGCAGTCTCAACATTGCTTGGCGTTTCCAGTTCTGGCAAAGGGTGATGGTATGGCTACGACTAATACGGTGGATCGTGATGTGAGCTTGGAGGAAGGCTTTTTGAGCTCGCTGGCGCTATCTTCGTATTCGGACATGTACGTCGCGTTTCATTTTCTCGATGAAGTTCGGTATCGTAGCATAAGAAAGTAGCATTAGCGGATTTGGTGGTTGTCTTGGTGGTTTCCACCGGTTAACAGCACGGAATTAAATTGTTCTTAACCGTCCTAAAACGAGAGTCTCCTTGCTTGGCATAGGAGAGGGTCGTTGGCAGGTGTACAATACTTCGAGTTATTAAATTTTTGGGAAGATCGTCGAAGTCTCAGCTCTCTAAATTTGTTTAACGTACCCAGTGTTCTCCGTAGTTGTTAAGCAGAATGTGGTACTTGGGACCCTCTCCTCTCTCTAATGATACGAAGTCTCAACACTCGTTAGGATATACGATGAAGCGGTTTTGGGAAAAGCGAGGCCAAGCTTTATGAAAATAACGGTAAAATTCTCGACCGAGCTCGATACCATTGTGGAAATCAAGCCTCCACGATTTCATTACGTGTTTACGCAGACTTTTTGAACTACGTTGGCAGCATGAATACGATCTATTCGTAGGTCAAGTTGGAAGCAACAGCTCTCATGCCTACAACTTAACGATTATCTTGTCAGGCCTGTCCAGTCAACCGATCTACCTAGCCAGAGACTTCTGTAGGGTAAGATCAATATTATGAATCGCATTTCATTCTATTACAATACGAGGCTTTGACAAGTTCTGATTCGTATCTGCCTACCATAGGCTTCCATACAGCTTTGAATTATTCCACAGATAAGGTTTGTGTAGCTTGCTAGACTTGTCACCGAGCGATTCCCGAGATACCAGTGACTGGGACTCGTCACGTCTTTCTTTCAATTCACAGATAGGGAGAGCGCAGTTTTGTATACTTTGGCCGATTTGTTATACCAAACATGATTGACTGGAACGTATCCTCTTTGGGTCACAATGCAGTGACACAAGACTCCCTGATAGCTCTGACTTTAGGTTTCTAGTAACCGATTAAGGGCTGCGAAGCGTCACCAAGCTTCGAATAGATGTCAAGGGAAGTAGAAGGCATTGGCAATGACCTGTTCGAAAGTGCAGTATCTGCCCGGAAGTTTATGCCTTATGTCTCTGAATGTGCTATTTCGCCGCGACGAATCACCTGTGCCGCTGTGATGGGTGGTTACATTCATCGGGTGGAAGCATCAGCCGCCAGCGCGCCAATTGGTTTAAAATGTGCAAGTTTCTAGGCTGGACGGCTCATGGCCCAAGTGGCGTGGTCAGCTACAAATGCTGATAGGAGGTTCCCAAGCTATTGTATGCAGCAGCCCCGCACGAATCTTCGCGACACAGCTTAGGTCACCTGCGCCAGATGCAGAGAGAGAGCCTCTTTTTCGCATAGGAGCCCAAGATCCCTTATCTCGGGCAGGGTTTAGGCCTTTGCGAAGATCTCCAGCTTCAATGATCAAGCATCTCTGTGATGTAGACTACCTTCTAGGCCCACAAGATGAACTTCTCATGGCTGTTCTTTAAACGCGGGCCATCACCGGAGGAAAAGCCGCATCGTCACGGATCAAGCTCATCGGAACTGCCAACAGTTGCCTCGAGATCGGCTGTGCACCGACATCACCACCAGAATGAGCAAGTCAGTCAGTCGCACGGTCATAGAACCCGCGACGGGAGAAGAGAGATTGGTCTAGTCGACCTCGACGCAGAACGGCGTGAGATCAAGGTTGCTATCAAGCCAACATCACAGCTCAGTCATGCAGAATCATTCTTACGGAGACGTTTCGATCACGGGGAGCATCTTATTGACGACGATGCCCAAGTCCGGTTTTCCTCGTCTGACAACTTTCCAGTGTCGGTTGATATTCCGCGGACCCTTTCTAGCCTCTATTACAGGGTATTGCGGTCCGGAGACAATGGTGATTTGATGGTACGCAGCCGAAAGGCCGTACCGGACGATCCTCGCTTCGATCTTGACACATCCCAGCTCAGGCAGCTCAGCCGCGATACCCAGTCCGGTTGCACGATTGATGATTTGCGACAGACCGCAGCGAAATACCTGAAAGAGACTGTCCTTGGGGCCGAAAGAGAGGCACCAACCAGCGATCAGATTGTTGTCAAGGCTGTAGGTGGCCTCAGACCTGGACCAATACAGGGTAGCAACTGGGAAGCCCGTAAAGTCAAGACCTGGCAGTGCCGGTATCTGGAGATTGAGTTGACGAGACCGAACGATTATCTGATCCTCAAAGGTATCAATCAGCAGTATATATGGCACAGACCTAAAGCCAGTGTGTCCCAAGGTCCCATACGCGTGCGCGACCTCAAGCGATGGCTACAGCGCAAGGTGCTCACGACTATACATGAACGGGTTGCTCATAGATGTCATCATAAGAGCGAAATTGAGCTCAACGACATTCGCATTAGCCACCATGGCAGAGTACTAGAGCACGGGGTCGTCTGGACTGGCAGCATTCTAGAGTTTCAATTGTCCCGGTCGGCGGAAGACCAGTACGTGCAAGCTGAAGCATGGCTTCTGCCGCAGTCAGAGACCTGCGTAGTCTGCAGCGACGACAAGCGGGTTTCAGAGATGCCGAATGACTGGCAGATTACAGCCGGATGCGAGCACAAAGCATCGACGTGTAAGGTCGGTAAACCCGTCCTCTACCTACAGCACGCCCACAACTCTATCTCGTGTCGGATATCCCTGCTCCCAGAAAGACTGCTTGCGTGACGTTATGGCTACCCATGCTAATTTTAGTCTACACTAGGACTGTGTTGCGCAATGGATAACATCGAGCCTAGAGACCGTTTCTTGGGATCGACTCAAATGCGCAGAATGCCCACGTCTACTAGCGTTCCAGGACGTCAGAGCTTTAGCGACCGCAGAGGCGTTCAAGTGGTGAGAGTGTGGTTCTCTTGAGGCGTGAGCTACATGTCTGACTCCAACAGGTACGATGCCTTGAGTGCGAAGGCTGCACTATCGAGTATCCGGGAATTCCAGTGGTGTCTTAATCCTCGCTGCGAAGCCGGGCAGATCAACCCGAGCAGCTGCTCAAAAGCAAAATGTCACGCATGTAAACACTACTCTTGTGCTCAACATCAGATCCCCTGGCACCACGGCGAGACATGCGAGCAATACGACAGACGCACGAGGAAGCAGAGGAAGAACGACAGACTCTCCGAAAAGCATGTCAAGGAAATCACCAAGCCATGCCCAGGATGCGACAAGAATGTGAACAAGTACAGTGGCTGCGATCATATCACTTGTAAGCTCCGAGGAACGGAATACTCGGGAGTCGAGTACAAATTGACTTGTATTCAGGTATTTGCGGCCATGAATGGTGCTGGCTATGTTTTGCGACGTACTACAGAGATGACAATGGCTTCCTACAGTGCAAGCATAAGCAAGAGTGCAGGTACCGTGAGAACCCGCCTAACTATGAAGGGGGCAGAGCATTCATGCCCTTCCTCAACTTTGCAGGAGGTATGCCAATGAGGCCTCCGCCTCCATTTCGACCGAATCGACAAGGCCGCCCACTACCTCCACGGCAAGAAGCAGGACCTCAACAAGCCGGAGAACCACAGATGCCACGAGCGCGGCAGGAACCTGAGCCAGCACAAGCAGCACGGCCGCCACGTCTCCCACATACATGGGTCCGAGGGGATATTGGTCGTCCGGCCCCCCCTCCTTTCCCCTTCGACATAGACCCTTTCAACCCTGCAGCCTTCTTCATCGACCAAGCAAATGAAGCACATCGCAACCCATTCACCATGAACGACAACCTGCCAAGGATAACTCATGTAGAACGCGTTTTCGATCAAGCTTTGCTATTCGATTTGGCGCAGTTCATGCAGCGAACACGATGAGGAATCAGTCCCGAAGCGCATAGAAAACCCTGTCATGGTATCGTGATCAGTTGGACCGATGTTCACGACTCCTCCTCAGAGGTAACGAACTTTTCGCCCAGCACTTCCCCCTTCACCACCATGGGTTCCGACGGCGCCTGCACGAAGAAGACTCGGCATGTTGTGGTATGACTTGGATTTCGCCACGCATGCATGGTGCCCCGTTGCACGAAGCTGTCTCCAACTCTCAGTAGTTTTGTCTCTCCCGAATCCAGCACCAGCTCGATCTCGCCAGACACGATGACACCCATGTCGAGCGTGACGGTCCGATGCATGAGAGGTGCACTAGTGCCCGGCAAAAAGTCTACGAACCGCATCATGGTACGGCTCCTCGGAAACGGCTCACCCGGTACGAGTGTTTCCATGGCTTTGAAGTCGGCACCGTCGTTCATTTGCGTAGGCTGCGTAGCGGCGCTGTAGATGTCGAAGACTTGCATCCCAGGCATGCCGAAGGGCGTGATTTCTGAAGGGAGATGGGAAGAAAAGACGGACAGTCCTTCACTGTTAAAGTCGGTGACGGTGCGTTTGGGGCATGTCGGCTTTGGCTCTGCTGTCGAGCGAGCGGCCTTACTGCTTGTAGTGCCCATAATGAGAATGACTGAACAGATTTCTTGAGTGAATGGTTTTCTGCCGAAATGTCTCGTGCAAACGCGCAAAGAGAAGTCTTCTTCAATATTTTCACATGCGCTGCTAATGCGGTTCTACTTTTCACTGGTGGCTCGAAATTAGAGGAAAACTTGGTGCTAGTGTAAGGAGATTAGGAAACTAGACCTAAGCTAGAGACGGGAACATTCCGTCATCCCCTGAATATTAAGACCATGGCGAGAAACCAGAGCCGTTTTCTTTCACCCGTGAGAGTTTTATGGTTTGAAGTTCTGGCTTCGAGAACTCTAGTCTATAAGGTACCCAATGGGGCTGGACATCTGCATGTTCGGGCCTCTAGCTCGAGTGGTTGTGCCCTCCTTAAATCCGACGATGTCCAATATCGCGAGAAGGACGATGAGAGCATCCAATTTGAAGAATGCTGCATTGGCTACTTTCCCAAGAGACAGCCTGTAAGCCCTGACTCGTTGATTTTTAGCGACCAACACAGATACCGGTACATAGTATTATGGATTGGTGGGTGGAGAATGTATACTGTCGCGCCTACCATATCATCATTCCGTTCACCGGAATTGATGGCTTACCATTTTTTGAACTTCGAGAATTGGGCTTTTCGACAAGGGAAGAGTCGACTAGCCATCAGACCAGCTCGCCAGGCCTCACTGCCGTTTAGATATACAGCGTTTCTGTGGAGAGTCATTGCTGAATGAGATCATACGTTGTATATAGATCACTAACAACAACACTGTAGCGTATCATCCCAAGCTTTTGTGCCGATTTCAAATGACCTGACATCCATGCATGTTTTCAACAGATGGAGAGTACCTCTAGTCGGCAGACCATAGTAGACTCACAGTGAAATAACTCGTGTTTTGCGAGTGAAAAACGCGAACTACAACTTGGAGTTCTTTGCCGGTAGGGTCTCCAAGAGACTCACTGAGAAGCCACTGGAAGACGTTGTGAAGTCGGTAGCTGTCCGACGCTTGTCTCGGGAGGCAAACATGGGGATACTTGGCTCTCATTTCTCGTCTTGGCTGAGGAGAATCAGAAGCGACGGACTGAACGCCAAGGGTCTTGGAAGCTTAAGTGATCGACAAGCCTCGTCTTTTGTTGTTTCAACAGTATGGCTGCCCAAAAGGGGGAGGGCTGTGAGTCACTGCTGGATATTGGTGGCGAGGCTGGTTGCTTTTCAGCTTTTAACGAGGTCATCGCGTATTGTTACACGTTTGTTTTGGAATGAGGCAGTATCATAGCCTTGCCGGACGTCGCTTAGAGACTCGTATCGTAGGTTATCAGACTTCAAACCTGCGTTTTTCTTTGACCCCGGGCGCATACATCGATGGCTTGAATCGAATACTTCTACGGCCGGCCAAGCCACTTATGTGATCGGGGTGTGGACGGGAGCGCCTGCGCCTCGTTGTGACGACAAAGCATAGGTCTTCACCAAATACCAAGCATGACTATACGCCATGCCGAGACATGGTGCGCGATAGACCTGCTTGGCTCTACTTCATGACAAGCACTACTCTGTATGCATAAGACGTGGAGTCAATTGAACAGCCATGCTTGCTTCCGGTGCGTACCATGGATTGATCAGACCAAATAACCAGGCCATCCTCGTGACGCTGCATATACTCTCTGTGAGTAGACTCAGGCGATTTTCAATCAGGACCGAGGGTAGCGGTGGCGGCTTCATTTTCATGGTGGTTTGCAATTTCGAACCAGAATGGCCGAAATTGTCTAGATGCATGCGCATGCATGTAACGAGAAGAACAGCCATGCGGTGAACCATTGTGGTGGTTAAGGCCCCTGTAATACTCCAGCGGACAGTGGACGAGGAGCGCTGTAGAAATGCAAGGACCGAGCCTGGACCGAGGAAGGAGCCAGCCCAGGTCTGCGGATGCCAATGTTGCATTCAAGGATCAACTCAACTTTTTTGGAGATGAGCCTCAATTGACGTGAACCGTCATCGACGTCTCCTCAAGTGGTTCGATCACGTCGACTGTATTCATTAATCAAATGCGCCACCCGCAGAGCTCTAAACATTCAACTGACTCTTTTCCGAGCTACGACATTCGTGTCGCAACCTCCTTGTATATTATTTTTCATTGTTGATACAATGCCTCGACCTGCGGTGATGGCGCGGCCGCGCTCGATCTGTCAAATCTGCGAATCGATATCTACCTCTCAACGTCACCGAACCACGAATCTCGTTGCAATTGCGCGAAGTGCTTCGACACCATCCCAGCCGCGTCGGTCAGTTCGCGCATCGGGAGCTACAGCGAAGCGCTGGCTGTCTTCAGCATTCCTACCTACTGGCAACGCCGACACTGCCAAAAGCAATGACGCCGAACGCATGGCAGAACAAAATGGTCAAACTACTGTACGCATACCAAAGCCTACAGGCCAAGATCTATCGTCGGTTACGAATATGATGGCATATATGGACAACTATAGCTCGAAAGTTCTCGCGCATCGAGGCATTCCATCTGAGGCCGATGTGTCTGCAGCTCTACAAGCTTGCCATGTTGTGGCGGGCTACATAACAGACGACTCAGTGCAGCCTCAGATTGTTCACATGGTGACCGAATTAGACTCGACAGCCTCAAATCTGTTATCACTAGAAGCGGCAAAGAAAGCAGAGACGTCCAAGCCGGCAGACGCAGCTTCTGCCAGAATAGCGGGCCAATTTCGACAGATAGTTGATCAGATATCAAGTACCGCCTACTCTATCGTCACCTATCCACCAGTTTCCATCACGCCAAGTCTCCTCGAGCAGTACGTCAATGTCCAGGCCCGGCTTGGCCGACCAGAGACTCTCCCGCAGGTCTTTTCACTCTATGCCTCAAAACCTTTGGCTCGGGAACAAGCCGGATCCCTGAGCTACACGCAGCGAAACCCTAAGAGCGCCGAGAATGCAATCGAGGGAGAAGTGGCCGAGAAAGCTCTGGACACCGCCATTGAGGCCAAGAATCTGGATGCGGCAGTTAGTATCATAGAAAACAGCTATACAACGCCAGCATTTATCCGTAACAAGCTCTTGCGTTCCGGTATGCTGCCAATCGGAACTTTTGCTGCAACACCTGTAGCTGCCTATATCCTAGCCTCGAACTTCTCCAACTTATCACAGGCCATGGATAGCGCCACTGCGACGAATGTGGCCTTCGTTGGCATTCTTGCATACGTCGGCTTCACTGCCTCGCTTGGCGTCGTCGCGCTGACGACTGCGAACGATCAAATGAAGCGGGTGACGTGGGCCCCAGGTGTGCCCCTACGCATGCGCTGGGTGCGCGAGCCAGAGAGAGCGGCCCTGGACAGAATAGCCTGTGCGTGGGGTTTCCAGGAGAAATGGCGCCAAGGCGAAGAAGAAGGACTTGACTGGGACGCCCTGCGCGAGTATATCGGGCAGAAGTCTATGGTGCTGGATCGAACCGAGCTAATGGAAGGGATGGAGTAAGATCCGGGACATGGTACGCCATGGCATGTCATGGCACTCTAGATAAGCCAAGGCGCAGTATCTTGGCCAAGACTAACCGCTCGTCCCTTCAGCCTTTTCGCTCAAAGCCCGTCAGATAAACAGTTGTCAAGTTGGATCTCACGGTACTGTAAAGTCTATGCGCGGACCGTTAGTATGGGAAATTCCATTCTCGCCAAGCATTGATCGCCGGCATTTGTTTCAATCCGCCTCAATCGCCAAGAAAGCACAAGAAGAATGTGATGAAACGCAAATGAGCGACTCCGAACTAGTAGTGTGTTTATATGGACGCAGCCTTGGCAGCCTACTCACTCTCCGACTGAATCAGATGTGTAACAGTCCAATGTGACATGGTTAACCTCGTCACGATGCTGTCCGACCCGTCCGAGATGTCTCCACTGCCGCCGCTCCGCAGATCACATCTACTGGTGATATCTCAAAGCTGCGCGGTTACACTAAAATCCGCAGACACGTTCCGCCATGAGATCCGTTGGGCATGTAGGGTGACATACAAAGCGTCCCGGCCCATATCCCAGACTTGGCGCCATGACGCCTCATATTATTAGCCGTGGCGGATGCTAATTGCATCTCTGTTGTCTCTATCATGCATGTACAAGTCTCTTCCCTCTGTCATACATAAGCAAGAGTACCTCCCCGTGTACGAGTCCGATTCTTAACCCTTGCATGTCCAGTAACCAAATTTTTACACAATTCATATTATAGACTTGTTCTTGTAGACAAATAGCACTACAGCTTTCACTATTGTCTTGTTCGTCCTTACGGTTTCTAGCTATTGCTCTCAAGTGAAATATACCTCAGAGAACACCACCATACTCACAACCACTACAAACCGAACTCTTCTACTTGATCCTGGAAATATGGGTGGACAGTTCACACCTTACGACCCTGAACGATGCCCACACTACGCCCAGTCGTTCCAGAAACTGGATAGAGTGCACTTTGACGGCCTCTACTGGTCATGTTTCCTGCTTGTCATCTGCGCATTATTCTTGTCGTCTTGGATATATCAACGGTATGGCTTTCTCTCCTTTCCTGCTCATGATAGCATCCCTTCATCTGCGTCATCACCCCACCCCTGACTCTTGTCTGGCATCGAATCACTGACAATGTCTAGGACGATGCAAATACGCGACGCCTCCAGCTCCTGCGACGAACAACACTTTCGTCGAAAACTTAAGCTCTCCATCGCTATCACCGGCGTCGCCTTCCTGATCGGAGCCGCTCTGCTGGTGGTTGAGGTATTCGCGTTGCTAGCATTACAATTCTGTGATGGTGAAGATCTTGTCTCTTTGGTAAGTGACCACGAGGCCGAGTTCGCACCAGTTCAGGCAAACCTCACGAATTTGCTTTTTGCTCTTTGTTTGATTTGTCTTTTCTTTACCTTCGGGACCGAATGTGTCCTGGGACCCTCTTGAGATCATCTGCGACATATAATTCATCTACTCGGTACACAAAATCGCTGACCTTTGACGTCCCAGTATTGGAGCACCTGGACGATGCTCCAGCTCGGCTCCGAGATCGCGATCCTGGGCATCGTACTGGCGCTGTGGCATCACCTGTGCGACATCCAACACCCGATGTGGGCGCTCGCCCTGGGCACGCCCGTGCTGGTCGTGGCGGGTTTCGGACACGTGATGGCGGTGTTCCTGGCCGTGTTCGTGCGGAAGGCCAAGGCGAAGGTGCGGGCCAGGGGCGAGGACAGCGGCAGCGACAGAGACGGGGCCTCTTCGTCGTCGTCGAGGAGGGAAAAGGACAATCTGGAGGGCAGCACGAGGCACGCTTCTGTCGTGGAGCAGGGGGATGCCTCGACCTATTTCACCATCGACGTGGGCTCCGACGAGGCCGTGCGGCGGTGGCCGTCGTTTGTCGGTATGGCTGATGGGAAGGCCGTGGTTCGCCTGACGCCTTTTACGGGTACAATTTAGGCGGTTATGGCTACATTGGGTATGAATGATTGATCGTGTTGTGGGTAGCTTTGGCGTTACAGTTGCACGATAACGATATTATGGAGTTTGTGGTATTCTGGATTGGAGCGTATAGGACATTGCCGAGCGATACTTTAGTAGACAAGATAAGAGATTTCTCCTACTTTTCCACATTACCATGTGATTACTACGTAGAAGAGTCCAGGATAAATCAACAAATCATCCTATAGAAGATAATTGCCCCCGTTACCAGTGAAGATGGGCTTGATTATTGCCCAAGCCCCAGCTCGATCGATGTTTTGACATAGAAATCAGAGGTCAGACAGTCTTCACTTTGACGTGGTGTTCAGTATCGATCGTATTGACCATTACAACTCTCATCTAACAGACCTCAAGACCGTCACGTTGCAAGACCCAGCCCCGAAAAGAAAGCAATGCACAAGAAGACAAGGGTATCATCCTCAATTACGATTGATGACTGTGATTCTTGCTAGAGACGATACCACAGTCTATTCAGGCTAATATTAAGTGATATGATGCGTGACTGCTGGGTCATTGCGTACCAATTGCCGCAAGTCCGTTGAACCCCGAATGTGAGGCCTCACCGCAGTCTGTGGGGGCCGCAGTTTGAACGAAGATTGAGTACGACTTGGCAGCTCTAGGGTTTCGAAGAGTGATGGGAATAGCTCTCAGAAAGGGTATCCATGCCGGATAACACCGTTGACACAAGTGATGCTTCATCACATTTCTACTCGAGTCTAGTCTGTTGGACTCCGGCTACACAGGGATCCGGAAGCACTAGACTGTTTATACCCTCCCAGCCCGTCCAATCTGCAATATCTCGCCCGTCCTTGCCTCGTCGTTTCGCAGCGTCGGCCAGCTGGCCCCATCGGCCTTGTACAAACTAACCTCGAGCTTCGTTCCGAGGACCTTGTGACTGCTCTTCGCCGGGTCCACCGGCCCAAATAGCGGCACCGTGGTCTTGTAGCGCTTAGGCGGGCTGTCGCCTGTCGGCAAATCTAAGACCAAGTCCTTCTCTTGGATATCAATAGTCGCTTTTTCCTTGTCGATCTTCTTGAGGAAGAAGCTCGCAATCACGGTGCTGGGTGTCTGGTAGAAGTCGTGTCGAACCGTCTCCAGCACCTCCTCGCCATTGGCACCCCCAGCCGCCGCCGCCTTCTTCTTCGACTTGTCCAGTCCCGAGCCGATAAAGAGGTGTCGCGGGTTGGTCTTGCATCCCTCTAGCTTCATGAATTGGTCAAACTCTAGCACTCTCCTCTTGCAGCAGCTGTATCCCTTGCTTCCCTCGTGGAAGATGGGGGCGCCTGGGTGGTGCACGCACTGCTCGTCGTCGGACCGGCTCTGGCCCTTCTTGTACGCGGCGTTGCAGCCCTTCCGGCGACAGACCTTGCCATCGGGTATCTCGAGAGAGGGCTCGTCGTCCTCGGACTCGGGCGGGGGAGGCGGTGCAGTGGGAGCGGGTTGCGGCGTCAGGGAAGCGCGCGAGGGTGTGGAGGCAGCAGCTTCCGCCGCTTCGGAGAGCTTTTCGGCGAGGGAGGGGGTCGCACTGTCGGGCGCCTCTTTCTTCTCAATTTTGGGCGGGAGGTCAGTCGTGCTGTGCTTGCCCTCGGTGCAGGGCTCGATCTCGAGGAACTCGTCAAAGGTCAGGACGCGGGGCTTGCAGCACTTCCAGCCTAGGCACGTCGCATGTCATCAGCACTGTACGAAGACTCTAGTCTGTAATTGGACGCAAATATCTGTAAATAGCTACCTTTCTGGCCTTCGTGGAAGACTGGGGGACCCGGATGGTACTTGCAGACCTCATCCGGGTCGGTATACATCTTCTGACAACCCTGATGAACACATTTCTGCGCCATGGTGGGCTGTGAGGTGGGATGCGGGTGAGATCTGCGGGGCACTGCGTCCTTGTCGTCTGGACGGTTATATTGGTGTTTTGCTCGCGTTTTACTACTATAAACAAAGGAATCCTCTACTAGGGTGAAGTATCAGCCCAAGTATTTGCCTGGCTGTTCGGTATGCAAGACGTAGTTGGTGTATTTGGTGGGCTGGAATCTTTTGGAAGCTGTGGAAGAATTACAGGGTCCGACTTGAAGCCGCCAAGAGGTGCATACCTACTACAGGGTATGTCAGGACAGTGTACATATCAGCAACTTGCAGCGATAATTCATTTCACCGCCTGCCGTTTAGGCCATTGCGCCCCCCCTAGAACGTGCCTGGGACTCCAACGATGACGCGCCTCCAACATGGGTCGATTTTCGTTCCCCGGATTTGGCATTCGCGGCTGCGACGTTGTGCTCTGGTCTCAATATTTGCGAGCTAATATATCATATCCAGCATATCGTTTAAATTGTTTCGACTCGGCTCGACGGCTCAGCTATTCAGTTCATTCATCCTTCGACCTATCAGTGAGCCACAATGTCAGCTAAGCAACTACTCCACGCCTGCCGGATCACACTCTTCACCCGTCAAAACTGTGGTCTTTGTAGTCAAGCACGTAGCGTCCTGAGCGATGTATGGGATGTACGGCCGTTCAATTTCGTACAGGTGGACATAGTAGAATCCAAGACAACTCCGTCATGGCGAGACCATTACGAGTTCGATGTTCCTGTGGTAAGCCTGATACCTACTTAGACATGCGTGAGAGGCGCCATACATTCCAGCAATATTTTGAGATTCATATTCGGCCTTTGAGACTCGTACTGATCGAACACACGATAGATCCACATCAGCAAGTCAACGGCGCCCGAAGAGCAACCGCAGTCAGTCTCGCAGGCAGTCCGCCTCATGCACAGATTCACGACAGAACAAGTCAAGGCGAAGATGGACGAGGTTGAGAAGGCTTAATGAGATCTCCAGGGTCTCAATCGTGCAACAAATCTAGTAACGCCCCCCCGTCTTGGGAGCGGCTTGTCCTCGAGCAGCACTCAGCGATCGATCCAAAGCAGCTTGAAGCAGAGTGGTATCGAGCGCAGCATTGATCATATGAAAGCCCTTATCCGCGTACTTCCTGGCCTGTTCTCCACTCGTGGCAAAGAAGCCGCATTTCTTGCCTGCCTTGTTCGTAGCTGCGAGGATACGATCAATCGCTTGATCTAGTTCCGGCTTCATCACACCGTCAAGTATGGGATGCCCGATGTTATTGCCCAAATCGAATGGCCCGATAAAGAGAACGTCGATTCCAGGCACTGCTGCGATCTCTTCAACCGAGTCGAGCGCCTCTTGTGTCTCGATCTGTACCATTGTGAGGAGGGACTCGTTGGCCTTCTGCAGGTACTCTGTCATGGTGGGAATGGGATGGAATCGTTCCATGGCGAATGGCGAGCCAAGGCCACGTTGACCCTGAGGAGGGAACTTTGCTGCTGTCACGATTTTCTTGGCTTCCTCGACTGATCGGAGTAATGGTATCAAGATCTTGATTGTCAGCATGACCACTATCTATGACTATCCCTCGAGTTCATAGGAGTCTTACACCATGTGCACCAGCGTCAAGCGCACCTGCTATTCTGTCAACAACAATCAAAAAAGTAAGCGGCAATCATGCGTAGGATACTGACGTTTGATCATCCATCCTTGCATATCTGGTATTCTCACCAGAGGGCTCACTCCACAGCTTGCGATGGCGGGGACAGCTTCGTGCATCGCGGCATCTGGCATCGTCAGTCCACTCGACTGCTACCCCCTATGTTATAAGCCATGATCTTACCGTCAATGTTTCCATGCTCGCAATCAACCATAACCCAATCAACGCCGGCTCTTGCCAAGGTCCTCGAGACGTTCTGGCCCGGCAGTGTCTGCCAAACGCCCATGCTGGCTCCATCGTTCTTGTCAAGGGCGTTCTTGAACGTGCACCCTTGAAGCATGTTGGAGTAGCGTCTTGCTTGTCTGGCTCGAAAGGTTGAATGGTGATGATGAGATAAGGTCAACATCGATCTTGAGAGGACTCTGCGGCCAACGGGGACAGCACTTCGCATAAGGAGGTTCATTGGTAACAGATCAACCCCGCGGCGGAAACCCACGAGGTGCCAGAGCGCGATATGGAGATTATACGTCAGCTCGACAGCTTTACGAGCTACCCCGACAGGTACTTATTAATAATGTAGACACGACAGCTGTCGAACCCCGCCTTACTCATGCGGGGGTCCTTGTCCAGCTCACTGGACTTCGAGATCATTTATCGAGGTCGATTGGGAAGGAGGCAGGTTACAGCTTGACACAATTTACCTGTAGCAGGAACTAATTGGACTATCATTCTTGAGCGGCAAGAATCGAACAACCCTCATCAACATCTGCAATGTATAATTACATCGTATCAGTACTCAAATACCACTACGCTACATTATTACCCTAACGAGCCCGTGCCAGACCTTGTGAATGCCGGCCAAAACTCCCATCTCTGCGTAGCCTCGAAGAAGGAAACTAACTTAGTACCGAATCACATTGGTAGCGAGAGTCTGAATGACGATGTCTCAAGCCTTGGTATTCTAATTCTCATAGCAGGCCACGGTCGCATATCTGCATAGGTATCCATCGGGTTCCTCCTGCTTGTATTGCGCTTGCTCAAATGTCATTGTATACTGTGCCCAGCTTTATCACGATCATCCGAAAGGGCGGTTGTCATAACATGCCTTAGGCATAATGAGAATTTCATCCGTGATGAGCTACTGAACAAGAAGAAGTCTGTGGAGGATGTCAAAATGATGCCGAGACAGCGAGGTATTGATGAGAGGTGAGAGGAAGGCGTCTGCGCATCTACACATAACTGATCGCATCGTCAGCACATACACCTCGGAAAGATTCCTCGAGAAAAACGCGAGGAAAGAAGATTATCGGTTTGCATTTCACAAAGGGAAACAGCGCATCAAGGATGGAAAAAACACAATTTTATATCACCACGGCAAGTCCTTACCCGACGCCAAGTTGAAAAGTGAGAATCAGCGCACGACCTTGTTGGAACAACTCATCGAACCCAGTGGTATGTTGATTTTCTCAACCTCTGTAATCTGCTGTTCCCAGACTATCCACGCTGACGGCAATTCTGATCAGATCTCAAGACGCCAGATCATTGGAACTATCAAACACCTAGCGAGATTCATTCCGAGCAAGAATACCATCCAATGGAAGACGACGAGCGAGTCCTGGGGTGTGTCCAAGCCGCAGTAACTAGGAAAAGTCTGCATCGGACGCAGTACCCTTCTTGCCCCATGACGCCGTTCTGCCAGAAGATAAGCCAAATCTCGGAGCAAATGAAATCAATCTTCACGGGCTGTACCGCTTTGCCAGACCGGAAGGGGCCCCAATTCGGAGCGAAGATCCACGCGAGTTGAGCCAATACTCAATCGCGAAGCTCCTTTAAGCTTGCTGCGCTTTCAAATCGTATCGGGAACTGAAAGATGCTGCCATTCACCAACGGTCTCTGGATGAGCTATACGAGTCGATAGTGCGGCTCGTGAGCACGCATTTTTCCTTCGTAATCCAACAGCTTCACGTTCCGGGAAGATGTCTGCCATGTTCCGAATCGACTAAGATTTCCCTGCGCTAGAGACATCTTATATACCGCGCCCATCATCGCACTTAGGCAATACGACGCACCTTCAGTCGACATCTCCCTTTCGTCACAGGTGTGTGATGCAAATTGTAGGTCAACCAGCGGCTTGAGTGCCTTGCAATTTTTCGTGGAGCACAACAATTGCAACATGGTGAAACTCTGACTAGATTGCGGCGCTGGTGTAGATACACAATCCCATCGGGGCGAAACTCCGCTCTCAACGATATAATGCCGACCCGGCTTCGATGAGGCGTCTACACTACAAATAGACGCTGGAGTGGAGCCAATATCCATGGATATGGTTGATGGATGTCGTCCTTGCAGGGCGGCAACTGGTAATCATCGAGCCGTCGAATCTTTCCTGTTGTTGCGAAGACAGAGGTACTCATTGACTACGACGGGTATTATTGGGTAAGTACTGCCACAGCTTATCCTTACCAACCTCATGTTAACATATTGTCTGTAAGTAGCACACTGATACACAGGGAACCAGGCCAATACTTTCTGGCTGAACCCAAACAATATGCTTTTTCGCATGAGGGATACGGTTATGACATTTGGTCTCCAGAGACAACGTGCATCCTTTGCTTTCTCTTCAACTAGGTATCTAAGCCACTCTAATTATCGGGTCACTAGTAGCTGGGTACATGACTTTTTCGGAGCATGCCACATGAGCACAGGCTAAGCATGACATCCAACTCGATCAACCTTGGGATGAAAAACATAACTATTCCAGACTGAGCCAGCACGCCAGCTGGCGGATCTTACCCAAGTATTCATATTCATTTGCGTGGGAGAAGCCTCCTCATGTGACTCCGCGGAAGCCTACTGTACGGCTTTTTACATCTCGCGAGTGTTCCTGCCGAGCGTCTCGAACTTACCAAAGTGAGCATGGAGGAAACGCGCGCACGCTGTTTCTTTAAACGAACAGTGACGATATTGCTTCCAGGCCCGAGACTCGGATGTTCAATGTCATGATATACATATGAAAAGGCCCCATGCTCACCAAACTTGATAGGGGCTCCTTGAGCTACAATGATGGTCATATACCCCCTTCACACTTGACTCCTGATATCCAAGACCAAAGGGCTCCACAAGAGTCTCAGCAATCGATGACTATGACGCCAGACAATCAGGCCTACTGGGCTTAGTTAATTGAAGAGAACTTATTCGGATACAGCTGCCTCAGTAGTGCCAGTTCTCGGCCGTAATTTCAAGTAGATCTCGAGGGAAGCTGGCAACAACAACTAATGTGATCTTGATGCAATTGCAATGACGCAAAGAACGATTCGCAGGTCCTCCGATAGTTACCCGTTACCAGGTAATGTACGCTGTGCTCGAGGACACCTACCTATGCCTTCTATTCAATTGGCTTTATCCGCGACTTGACCAGTCCGACCGCTCAATTGCGAGATGGGTCCTGGAACAAGAACCCAAGTGAGATACTCTCACTGACTGATGCGCAATTCGCCACGAGAAGATACGCGGCAGCACATCCAAGCGCAACACTACGTCAACTACCCGCAGTCACTTACTGCCGGTTTTTTTCCCGCGAGCTCCCGAAAGCTGAGGCTCGGCCACTCCCGTGGCGTCCAATTCTATTTCTCAGCTAATATAGCGGCGTTGCCTAGACTCGGCCACCTTGTGGAGTTATGGCCGCTAGTACGGTTGGTTTCGATGCTTACGGGACAGCAGCGTCGTAATGAAGCAGCCCCTGGGTACTGAAAATGGCGATGATCCTCCTTCCTATCATGTGCAATCTTTATTACTATATCGTAGTTATTGATACGAGCAGAAGACCTTGTAGACAAGCATTAAAACATTAGAGTCTGCATGCGGAAATTATACGCGCCGCAGCTTCTTACTCCGTCTTAGTTCGAGGAGCTGTCTGCCCGTTGCTGGGCCCAGACTGATTGACATCGCTGGGTCATAATCCCGTAATGGTTTCAATTTTTTTGCGGAAAGTCTCGCTGATGCACAAGCTATTCAATGTATATCGGGCTTGTTTGCATTTCATACGTATCCTGAAGGTAGAAGGCTGGTAGCGATGTCCTTTCTATTACTCCCACATACTCTGAACATCCTCGGGCAGGGTCATCTCGAATACCATATATGCTGTGGTGTTGATGTCGTACTCCATATTTATTTGTGTATATGGCCCAAACTACGAATCTGGATGATATAGAATGAGCCAGGGGAGTTTCGGGCACTTGTGAAATGCTAACATTCGGTCCAATAAGAATGTCGTGAGACATTTATGATATATTGTGTTGTCGTTCTACGATCTTTCCCCCTTCAAGATCACCATGACAGGTGGCTCTATCCCTTCCAATACGTTTTCTTGGTGCTGCTCCTTGATGTAAATGTATCTAGGTATTGTTGAGATACCCCATGGTGCTGCTGAGGTTGCGGTCGGTGGAAATCGACAATTGGTGAAGATGTTGGTACCCTGGCGGCTCCAAAACGCCCAATAATACAATTGTTTCCTTCAATCACGTGTGACAGCCCATTGTGTATGTACAGCGATCGCATCCGAAGGTTTCGTCGTCAGGTTCCTTTGAGAATCGCCGTCGTCGCTGTTCTTGTCGTCGAGCTTCGTTTGCTAACAGCACAGAGTCAGTACATATACGACCAAGGTATAGAAATGCCAAAATCGAGTAAGGGTGACGGAAACCGTAACGGGAAAAGCTCCATACCATCTCGAACCAATGATCCTTGACTGCGTTTGCTGTAGCTGAGGAGTGGCCCTTGTTTCCCCAATTTTGGCTACCATCTGTGCCACCTATTGTCGGAAGATAGGCCGAGTTGCTCTGAAGTTGATCGGTATTGCTCAGCTTTGACGTGCCCCAACGATTCTTCCACCGACGGTAGAAAGGCCGGAGCATAGGGATATTCGTGCAGAGAACCCCGAACATGAGCTCCAGGGTGCAGAGCCAGAATGTATTCAATGATGTGCCGGTCAAGTTAGACGTTAGGTCAATTTGATACATCCAGACAAATCGCACGATGCCGACGACAATGCACCTAAAGTCTGGTCAGTATATACGACTTGAAAATGCTCCGTCATCAACTTACGCGATACCCAAACCGAAACAAGCCGTCAGCACAACTTTCTCCGTAACTCGCATTTGTAGTTGCCATACTGTCCGAAGTGGCAAAAGAATAATCAAGAGATCGGTGAGGACGTTGGTTAGAATGAGGGACTTGAGCACCGTGATTTGGTCCATGCAGTGACCGATTCGCTCCAACGTCCACTGCTGCTCGATGGGATCGCATAGAAAAACGAATAGGAATGTGTAGCAGGTGACCCAAGCAGCGACGACTCCCATAGAGACGTAAATGACGACCTTCGAGCCCCAGTCGGCGCCAAACATGCGACGATAGAGGAACAGCTGACTGAGCTTCATACATGCGAGACAGTACATGTAAATGATTTCGAAAGCAAATGTTGACTGGTCGATGTTGTTAGGAAATTTTCGAGAAAGGGGGCGATGCCTTGGTCTTCATACCTTCATAATGTAGGGCATGTTATTGATCACTATTCCCAAAAAGTTAGTATCTCTATCTGAGCTTGTGCGGAAGCATTGGAGGATCAGTCGAGGGATATTTGATGACGAGAAATCTGTACGCACATTTCGGATATTCTGGCACCGTCGGATACAGATTATAGCCCACACCGGCTGTGAAAACTACGGCGGCGTCAGAATACTGCTATTGATTAAGTCTGGGATGGCATACTAACCCATGCCATTGAGCCCAAGTGTTGGGGCACTGAGTAACTACAGGAACTGTTAGTCTCAGGGCCTCCCCTCGTGCTCAGAAACCCAGGTACCTACCAGTGCGATTGTTGCCAGAACATCGTCAGCGCCAATGCCAACTCCGGTGTATCGACCAAGGACTCGAAAGAACACGACAGCAGCACTCACTACCCATAACACGGTGATTGCTATCAATGCACCACGGGCATCGGCCGTCATGGGGATGTATATCGGTTGGTCCTCCATTTTGCAACACCGAAACCGTCCTGAAAAGAAAGCAAGAATCAGAAAATCACCAGAAAACTCTCCCCTTGAGATCGCAAGCGTGATTGTCCGAAGTTATATTCGTCAGCGTCGGTTCCCCGTAGTTCACTAGCTTTGATTTCCTGCCCGGGGAAGCGAAATTCACCATAACAGGTATATTGGATCTGAACCATATCTAGTGGGCTAACATCCTACTGTTCGAGCAAGTCCGGGTCCTGGCGGGGAGGCCTTAACGATGTCGCCTTGCCATGACTCGGCAGGGGAAGATCTACATTATACTTTATGAGCTTCACACACAAGGTCCCAGATGCCTGGTTGCATGGACGTAACCGAACACAGTGCCGAAAGGGGTGTTCTTTTCGGCTTGGTTTCTTTCAGCGCTGCTGGGTCCGCAGATGAGCCGTGTCAGACATCCCAACCGTCTCCACGCGTTTTACAGGTTCCAACAGGTCCTCGCGGCATAGCTCTTTCGCTTTGAGGGTCTAAGGAGCCAATCTTGAGTTCACATGTTCTCAGTGCTAGTTGAGCCATTGAGCAATTGCTCTTTTTGACCCAATGATTCTAGGCCTTCCTCCACTTACCCAACTTTCCTGTCAGACTATAACTCGCCACCGTGGGTATGTACTGTGATATGTAATCCATCTGCTACCATCCAAGACAAAATCATCCCTAGCAGAGGGCTGACACTAGGGAGCCTTGAACCATTAACGTGGAAAATGACGCTGTATGGCGACTCCCAGTGCGATCCCGCTTGGGGAAGCAGTTCGCCATGAAATATTCTCCATGCTGCTATGAGTAAAAGGCTACATGGAAGATGCTTGCGAGATGAGCGGGTCTCTCGGGCTCGCGAACCATACTATAGTAGGGAGAATCAATTGCCGGTAGCTAGTGGTAGTTCCCGTTGCAGCAATCGTTGCCAATTCACTTTTGTTTCACCAGTTCCTCGGAACGGCGGAGTCGGACTCGAACTCGATCGAACGGCTTTACTTTGGAGCGTGGGACATTCACGAGACATCAAATACCTGCCTTTTATGTCTGACGTTGCAGTATTTAATAGTTGGGTGTTGCCGGCTACCGCTCAGTCTTTCTGTAGCGATGCGCGTGCAAACTGCCGACTGGGTCCGTCGAAAAGGGGGCGACATTCCACATGGAAGTACCAGACACTCGGGACCCTCGCGTAATACCAATGGGGCAATTGGATGATTTGAGCAGGCTCTTGAAGCCCATCCGGATTCCAGCATTGTTATAGCATCTAGCGCCGGAGCCCAAGGGTATTAGGCCAGAAGCAATGTTGCCTTGCCATCTTGAACTGTTATGTCGGAGTAGGATACGTCGTAAAAAATAGGGACAGGCCTTAGAGCACAGACACGGAGCTGGGTAGAAGATCCTTGATCCTGACATCCGGGATTGTTCCGGCACCTAACAATCACTCCACCTGCCAACCACTTGCTGAACTTTGTCGGCACAGTACAGAGTATCGGGCGACTGAACCAACCGAACCGTGAGATGGGCACAATATTTGTCCTCGATCGAGCCGAGCCCAGTCGAGCCTGAAGGTGGCTCAGCGATCGATCTTCGGAAAATCTGGGACTGCTCGATACCCTCGTCCCATATCGCATGGAATCTGGAGCAATGAACCGCCAGGGCTTCATACGTGAGTGAAATAGCTATCGCGATAACTAGAGAGCCCGCTCCGGCTTTGATGGGCGCGCCCTTCACATGCGAACGGGAGAAAGATCAATGGGCTCCGTTGAAGAATTTTTCCAAGCCTTGGTCCTTGGCGAGAACCTGTGCCTCAACTGCGCATGCACGAGGAGTGAACCAAACCCTTGCAGTCTCCGCATTGCCACAGTCCTCGCGTTGCGCTAGGCTCAGAGATTCCACCCTTCTCCGAAACCCCATTGGCGATTGGAAGCTGGCATGTCCTCTGCATGCCCAAGACCTCGACGAGGGCAGGTCAGGGCAGAGTCAGGGGGCCTGTGTTTCACCGAGCTCGTTCATGTATGTACTACGTATATGTAGTATGGTAAGAAATAACGCAGGAACGAATCTCATCGAGGTTCCATCGGTTCACGAGGCCTCGCACAGCACCCGACAGGATGATGACGAAACGTGACGGACCCGACGAATCTGGGGGTGACGGGCATCAGCACGTTACAAATTTCCAGGTACAGGATGATGTCGACATGCGCGCGATCAGCTACCTAAGTAGGTACTTACTTACCTAACGGGTGTCTGCCTTACTGCTTTGCTAGTCACCGACATGGCGACGCTTAGAAGGTAGGCACCATTGGTGTCCACACCACCTCGCACGCTACTTCCTCCAACTGTCAACCCAAGGCCCGTGGTACCCGTCTTGGTCGATTCACTATTAATAAGATCAGCAAAAGGATGAGCACAACCGTTGCGATGCTTCGTCCCTTGGGATGGAATCCCTTACAAACTCCCAGGGCGATCTTTGTCTAGTGCATCGGAAAGTGGTACCAAAACCTTTGCGTCGGGTAGGACTCACCGACTGATACCGAGAAGAACGGTGCCCTCCCGACTGACATGGGCAAACCATCGCAACATCCCAGCCGATTCAATATATGTATGTACATAAGCGTAACGACGTACTGTTATTCCTTACAACTTACCAGCACCACTAATGCTGGGCCAACGTAAGTCAGGGGATGATAAAAAAGTTATGGTTGATTGGTTCCATTCCAGGTCCACCACGTATGTATGGAGCATGACAGGCGTATCCCTTTCTGTCAATTTGACCTATGCACCAGGGTTCTCCTGTCACAATGGCAGTGGTTGAGCTTGTGTTCATCGTATAACTTGACCTGTCAGCCTGCCTGCGGCTCAAGTCACTGTTCTGCATCTTTTCCACGTGCTCGAGCTCACGAGACCGCATGTACCTGTATCCAGGATGAAGCCAAGTTCAGCTCTGAGCATGGACAGCCTTACCGCTGTCGTGACCCCTGCTAACCTCCTCCGGCTCCTCGGCCTCTGGGTCGCTTACCGGGTGCTAGTTGCTCTCTACAATATATCTCCCCTTCACCCTTTGTCCCGCTTTCCTGGGCCCAAGCGAGCAGCATGTAGCTACCTCTACGAGGCATACTATGATTGGTTCCTTGGCGGTAGATATGGCAAGAAGATCAAGGATATGCACGCCAAATATGGTGAGTACAGCAGGCGGATCTGAAATAAGAAAATTGGCTGATCGAGTCTATGCATAGGGCCCATCGTGAGAATCAACCCAGACGAACTGCACTGCAACGATCCTCTCTTCACAGATGAGATATATGCTGCCGGCGGCCGTATCCGGGATAAATGGCAGCATCAGTTGAACACGGGCGGCGCTGGCCCGGTGGCCGTCACTGGCTTCTCCACGGTTCATCACGAGTTGCATCGTAGTCGCAAAGGGGCTTTGAACCGGTTTTTCTCGCGCCAGCAAGTCATGAGGCTTGAGGGCGAGGTGAACGAGTTCGCTCAGCGCTGTGTCAATAAGATGCTGCGATACGCAGGCAAGGAATCCTTTGACGTCAAGGAGGCCTTCAACTGCTTCACCGCCGACATCATCTCTCAGTATGCCTTTGGCGAGTCCATGGGTTTCATTGACCAGGAGGGCTGGGAACCAAACTTCGCGACTTGGGTCAAGTCTTTCTTCAAGAGTGCGTACATGATGAGACACAACACGCCGGCCCGAAGTCTAGCTGCTTTCGCGCCTATGATGGCTGACTACAGTAAGTGAAGCCTTCCATTCCCATGTGTGATCTTCCCGTGATGTCGTGTGGCCGTCTTGATCCTGTCGAGAGGTTTGGCGGCTTCCTGGAAGAATTCTGCTTGACCAAAAGTGATGCTTCGCCTTCGATGCGCGCAATTGCTAATCGATGATGGTCATAGTGGGCGAGGACATCAAGGCTGTCATGCGTCAGATGATGGTGACTATCCCTAACTACATCCAAGCTGCTTTGGATAACCCTGAAAACGGTCGAGTGTTCGCAGACCTTATTGACTCAAAAGTCCTCCCTGAAGAAGAGAAGACGATGTACCGTCTGTCTGGAGAGGGTTTCAACTTCCTTCTGGCAGGTACAGAGACAACTGCAGTACGTTAAAGATCTTGATACAACAGCCCGTGCGGTGTTATTGACCCGTCCTTAGGCATCCCTTACGGTCATCACTTTCCACCTTCTGGACAAGCCGCATATCTACGCAAAACTAATGAAGGCTTTGGACGGTATCGATCCTAGCAACCTCAAGTGGTCTGAGCTCGAGCAGCGACCTTACCTATGGGCGGTTATTCACGAGTCCTTGCGAATGATGCCGGGCGTGTCGCATCGATCCGCCAGAATCGCGCGCACCGAGGACCTAGTCTACAGGAGCGAGGACCAGAGTATCGAAATGGTCATTCCAAAGGGAACTCCTATTGGCATGACATCCAGTGAGTACTGCCCATCTGCCAGGTTTTCCGTGAATTTTCGAGGACTTCAAGCTTCTGCGGGGGACTTAAACTCGATCGGCCTTCATGACGGAAATGCTCCGAACAGTCTGTTGGCCACTGCTGGATCTATCGACGCTGACATTATTTTCCCAGTGATCAACCACTGGAACGAGAAGCTATTCCCTAATCCTGACGAGTACCTACCCGAGCGGTGGCTGCTGGGAGACGGCACACCGAACCATGCGCTCGAGAAGCGGCTGATCGCTTTTGGCAAAGGCACGCGCGACTGCATTGGCCGACAGTAAGTCGAATTTTGCAGCCTGTGCGGTATGCCTAACCATAGACTAACTTTCTCTTAGCCTTGCGTACTGTGAGCTTTTCATCATGGCTGCATTGATTGCTTACAAAGTAATCCCGCGAGCCAAGCTAAACGGCACTACGATCGACGACCTGACTTACGATCATGATCTCATCGTTGTCCAAACAACAAAAGGATCTATCTCGACCCGCATCGCCATTGAATAGGTAGGCTGATCGCTAGATGGATAAGGACTTGCTCTTGATCGTGTAGCCTGGATCCTATCTCTATAGTAAATGGGACGTAGGTCAACTCCATATGTATAATTAGCCGTACATAATCAAAGTATGCCAAAGTCAGATACCATCGGTACGTGAAGTACCATTCTGTGCCTATCTATATCGGTAATCTTGCAAAGTAAGCACCTTTACGGCGATCGCCCTTATAAGTATTATCTCTACATTTGATCTCGCGGTTGTATAGGCCCTGACGTGATCACTCTACACTATTATGGCATTATTTCAGTTACGGTATACTCACGTACGGTACACCACAGCTCTTAGGATAGCTACCTATCACTCGCTCTATCTAGGCAAACACTCAGAAAGGTTGTCACACGTCATCGTCCATATGTGAAATTTTGCTACAGAGCATCAACTTACCCGGTCCCTGGTCCACGCAGGCAGGTTGTATACTTCATCAGACACACGGTCGATCAGGACCAGTTTCCCGCCAGGCTTCAGAGCCTGGCGAAACGCTCTGATCCAGTTAGGCTCACCGTCTATCTCCGCCCTGCTCTCGGCGTCCTCTGCAGAAATGCCCCCATGTCTCATTTCAAAGTCGTAGCTGCAGAGGCCCGCGATGACAAGCAGCTTGAGGCGAAGGTACTTACCCATTTCTGCTGCCCGTTGCACGATTGTTCTCTTACTCAATATCCCTCTTTCTGTGTTTTGCTCATGACTGTACACCCGCAAGTCAAGAAGGACGCTCTCGAGCTGGGGCATGAGGGACCAGGCGAGGAAGAGAGGGGAGGAGAGGTCCAAATTGATGGCTTGGTCCAGGTGTCTGAGTTCCTCGTCGCTCATCGGATGGCCTTGTTCCGGCATGCTGGCTGCCGTGATTCCCCGTAGTTCCATCGGTGAGTGCACGGCCACGTGTCGTAGGTGCGTGTATATAGGTTTCCCAGAGTGTGGGCTAATCTTCTTCTCTGTATCAGCATGTTCATCATCATATGGCAAGATTTCTCGAGACTTCGCGCTTCGAAGGGGAAAGTGGCACGTTTGTGCCTTTTGGTTAGAAAGGGCGATATGTGTCAGTCGGAAGATCTGGGTACCGTTCCGGTATAAGTCTCTTGACACTTCCTCGTATGCCATCTTGTTCAGTACAGCCAGTCCATCATCGAAACGCTTCATGGGCAGCAATATGTGGTCCTGGTCTCCATGTCCGAAGCTGCATACTAGAGTGCCGACCCTATCTTCCCGTCCTCTCGTATAACTGACGATACGCGTTGACTCTAGGACTTGTTCGAGGTTCGGGTTCGCTCTCGTACATATGTTCCACTCTGGAACGAGTATGTCTAATGCGCATTGGGGAGGGGAGTCCATGGCTTCAGAAAATACCAGCGACAGTATTTCAGTGGAAATTCTAGCTTCACACTCTCGCTTCTGCCTCTTCGGGATGACGGACTCATCGTCTGAAGTCTCGGCAGGGCGTTTCAGGCCACGAGAAACGATGAGTTCAGGTCGATTTTGTGATTGATCCAAATCGAGATTATCATCAAAATCAAGCGCCCTCAACTCAGGGCCACTTGAGACTGGGGTCTCAGGCACAGCACTATGGGTGCTGGGCGTATTCGAGACTCTATGCGAACTGTCCACAACGTCGCGCAACTGCTGCGCGAAATCCTCGCTGGTTGGTATGGGGAACGTGAGCTGATCGGCGTTCACCATAGCGACTAGGGTCTCAAACTGCTCAAGGTATTCGTCTGGCTCGGTTGGCTCGTCAATAAAAGACATGCGTTTCTCCCACGCTTTCCTGCAATTGTCACAGACTGACTGTGGTATTTGAACCAGACATTCACTGTCGTGGTTGAGCGCTCTCTTTTCACTTGCTCTCTGAGGTCTTGGATGGAAGTGGGAGAGGCAGACGGATGCTTCAGAGGGAGATTTTCTTACCTTGGTGTTCGATTGTGGCCAGGTCAGACCGCTTGTCACAACCATGGTAGAACGTGGCCGGCACTGTCTGCTTATCAGAATGACTTAAAAAAACTTACAAGGTGAAAGTACGTGAGAGTAGGCGTCTCCAGAGTTTAGTTCAAAGCCCGATCGTTAGCTTTGTATCATAAGAGACAGAAGCTACGACATTTATAGAATCTATCTCATCCCATTGTCGTCAGATACAATCACATTATCCCTGAAAGGATTGGACATCAATAAGACCAACAATAGAATTGAACAAAGAACGACGATTCCTTTCACTGGTTCCTTATCCGAGCTCACTTCAGACAAGCGTGAGTTTGACTGGTAGTCCTCGAAAATCCTTCCACGAAGGAATAGAAGGGTGTTCGCCAGGCTCTGCGAAAGAAGAAGCCCAGCCGTCAACCTTATCTCCCTTCGGACTCACGCGATGTATCTCCCAATTTACCAGGCTCTTCGGATGCCGTAACAGTCCTCGTACCAGTTCGAATTTGCCGTCATGCGCGGGTTTTAATAGGAACAATCCCTGCTTTCCCGCCAAAGCGACTATCCAGTCCCCAGCCCCGGCCTCCGTGTTGAATGCGCCCCGATATTGGACGTCGATACGAAAGTTACGCGAAGGTCTAGTGCCTTGGACGACGTAATCTTTCATGGCACTCCAGCCAATCCAAATAATCAAGAAAAGGGTCAGCGACGGGAGATAAGACCCAATGATGTATGCAAGTACCACGGCCTTGAGGGTTTGAAGATAGGGAGTCTGCGAGCATGGGCAATCGCTTTTATCATGTCTGAGGCAAGCGCGCGCGATCATATCAGCATCGTAGATATTGTTCTTTGCATCGGGAGGATACCGCTTCTCGTCGTCAATTGGAGTACTACTAGACCTGCCCGCCCACCTCTTAAACCTCGAGTCGGTGGTCGCCTTCTCAGGTAATATCAACTTCCGATTGTAAGCGCAGCGAGGAATATCCTCCAAATAGAAACGGACGAGGCTTCTCGCAGATCTCCTTCTACTGGATGATGAGCCTTGGATTGGGGCCAGTCGAGCCAGGGCAACACCATAAAGCTGAAGTTGATTACTTGCACCACTTTCCACGTGGTATTTTATGGCCGCACCAAGCTTGATGCCCTCAAGTCTTATGATAGGCTTCCAGTCCTGGGGGTTCGTGTATGTCATTTCTGCCCACGCTGATGTCGCCTCATTGTCGGTCCAATTAACGACCCACGTCGGAAGGCCGCGCAGGGGCGTACGACTTCGGACGTGAGCATCTAGACCCGCTCCGTGAAGTACGTGAAGGTCGTGAGGCCTGGATCTGACCACTCCGGGCTCCGTCCATTGGGCGCGACATGCCACTAGTGAATCCAATTTCAGCAAGTATCCCTCGAGCCGCATCAGATAGTACAGCCATAGAAGAGGAAAAATTAGATGGAGTGTTTCCCTTAGAGGCAGAGAGATTATCCAAGCCTCTACGAGACTCTTTAGATTATTAGGAAATAATACTCACAATCTCGCGCGACTTTGGTGTAGAGCTCACCGGAGCTTCCTCGGTAGTTGACCTGGATCGCCTCTTGCAGATATTCAGGGTCCTCGGTTCGAAAAAGGACACCAAGCAACGAGTAGATCTTGTCCTTGCGATCCACGCAAGATCGATTGACCGTTCTGGCCAGCAGATCCGTAAGTGTGAAGGTGGTGTCGGGCAGTAACAGTCTCTCGACAGAGCTCAAAAGCTTTCGCAGCGAGTCCCTTGCTCGGGACGAGTCGGCCGTAACATGTTCTTCCTCTAGACAGTTGGAGATATTTGACAGAGCATGATAAAATGGGTTCCATTCCATTGTATACGTAGAGCACAGTACCTCGACATGCTTGGCGAGGTAGAGTTCTTGAAATGTCCAGGCCCGGTAGAACCACTCTCGGTTCGCGATCATATGAATAGAAAACCAGACATGTCCGATGTCGCCAACCTGGGTCAGACTCTGTCTCAAAGTGAATAGCTGATCCAGCTTCTCCAGGGAGGAAGCCATGTTCAATGCCGACCATGCGAGTTCCGTGTACTGGTCGGCTTCTCCAAGCCAGACGACGACGCTGGTGGCCTTTTCGTAGATACTGCCCATCAGCTTCACCTGACTGGACCGCTCCTCGATGTCAATCTGATCTATGCAAATCGCGTCGGCCCAGAGCAGCGCCCCTGGTTTCTGAGACCATATTTCCAGTAAGGCCCCATAAAGACTATTTTGAATCTTGAATGGCATTCCGTTGCAGAAGATCGTTTCTGGGTTCGCCATGTCGCCCCATCGGTAGGAAATTGCGATGTAATCGACATCCTTGCCATCGATGAACTTGATGGTTTTCAGCTTGCACTGCAGGCCATTGTGGTCGAAGCTCTTCGGCTTCAAGACGCGTATGGATCTAGGCCCTCGTAGACGAGGACCCGGGTATTCCTTGCTGCCAAGACCAAAGATTCGGAAGATGTCCAGGACCATCGTTCGAGTATGTCGTCTGGCATCTTTGAGATGTTACGAGATGAACAAATGCGGGTGAGTGCCTGGCGCACTGGAGAGGTCAGCCTGGATCCCTCTTTTGATGTGCGGCTGAAATCCCCCTTCTGGACTCGATCTACCCTTAGTGCTCTCACCGCCTCCCTCTGCCGCTGGGGGTCTCTGCTCAGCTCGTCAGCTACGTCAACTTCCCATGTTCACACCACTGGGAATTTGTTTGTCCGCCACACATACATGGTGAAGCTGTTGATCAATGCGAAGCTACTACCCCCAAGCATCCTGACTTTGGTGATATTTTCGCAACGGATTTTGATGCATTATATTTTCTTTCGTACGCATGCCTTAGCTAGGTAACGAGATTTCAAGTGGGAAGCAGCTTACTGTCAATCATCTACCACATCGAGTATGGCTCAGAAGCAAACGATGATCCCATCACCGCATCTCATTATATATTCCATGACACTGGAGAACCTGAACCCTTTTCAAGAGCACTGCAACTGCTTGGTGTCGGAGTGGTGCTGCAATGTAAGGTTGTTGGGAACAGTAGTTGTCCCGTTCACTGGTTTTGCTCAATCTCATTCGGATAGGAATGACATTGAAATAGAGAACTCAGAAGACCTTCCTTTAGGCCTGGAACCACCCCTCTACCGCTTTTCTACCACGAAGACCACGACAATGGGCACCCAGAGAGGATTCGGGACCATCGCGATGGATGGAAGAGACGGATATTCGGTCCCGAGGAGCTGGCCCATATGCTTCAATCAACACTGACCCTTGAGATTGTATCCATAGGTTCCCAAGGGTTATGGAACCATAAGAAGTACTCGGAACTATTTAGAACTGGAGGATATTTAGGATGACACCAGCGCATAGGAATGACCTGTTGCTATCGTTATTTCGGATCGTACCAAATCAGCTGAAGCACATCGCGGTGGAACGGTAATTCATCTCGGAGCGGACCTTATTCATCCTACTACGGCTCTTACACACATGGCTAGGCGAAGCGGCAACGTGGGCTAGTCATGCGCCGTGCTCATACCGATCGGAGGAGTTTTCTGGACTACGAAGATAAGTATGCGATTGGGACTGAGACGGTCAGACGGATACCAGAAGGCCACAGGCACAGTAGACACAGAATCGTGTATACGACATCTCTTTGGTTTTGAGAATTGACTTCGAGGACCGTCTCGGCGGATTGTTGGCGACGCTTGACTCTCGAAATGATCAATTCTCCCATATCTTAGTCCATGGTGTGAATTACAATGGATCGGTCGATCTCTCTTACCAGATCGCATCTGCCCAAGATCACGTCCCTTGGCCCACCGCTGTTGCTCTGGTCAATATTAAGAGGTTTACAAGAACAAGAGACTTGGCGTGATGTTGAGAGTGACGCTTGAGGTGAGAAATGAGATGGGATTCGAGACGAGAGACGATCTGGACAGCGTCCTTGAAGGGGTTCTGAGACATAGCGTGTCATTTGACTACGCTATCTCTACAAGATGGGCCAATCACATGAAACGTCTGGCCATTACTCGCATCGTTATACTTGCGGCGCTCACTTCCATGCAGATCCGTGTGCCAGGAAAGTTCCGAGTGCAACGTGTCCGAGAATACTTCCGCTGCGCTTGAACTCATTGTCAACCAGAGGTACTTATCAAGTAGGTATGCAGACCTACATCTCTACAGTCACACCCCCAGAAACCAACCTACATGATGTAGTCAATCGAATTCTAATGTCGCTTCAGTTCTAGAGGTATCTATATCGTAATGACTGTACGAAATGAAAATAAATTAAATATGCCTTGGTTTTGTTTTTGTCTACCCGCCCACACTGGCCTCAGCGGTAATCTTGCCGGTCATGTCCATCCGCGACTCGTCCCCCCCACGCGCCCTCTTCCTTCCGTAACGTCATCTTCCGTACCGGCATCGCCTCCACGTCGGCGAGGTTGGAGCTCTGCATCCTCACAAGCTCGACCTCCGAGGTGGTCCTCGCGTGGGAGCGGTTTTGTTGGTCGACCGGATCCACCAGGACCGTCCACTCTTGCTTCACGCTGATGGCGTTTTTGCTCTGCAACCGCTGAACTGACGACGGTCCACCGAAACTGCTGCCGTATGCTGACTTTCCTTGCCGTGTCGTGCCGAAGACCTTGGGGAAGGCCAGGCTGAAGAGTGAACGGATGGCGGGCATGCATGCGCAAATCACTCCGACGGGCACCTCGATGGTTGACCAGTAACCGACCTCGACGTAATCCTCTGTATAATAGTATCAGTATTGGTGGGTGTGGGGAACCCGAGTTGGAGGCAGGGGCTCTCACGTGTCAGGTTTGTGGTGGTCCCAAACTCGATCAGGGAGTGGAGGCGGACGATGCTGACGACGGTAATACTGGCTCAAGTTAGAGATGAAGTACCCCTCAGGCCGATTCGAAACTCACAAGAAGCCGACAGCAAACATAGCCACAATCTGCACCTTTTTCTTCATCGACATGGAAAGTTGAAATAGTTCGGGCATCGGTAAGAAAATGACAGCGAGGTCCAGAGCGATGTTGAAGGCGGCAGCGGACCATCCGAGAACATTGATACTGATACATTGGCCCTCAAATGTGCCGTCCCAAAACTTCCAGGCACCTTGAATCGGACTGCATTGGAATAGCAGGAGAAAGTCGTAGGTTATCATGTAAGCCAGATTGAGTGCGATCAAGGTGTAAGTGGCGATACGGAAAGACTTCTTTGGGAAGACTTTCAAATAGAAGAAAAGGATCGAAACTTTCGTCAAGGCGAGTGCACTGATGTAGATCACTTCGTCGAAATAGTAAAGGTGAAGAATTTCCGTGATGTCGTCGAATGACACGTACCACATGTCAAGGCCGAGTCCATGCTGCGAAACTACGACTTGTCAGAACCCAAGCTCAAGGACATGTCCGCGCTCAGCGACGACTTACGAGGTATCGAGATGGATGCCAATGCAACCATGAGTAACTGTGATACTGTCAGCGTATACTCCGCGCCATCACCATGGAGAGCAAGCATACCACGACAAGACACATGACAGTGTCATCCATCCCCCATGATCGTGAGCCCACCATACGTGCCAGGCATCGCAGGCCGAATGCCAATATGCCAATGGCTCCAAAGACAACAGCGAGGATCCATACTAATGGTCGGCGATCTTCACCTTCGACACCGCAGAAATCGTTCGAGAACTTTTCCGTAGCTAAGGAGTTGTGTTAGAGATACACTCCTGAAGGATGGTTTGGCCCATTACTCACATAATTGATCACGAACAGAGCAGCTGGTGGTGACACACGCGGTGATCTCAGCTAACAATGGCGCATTTACGCATACGCATGCTGCGTCCAGAGGGGAGCAGGTAGAGTTGGCCGCCGCGGTGACAATGCACGTCAACTGTGGTGGTATTAGCGATCATCATGAACCCCGAACCCCTCGAGACTCCTCGGTACTTACACCACATTTGGGAAGAGCAGAGGTATCGAGGGCCGCTGCCACTGGCAGCAGCACACAGAGGCTTGCGCCTAAGAAGGAGAGGAACTTCATCGTGTGCAAAAAAAAGCAATGATACAATACAACAACTCCCACAGCTACACAGCGAAATCGTCCAAAGAGAGAAAAGAGTGACTGGCGTCGTGTAGACGCACGCGACAGGACGTACTTAAGAGAGGAGACAGACCAGAGGCCCCCGTCTGGTCATTTTGTAACGACCTGCGTCTGGCCCGAATTCATCGGGAACTCGAGACCGATTATCGAGAGCCGCGTTAGGTGGTGGATGCCAAACCGGGGTACCGTGTGAGCAGAACTGCAGCAGACTGCATCGGTCGGGAAGTATGCGGTTCCCAAGTCGGGCCCTTGGCAGGTTGGTGAGAATGCAAGGGGCCGGCCAGGGGTAGAAGCAGGGGCCGCTCAGAGGCAGTCTCAGCAAAAGATGGACCACTCGCTTTTCGCCCGCAAAACTCACCCACATCAACGCCCTATACTAGCTTGAAAAGCAGTAAAATGATATTTTTTTTGTTTAGAAAAAAAAATTAAATAAATTTCATAATAGCAAGAGAATTCTAAATATCACATTGTTAGATTGAAAAGAATTTGAACTGTTTGATATAAGAAAGTTATCGGAGTAAATGCGTTGTAGACGTTAATTCTCTGCCAAATTGGCGCTATAGCTGGGCCATCTTTTATCGAGAACGCCTTCTGGCCGCTCTACGCCATCGAATATGGCAGCTCCCAAATGGCTTTTGAGCTCGCGTTTGACCTACCGGTAACATGTGGTGACCTCGCTACCAGCCTTGTGGAACGACTGGAAAGAGGTTTGAAAAGATGAACGGCGAACACCCCCCTCGTGGGACCCTTGTCGATCCCTTGTCTATAATCATACCTGGAGTCTTACCAACTGTGGGAATTTGATCATGCTGGCTCGCTAAGGTCCAAACCGGCAATCTATCCGGTGGTCGTCTCCGATGCCTGTATCTATTGGTAACAGGACTGCAAAGGAAGCTTGCATTGTCGATGTTGCAGTTGTCAAACTGACGCCTTCATACTGCTCTTGCAGGTATGTAACACGCATGCCTTATGGCGAGCTCATCTGACGCGTAGCAAGTCTATCCATCGTCGACTCTTTCCTCGGTCTGGTATGCCGTCCACAACCTGGGTAGGTCGTTTTGACTTGTCTGGTTTCCCCCACGGATTTCTGTCCGAAATCCCAAGAGACTCACGGTCGCTAAGACCTGCAGAGCTCTTGTGGGCCAGTCAGAGGAGAATGCGACGTACCTTACATGTCTAGTACAGGAGCCGGTAGCACTGTAGATAGTCGAGCAGTATAGCAGCATGTATATGCAGTGTGTCAGTATGCCGTTGGGCAAGGGGGACGGGGCTGGGCGGCCAGAGAGGGACGGGATGAGAATGCAAGGGTCAGAAACTTTCTCGAAGCCATTGGATGTTCTTTTGTCGCAATTTGATTAACCGTATCTGCTATGCACAAGGTCGCTACGGCGAGGCCCGGCAGGCACTCCCGGAGCAGAAAGTCGACAGTGCTGGCAAGACAAGAAGGGACAAGAAGGGACAAGAAGGGACGAGCCTGCAAGATGGGCTTGGCATAGCAACGTTCGTTCCCCGTCAACTGCCGGGTGTTGGCTGGGCTGAAGGAGCCGACTACCGGCGCTTCACCCAAGATTACACCCAAGATTGCCTCTAATGCAATTATTTCAAGTATATGTCGAGACGATGAAAGCATCCAACATTATCCCTCGCCATCAAGAGGACCAGAATCCAGTAAAAGGGTTTGCTTGGTAGGCGATCCCGATGGATGCTATGCAGCATTTTTTTTCTCTCCCATACCACGTCTCTTCACCAGCGCAGAGTGTAATAAAGTTGACCAGTCGATCATGCCCCGTTCCTGGTGAACTAGCCACATGTAAGCACCAGGTTGCGTCTGGTATGGAATACTGGACGAGGGCACTGCATCGACTCTGTGGCATCGCAGGGCATCGCATTGCACATAGGCGATGGATGTTACAAACTGGTAACGCGCCGTGCCTTAGCTCAGAGGAAATAGCAGTAAGTGAACGCCGACTTCTGTTTCGACCCGATGAGGGTCAAGAGCGGTACCAGGTAAGTATGTAGTTGGAGTACTTATGAAGCGTGTTTCATCTCCAGGTGAAGTTACGTAGGTTCGCATGCCTTAATCAACCACGTGGGAAGCTGTTCCAGGTCCGGCTAGGTACAAAGTAGGTGCCTAAGCTTCTGACCTGGCCTCACTTGGAAGAGGTTGAGAGATAGACGGGGCAATTGAGCATGACGAGATGAGTTGCACGCGACGGCAGATGTGTCTAGTGTGTCGATGAGCAATGCTGATGAGAAGATGCAGAGAAGGTCGGCGTATGTAGTTCGCTAGGTTCTGGGGTTCGCCTTTCGGCCCTAACCATAAACAATGCTATACGCGTGGAGCTTTCCCAGCGCCACGTTACCCTGCCAGAGCTCTCTGCCTCCTCCGCACTTACTACAACCCTAACAATTATCACTGAGCAGGCATCGCATCGTGCCAGAGGCTCATGAATCACGGTTCGGGTACTTCGCTCTCTACTCCTCCACATCACTTCGCTAAAGCTGATGACAATACTGCCTTCGTCTTCCAACCTGACGTCGGCCCCTTCTGCTTTCATTCATCTCGCTTTCACCGTCAACAAGGCCAACCTACGACATATTCCATCCTCGCTTCAATCCGCCATGCTCCACGCAGCACGGGGACTCAGTGATCCATATGTATCCCACTTGGCCCCACGAGATGCTGCAGGTACATACACACATATGTACTTATGCAGGTGACTGAAGAAGCCGGACTATGGGGCCAAGTAAGTAGGCACCTAATGCCGACCCAGGCCTGTACCGACCTTGTTCGTTGTGGTTTCTCGCACGCAGGCAAAAAGTAAAGACCGACGAGTACTGGTAGATGATTCTCCAAGAATGGTGCTGTGAGGCCATAGGAGTATCAGCATTACCACTTTGATAAAACGTACTCCGTCTTCCAAGAAGTATAATGGATTCTATGATGTCTGCGGACCAGAAATGGTGATAGAGGATAAAAATACAATTGAAACTGTAGTCTCGTCTTCTGCCTGACACCACGGCGAAGTACATCGGATCAGCGTCAGGCACACCTCCCAGCTACGTACTACAGCGCATAGTAGTAGTTCATGTGCAAATATCCAGTGCCGACGAGTCTCGAAAATGCTATCGACGAGCTGGCGCGGCTGAAAGCCTTGTCGCTTCGCCCAGACTGCCAATGTCCATCTTTGCGCCCAGACCGCCGCCGATCTTGACGATCTTTGGGACCTTTAGGGCGTCGTGCATGCGGAGGATTTCGTTCGCAATTGTCCACGAACTAAGAACGAGCCGATAGGCATGTCCCTATTCCGAGACCCCAAAGACCCAAGGTTTTGGTCAAGCCTCGATAAGCCGTGAATGCCAACGAGCCCTTCTAGAAATCACTGGTTGTGTCAGATTGAGCTGCGCCACGTTGTACGGCAGTTTCACCAAATATGGGCGGCTCTTATTAGCTCTGGCTCAAAACGATCTATACCACCAGGACAAGGCTCTTGGGCTCAAACGGTGGAGGAATTTCGGGGAAGTTGGCGAGTGGTCCAGTCGATCTCGACAACATACATACCTGTGAGAATGTGTGTAAGCTGATAGGCTAGAGTGCTCAGGACCAAACCTATACTGCGGTAGCAAAACCAAAAGTCTTTGATCTAGTCCCGAAAAGTCAATTTCACGAAGACGAAATAATGATGTTGCAATCCACGATTCGCAGGCTGCACTACAATCGTGAGAGATCACCAGTTCCCCCTCAACCGAACGCTTCTGCCAGCGTCCCAGGCTTCTGGGCGTTCTGGGCTGTTCCTGCAACATAGGTAAGGTCTACATACATATATGTATGTAAGTATGTACCCAATGCCGGCAAGCTCGGGATGCGCTAAGCGAGGGCGATCAAGGGCACCCTCAACCGAACGTTGAGGCGACCGGGCCTGCTCCCTTCGCCACCACGGGCGCCCACGATGTACATACTGAGCCAATTCTAACAGAGCGGACCGCTCTTATGTGCCGAGACCATCTGAACAGCCCACGCCGGGCCCACGATGGCGCGAACACCATCAGACACATACATATGTATGCCAGCCTACCTTGCCAAGTATGTTCGCTGTCGAATGTGCGCTGCGAGGGTCTCTTATAACCCCTGCCAAAGCTGCGACTCAAGCAACCAAGCTTACCATCCGAGCCCGTCTTCGGGCCCTAGGAAGCGGCGGCGGTCTTACCCTTGACGAACCCTTAGTGTTCGTTGTGGAAACAGTGGTTGCGTATTCCATCGCGACTACATACATACATACATAGTTCGTATTCTATGTACTACTGCATGTACTAATCACGCCAAGCACATACGACGCGACTAAGCTGTATATGCTTCGAATTATTCTGGGGGGCGGGCTCGGAAATCCCTTTTCGGGATTCCATGCAACGCAGCGGCTGAGGTCCCAATAGGGAATGCGACAGTACCTCTCGGGCAATTTACGCTGTCACGCGGATATACTACCCATTTCGAAAGACCGTGACATTTCACTAATGTCAAATTTGGCCGAGCCTGTGACTGACAGCACGGATGGGGGGGGGGGGGGGGGGGGGGGGAGATGCTGTGCGGTGGGGGAGGGGGGAGCTCGGGGGGGGAGGGGTTTGTGGGGTTGGGGGTGGGGGGGGGAGGTGGGTTGAGGGGT